>JANBXA010000741.1:0-705000 GCA_030556225.1 Cricetiscus sungorus
TGGCCAGTAGTAATTTTGTATAGAATGGGAATCATCCTTGATTTCAAGTTTCTTCACTGACTTTCCTGGACGATAGAATATAATCTGGATCTATAAGCTAACAGAAAGCTTTCCCTCTCCTGAGGGATTCTTTTTTTAAAGATCATAGCCATAGCAAAAGAAAGGAAAATGAGATACTAAGTCCTATAAATAAGTCTGGTCAATATGTGTGTGTGTGTGTGTGTGTGTGTGTGTGTGTGTGTGTGTGTGTGTGGTGTATGTGTGTGTGTGTGTGTGGCCATCCACTGAAACATGGTAAACCTACAGATATCTATTAGGAAGAGTGATTTTCCTCCTCTAGCAGCTATCAGCAGAAAGTAGTCTTATGAATGATGTGGGCATACAGAGAGAACCTCCCCATTTATATGAGGAACTGGGCTGCATTAATTTCCTGCAAAAATTTCTTATGTAAGAAACCACACATCTTATGAATATGTAAATATAACACCTATGTCATAACCAGAAATCTCATGACACAGCATTTTTTCTATCTTCTGGCTCTTACAATTCTTCCTTCCTGCTCTACTTTACTATTCCCTGAGCCCTGACATGGAAGGCAGGTGCCAGATACTTGATTGCACTTTGACACACCAAGCCATTTAATAAAGTTATCTTGAATCAGGGGGGCAAAGTTAGGGACTAGCTGACCAGAAATAGCAAGCGATGTCAGAAGTAGTCTATGTTTGTGTGATTATCATGTTATTTTAATTTTAATAGTTTTGTTTTATATTTTGAAATGTGTAATGGTGAAACCTCTCTCACTACTCTTGTTATTTAGGTGTGTTTTGGCCTTCTTTGATCTTTCTTTACCTCCATTTACATTTTAGGTTGTTTTTCTTTCTATATCTGTGAAAAGTTGTCTTGAAATTATATTCATGAATCCATGCATTAATCTAGCAAGAAGAAAATGAAGGGCTATATTACCAAAAGGCTATATGTAGGTACAATGCAATCATAATAAAAATTCCTGGTGTGCTGTTAAAGTGGACTCCCTTTCATTTTCTAACAGTATTACTGTACATTGTCTTCATTGAGCTATTTTTTTTATTTTTAATTAATTATGGTCAGAGTTGCAAAAATATAGTTTTATTCTACTACATGGAGATCTCTGTATACCCAGAACCATTCGCAGAAGGTGACTTTTTGCCATTGCATGTGATATAATTGTATTGCTTTCTGGTTCTCAAGTATAATTCCAATTTATGCTTTTAATCTCCTGATATTCAAAAAACTATATCAATGAATGGATACGTTACATACCGAAGGATTTAGTTTAGAGCTTCCTGATTGTTTTTCATATATAAAGTTTGGTCTTCTGATTTAAGATTTATTAAGAGATTACCTTTCAAGATAAGTAATAAAGTAATTTGTCCATTGTTTGTAACTGCAAAATGCAGCCTGCTATTAAAAGACCTGACGATAACGACTTTGATTGCTCACACAGTTAGTCTATAACAAGTTGCTTGGGTGTGTATCATGTGAGTTCTTGGGCTAATTTGTTTTTCACCTGTAACACATAAAATTTTAATCATGTAAAGAAGATTAAAAACATGTTTTCCCTGTAATCTTTTATTTGAGAAATGAATTGCAAGATAATGTCTTTTGGACTGCCTTGCATATTCTGATGGGATATAAAAGTTATGATGAAAACATGAGAGAGAAAAGAGAGACTAAAGAAAGAAGAGAATTAAGAAGGAAATTATCATGAGCTTGTGTGGGCCCTTTTCTCTAAAAGTTGAACTTCTCCAACTCTGAGAATTTCTGTCAATGCCCTGTGCTTCTGAAGGCTGGCCCCCCGGAGAGCAATACATACAGTTGGTGATTGACTGACCCAGATCTTCTGTTCTTATGCCAATGAGACCAACTTTCCTACCAGCTGCAGGTATGCTCAGAAGGGGCAGGCATCTTTTCTCACCCTTACCAACACAATGTGGAAGGGGGGAGGCACTCAGCTCTTCTGCTCTCACACCCTCAGCCAGCTCACCTGCCCTTTGTTAACAGAATCAGCTCTACTGTTCTGCTCAGTCCAGGTCAGGACTCTCTCTTCCAATTGCTGCAGTTGGGTGGGGCAGGTCCAGCTCCCCCTAATGTTGTGTAGGGTAGAGATAACTCTGTGTTAACCTACCCTTTTACAGGGGTAACAAGAGCTTTTGGCAGTAACATAACTGAGCCTGTGGCAGTGCAAAGGATCCAGGAATGGCCTTGGACAGCAGTCTAGTCTTAAAGAATTTCTGGTGGCAGCACTGGCCATTCAGATCTTTATGGCCACATTGGAAACACAGCCCTTGGATAGGAATATATTATAGGAGATAGCCCAGAATCTTAACTACTTCATGATAGCCCTTTGTGGCAACACAGACCATGGACATGAACACAGACCATCCTAGAGTTTGCAACATGAACCCAGACTAGGTCCTAGGCTACAGGTCAAGCCTGCATGTCACCATGGTCCTGGGTCTCAATGCAAGTCACTCAGATATACATGACCCTAGTGGCACAATATCCCCAGGTGGTTCATAGCTTTCAAGCATCTGTACTGTTTTAGATGGCAACAGGGAAACTGAGATATTAGCACAGACTGGCAGAGCTATATGTCCAGAAATGACCCTCAGCAAAAAGTCAG
The DNA here is from genome assembly GCA_030556225.1 of Cricetiscus sungorus. NCBI lineage: Eukaryota > Metazoa > Chordata > Mammalia > Rodentia > Cricetidae > Cricetiscus > Cricetiscus sungorus. The sequence continues at coordinate 2,663 of JANBXA010000741.1, forward strand.
AGAACTGATGTCATGATCATCCTATGTGGAAGCACAGTTTTCTAAGTCATACATGACTCACAGGTCTCATTGACACAAACATTGTCACAGGTGATGGACTAAACTGCAAGTGGCTGCTAAGTCCCCATTGTTAAAAGCAGTTGTGGATATCAACAAAGATACCCACACCTGTGTCAGTGACATGGACTGCACATGAATGTTGTCTGCCTAGGCTGGAACATCATAATGTCCCTGGGTGGCAAGCAGGCTATGGATTTCTTTCAGACTCCCTTAATAAATGTTTCATATCCTGAGAAGCTATAGAGAAATACTGTTGTATTTCTCATTAATTTGGTGCACATGAACATAAAATGAAATGTTCTACAGATACTATATTAGGGGAATAGCTAAATATATGATCACAAGTATACAGTATGGATATTTTGTCCTTATGCAATGGATATCCACCCATTGGCAACACCATCCACATTCAAAGTTCTTTGCAACCCTGGATGGCGGGGAAATCCACAATGTAGCCAAAACTGGACACATAAGATTTTTTGTGGTACAGGAGATTCTGGGACTACTGATGCCACAACTGAAAAAAGAAAATGTATCTAAGAAGAGGTGGAAATCTGTTTTTATTCATTAGAATACAGTCATTTTACTACTTAGGAACTTAAAGGGGGCAGTCAATATAAACAATTAATAAGCTTAATAAAATACAGAACCAATAACAACAAATTAAGAAAGAACAAATAAATATAAAATATAAAACCATAACAAAGAGAACAAACAACAACAACAAAAACAACAACGACCAAAGGAATCAAATCCAACCAAACAGGTAAATAAAAAAATTAAGCTAAGCAGCAGTTTGTTGCTGCAGATTTAGCAGCACAGATCTATAGCCTGTAGATGGCCTTGAAAACATGGTAGTAAGGCATTTGCCAATTGTAAAGAGTCTTTTGAAATCTAGTATAGCCATGCCTCCATTGGTCTTTATAGGTCAAGCCCTTCCCAAGACTAAGGTTGATACTTGTTCTTAGAGCATTCTTTTTGGGACCAGGGGAAGCTCTTGATATTATCACCTCTGCCAATCCTGGAATGTCTTGACGACTATTTCATTCTTTCTGCCAACATACAGTTGTGTGCATACTAGAGACCCAATAAGTCTGTGGGCAGCATCTGAATTGATCGTAGACATCAAAGATGACTCAGATGTCCTTTATCAATGCTTTCTCAGGAAAAGCCTCTAAAGTCCATTCGGTGAAACTGAAGAATCTTCATTCATTTTGAAAATGCAGGGAAAAAAGAAGAATGAGGGACTGCAGCAATCTCTCTAGTACATTCAGCGACACTTGTTCATTATGTGGTCTCAGCTTCAACCCTGGACTGGAGAATGAAATATGATGCTTTTGTGTGTGGTCAGCCTGGAACACCTTCACATCAGCACAGTCCTCTAAGACTGATTCCCCACCTCATAGGAGGGCCTGTAGACTAAGTGAGGTTGTCAAAGCCATTGACACTAAACTGACAGATAAGCCTTTTTCACAAACATGTCTAACATTCATGTTCTTTAGCCTCACATTCTGTTGAAAGTCTTGGTTCTCAGGTCTGTGTATTTTCATCTTATTTTTGATGCATGTTTCCCCTTTGGGAATATTGAGTCAACAGATACATGTGCTTGATTGGGGCTGTATCACCTGAAGGTCAGCTGGTATTTGCCTCACTGGTGAGTTCACAGTTGTGAGGTGGTGTCTTCTTCAGTAGAGGATGCCTTGATAGTAGAGTGTAAAGTGTCAAGGGTCATGGTGTCTATGGCTTCTTTGGACTCCTCTGTTCTCTCAAGATCTGCTATCGAGAAGGAAAGGCAATCAGACCCACGAACACCTTGGGTTGGGGACAGGCTAGAAAATAATCAGAATCTATTTAAACTAAAAGCCAAGGCAAGAGCCCCTAGTACTCCTCCAGTGCTGTGTGGTGTGGATGCTACTTACCTGTTTGATTTAATGTTCCTGCTGCAGCAGCTATGTCTGCAGGAGTCTCATCCTTGGCTGGGACTGGTTCCAACTCAGATTGGAGATTTTTTGACCTAGAGTAGGAAAGCAATTAGGGAACAGGTATGGTGCGGACCTGCTGTATCAGCTATTTAGCATGAACCAGCTCTGTCCAGCTGAACAACCAGGCAAGAGATTTCAGCAGAGGGCATTCCCTGCATTCCTCAAGAGAGATGGGTCAAAGTACACCTGGGCCTGGATTTTTTTCCAGCTTTTAAACTCTGATAAATGAACTCATCAGTACTTTGTGCTAGGCAAAAAATACAAGCCATTTATCCAGTTGTCTAGATGAATGATTTGTAAATAAAATAAGAGAGTAGCAATATATGACTCATAAATCGGGACATATATGCATGTCCTTGATTAGATACCATGTAAATATGAGAAAATTGGGAAACTAAATGTAGACCATCTAGGAATCCTATAAAATAAAAACACTGATGGTTCTAATTATTCGTGTGGCACAGAAATATGCACTGTTCAACTTTCAACTCCCAGGCCATCATGTTCTTATACCAGAAAATCTTTCACAGGAAAGGGATGCACACTGCAGAAAGCCTATAATCATCAGGGGAGCTGCATGCAGATCTGCCCAAAGGTAGGAACTTCTCTTTTGAGTTGATATTCTGGCAGGAAAATAAAGTGGCATGAACACACACTGTCTGCCATAAGTAACCCTACTCCTGCTAGGTTTAGGAATACCATAGGGAGAACCGTGGAGAACAGGGGACAAAATACTGAGAAGAGAGCAGAGATATCAGAAAAGAATAGGGGGTTAAATAATCCCCAGTAACACTAAGGATAAAAAATTGTATTTCCTTGTTGATATAATGTAGAACAGGATAGCACAATTCCCTGAGCTGTTCGTTTCTTCCCTGGGGCAGAGAGAAATCCAGATGAAAGAATCCCAATGAGGACAGAGATCCAGGTATTGGGGACCTACATGGTTTCAAGGGTTCCTCCTGGCTTAGGTTCTGACTTCTTCTCTAAAACATAGAACAGAGGCTCCATCTTTTCTGCCAAGTCCCTATAGTGGATTATCAGCTCCTTCTGCTTCATCAGCTTCTTCAGTCTTTCATCTAGGCTTTCTTCTTCCTGTTCATGAGAAGATTGTGTTCTCAGTGGAGGCGTGCTCACCCATATGTACACACATAAACTCATGAGCACACCCAAGCTACAAATATGCACACATAGAAGAAATGTAATATGGTAACATGTTTAGTTTATCAGTTATTGATAATATAAGGAGCAATCACCATGGATACATGAGAAGACAGTACACTTTTGTTGGATGAGAGAGGACACAATGGGCATGAGAGATAGGCAGCTCGCTCACTGAAGTGTGTATGTAAACAATACACAGACAGCTGTCCATCTGGGGTCCTTGTCTGTTAGACATCCCTATATAAGAATTTCCCTAGGCTGTGCAGTATAGGAATGTTCTCCAGCACAGGCATATTGACATGTGGTGGGCCAGTATGGTTTACTGCTTCCAAGTGCCCCAAAAGGGAGAAATTTTCTCCAAAAGCAGCTCTTATAAGACCAAGCTGCCTCATTAGAGCCACAAAAGAAATGAGCTAAGGATATTAGAAAATCTCCACAACCAGGCACCAAAAATGACAGTTCTTCCCTATAAGGTGATTGTGTCAGGGATTTGTGTGAATAACAAAAGGCTGACTAATTCAGAGAGTAATGATTGCATGTATTATTTCATGCTGAACAATATTCCACACGGTATTGTCATTTATGGAATGATGAAAATCTGGGTAGTTCCTACATTGAGGCATCTCGGAGGAATGCTGTTACAACTCTGATGTTTCAGCTTCTCTGTGGACAAGTACTTCAAGTTCTGGAATAACAAGGTCAACTGGGGGACAGCAGTTTTACTTTCTGTTTAACTGTGTATGGATCCTTACTGTGCGACATCATTTTCCACCAGCAAAAATCTCTGTGGTTCCTTTTTCCCAACCCTCCATGAGGCTGATTTTAATCAGAGTGAACAACTTTGAAGAAAAACTGTTACATGGTGAGTGTTTTAGTCCATCCTGAGTTTAAGCAGGGTGAACTGAGAAACATCATTCTCATATACAGCATGGCTATAGGACTCCTGCTGGACAGAGATGGAGCTGGAATCACACTGCAAATCAGAATCTCTTAACAAAGGAAATCTATCAGACTCCAGAGCCAAGATTAATTGTAAAAAGTTTAGGCAAAGGTGGAAAGAAAATGATAGCAGGCAATGCTGATGAGGACAAAACAGGGTAGAGAAAAGATATATTATGCCCCCTGATCATTGAGTGTGCAATCACCATTTACCCAAAGGAGAGAAATTACACAAACCCTGAGGAAGCATATATTGTTTTACAGAAATCTTGTTCTTCCATAATGAGCCCCACCACATTTTTTGTACCACATTTCTTTAGTTTGCTCCAAAGGCTTTTTTTGCAGATAAATGTTTTCCCCTCTACAGCCCCATAAAGACATTGAGTTACACTAGTTATTTTGCCTTTATTTCTAGTGAACTGTGTGGACATATGGAAAAATGGGCAGTAGCATACAATATATGCTGAAAGTAAAATGAGCAGAAAAAAATTATTTCTCAATGAAATTGACCTCCACATCATTAATGATGTTCCTGAGTAAGTGATATTACAAATATTCAGACACACATACACACACACACACACACACACACACACACACACACACACACACACACACGAACTCATCAGTGCACAGCAACACAATTTGTATATCACTGCTACCACATAAGGAGCTCCCTACATAGCAGCTCACCTTAATACAACTACACCCAAATTGTGATATGGGATTGACCCATCTTTCAGAATGTACTAGATGTACTAGATGTTCTAGCAGTGCAGGAATGTTTGATTGCAAATCATTCTATTTCTTATAAGAGGATAATTTGACAGAGAGATTTATGAATGATCAAGAATTAAAGATTGGATTGTCAGGTCCCAGCCAGAGATCTGCCTGTCCCCCAAGGAAGAGCCTAACTCCCTACCTCCCAGATCGTTGACCTCAATCACTGAGACTCTTGTGGAATTTGGTTCATTACCAAACACTTTTTACAATGCCACAATCACCTTGGTATTAAAGCCACCCAAAGACAACCCAGAAAGAAATCTACAGAACAATATCCCTCATGAACATTGATGCAAAATTCTCTTGTGGAAGTGTTTCTGGGACAATTTGGGTTGAATTCCTCACACACACCCTCCCCTGGAACTTCCTGGATTGTCCCCGAATCTTGGTCCCCACTGTGTTTTGTCACAAGTGCTGGTGGTGTCTGATACAACAACCCCCTCCACTAGAGCCTGTCTTCCCACACCCTGTGCCTTACGTAGCCCACTGCCCCACTACCCTGGTTGAACACTGGAAAAGAGGGCAGATCCAACAATCCTGTCACTTCCAGGGAAATTCCTAGAGCTTCTCTGAGCACACTAGACCTGCTTATCCATGCGGGATCACCCTGAGTCCCAACCTGCCTGATCTCTGACCCCACCCTGACAAACTCATGGAAACTGTACAAAGTACAATTGCACCATACCTGGTCAAAGGAGAAATGAACAAAGAAATTAAGCACTTCCTAAAATTCAATGAGAATGAGAACACAACATACCCAAACTTATGGGACACCTTGAAAGCAGTGTTACAAGGGAAGTTCATTGCACTAAGTACCCATATGAAGAAAACGGAGGATAGTCACATCAGGGAATTAACAATACAACAGAAAGCCTTAGAACAAAATGAAGCAAACTTACCCCAAAGAGTAGATGCCAGGAAATAATCAATTTGAGGGCTGAAATCAATAAAGTAGAAACCAAGGAAACAAGACAAAAAAAAATCAATGCAACAAAGAGTTGCTTTTGTGAAAAAATCAACAAGATAGGCAAATCTTTATCCAAACTAACAAAAGAGCAGAGAGAGAACATGCAAATTAACAAAATCAAAAAATAAAATGGGGGACATAATAACGGACACTGAAGAAATCCATACAATTTTCAGGTCATACTTGGACAACCTGTCATCCACAAAAAATTTAAAATTGAAAGGAAATGGATGAATTTTTTGGATAACCCTCACTTACCAAAGTTAAATCGAAAGCAGATAAACAATTTATATATATGTATAACTCCTAATGAAATAGAAGCAGTCATCAATTCTTCCAATCAAAAAAAAAAAAAAAAAAAAAAAAAACCCAGGACCAGATTGACTCAGTTCAGAATTCTACCAGAAATTCAAGGAAGAGCTAAGAAGAATACTCCTTGAATTGTTCCACACAATAGAAACAGAAGGTTCATTACCAAACACTTTTTACAATGCCACAATCACCTTGGTATTAAAGCCACCCAAAAACAACCCAGAAAGAAATCTACAGAACAATATCCTTCATGAACATTGATGCAAAATTCTCAAATAAACACTGGCATACTGAATCCAAGAACACATCAGAGAAATCATCCACAATCACCAAGTAGGCTTCATCCCTGTGTTGCAGGCATGGTTCAACATATGAAAATCTATCAATGTGATCCACAATATAAAGAAACTGAAAGAGAAAAAACAGATGATCATCTCCCTAGATGCTGAAAAAGCCTTTGACAAATTTCAACACCTTTCCATGGAAAGGTCTTGGAGAGATCAGTGATAACAAGAACATACCTAAATATAATAAAAGCAATATACAGTAAACCAACAGCCAACATCAAATGAATGGAGAAAAGCTTAAGGTGATTCCTCTAAAATCAGGAACAAGACAAAGCTGTCCTCTCTCTCCATATCTCTTCAATATTGTACTTGAAGTTCTAGCTAAAGCAATAAGACAACAAAAGGAGATCAAGTGGATACAAACTGGAAAGGATGAAGTCAAAATGTCACTATTTGCTGATGATATGATAGTTTACATAAGTAAGCCAAAAAAGTCTACCAGAGAACTCCTACAGCTGATAAACACCTTCAGCAAACTAACAGGATACAAGATAAACTCAAAAAAAAAATCAGTAGCCCTACTATATACAGACATCAAAGAGGCTGAGAACAGAATCAGAGAAACATCACCCTTTATAATAATCACAAAGTACATAAAGTATCTATCTTGTGGTAACTCTTACCAAACAAGTGAAAGATCTACATAGCAAAAACTTTGTCTTTTGAAAGAAATTAAGGAGATACCATAAAATGGAAAGATCTACCATGCTCTTTGATAGGTAGAAATCACAGTAAAATGGCAATCTTGCAAAAACAATGTACAGATTCAATGCAATCCCCAATAGAACCCCAGCATAATTCTTCACTAACCTTGAACGGATAATATTAAACTTAATATTGAAAAACAAAAGACCCAGGATAGCCAAGACAAACCTGTACCATAAAGGTCTTCAGGAGGCATGATCATCCCAGACTTTTAGCTCTAAAACAGAGCTAGAGTCCTGCAAACAGCCTGGTATTGGCACAGACTTATATACTTAAACACCTGATGTTTGTCAAATAACTAAAAGTATACAATGGGAGGAGAAAAGTGCCTTCAACAAATGGTGCTGGCACAACTGCATGATGGTGTGTAGCAAAACTCAAGTCCTGGATCAAAGACCTCAACATAAATCCAGCCACACTGAAACTCTTAGAAGAGAAACTGAGAGGTACCCTTGAAAAAATTGGTACAGGAGACTGCTTCCTAATCATAACTCAAGTAGCACAGACACTGAGGTCAACAATTAATAAAAAAAGAACTCTTCAAACTGAGAAGCTTCTGTAAGGCAAAGGCCACGGTTGACAAGACCAAATGGCAGCTCACAGACTGGGAAAGATCTTCACCAATCCTACATGTGACAGAGGGCTTATCTCCAAAATATACAAAAAACTCAAGAAACTAGCCAACAAAACACCCAATACCCCTATTAAGAATGGGGTACAGAATTGAATAGAGAATTCTCAATAGAGGAAATCAAAAGGCTGAAAGACAAAGATGCTTAAGAATGTGCTCAACATCCCTAGCCATCAGGGAAATGCAAATCAAAACAACTCTGAGATACCTTGTTACTCCTGCCAGGATGGCTAAAATTAGAAGCAACAATGACAATCTATGCTGCAGAGGATGTAGAGAAAGGGGAACACTCCTCCACTGCTGGTGGGAGTGCAAACTTGTACAGCCATTTTAAGATCAGTATGGTGGTTCCTCAGGAAAATGAGAATTAGTCTACCACAGGACCTGGCAATCCCACTCTTAAGCATATACCCAAATGATCCACATTTATGCAACAAAGACATGTGTTTAACTATGTTCATAGCAGCATTATTTGTAACAGCAAGAGCCTGGAAGCAACCTAGGTTCCCCTCAACTGAATAATGTATAAAGAAGATGTGACACATTTCACAATGGAATATTATTCTGTGGGGAAAAAAACCAAAAGGATCTTGAAATTTGTAGTCAAATAATGCAACTTGCAGAAAACGTCCTGAGTAAACTAATTCAGTCACAAAAAGAGGAACATGGTATGTACTCACTCATATATTGATTTTGAAGTAGAGCAAAGGATCACTAGACTATAATTCACCCCTCCAGAGAAACTTGGATACAAGGAGGATTCTAAGTGATTCATATAAGGTCCCTCACAGAAGAGGAAAGGAAGAAGATCTCCTGACCTTATTGAGAGTGGGGGGGGCAGTGATTGGAGAGGGAGCTAGGGGAAAGAGAAGAGGAAGAGAAGAAAGCACGTAAACTAGGAATTTTGAGTCAGGGAGGAATAGATAAGAGAAAAGAGAGAGTGAATAAGAAAGAGTGAGAGGTAAGGAGGAAGGGAGGGACGAGGAGGAAGGCAGAGGAGAGAGAAGGAGAGAGAGAGAGAGAGAGAGAGAGAGAGAGAGAGAGAGAGAGAGAGAGAGAGAGAGAGAGAGAATAAAAACAAGAGCCATTATAGGTTTGAAGAGAAATGTGAACCTAGAGATGTTCAGAGACCTGCAAGGCTGACCCCAACTGTCAATTGGAGCAACAGTAAAAAGGCTACCATAAATTACTGTCCCCAATAATGAGATCAACAACTAACTTACCCATCATCACCGAGCCCTCATCTACTAACTGATGGAAACAGAAGCAGACATCTACAACTATACACTGAGCCAAACTGAAATCTAGATGCAGAGAGGGAGGACAAGACCAGGCTACAGAAACACATAGAGACAACTTACCTGAACAAGGAAGAGCTAATAGGTGGGAAACCAGCATTGGACTGACTTAGACCACCTGAACATGGGTCTCAGTTAGAAGGCCTGGGCAGTCTAATGGACCTCTGACAGTGGATATATCCCTGGTTCACAAAGAGACGTTAGGAGCACATTCCCCATGGAGGGATACTCACTTAACCTAGAGGCAAAAGGGAGGGCCCAGTCCCTATTCCAATTGACTTGACAGATTTAGATGACCCCTCCTGTAAGGCTTCACCCTACATGGACTTAGGATATGGTAGGGGAGGGTGGTTGGCGGCCATGGGAGGGTGGAAGATAGAGAAAGAGGGAGATAGAGAGGAAGGCATAGGAAATTGGGGTCGATAGTAAAATAAAAAGAAAAAAAAAGATAAAAATTGGATTATATGTAGGTGGGAGTCCAGAGGATGGGCACATGTTTACACATGGATCTCTTATGTTTATGTTTATACAGGTGAATACCCTTCCTGCACTGCCTTATCTTACCTGATGCTCCTCAGCACAGGGTTCACAGATCTTCTCCTGAACCTCCTTAAAGAGCTTCTTCACCTCCTCACAGGTCCCTTGTAGTGCCATCTGCTTCTCCCATAGCTTTCTCTTCTCCAGTCTTAACTCATGGACATCGTTCTTTACCTGTGTCAAATCTCGTAGGATCAGGCTGTGCAGGTAACTGAAACATCATCCAAAAAGATTAAGCCCGGCCAGTATCCATTTGCTATCCCTACCTGCAAGTACCACCACTCCTGAAAATCCTAGGCCTCTGAAGCCCAACACTGGAACTCACAGTGGCCAAGCCATCATCACTGAGAAGGAGGTCTAATTTACTTCTGAAAACCCTGGCACCCAAAAAGATACTGTTACCCTAAGAACAGCATAAAGCCCAGAGTTGTGCTGACCTGTTCATGGTATTATGAAAGCATCAGCAGGGAGAGGGCAGATACTCTCTGGGGGTGGGCAAAGGTCCCAAGTTGAATAACTTCTATAAAAAGGACCCATGGAAACCACCTGGGTGAAGCCCCTACCAGAGCCTGAGAGATGCTAGGCTGACTGACTTCCACTTCATTTTTCAAACCTATTTAAATCTTGGGCCTTCTATGAAGCACCTTACATTTCAAGAGGCACAAGTTCAAAGATCACAAGGAAGGTTGCTTGCTAAGGGGTAGAGAGCTAGAATCAAATTCTTCACTGTGAATCAAAGACAAAGAGAGCAAAATCAGCCCCTCAAAAGCTTAATTTGAAACTTGCCTGTAGGATTCATTCTCCTCAATCAGCTGGTTGCACTTGTTCACGGAATCACTGATCTCGAGGGGCAAGTTCTGAAGGTCTGACATCACCTGCTCATGCTGCTTTTTCATCATCTCAAAAGAATTCAGCCTGTGGTAGGGCATGACCCCAGGAAACAGAACCCCATGAACACAGGTCTCAAGAATCACATGAGAACAGTCTGAGTTGTGGTCTACCCCAGCTCAGATGCCACAGCCTGGCACTTATACACTGTGGCCTCCTGGTGCTTATTATCTTCCTATACTCTCCCTAGGCCACAATAAGCAGGGGGCCAAAGTAGATATACAGGGCTGTATGAGCATCCTCAGTGGGCTTGGTGCAATAGATTATCTACCTAAAAAATTTCCAGGAGTCTCTGCCACATATCTATTCGCATCAGAAAACTCTGATGACATCTCTCCTGTATTCAGAACAGGGATACATATTCTGAGTGCATATTTCAACACAGAGAACCAGAGCACACACTCAGTGTTTCCTGAGAGAAGTGCCAGCTTCAGGGTACCACTGTAAACTCTACAGGGGAATCCAATGTTCCACCAATGTGAGTACAGTGGCTAAGAGATATGCTGACCAATGTGGTGTTACCTGAGCTCAGAAGGGGCACATTATGGAAACTGAGAATGTCAAAATCTCAGGCAAAGCCATTGTCTCCACGGTCTCAGGAGTATATGTACACACACACACACACACACACACACACACACACACACACACACACAGTGTCAACCCCCCCCCACATACCTCAAGATGCACATGCAGTGCAGTGTTGGCAATGTTTCAAAGAATGAGGAAGAAATCAGAGTTTGTGCTCTGATGAGCTTCATGAATCCCAGCCACAAACTGAGATTAATGAATGTGACCAGGCCCCTCCAGCTGCTGCCAGGAGCTCTTATTACACACTTATCAAGCACTAAGTCTTTCCATAAACTCATAAGACCTAATTGGTTCTTCAAGCCAGCACTTGCCATAGCCTCTTTTAATGCATGTTGAGAGCACCCACACTACTGTGTTTATCCCCAGAATGTGCTCTGCATTTCATTTGGTGGAAGCATAACAGCCTGTGTCCACATGTCACACCCAGGTTTCAAGTTCTTCCTCTTTGATGTACAGAAAAATTAGTCTAGGCACCAGGATACCTTGCACTTTTAGCCTTTTGAACTCAGGAAGGCTTGGCATGACACTGTGGGGTCAAGTAGATCAGCAGAGAACTGGGATAATGATTACCTGTTGTTCAAATTATTCTTGGTATAACTTGCCAGTATTGCCCTCAGCTGAATTTGCTCAAATTTCATACTCTGTAGCTTAATGGAGAGTTCTTCCAACATCTCCATCTGCTGGGCCTCCTCAGTGAAGGTGAAGAGTTGGGATGATGCCTCCCTAGTAGTCCCTGCAGGTAGATGAAGACAAGTCAACTGACATATTTGAATAGGTTAGTGCAGGAGACTCCATGCTGAGGATCAAGGTGTCAAAGGAAGAGGAAATGCTGGGGACCAATAGATGACTCAGAGGACAGGGCAGCTATGCTCACACTGGTGTCAATGAGCTAGGTCTCTGACTTCAAACACCATGGTTAGTCATAGGAATCATCCCCCAATTCAATCACCTGTCCTTGGAAGGCATAATCTCCCATACCCATGGAGATTTTGTGGACATTGTCATCTCATATCTGTTGTTGTGCAGGTTAGTTAAGTTCTGTTGTCTTCAGTGATTAGTAGCACCAAGTCCTGATCACTTGTGTCAAGAACAAAAGCATCTGAATGTTCAAGTCTTTGGTTCATGGCCAGGGGAAGTTTTCTCATGTATTATTTTCATATTAGTACAAGATTCCCATGGAAAGTGAAGGAATCCATTCAGATAAAGCGCAACAACACCCCACCCTGAAAGATACACACCATTAGTCACTCCTTTGCTCCTGCTGGCCTTCCTTTTCAGTCACAAAGGGGTAAGGATCTCCCAGAAAACCAACTGCATGTTTGTCAATGCATGGCTCCTTCACACTATGCATGGAAAACATTTATTCTGGTCCTGGTCTTAGGGGGACCCAGAGGAGCAGGATAATACCATTGTTTTCCTGATGCTCCCAGTTGATGAGTCCTACTAGTGGAAACCCTACTACAAGCTCTGCCTCTCAAGAAAATCTTCTTATTCCCTGAAGAGCATTTACTGTGCCTTCATCAGAAACATTTATTTCTCCATGTTTTAAATTGAGACTGAAGGTCAGCTTCAGCTTTTCCCTCTCTGGTCTTCCCATGTTCTCTGTTCTCTCTCCCCCAGCAGCTTGCTCAAGCTTTCCAACAACCCTATAGACACTGAAAGTATACTCCACAGTCATTTGGTGTTCCCAGACCATGGGTGACATTACAAGGAATGGCAATAGCTCTCCACATTACAATACATTTGTTCAGAGGAGAGACTATTAGGGTCACCAGCAGACCTCACCTAACTATTAACTACATCTCCTAAAATTCACTGAAAGCCATACTAAGCATCCCAGGAACTTCCTCAGATACATATTGGAAGACATTTTTCACACCCTCATTTCAAGCCAGTGATCTCTGTCTGTTTCATTATAATACACTCAATAGTACATTGTGGATGTTAAAGACTCACTTCCAAAACATCATAGGAATGACTCAGCCCCTTCTAGAGATCTCTAATCAATAGCAGGAGAAATAAAGTTGTCTGGAAATATGTTTATGGTGATGAGAGGGAACTTCAATCCCCCGAAGGCAATAATCACATTGTGGATGCTCCACATGACTGTACAATATTTTCATGTGGTAGGGATTGTATTTGTCATATACTGAACATAATAAGTTTCACAACTGGATTAAAATTACCCCTAAACCTTAGAATAACACATTTCAGCCATCACACATTATCAAATGTGTGACTAACCTGTGACAGGTCAGGCTAGAGTTACTAATCACTGGGGCTACCAGGTGAGCCCCCAGCATAAGAGCTAACCCTCCCATAAATAGTGGTGGTTCATTGCTGCACTCATGTTTGAGAAAATATGATTGGCAATTAAGAGACCACAGAGATATGCAAAGTCATTTTCAGCAATCAAATTTGTCATAGTCATAGTGAGGATATGTAGTATATCACTGCTACGGTTCTTCACCTAGAGCCACACAAAAGACAAATTACTTGATCAGGAGTCACATGTTACAATGTCTTAGATAAGGGGCTTACATTACAATATTCACTGGAGCATGAGTAAGGCAAATGTCACAAAAGGCAAGTCTTTGTCCCTATACCTTTCCCAGAGCCAAACTTCATAATTCTGAATTTAGTGGCAGTATTAAAATGAAGAGTCAGCACCATGTTCAGCTTGAATAGCAAAATTCTCCAGAAGTCAGGATGTTGTTTGAAAAGTTTGTTTGGTGAACCCCAGAACCAATGAGTGATATGTGGTAACCTAGATCCAATATGATATTGCCTCACACTGACAAACATGTTAGAGAAGGTGAGGTATCTCTGCAATACCCAATTCAAAGGACACCTTCTGCCCTACATACTACCTGGCACAGTCATACCTGACACACTGAAGGGTGCTCAGGAAGCAAAGAAAAAGTTGAGACTTTGACTTAGCAGGGTCTGAACAAGCAGGCTTTTGTCTTCAGCTCTGTGGATAATATTTATTTCTTAGGGGAGGTGAGTGTCTCAGAAGTTACATGGTTTCTTATGTCTCCCTGCATCAGGTGGCTCAGAGGAGAGATTCCTAAGCCTCATTCACAACTTCACTGGATGTACTTTGGCTTTAGAGACTTCTCTCTTGTGCTTTAAGCAGCTTGGAGATAATTGCTACTGTCACTTTCGCTCAGGTAGAACAGGGATGGCCAAATCACTTCTTTGATGCTTCAGACTCTCATGGTGATTAGAGAAGTCACACAGGGCAGAACGTAGATCCAAGATTCACAAACCCATCATTACTAACAGCCCAGGTCACCCAAATCTGGCAGGAATTGGCAGTCTCTGCCAATGTCCATTGTCTCTAATAGCTCTCAGGTAGAATTGGTACCTATGTGCCACTCATAGCAGTGAAGTCAGAAACCTTAGGGATCACTTTAAGACAGCAGCTTTTAGTGTCACAGCCATTCTTGTGGCTGTGATGTAAAGCCTAACAACCTCACCATTTTCCATGGCACACTTCTTTCCCTATAAGTACTGTCACAAGCCTAGTAGACTCCAGTGTGGGCAAAGTACATTGAAGGTATTGGAATCTAATTAATTCTCCTGTGCCTTCTCCAGCTCACCATGAAAGCAGAGGGTCCCCAGCACAAATGTCACAGTCTAGCCAATTTATGATTCTGTCATACTAACCATCATGAACCTTGATTTGGGTAAATCTTTTAGAAACTAGAGAATTTGCATAGATCTAATGATTCCCAGAAGCCCCAGTTCCTGAACCTTAGCGCTGGAATACTCAAGGCTGTCACATACAGAAATCTCCCTAGTCCCTTCCTTGAACTCACTGTGTCTTCCCCAGGACCATCTCATTCTCCATGTTTTCCAGTGAGACCTGGGGCCAGCATCCTTCTTCCTCACTCCAGTCTCTTCATGTTCTCCAGTCCTCCTCCCAAGTATACTTCGCAGTCTTGAAAACATGTCTATAAGTGAACCTTATAGGCAGTGAATGACCAACCGACCTAAGGGCAGTTGGTGTTGCTACAACAAGTGACATCATAGGATTCCGAGAGATCTCCAGGATACAATAGAATTTCCAGAAGGCACTGCTGATGTCATGGGGCAGAGACTTTACCTCCTTCCTCTGTAGTTCTTCCTGAACATATCAGAAGCTTAGACTTCCATTCTAAGAGCCTCTCCTTTGGCACAGGGGGAGCCAATCAGCACCTCCCCCATCCAAAGTTAAGAATTAATTTTGGCTTAATTAGAATTTTTCACTATTGCAGCCATGAGGGAACTCACTTTATAATTACTGCCCCCAAACAGCCCTTGCCCTGCTCAATAATACCCAAAATTTTGAGAAAGAACATATGCCAAGAAATTAGGTCAGCACAATATGTAGGGGAGGGTTGGGTTTAGTCCTCTCAGGTGAAACAGCAACTGAAGAAGTTTATGGTTAAGGTAAGTTGACCAATGAAAATTTGGAAGATAGCTGAGTCTATTATTGGTCCCACACTACTCTAGGCCATTCCCTCTACATGCCTGTTATATTATTCAGGGATCTCTAGAGTAATACGAGTTATAAAATGAATCTCTCTTTAGAAAGAGAATTTGTTAGAATAGCTTACAGTGTGTGCTCTGACAACTCCAACAGTGATTGCCTATGAAAAGAAAGTATAGCAATCAGTAGTTCTTCAGTTAACAGGACTGGATGCCTAAGCTGTGTTTGATGTATATGCTTAAATCATTAAAAGTAGGGGCTCTAATTCTAGTGAATAAAAAGATGTGCTAATAAAGAGAAGAACAGAAAAAGTGTGCAAGCTTCCTTATCCATGTCCTTATATAGGACTCCAGCAGAAACAATGGTCCAGATTAGATCTGAATTAAAAAATATGAATAATAGGTGTGATTTCTTATGTTGAAGATCTATACTAAAGTAGTTAATTTTTTCAAATTAAGCATAAAAGCATAAAATAATTATGCACATTATTTGGGTTTCTAGTTATTCCCAGATATAGGAATATCTGGAAATAATACTCCTGAGCAAATGGCTCCACTGGAGATTGAATGGAAGGTGTGGCAATATTTAACAGGTACATGTGAATCAGCTGTAGATCTCATGGTTACGATGACTTTTAGAGGCCAAAGTATGGCCATGGTTGGCTAAGACAGGATGAAATACCAAAATTTGATTTCTTGAGAAAGAGAGGAGTAGCGACAAACCCAGTATATTAAGTCTCTTGTCCATTTCTGTAAGTAAATTTTTAAAATTAAATAATTATATTCAGTTGATATGGGAAATGGGTCTGCTTATATAAAGAAAATGAAGCCTAAAATGGCGAGCACACTGGACCTGTCAGAAGGAGAGGGGTGTCTTTGACCATGTGAATTTTGACTTGAATACCAGCAGACCATGTATTGCTTACTCAATGCATCCTGTGATAGGAAGTCTCTCTTTCCTACAAAATGAGGTGAAATCTGTGTGCTGCTCATTGCAAACACCAGCTAGGATCCTCCTGTTGCTTTCAAAGTAAAGAAGGTTTATTAGGATTTAAAATTTCTCTGAGGGTCATAGAAACAGGATTTGAGGCAACAACACCAAGAAACAAGTCATAATCCAGACATGACAGCACTGAGAGAACCCTGATGAGCTTGGTCACTATACTGTGTGTGTCACCAAGAATACTGTATTAACAATGTGCCTGCACCTGCTTCAGAAACTTGTGACACAATTCTTTACAATGTTTGGGGAATTGGAACCGATATATCCATGAATATTCAAGCAGATTGCATTCTTCCATTGTTTTAGAACATAAGGTCAGGCATGCAGTTGACTAACTCAGACTTGTATTTGGGACATAGACTCTGTAGTAAAGAGTAGGAATTCTCATGGGAACTCCCACACCAAAACAGAGGTAGGATGTTCAAAGGTGTTGACAGTTTTCATCGTCCAGATCAAATTTTCCCAATTTTCCTTTGTGGCTTAATCTGACTGTCTTTCATTATTTTAAACAGTATCATTTTCTGATATGAATCCCTTTTAAGTATTCTTACGAAACTGAAATTTCACTTTGCACATTCTATTCCATTCTCTTCAGGGAGCAAATTTCTATACAGTATGGGGAAGTTTATGTTTTCCACTTTCGGGTTTGATGTGATGGCTAATATTTGCTGTGTACTTTACACATTGTTGAAGAACTGACTTCATCAGTTAGACTCACAGGCATGTTTCCTTGGCATTTCCATGATTTTGAATTGATTTGAAGGCTCCGTCTTCTTGGGTATCACCATCCCTAGGCATGTGAGCCTGGGATTAAAGGAAAGCTTCTGTCACATGTAGGATTGGTGAAGAACTTTTCCCAGTCTGTGGGCTTCCATTTGGTCTTGTCAACGGTCACCTTTTCCTTACAGAAGCTTCTAAGTTTGAGAAAGTCCCACTTATTAATTGTTGATCTCAGTGTCTGCACTACTGGAGTTATGTTCAGGAAATGGTCTTCTATACCAGTATCGTCAGGGTACCTCCTAGTTTCTCCTCTAAGAGGTTCAGTGTGGCTGGATTTATGTTGAGGTCTTTGATCCATTTGGACTTGAGTTTTGTGCATGGTGATAGACATGGGCCTATCTGCAGTCTTCTACACACCATCATCTAATTGTGCCAACACCATTTGTTGAAGATGCTTTCCTCCCCCCGTTGTATTTTTTTAAGCTGTTTTGTCGAAAATCAGCTGTTCATAGGTGTGTGAATTAATATCGGGATATTCGATTCAATTCTATTGGTCTACCTGTCTATTTTTGGGCCAATACCAGGCTGTTTTTAGGACTATAGCTCTGTAGTAGAGTTTAAAGTCAGGTATTGTGATGCCTCCTGAAGTTCTTTTACTGTACAGGGTTGTTTTGGCTATCCTCGGTCTTCTGTTTTTCCATACAAATTTGACTATTATCCTTTCAAGGTCATTGAAGAATTGTGCTGGGATTTTAATGGGGACTTCATTGAATCTATAGATTGCTTTTGGCAATATTGCCATTTTTATTATATTTATCCTTCCAATCCAAGAACATGGCAGATCTTTTCATTTTCTGGTATCTTCTTTAATTTCTTTCTTAAGACACCAAGTTCTTATTGTATAGGTCTTTCCCATGTTTGGTAAGCATTACCCCGAGATATTTTATGTTGTTTGTGGATATTGTAAAGAGTGATCATTCTTTGATTTCTTTCTCAGCCTCTTTGTCATCTGAATAAAGTAGGGCTACTGATTTTTTTGAGTTTATCTTGTATCCTGATAGTTTGCTGAAGGTGTTTATCAGCTGTAGGAGTTCCCTGGTAGAGTTTATTCGGTCGCTTATGTAAACTATCATATCATCTGCAAATAGAGACAGTTTGACTTCTTCCTTTCCAATTTGTATCCCCTTGATCTCATTTTGTTCTCTTATAGCTTTAGCTAGAACTTCAAGTACAATATTGAAGAGATATGGAGAAAGAGGACAGCCTTGTCTTGTTTCCCTGGTTTCTATTTTATTGATTTCAGTCCTCAAATTGATTATTTATTGGCATCAACTCCTCCAGGGTGAGTTTGCTTCTTTTTGGTCTAAGGCTTTCAGCTGCACTGTTAGTTCTTTAATGTGACTATCCTCTGTTTTCTTCATATGGGCACTCAGTTCAATGAACTTACCTCATAACACTGCTTTCAAAGTGTCCCATAAGTTCGGATATGTCGTGTCCTCATTCTCAATGAATTTGAGGAAGTCCATAATTTCTTTCTTTATTTCTTCTTTGACCCAGGTGTGGTGTAATTGCCCATTGTTCAGTTTCCATGAGTTTGTAGAGTTTCTGCTACTTGTGTTGTTGTTGAATTTCAATTTTAACACATGGTGGTCTGATAAGATACAGGGGACTATTCTAATTTTTTGTATTTGTTGAGCTTTGTTATGGAACCAAGTATGTGGTCGATTTTAGTGAAGGTACATGTGGAGCAGAGAAGAAGGTATATTCTTTTGTGTTTGGATGGAATGTTGTATAGATGTCTGTTAAACCCAGTAGAGACATAACTACTGTGAGTTCTTTGTTTCTTTGTTGAGTTTCTGAGTGGTGGTTCTGTCTCGTGGTGAGAGTGGTGTGTTGAAGTCTCCCACTACAAGTGTGTGAGGTTCTATGTGAGCTTTGAGTTTTAGTAGGGTTTCTTTTATGAATGTGGGTGCCTTTTTATTTGGAGCATAGATGTTCAGAATCGAGACTTTTTGCTGATGGATTTCTCCTGTAATGAATATGAAATGACCATCTTCATCTCTTTTGATTAATTTTGGTTAGAAGTCTAACTTGTTAGATATTAGGATAGCCACACTTTCTTGCTTCTTGGGTCCATTTGATTTGAAGATCTTTTCCCAGCCCTTTACCCTGAGGTAATGTCTATCTTTGTAGCTTATGTGTGTTTCTTGTATGCAGAAGAAGGATGAGTTCTGTCTTCATATCCATTCTGTTAGCCTTTGTCTTTTTGTAGGCAAGTTTCGGCCATTAATGTTGAGGGAGAATAAGGACCATTAATTGATAATGTTTGTTTGTTTTAGATTTGCTTTTGGCAGTGGTATTGTGTATTTATTTGTCCTTCTTTACCCTTGGTTTCTGGTGAAGTGGTTTCTGTTACCTAATTCTTTGTGAACATAGTAAACTTCCTTGGGTTGGAATTTTCCTTCCAAAACTTTCTGTAGGGCTGGATTAGTAGATACGTATTGTGAAAATCTGGCTTGGTCATTAAATATCTTGTTTTCTCCATCTGTAGTGATTGAGAGTTTTGCTAGGTATAGTATCCTGGGCTTGTGTCCATGGACTCTTAGTACTTGTAGAACATCTATCCAGGGCCTTCTGGCCTTGAGGGTTTCCATGGAGAAGTCAGGCATAATTTTGGTAGTCCTGCCTTATATGTTACCTGTCCTTTTTCTTTTGCTGCTCTTAATATTCTTTCTTTATTCTGTATGTTAGGTGTTTGGATTATTATGTGTTGAGGGGTCTTTTTTCTTTGGTCCAGTCTATTTGGTGTTCGGTATGCTTCTTGTACTTTCATGGGCATGTCCTTCTTCAGGTTGGGAAAGTTATCCTCTATGATTTGTTGAATATGTTTTTGACCCCTTTGAGCTAGGCTTCCTCACCTTCCTCTATGCCTATTATTTTTAGGTTTGGCCTTTTCACAGTGTCCCACATTTCCTGGATGTTTTGTGTTAAAGATTTGTTGGATTTATGATTTTCTTTGGTCAATGAATCTATTTCCTCTAGTTTATCTTCAGCACCTGAGGTTCTCTCTTCCATCTCTTGAATTCTGTTGGTTATGTTTGTGTCTGCAGTTCCTGATCATTTGCCCAGGTTTTCTATTTCCAACATTCCTTCGGTTTGTGTTTTCTTTATTGTCTCCATTTCTGTTTTCAAGTCTTGTACCTGTTTAATTGTATTTTCTTTGCTTTCTGTACTTTCTCTAAGAATTTTTTTCATTTCTTCCAATTTTTTATTTGTTTTATCTTCCATTTCTTGAAGGGATTTTCTCAGATCTTATTTCAGGGCCTCTAGTATTTTTATGATGATAATTTTTAGGTCCTTCTCTTCTTATTCATTTGCTTTGTTGTGTTCTGGTCTTGTTAGTGTAGGTGGTGTTATGCTTGTCTTTCTGATGTTAGGTGTTTTCATATATTGCCATCTTCCCATAGCTTCTTCCCATAGGTGTGGTGGTGTTTCTCCCTCTCTCTATGGATTTAGGTGGGTCAAAATTTTGATGTCTGTAGTTCTGGATGGTCTAAGCTCTCTAGCATGTCACTCCATAGGCAGGGACCTGAAGATGGGGATCAAAGTTAAGGCTACAGCAGAGGCGAGCTCAACCCTCTTTAGCAGAGACTAGCCCGCAGGGTGTTTCCTCAGGGATAGTCGGGTCTTGCTCTAGCCAAGACCTCTAGTCAAGGCCTATAGCTGAGGCCTGTAGCCAAGGCCTGGTGACAGGGACAATATCTGGGCTGATAATCAGGATGTTTATGCACTGATAGGCAGGTGTAGCTGGCATTCTCCAGCTGAGTAGGGCCTGTTTAGTAGAGGTCCTGCAATGGGGTTCAATGATCCACCCCCTGCAGGAACTCAACGTGGACACACAGAGATAGGCGGAC
This sequence comes from Cricetiscus sungorus, assembly GCA_030556225.1. NCBI lineage: Eukaryota > Metazoa > Chordata > Mammalia > Rodentia > Cricetidae > Cricetiscus > Cricetiscus sungorus. The sequence continues at coordinate 23,977 of JANBXA010000741.1, forward strand.
CTCTGGGAGGTGCCTCATAGAAGTATTTTACAAATTTTTTGATGTGACATGATGAAATGTCTCTTATCTTTTAATAATAATATAATATATATTATTACATGATTATTTTTGCATAATGTATTTAATACATTCAATACAAACAATTTTCCTTAATGTATCACTGAAATCAGATAGTGATGTAATGCCACTACCCTGGCAGCTCTCTATAGAGTGTTGAGTGAAGTATGAGGAGCATCATTGTGTCCATAAGGGCTTGCTGATGGCCAGGTCTTTGGGTGATGTAGGGTTAGTAAGAGAAGACAAGTGCTCCTGCATCTTCTTCAGGATACACTGGTTCATCCTACCTTTGCCTCCTAAATGATCAAAACCATTCACAATCATGTCCCATGCAAGTCCCTGTTGTTACCTTCTATACTATCTCCCCAGATCTGAAGAACCACTATCCCACTCCTGCATGTGGCTGTGCCAAGCCTTGCCCTTCTCTCCCATTTCTTCTGCCTTGTTAAAAACATTTACATTACATTCCTAAAGCTATCTGCCAAAGTCTATTCCCTTATTTGAGCATTTCCTTCTCCTGAACTGACTATTAAAGTCTAGAAATAGAAAGCTTTCTTTGGCTCACCTAATTGACATGGAAATTAAAATGGAACACCTCATCCTAATACCAGGTGTACGATTATAAACCACCTTTGCCTATGTGCCATTTCAAGGGAAGGCCTGGACATTGTAAATGGTGTGTACAGGCAACAATTAGGTAAGTTGTCCAGACTTGAGTGACAGGCTGTGAAATCCTGGACCACATTTACTTTGTGAGTGATAGTCTCTCGGTGGCTTGAAACTCATTGATGTAACAGGAAAAATAAACCCAGGGACTAATATTAGGGCTTAAGCTTCATGATTAAGATCAGAGAACAAAGCCTCCAAGACAGTAGAACTTACTTCTAACCAGCTGAAATGGCAATTATGTCTCCACAAATCATTAGAGGAAAAGGCTCTGAGTTCTTGTCTCCTAGTATTAATATTCTTAACTCCTCCAAGCCATATAAGTCCTGTCTCCATGTACCTAGAACTGGGGTTAATGGAATGTGGTACCAACTGCTGAGGTGAGAGACACAAGTTTGTTACTCTTCAGTTCTGTGTAGGCCAGGATGGCCTTAAACTCAGAGATGACCATCTGCCCATCTACTCAGTTCTAGAATTAGCAGTGTCTTCTATCACCACCTGACTGTATGCATGCTAGTATGTCATCTGAGATTAAAGTTGTGTGCCACGACTGCCTGACCTCTGTGACTTGTGGCTAGCTTTGATTTCTGAACCCTCAGGTAATTTTTAATAAATCTGAGAGTAAGACAATGGTCCACTTGTCTCTATCTACCAAGTACTGTAAATAAATGTGTATATTGAAACCTATACTTATGGGGGGGTTATATATATATATATATATATATATATATATATATATATATATATATATATATAATTCTTTTTGGCGGTTCTGATCTGATAGTGAACTAAGATCCTCATGTTTGAGGAAGCAATTTCTGCACTGAGATCCCTTTCCACACATCATTAAAAAATTACAGCAATGACTTTTTCATTGGAAATTAAATTATTTTCACAATTACTGCTTATTATATAAAAGGTTAAATTAAATTGATTCCTTATTACTATTTTTAAAACAATTTATCTTTGCTATATGATTCTTACTTAGGAAAAATCCACTGTTAGTATCATAGTAGACAATCAGATAGATAAATAAAATAGCAACGGGATTTACACAGGACAAAACTAAAGTAGGATAAAAATCCATGAAAAGTATGGAACCATGAGTCAGAAGAGGGTCTCCTGTTTCTGGAGCCTTGTGAATGCTTTGCACCAGATGAGCAGCAAAAAATACAAGCACGGTAACTTTTTGGTATAGATTTATTGTCTCTGTTAAACATTGTTATTCTTTATTAAAATGGGTGTGACCCAGGATCACTGTCTAAATATACATGAAATGGGAGAAGCCCACTCATGTGTGCGCAGTTTCTACTCATATATTTTCCTGTTATATCCAGAGATGTGAGTAAATGATCTGATCTTCCCTGAACTGTTCCAGGTGCATGAGAAATGCAGGAAAGTGTGACTTTGAGTGAGTATTGCTGTCTATTGACATTTTACAAGCCATTGCTAGAAAAACATGGAGAAATTGTAATATCCCACCTTAAAGGATAGCAATTCCTCTCTATTTTATGCATCTTATTAACCCTAAGTATAAATGGATCCTAGATTAGAAATATAATAACTAAGGGATAAAACCTGTGCCTAAAATGTTGGGTGTAGATACTTTTGAAATGGATTAGGGAAATCCTTCTGAGATATTATATTAGGAAGGGAAAGAAAATGATGACACAGTGATTTTTATGGTTCAATATAGATCATCAATAACATGAAAATGAGCCTCATAATGAGAAAATGTATTTGCAAATCACTTTCTTGATAACATGCTTCTAACTGCAATGAACAAGCATCTCAATTCTTCAGTGATAGAAAGACAAAAACATGGCTACAAGTGAGAAATATGTGGATACACAATTCTCTAGGTATGAATGATGAATAAGCACATGAAAGATTGCTAAACACCATGAGACCTTAGAAAAGAACAAGGGCACTAGGTTTGTTTTATTGTTGTTGTTGTGTGTCTGATGTGTGTTTGTAGTATGAGGTGTATAGGATATATATGTGAATATGTGTGTGTGCATGTGTGTTGTTTAGGTGCCAATAGTGTCTATGATGATTGTGTGTTCACCTGTTTGAATGATGTGTGTGTATTTCTGTATATTGAGTCTGAGCATGTGTGTTTGTGTTCATCTCTGTGAGTGAAGGCATTCATGTGGCCTGGTGCATGTATGGTGGTCAGAGAACAACTTGAGGTGTGAACCTATAATATTGCTCCTTATGTTGTGATGATAGCAACCATAAGATTAATTTCATTTTTATTTAATATCTGTAATATTTTTACTTTTATTATTCATAATGTTTATATCTGTTATTTCTGATAGTCTTAGGAGACCCCTATGAAAGAGTAATTTAAACCCCAAAGTGCTCTCAAAAATAGGATGGGAAATGCTGCTCTAGAAGTAATAGGAGTATGGATTATGCTGCCATGTCCAGCCTTACATGAATGCTGGAAATCTGAATTTAGGACTTCATGTTGTGTAAGGCTTCTAGACACTGGATAATCTCTAGCTGCTTGATCAATATTCTTTATAAAGAACATGATATTTGTAATTCAAGTGTGTTTCTGATGCTCTTTAACTAAGACAATTGGTTTCTACCAATACAGAGAAGTAAAGAACCTTGCTCCATTCCATCAATTAAAAGAAAGCCGCACTGCTCCAAACAGTGTGATACCCCTGGATTTCACACATGGTGGGCTCTGCAAATCACAATAGTAAGCATAAGCCAGCAGGAATTAATCTATTTGTTTTGTAAGTGCTTCCTTCAGACCCAACTTCAATTAGAATCTATCTCCTTCCATATTCTGGAAGCCCTTGTACACCTGACACTTCTTAGATGATGTTCATTCATCTAACACTTGTGGTTTTGGGTTTATTCTCCTCCATACTGTTCTTTTTTAAGTTATGGAGGAATCTGAAAGAAATGGAAGCATGTACCCTCATGTCTACTCTTTCTACAGCCTCATTCATAGATAAACATTCACCTATTAAAGAGATGGGTAAATTATATACAGGAAAAACCATCCTAACTGGAAGGAATAGATGAGAGAAGACCAAAGGGGAAAACTTCCTTCTTGTCCCAGAAACAAGAAAATACAGATTATGACTCAGCCGGTTCATTTCATTGGCCCAGGCAAAGCCACAAGGTTTTCATCACAAGTTCTTTTCTTGGAGGACAGTAATTCCCCAGCCCTGAAGTTCATGGGGTAATAGTTCCTCTGACTCTAGCAGAAAAATCTTCCCTCCATAGTCACAATTGTGGAGAGCATAGGCACCTTACTTTGTGTGTGTACCTGTTGACTATGTGCTGCAGAGCCTCCATCAAGATCAGTATCTTTCCCATCATGCATCACAGCCATAGCTGTAGGAGCCATTCAAACTCAGCTTGAGACAATCCCATCTCAAGGCTGGGGTGAATTTTGTAAAACTGTTTTCATAATGAATATTCACCATCCATTCCACTTCTAGCAGATGCCAGAACTAATATCTCATCATAGATTATGATAAGAATCAAGATACTCTTTGAAAATTTTGCTTTACGTATATATATGAAATAGGGCCAAGCAGGTGACAGTTCCTGGACTCTAGGACATTTGGTACCTTATTTGGTGCCAGAGGGCATGGCTGCACACACACCAGAATTTTAACTTCCACTGAAGATCTTTAACCACCAGCTCAGATCTCATCTTGCAGCTGTCTGAGTTTTTAGCAAGGGTCATTGACAAGGATCAGGCGTTCAAAACATCCAGTTTCACCTTAGCAGCAGCATTCATGGTTTTAGATTTAACATTTTCCCCCTGAGGTATCAATATCTATTACCTTGTCTGCAATGCCTAAGATTCCCCTCTTCTCTATTATCTCCTTTGTTGGTGAAGCTTACATTTGAGACTTCGGTGTGACTAAAATTTTAATTTCCAGTTTTATTTTAGGTTGTGGCTTCTTTAGGAATTATCCTTCTACTGGAATATCTTCAATTTTTTGTTTTTTTGTTTGTTTGTTAGTTTTACATTTTTTCCCACTGTATCTTCGTTTGTTTTCACAGGCATTGTTAAGAGATTTTTTTTTCATATCCTCCTTAGGATCCTTGGTCAAGTTCATAATATCTATTTGTGATCTCTTTATTTCATGATTTGGCTCTATTGTATTTCAGGATCTGTTGTAATCAGGGCTAGTGAGTTCTGGTGAAGACATATTTTCTTAATGCTTGTGTTTCTGTATGTGTCAGGTGTTTGGATGATTATTTTTCCATCTTTACTGATGTTACTCAGTCGCTATTTTCTTCTTCGGTTTCTGGTGAAATCTCTGGATCTTAGTGAAGTATAGTTGTTATTGCCTGGTAGGAAGTGATTCTGTGGGCCAATGTGTACAAGAAAGGAATGGATGTGGGCTAGAATAAAAGCCCAGAGAGAGACTTGAGTAACAAGCTAAAGGAATTCTGATCACACCTAGAGGTGGAAACTATAGGGAGGTCATGCAGGTGTGCATAGGGGATTCTGAATTAGGTTGCAGTAAGGCAAAGAATTATGGGGAGAGATGGGGATAGAAAGGCTAAGCACCTAAGCATAGAGTTTCACTGTTTTGTGAATGCAGTTCAGGAAGGGACTCGAAACCAGACAGTAACCTGGCGAAGCATGAGAATGGAGAAATTGTAATGGAGGTCAGTGTGAATAACCTACTTGAGACACTAACAGTGTGGTCACTGTGGATGGAAAGTGTTTTTGTCATTGGAGGGTGAAGTGAAGGAAAGGACATGGACTAGAGTGTAGCGTGTGTGTTTCTGCCAGCCTGCCAGTCTGGGCCCACAGCTGCGCTAGCCCCAAATAACATTCAGAGACCCTGTATTTGATATAATCCTGTTGGCCAATTACCATTATTGTTTATGGGCTAGCTTTGCCTTAATTATTAACCCATTTCTACTTATCTAAGTATTTCCACGTGGTCATCTTATTGGGGAGCTGCGGCGGCGTCCTCCTTCCTCCCTGGGCTACATCTCAACTCCTCCCTACTACTTCCTCTTTCCTCCTCCTGGTCTCCTAGCCCCGCCTATCTTGCTATCTCATTGGCCACAGTGCTTTATTAACCAGTATGAGAAACATATATACAGAATAACATCTCCCATCACTAGAGGGAATGCTCAGAGGGTCCACAACAAACAGTAGAATAAAATGAAGAAAAAATTCAAGACATTCAACTAGGAATAGAATAACAAAACAAAAAAAAAACTAACAAAATTAAAATTAAAAGTTTAGGAAGTCAAACTAATTGAGGGTATCTGGTTCCAGTGAAAGATTTGGAGGAGTCTGTGGGGGAATGTAAACACAGAGTAAGGACAGAACCCTGCAGGTAGGTTGCTACATGTCTGAGGGGTGGAATTGTGGAAATGACAGCATCAGGCAGGCAGGAGAGTGAAGATGCACTCCGTGCTTCCCAGGGATCTCTGGCCATTCCCTGCATCATCACTCTTCTGGCAAAATACACACAGGAAAGGGCAAAGGGAGGAATGGAAATGTAGCTAGATTCTGCTGAGTCCTCAGTGAATGGAGCAAGAAGGTCAGGACAGGCAAGTGATCAGTCATAGGGCTAGGGATGATGCCAGGGGAAGTGAATTGAAGGACAGGAAGAACAGTAAAGATGACCTACCTGGTTTGCAAGTCTGTGAGCACACTGGGTACCCAGATAGACAGCATTTGTATGTGTTTACAGTTGAGAGAGGGGAAAGGAAATGGGCTAGAAAGTGGGGGTAGGGGTTATGAGTGTCCACAATGAAGGAAAGATGGATTTATTGCACAGTTTCTCAGATTCTCTAGGGAATCTACTACAGGTATTCTATCAGTAACTAAGTCTACCAATGAATGGATGCTGTGAGAACAAACCAAGTAGATGTTGCCATCCTTAGTACCAAAAGATAACCTGAGAACTTTCCTAACACTGGTTCCTAAGAGTGTTTGTGATTCCAGGCCAACAACTCTGGAAGGTATAGTGCATGCATAAAAACATCATATCTTAATTGTAAACAGGATCTCACTGAAATAGAGAGAACATTGATCTTTTGCTATGGAAATCCCAGGAGAGACTTGAAAAAGCATTGCCGTGGATGCCATAGTTCTCAGGGATAAGGAATTCTTCAAGAAAAGGACAATTTGCTTGATAAACGATGTGAACATTCTGGTATAATGGAGGACATTAGTAAATCCAATTCCAGACAAAAGAAATGTCTCTCTCAATCACACACATGTGAACACCTCACATATACACATTTATATATGAAAACATCATTTATATATATATATATATAAATGTGTTTGTGTAAAGTACTATACATAAATATGATAGATTTAATAAAAGGGATAGTATCATTAGTGTGCACAATTGCCAACCTTGATCTCTCAGCACTAAGACCCAGTTGATATGACACATTGCTGTTTTGTGTCTGAGTCCCTCACAGGTACAGAACACTTAGCAGAGCCTCATTGGTTAAGGATGCAACCACAAGGTTGTAGTAGATCTCAGCTGCTGGGGAGTATGAAGAAAATTCATTTCTTTGTATGCTGGTTGTGCAGGCTTAGGGCAAAGCACAGCTTTTTTCTCAGTAGCTGAGTGGATGACTCAAGAGGTAGAATTATTACTGAGGAAGAACTACACCCTAGAAGGTGTAGCTGACCTGCTAGTCATCGTTTTTCACTGGCACTTAATTTAACTGGAAGAACAATGAAGACATACATACCTACTTTATTTATGTTTCTGTGGCTTCACCTAGATTGTAAGTTAAAATTTTAGGATCACAGAATATTTTTAGTGGGCGTTTGTGAGACAGCAGGAGGAACAATTTTATTCAGCTTTTCCTATAGTGACTATAGAAAACAAGAATATTGGACAGTGATGACCTAACAAGCTTTCTCCTTTATTTCCATCTCTCTGCATAGGGGTGATCCAAGAGGAGCAGTTGGAGCAGCTTCCTTCCACACTGATAGTCCAGGAGGGATCCAGCGCTGCCATCAACTACACTTACACAGACTGTGCATTATCCTACTTCCCTTGGTATAAGCAAGGACCAGGAGAGCATCCTAAGCTCATTATTGTCCATCCTTAAAATGTGGAAAGAAAGCAGGACAGAAGACTGATAGTTTTACTGGATGAAAAAACCAAACACTTCTCCCTGCACATCACAGAACCCAGCCTGCAGACTCTGCCATGTACTTCTGTGCTGCAAGTGCACACTGCCCCCAGGCACCTGCAGCCTGTCCTCAAAACTGACACAGGGCCTGGAGCCCCATCCACATCCTATATCACAGGCCTCCCTTTCAGTGACACTTTTGTCAGTTGCCAACTGCCAACTATAGCGTAGACATTAAAAACACAGACACACACGCATTAATAAAGTCATCTTCAAATAACTCAGTACAATTTTTTCCTTCATTCATTTTTGAAAATAATACTTAAAATTTATTATTTTATTTCCCTGTTTGTAGCACATGAATAATGTCACAGAAAACCAGAATCCACTGTACTGTAGTTATTAAGAGACTGTACACTATTTAGCCCTAGGTGGAACATCTCATCAAACACCTGCCTCCAAGATCAGAGGTCACTGAGAAGAGGTGGGAAGGATGTAGTAGCCATAGGTGTGGGTTGGCTACTAGGAGACAGTGTTTTCTGGACAAGTGTGACAGCTGCATCCATGACCTCACAGACATTGACAGCACATATAAGGCTTGCAAAGGATCAAGCCTAATCAATTCTAGCAACGAGCAGGAAGGTGTGCATTTACATCCTTAGCTGAGGAGCTGTTGGCTGTTGCTAGCTGCTGGGAAAATATACAGGATTTTCAGTTGTGCAACCCTGAGAACATATACCATCCTCTACTAACAGCCACAGATCCAGGAGTATACAGGTACTCTAAACTGTAAGACAAACCTTAGGGTGTTAATTTTAAAGGGTGAGGGACTGTGTTTGTAGGGAAGAGTGGATGGATTTGGCAGGAGTATAGAGAGCAGGTGAATATAATCAAGTGTCATTGCATGGCATTCTATAAAATTAGAAAATGAGAATAAGTAGGTAAATTTTTATCAGAGGAATGTGTGTAAATATGCAATTAAAATATAATATTAATATATATTATTTAAAGCTTATTTATCCCACAAAATACATGATCATACATATAGTTCAGTTACATTGGTGATTTCAGGCATGTACTGTGGACATGGTACCTACCTCCTTTGGGTAAGGTTTCAAGTTTATTCACAATGTGGTGTGCAGACAACTGTGGTGTAGTTTGAAGAGAAATCTGCAGAGGGCGCTGCGTCTTCTGATGTGGTTAATGTCTCATCAGGTGATGGATTCACAAGACAGACTGTCACTGTGCAGAAGGTCCTTGTTTATGAGTGAGGAGTTGCAATAAGATCCTGAGTAGACTTGACCTGTGAGTTTGGTAAACTCAAATGTCACTGTCTTCTGTGACCATGCTTCCTGACACCTGCTCAGTTCTGCTGCTTCTCTTGATACTCGGTAAGTTACATTTACCTAAGTGATAATGATGTCATTTTTTTTACAACTGTGGGGGTCTTTACATTCTTCCTCTCACTGAAAAATTATTTCTGCTTATTGATTAATTGATTTTCAGTAAAGACCAATGGAGTATCTGTTACCCAGACAGAGGACCTGGTTACTGTCACAGAAGGGTCACCTATGATGATAAACTGCATTTATCAGACTGCTTACTCAGCTCCTACAGTATTCTCGTATGTTCGATATCTCAACAAAGCCCCTAAGCTCCTGCTGAAGAGCTCCACAGACAGCAAGAGGACAGAGTTTCAAGGGTTCCATGCCACTCTCCATAAGAGCAGTAGCTCCTTCCACCTGCAGAAGTCCTCAGTGCTGCTGTCAGACTCTGCCCTGTACTACTGTGCTCTGAGTGACACAGTGAGGGAGATGCAGGGGAAGCTGCACACAAACCAAGGTGCAGGAGGGCTGAGGGGAGTGGCCCTGTGAGGGAGGGCTCGGTGCCTTCTATAGTGGGGTTTAACCAGCCTCCTGAAAAACAGCTCAAACCTCTGGCCAAATTCCTACAAACTAGTAATCTGTACATATTCTGACAGGATATGTTGAAAGTGGTTGCTAGAGGCAACTCAGGATTTGGTCCCAGAATTACTTTTCCCTAAATGGAGGACCTCTCCCCAAAAAGAGCTTCATAAAAATTCAGACATTGGATTCAACTCTACCAAGAAGACTATCTCAGGGACTGAGGCAAATAGAACATTTCATAAAGGCAACAGTAAAGAGGAATTGGACTCTTGGGAGATGCTTCATTCATATGGGTTAGATCTTACTTGCCTTTATTTGTTTCTCATTATCAAAGGAAAGATCTGATTTGTCCTTCAGTAGAATTTTGACTCCAGTTAATTTACATTGGAGCATGAGAAGGACAAGCAAATGTCACAAAAGGAGAAGCTTTTGCCGTAGACATGTCCCAGAGCTCCACTTCACACTTTTGAATTTCCTGGAAGTCCTGAAATGAAAAGTTAGCACCATGCTCACCCTGGATAACAAATTTTTCTGGAGTCTGGTTGTGGCTTCAAAAGTGTTCTTGATGTACCCCAGAACAAATGAGTTATGTGGGTTAATCTATGTCCATTCTGATGAGGTGTCACACTGACAGCCATGTTAGACAAGGTGAGGTATCCCAGCAATACCAAATACTAGAAATCAAAGGACAGCGCCTGCCCCACACACTACCTCATTTTAGTCAAACAGGACACCTGGAATGATATGCAGGAAGTAACGGACAGTTGAGACTCTGCCCTAGCAGGTCCTGAAAGTCCAGACATGAGTCTTCCCCACTGTAGAGGCGAATTATTTATATAGGCAGGTGGATATCTCAGAAGGTACCTGGTTTCTTCTAAATCTATGCAGCAGGTGCCCCAGTTGGCAGACTCGTATGGTGTATTCACAGCTGCAGAGGATGTACCTTGGCTTCAGGGCATTCAGCCATGTGCTTTAAGAAGCCCAGAAGTAATTACAACTGTCCATTTCAGTCAGGTAGTATAGGGATGGCCAAATCACATACTAGATGCATTAGACTCTTGTTTTCAATGGAGAAGCTACAAAGAGGCAGAACATATTCCCCAGATTCACAAACCCATCCTTGCTGACTACCCAGGACACCTAGATCTGGCAGGAATAGAAGCCTCTGTCCATGTCCACAAACTCTAATATCTCTCAAGCTGTATTGGAAACCTGTGTGCCACTCAAAGCAGAGAAGTTAGAATCCTTAGGGATCACTGTTGAGACAGCAGCATTTGTTGCCACAGCCCTTTAAGTACTGTCACAGAACCTATCAGACTCCAGGGGGGGTAAAGTACAATGAAGGTATTGAAATCTAATTAATTCCCCTTGTGCCTCAATGCCCCCTCACTGTGAAACAGAGGGTCCCCAGCACAAATGCTACAGTCTTGTCAATTTCTGACTCTGCCAAACCAACCATCATGAATCCTTGATGTGAGTCCATCCTTTAGGAAACTAGAGAAGCAGGATAGATCTAATGTGTACCAGAAGCTGCCAGTTCCAATCCTTAGCTCTGGAAGGTTCAAGGTGGTCACATACAGAAAGCTCCCCTTGTCCCTTCCTTGAACTCATTGTGTCTTTCCCAGGACCATCTAATTCTCCATGTTTTCCAGTAAGACCTGGGGCCAGAATCTTTACTCACTCCAGTCTCTTCATGTTCTCCATTCCTCCTCCCAAGTATACTTCACAGTCTTGAAAACATGACTAAAAATGAAACTTACAGGCAGTGAACGACAAACTCTCCTAAGGGCAGCTAGTGTTGTTACAACAAATGATATCACAGGATTCCAAGAGATCTCTAGGACACAATAGAATTTCCAGAAGGTACAGTTGATGTCATCAGGCACAGCCTTTGCCTCCTTGCACTGTCATTCTTCCTGAACATATCAGAAATGTATGCTTCTATGAATCCCAGGATTCTCTCCTATAACACAAGGAATTCATTCAGCACATCCATCCAAAATTAAGAATTTCTCTCTGCTTCATTAGAATCTTCTCAATATGTCAGACATGGAGAGTTGAATCACACTTTATAAGCACTGAGTAAAAATAGCTGTTCACGTCCTTAATGTCCATACCCAAAACTATGAGAAGGATAATATGCCAGGAAATCAGTTCAGGATGATTTGGAGGAGGAGAGTTGAATCCTCTCAATTGAAACAGCAACTGAAGAAGTCTACGTACAGTTAAAGTAAGTTGACCATTGGAAATTTGTAAGTGAGCAGAGTCTGTTATGAGGCTCACACTACTCTAGACTGTTCCCTCCATAAGCCTATTATACTAGGCAAGGATGTCTAGAGTAATAGAATTTATACATGAATCTCTCTATGGAAAGGGGATTTGTAAGAATGGCTTACAGTATGTACTCTAGCAAATCAACCATGGCTGGCTATGAATTGAGAGTTTTAAGAATCCAGTAATTTCCTCCATCTACCCAATCAAATTTCTCAGTTTTCTGCAGTATATGCTGAACCCGTAGAGAAGCATGCTCTAATGTTGGTGAAGGAAGAGATGTGCTAATCAGATTATAAGAGCAGAGAGAGAGGACAACTTTACTCCATGTCCTTATATATAATTCCAGCAGAAAGTTTGGACCAGATTACATCTGCATTAAAGATCTGAATGAAAGGTGTGACTTCCTGTCTCAAAGATCTCTATTAATAGTTCTTTCTTCTTCAAATTAAGCAGAAATGAACCACCAGTGTGCCCTCTATTTGGGGGGTTGTAGTTAATCCCAGATGTAGTCAAGTTGACAACCAAAGATACATATGACATTCTTAACCCATCTTCTAATATTTTGAGCAAATGGCTGCACTCGATAACAAAAGGAAGAAGTGGAAATAATCAATAGGTACATGCCTAGGGCCATACCACCCAGAATGTGCCTGATTTCCTCTAATCTCCAAAGCTAAGCAGGGTTGGGCCTATTTAGTACTTGGATGGGAAATGGGTATCTTAAAATAAAAAAGGAAAAAAAGGCCAAAATATCAAGGCACCCTAGAACTGTAAGTAAAAGTGAGTTCTCTCAGGCCATGTGAATTTTGACTTGAACATCTCCACAACATGTATTGCTTTTTCCATGCATCCTGTGATGGGAAAACTCCTCTTCCTAAAACCAAGAAAATGGGGTAACTTCTGTGTGGTCCTCATCAAATAATAGCTAGAAGCCTCTTATTGCTTTCAAAGTAAATGTATTTATTAGTAATTTAGAATTTCTCTCGGTGTAAGAGAAGCAGTATTTGAGGCAATACACTGAAAACAAGTCATACTCCATAGATGTCAGCACTGACATTACCATGATGAGTGTGGGCACTGCAGTGTATGTCACCAAGAATACTGGATTAGATAGTGTGTCTGCTGCTGATTCATAAACTCACGACACTATGGCTCCAAAAATGGGACAAAGATATCCTCGAATATTCTAAATTGAACTTGTCAATTTCTTTTAGAACACAAGCTATGGCATGTAGTTGACTGACTTAGGCTTGTATTTGGGACCTATACTCTGTAGGCAAGGGTAGGGCTTCTCATGGGAACTCCTTCACCAAAACACAGGAAGATGGTCAAAGGTGCTGACAGCCAACAGCCACTCCCCATGTCCATTCTGCAGCCTCCATAAGGGGCTTTAAGAAGTCAAATTTTCCAACTTTTTCTTTTTGGCTTTGCTTTATTGGCACTCATTATTTTAAACATGGTATCATTTTCTGACATAAATCCATTCAAATCATTCTTCCAACAACTGAATTTTACCATGGAATACTATTCTATCCGTGGAGCTTAATTTTCTATGCAGTATGGAGAGTTTATGTTTTCCTTCTTAGGGTTTGATGTGATAGCTAATCTTTACTGTGTCCTTGACACATTGTTGAAGATCTGACTCCATCTTTGGCATTTCCTTGATTGCAAATTGATGTTTGAAGGCTCAGTAAGACCTGTGTCGGCAGCACCATCCCTGGGCACGCGATCGTGAGCCATAGGAGAAATCTAGTTGAACAGAGCAGTAGGCAACAGCGTTACTCTATGGTTTCTAGCACTTCTCTTGGAATCTTGCCTTGGATTCCCTTGATGATGGACTGTACCTGTGAGGTGAACACATCATGCACTTCCTCAGATTGACTCTTTTGAGTTTCAGCACAAAAAAAAAAAGCTGACCATAACTCCTGCCATATTCTCAGGATATGCTATGATGTTCCATTCTTCTACTGGCATGCAGCCTCTTTGGTTATCATTTACAATGTTTCTGGACACTGTAATATGTCACAATATCTACTCTACCATCCTCCCTGCTTGCATACCTCTATTTAAGTATTTTTAACTTTGTATCTGATAGTACATGTTTCTCCCTAATTTGACATGCCTCCATTTTTCCCTTTTTAAATTTATCTCCTTTTCTTATTGCTTTTGTACTTTAAAAATTATCTTTTGCCCATAATAGTACTTTATTGTCAGATTATTAAGTTTCACAAAAGGTTTATTTATTGTACTAATGTTTTCTAAATCACCAATCATTGCATTATTATTTATTTTGCAAAACTGACCTTTTGTATTACCTACTTATCCTCAAAATTAAACTTTCCATTCATTTAAGTATTGAAAATCTATCAGAACTTTGGCCTCACAGTTCTGTATGTTTTTAAGATTGCTCTTGAGTATTCCATCGCTGTTCTTATCAATGCTATGCTTTTACAGTATCATAATCCAAACTGTTTTCTTATGTATTTATAAGCAGATTGTGAGTGTAATTGTTTCCCCTGATTTCTCTGTTAGCATGTATGTCATTTGTATACAGTTAAGCCCCTGACTTTTGTGTGTTAATTTTGCCAGCTTTCACTTCTATTAATTTATTTGTCAGATTAAGAAACTTGTGATAAATATTAGTTTTCTTTGTTTATAATCATATCACTGTAATAAAGAAATTTTGAATTCTCCTTTTTAATGTGTATCCCCTTTACCTCTTTCATATGTCTTAGTTATCTAGCTAAGAGTTGAAGTACTACATAGAATAGGTATAGAAAGTATGGACATCCTTGTATTAATCCTTATTTTGTGAAATTGCTTTGTGATTTCTATATTTAGCATGATGTTACTGTGATGTTGTATTATGATTTATTATGATTAAATAATGATTTATTATGTTTAAATAAGTCCTGTAGATTCTCCAGGATTTTCATCATAAATAGATTTGGAATTTGTACAAAGGCCTTTTCTCATGTAAGAAAATGCTCATGTGGTTTCTTTCTTTATTCACTTTATGTGTTGAAATATTTTTATTATTGTATCTTGAATTATTTTCACAGGTCTGAGGGTAGGCCAACTTAAACATGGTGATGATTTTTAAAATTTTATTTATTTCCTTAACTCACGTGCCAAACACAGTTCCCCCTTTTATCCATCATTTTGCTCCCCACCATGTCCCCAAATCACCCCCTATCTGTCCCTTTGAAAGTGTAAGGCCTCTCATGGGGAGTCAACAAAACCTGAAACATTAAGTTGAGACAGGAACAAGCTCCTCCCCACAGCATCAAGGCTTAGCAAGGCATCCCACAATATGGAATAGTCTCAATAAAACTAGCTCATGCACCAGACACAAATCATGTTTCCACTGCCAGGGTCCTTCCAAACACCAAGCAACATAATTATTTCTCACATACAGAGGTTCCAGCTCAGTACCAAGGAGGATCGACAACTTTCAGGCTAGTGTTTGTCAGTTTGCTCGTGCTTGGTTCAGCCATCTCTATAGATTTTACCACCACGGTTTTCTTTTTGGTGTGTTCCTGAGTTGATTTACAAGTATTTTAGTTGAGAATTTGTCCACCAAGTGACAGAGTATCTCCATTGCTGCAATCTTAGTGATGGTTTGTTTGATATCTGAAAGATAGACTTTGGTAGCAGGATTCTGTGCAGAAAGTGAAGAACCTGCAGAGCTGTGGAGACAGAAAATGTGAGGTGACCACAGAAGCCTCTTGCCTGGCTGACGTCCACAGTTCCCAGGGAGAGCTATTATGACACCGACTGGACCTTCTTGTGACTTCAGCTGAATTCTGAGTGAAAGCTTTTGGAAAGAAGGCATTTTTGACAATATTCATGATCACAATGAGGACAAGACTGGTTCATCCATTGCCTGAAATCACTGTGGGAGGAAAAGCAATGTCTGGGGAATGGTGAACTGATGCTGTTTGTGCTGCTGTCTTTTCCACAGGTGTGATCAGAGGACAGTAGCTGGAGCAACAGACTTGTCTCCAGAGTGTCCAGGAAAGGGAAGGCACCTTTATCAACAGCTCCTACACAGGCACTCCCAATTATCACTTCTCCTGGTACAAACAAGAGACTGGGGCAGGTCTCAGTCTACTTATAAATGTTCTTTCAAATGTGGATAAAAAAGAAGATACAGGACTCATTGTCCTACTGCATAAGAAGGACAAACATCTCTCCCTGAACATAACAGCTGTACATCCTGTGGACTCAGCCACAAACTTCTGTGCAGGAAGTACACAGTGCCCAGGCACCTGGTGCATGCATACAAACCTGAGACCGTGGCTGGAGATTAATATATTTTCCACTGTTGAGAACATGAATTTCCTGAATTTTGTTACATAGGTAGATAATACAAAACATCTTATAATTATGATTCTGAAACATACAAGTCTTAGAGCATCTTGAGTAATCTAATAATGAGAATAACTGATTATATGTCAAGAGCAAGTTGACTGTCTGGTGCCATTTAAATGACTCCTCTCCAAAGGCATCTCTCTGTCACTAGTAGAGAATACTCATGATGGAAAGGGTCTTACCTTTTAATACTAGTACTTAATATATTTATTAGAACATTAATATTGCAGTATGTGAAAACAATTTAATACAAATGACAACTTGCCTTAATGTATCACTGAAATCTGATAGTGATGGAGCCGCACTACCCTGGCAGATCTCTATAGAGTGTTGAGTGAAGCATGAGGAGCATCCCTCTGTCTTTGAGGTCTTGCTAGGAGCCAGGTCTGAGTGGTGCAGAGTCATTTGCATAGCAATAAGAAAAGACAAATGCTGCTACATCTCCTCCAGGAGGCACTGGGGTCCTCCTGCCTCTACCTCCTAAGGGAAAGAGAGCAAAGGCATGCACCATCATGTCCCATGCAATTCCCTGTTCTTAAATTCTAAGCTATCTCTCCAAGCTCTGAAGGGACACTAGCACACTCACAGATGTGGCTCTGTTCAGACTTGCCATTTTCTCCCATTCCCTGTACTTTGCTAAAAACCTTTAGATTACATTCCCAAAGCTAGCCATCAAGGTCTATTCCCATATTTGCCTACTTACTCCTCCTGACCCTGACTACCAAAGTCCATCAATCAAAACCCATCTTGGGCTCACCCAATTGACATGCCAGTTAAAGTTAAACACCTCATCCTAACACAGGTGCTTGCTCTTTATTTTATAAACCACCATTTGCCTATGTGCCATGCCTTTCTCCTCTCTATTCAGAGGCAGTCCTTCCTTTGTCCCTCTTGGACAAGTACCCCTTCCCTTTCTCCCTCATCTCCTATATGTTTTACAACATCATCTAAATAGAATTCCTGTCTTTCTCTTCTTAGCAATTACATCTGCTAGGTCATTTGCTGTTGTTTTTCTGCCAGAGTTAGAATTCAGCCATTTTAAATTTTCTTCCCTGCTCAATAAAGGATCACTGTATGATTAATCCCTAATCCAGGGTTGTGAGGAAGCCCCTGCTGTGCAGGCATCTCCTTCAACCTCTAGAATTAAATATTTAAAAGCATTAAAACTACCAGAAGTATCAAAGATAGTGGCAGATTCTGGTACCTTCTTTACTGCAGAAAAAGCTCCAAAGCGCTTGAGAGAGTCATAGACTCTGTGGTGGGAAACTTTTCAAAGGCAGGGTCTACAGAGCCTGCAGTATATCTGGAAAAACTGATTAAAAGTCTGATCTCATGAGAAGATTGTTTTAAAAATTAGGCTTGTGGAATTTGAAGAAAAGATGACAGAGGGTAGCAGCAAGTGTGACAGAGAATGACAAACTATAAATATGGTGGCGAAGGGTATGGGAGAGTATGGTCACTGCAGATCAAGATCATGCCATTACTGAGTAAGGCTCACCCATGGCCTGCAGACCTGCCCACAACACAGAGCTTCTGTTTACCATGCTGTGTGAAGGGGATCTTGGGCCACATGGCTACATGTAGGCTGCAAGAACAACAGCTGCATCCTGTGAAGCTCAGTGTGTCTGACACTGAAGACAAGGAGAGATGTAGCCATCTGCAGCTCTCAAGGATTCTGTCCTGAATGCCCTGCCCAGCTGAAAGAGCACCATGAGACTCAACAATGTCAGGATATAAGGATTGGTGATGGTCCAGGGCTTATGATTACACAGAAATTATAAAACATGAGCCAGACCAGTGTCTTGTTGCTATGAGAATGTGCATGTAAAGCTGTTTGTACCACCACTGCCTGACGTCTATGGCTAACTGGTGTGGCTAACATTACATTTTCATCTTCAGGCAAGTTTATTTGTGAAATCATGAACAAAATATCACCATACAAATATTGATGGGGATGTGGAAAGAAAGGAAAACAAGTGTGTGGTGGAAAGATGTTGTACTAGACATTTATCAGTGAAAAAAGTTGTTGGAGAATGATGCATGTCCTTGCCCCATAGGGTACAGCATGATGCTGTGCAGACATGACTTTTGAGTAGGCTCCGTTCCCAGAAAACCATGCCCTACTGACCTATCTCCAGAGTTATGAGCAATGAAAGGAAGGCTGAGAAAGAGGGCAGTTCATTTCTTCATTTCTGTTTGGGACACTTTGAAAGACCTCTACGGTCTGTGCTGCCCCCAGAGCCCCTGTCAGTGTCATTGATCCATGCTGCTTCCCCAAGCCATGTTGATGTCCATGGTCCATGTGGATACCTGTGGTCTGTACTATTGCTGGAGGCCATGTTGATATCTGTGATCCCTGATGCTGCTACAGGCCATGTAGATGCCTGCAGTCCTGGGACCGTGGTGATATCTGTGGTCCATGCCATCACTGGAGGCCACATAGATATCTGTGGTGTGCTGCCACCTGAGACGATTTTGATGTTTTACGACAGACAAATGGATGTCTGCACCCTGGCGTGACACCTGAGACCATGTTAATGTCTATATTCCACGTAGCTTCAGGAGGCCATGTGGATGTCCATGATTTGTGTTCCAGCTAGAGACCATGTTGATGTACATGGCCTGTTCTGTTACCACACCCATGATGGTTTGCCCTTACAATTCTACAACCAAGGCCTATGTTAATGGCTCTCGTCTGTGCTCCCACTAGATACCATGTAGATGTCTATGGTCTGGATTACTGCTGACTGTAATGGGAAAAGAAGCTTCTTTTGCAGTAGTATTGATGACTACAGCCTCAGAGTTGAGAATGAGAATACTAAAAGGCTTCTGTGTCATTCCCGCTCCCCCCACCAGAGTCAATCCTCAAAAGAAACAGTCTAGACAGGCAGCCATTGATGAAAACTCCTTAAAAATGTGATAGAGATGTTAAAGTGTAGTTCTTCACATTTATGGTTTCTGCTGTGGGATAGGGAAATGGGGGGGGGTGAGGAAGGACTCAGCTTTTCTTTAGAGGCTGGCTGATTCGAGTTCAACAATGCTCCAGTGAGCATATGGATAACACTAATTAAACTTTCTGTATTTTTTCTATTTTATAACACAATTTACACAGCTCTCTCTTATTTATGTGGCAGTCATCACCTTTCATTTGATATGAAAGTACTTGAAGTGTTCTGGTATCTTTTGCACAGACAAACTCTTTCTTGATTTCATTTAAGTTTCTTTAGAATAAGAGAAATCCCATAAGGACTATGAGGAAGTTCCACTTCCTAGTGACAGTGAACAGAGCATCAATGAAATAAACAAGTTTGTAGATATAGAGTTCTTGAACATAAAACACTAAGTGGCACAGCTGGGTGGTGTGGTAGATTTATCTTTAGGTTTTGAGGATTCTCCACACTTATTTCCAGAGTACGTCCATCAATTTCGCTTGCACCCAACAGAGAATGTGAGTTCCTTTCTCCCCACAACCTAAACCAGACTTTGTTGTCAGTTGTTTTAGCAATTTTAGATAATCAGGGTGGGTGACATGAAATCTCAAAGTTGTTTTAATTTGCTTTCCCCTAATGGCTAAAGATGATGAACATTTTGAGATTTATCATTTGGTCATTTTTATTTCTTCTTTTGTGAACTCCATTTCCTTCACCAGGAAAGGATGGAGTGAAAGGGGCTGGTTGAGTGAGACTGTTGAAATGGCTGAAGTCTGGGAATCAGTCCACCACAGGACCCAAAAATCCCACTCCTAGGCATATATCCAAATGATCCACATCCATGCAACAAAGACATCTGTTCAACTATGTTCATAGCAGCATTATTTATAATAGGAAGAACCGGGAAGCAACTTAGATTTCCCTCAACTGAAGAATGAATAAAGAAAATGTGGCACATTTACACAATGGAAACTACTCAGTGGGAGGGGGGGAAACAATGGAATCTTGAAATTTGCAGGCAAATGGATGGAACTTGAAGAAACCATCCTAAGTGAAATACAAGAGGAACATGGTATGCACTTACTCATATATAAATTTTAGACATGGAGCAAAGTCTCACCAGCCTATAATTCACACTGCCAGAAAAACTAGGATACAAGGAGGAACCTAAGAGATTCATACAAGGTCCCTCTCAGAACTGGAAATGAACAAGAACTCCTGACAATATTAGCAGCGTTGGGTGGTTAGTAAGTGGAGAGGGAGTTAGGCGAAAGAGAAGGGGAGGAGAGGAGAACAGGTGAGACCAGGAAGATTGAATCAGGGAATGAATAGATGAGAGCAAATAAAGAGATACCAAAATAGAAGGAGCCATTACAGTTTTGAAGACAAAACTGATTTTAGAGACTTGTCCAGAGACCTACAAGGATGACCCCAACTAACATTCTGAGCAACAATGAAGAGGCTACTTTAAAAGCCCTTCCCTGATAATGAGATTGATAATAATTTATATGCTATCCAAAGCATTCATCTAGTAGCTGATGGAAACAGAAGCAGACACCAACAGCTAAACACTGAGCCAAACTCTGGGAATCCATTAGCAGAGGGTGAGAAATGATAAGAAAAGGAGTCAAGACCAGGCTACAGAAGCCCACAGAGACAGCAGAACTGAACAAAGGGGAGCTCATGGACCCCAGAGTGATAGCTGGGAAATCAGCATTGTACCAATTAAGACCCCCTGAACATGGGTCGCAGTTAGAAGGCCTGGGGAGTCTAAGGGACCTCTGACAGTGGGACCAGGATGAATCCCTAATGCATTGAAAGGACGTTGAGAGCACATGCCCAGGGCCTAGAGACAGGAAGGAGGGCCTAGACCCTATGCCAAATGACTTGACAGATTTTGATAATCCCTCCTGGAAGGATCATTCTCCCTGTGGAGTACAGAAATAAGAAAAATAATAAATATGTGTTTAAAAAAAAAAGAAAAAAGGAAAGTATTTTCTAGGAATCCTGCAGTGCCCCTAGTGGGCTTCAACCACCAAAAGAGTGACTTTTCTTTTTACATATCCATCCCAGTTCCCTCTCCCTCCCTCCCATGCCCCCCACCATCTCCCTTCCAACCCATTCCCCACCTACTCCATAGGGTGTGTGTGAAGAGATGGATTAATTTGAGAGGATATTGGGGAGAGGAGATTATGACCATAATATATTGTATAAAATTCTTTTTTTTTTTTTTTTTGAGGCCACAAAAGGTACTTAAAAATGTGCTAGGATTCTTTCAGGCTCAGCTTAACACACTGTAACTATTACTTTTCCCATTGGTATTTTGCATGTATTCCTCTTTGTCAGACATTTTTCCTTCAAACTCTCCTTATAAGAAGTGTTACATTAGATATACTGTGTCTTGTAGTCCATCATCCTTCACAGTTGTGGAGAGATTGCCATGCAAATTCGTGAGGTGGAAGTGCGTGTGGCTTCTTTTTCAGATGAATGAGGAAGTTGGGTGATTCAGAGAGAACCTGATGTGTGTAAGCACAAGACTTGACACCCTCACAGCTGGAGAGAGGACGTCCCAGCAACTGTACAAGGGCCATGGAGAGGAAGCTGGGAGCTGTGCTGGGGATTCTGTGGGTGCAGATGTGCTGTGAGTTGTGCTCTCTTACATTGCTTTAGGGATTCTCCAGAGATGTCAGTGGTGGAGAGGATGAGCCAACCTAGAGCTCCTGGGCAGTCATCCTCAAGGTGTCTCCTGGGAAATTAACAGGTGTGGGTGAAAACCCCTCATAATTCTGGTTTGCTTTTCTGTTTCCAAGCAGTTGTGAGAGGAGTTCAGGTGGAGCAGAATCCTTCAGTCCTGATTCTCCACACAGGAACCAGTTCTACACTGACATGCAAGTTTTCTGCAACCATGACTGTTGTGCAGTGGTTCAGACAGAATCCCAGGGGCAGCCTCATAAATCTATTTTACATGACTCCAGGAATAAAGAAGAATGGAAGATTAACTGCAACATTCAGTTCTAAGGAGCGCAACAGCACTCTGCATGTCAGGGATGTTCAGCTGGAAGACTCAGGCGCCTACCTCTGTGCTGCTGATGCACAGTGTTTCCAGCAAGCCTGCAGCCTGGCCACAAACTGCAGCTGGGTGTGCAGCTACAGCCCTGACACAGGGAGACTCTGCAGGAAGTTTTAGCAGAGGTGGGTTTTTATCAGATCTCCATCAATTACAATGGTGTGAGGAAACACAAAATTACCACAGCATAAATTCATTCTTAAACTAATGTAATACTGACTTGTAGAAAGATAAATGCTCTGAAATAACAGCCCACTTGAGTAAAATCACTTTATTTTACCAAATGCTTCTGCCAATGTCATAAAATAGAAACTGTCTTACATACTCCAGGGTCACTTCAGTCCTTTCCCTAGATTAGAATCTGAGAGCAACAGTTTCCATCCTGTGATTAGAGAACACAGAACAATACTAGAAGCTATTTTGCTCACCAAGAATTTGATAAAAGAATTAATTAATTCCTAAATTATTAATTAATTAAGCTGTACAAACCAAACAACATGATGTCAGCATTGACCTGAAATTTAAAAATATATTTAATATTGTGATACACAACAAATATTTTATGTAGCAAACTGTGAGTCCCAAATGATACATTATGTATTACAGAGATATATTTGTAATTTGTATCACAAAAATACTTACAGCAATTGATTCCTCAAAATACGTACATATCTACAATGTAATAAACATGCAGAAATTCTCATTAAAATATTGGTTTCAAAAGAAAAACTAGAAACCTCCTAAACATCACACAATAGGGCATAATTTTTTTTAAATATAATAATTAATTGTGTTGAAACAGAGCTGATTCCCAAGGGAAATAACTGATCCTTTGTGATTCATTCAGCTTCATCCCCATTGCAATGACTCTTGTTTTAAATATAAATTATGTATGCTTTCCAGATAATAAATAGTTCCTAATTGTCAGTAAGATCTATGTGAGCATGGGTAGAAGTGGTGACACTACAATGACGGCTTCTACAATAAGAAGTACTCATTCATTCATCTCAGAGGGTTCACAAATAGCAACTTAATAGTGCGTGGTGAGGAATTAGGTGAGATTGGAATGTGGTAATTAGGCACAGAAAGAGGGTACTCTGAAAATTCTGTCTAACTGGTCTTGATAGAATTTTTTCCCTAATCACTACCTGATTAATTTAGACTTGGAAGTGCTTGTTTAATAAAAAAAAATGAGCTTGATAACTACAGATAGAGGTTTTAGAAATTTTATAGACCAGACATAAAATAATCTTTTGAAAAATCAATATAAATGTTATTTTCTGTTGTAAAACCTTAAAATAAAAAGTTAGGATTAATCAAAATATAAACCTGAAAGAGTTTCCTCAGTTGAGAAAAGCACCTTCCATTCTTCTACATTTGCACCACCAGTCATTACGCCCAGATCACCCTCTTCATCCCAGCCTTTTAGAAGGTCTGTGAGCTCTTAGACTTAAATCACCAATCCCGCTCTTTTTTAAAATCTGGGGAACAGTGATATCTGTCTGATGTACAATAGTTTTATCCTGTTGTAGTCATCAGACATCTTATCCATTTCCTGAACTGATTCTTCTAGATTTTTGCTCATTTCTTGAGTCTGACCTCTAATTTTCTCATTAGCTTCTATCAAGGGAAAATTTCACCAAGATGCTAAGTTCACAGTATTTATTTATCTGTTTACTTATTTATAGTCATCTGTGATTGGTTGTCACTTTCTTCTTCTCTCCATAATCAACATGAGGCTTTCTATGAATCCATTTGTTTCTGGTTGTCACTAACGCCCTGACAAACTGTTCATTCTCTCTTCTTAATATGTTGTTTCCATTCTCAGCCTCTTCATTTCAAAGAGCCAAATGTTTATTAAAACCAGAATAGAACAAAAACCAGAAAAAAATAAAAAGAATTAGAAGCACATATACAAATATGCAAAAATACATGCATACAAAAATTCATAAAAACACAATATTAGAAGCCATAATATATAAGCAAGCAACAAATGTGTTAAATAATGCCCAGATAAATAATTATGAGATTAAAAAAACTCTAACAATAAAACTGAATTCATTTTAATTGGCCTTCTGTAGCTGGATATGAGGCTTGCCCTTGAGTGTGGTTTGTGTACCCAGTGAAATATTGTTGGCAAAAACTAAGTTCTTCTTCATGTGAGGTTGTCAATTGGAGATGGATTCTTGGTTAGGGATGAGGGATTATGCTCACTTCACCTCTCAGCACTGGGATCCCATCTGTGTAGGTCCTGTGCAGGCCATGTGTTGTCACCATCTCTATGTGTCCATATGTCAGGCAGGCTTAATGTGTGGAAGGCATTATTTTCTTAGTGCCTCCATCCCCACTGGCTTGTATGATCTTTCTGCTTCCTCTTTGCAAAATTCTCTGAACCCTGAGGAGTTATGATTGATGGGGACATGACACTTATCACTGGGTGTTATGATGAACTCTCAGTGAATGGAGGAAGAAGGACAGTGAGGATGACCTACCTACTTTCCAAGTCTATATGTACACTGAGTTATCAGTTAGACAGTGTTTGCAGCTATCCACAGGTGAGACAAAGGAAAGGAGGTGGGCCAGAAATTGGGCAGTGTGGTGCTGGGAGGGTCCAAGGAAAGGAGGAAAGTTGAGTTTGTTGGGAAATTTCACAGATTCCCCAGGGAATCCACCACTGCTCTTCTATGAGTAATTCAGTCTAAATGTGGTGGGAGGGAGTGAAATGGATAGTGCCATCCTCAAGATCAAATGCCTTCTGAGAACTTTCCAAAGAGTAGTTTTTATGTGTATTTGTGATTCCAAGTCAGGACATCATCTCTGGAAAGTAAGATACATGCATACAAACATTACATCTGTATTGACAACAAACTTTCACTATAATGGAAAGAACATTATCATTTTGCAAATGAAAGCCTAGGAGAGACATAAAAAAGCCTTAACTTGGGTGACATAGTTCTCAAAGAGAAATGTTGGTGTTGGCCTAAGTATATGTCTCTAAAAAAGGAAGAGTTGCTTGATGAATAATCTGAGCACTTTGTAAATACAGTACCAGATATTAGATATAATCTCTCTCTCCTCTCTCTGTCTCTCTCTCCCCTTCTCTGTCATACACATATACACACAAATACATTGCATATAAATTTATATTTACAGCTGTGGGGATCTTTCTTCCTCCTTTAGCAATGCGATTTCTCCTTATTTATGTAGTTATTATTTATTTTCAGGGAAGAGCAATGGAGATTCAGTGACCCAGACAGAAGACCTGGTTTCTGTCACAGAGGGGTCAGCTGTGATGATAAACTGCACCTATCAAACTATTGATTTAACTCCTGTGGTTTTCTGGTATTTGAAATACCTCAGCAAAGCCCCTCAGCTCCTCCTGAAGAGATCCACAGAAAACAAGAGGACAGAGCAGCAAGGGTTCCACGCCACTCTCCATTAGAGCCGCAGCTCCTTCCACCTGCAGAAGTCCTCAGTGCAGCTGTCAGACTCTGCCCTGTACTACTGTGCTGTGAGGGACACAGTGAGGGAGATGCAGGGGGAGCTGCACAAGAACCAAGGTGCAGGAGGGCTGAGGAGAGTGGCCCTGTGAGAGAGGGCTATGTGACTTCCCTCAGTGGGGTCTCCCTAGAATTCTGAGAAACATAACAAATCTTAGGGTAAAATTCCAGAAACCTAGCAGTTGTGGAATTTATGACAGAATAGGATGGAAGTCATTTCTAGACACAGGATTGTCTTTGTTCCTCAGAAATACTGATCTTTCCCTATGTGGAGGACCTCTTATAGATAACCCCTCCAAGAAAACTAAGACGTGGAATTTATCTCTACCAAGATGTCTTATAAAATTTGAAGATTTAAATTTGCCGACAATATTATGTTATTAGCCCATAAATGTATGTATGACTAAACATGGACACTGTTCTTTAAAAATCTCCTTCAGAGTCATGCCACAAAGTATTTAGATTCTTCCCCCTCCTTGGTCCATGCTACAAAGTGTTCAGTGACTTCTGGTCTTTTTTACTGTTCTGTTCTGGAAAGAGACACCATGACCAAGTCAAGTTATAGAAGAAAGAATTTAATAGAGGGCTTGATTACAGCTTTAGATTTTGAGCCATGATAATCATTGTGTAAGCATAGTAGCAGGCTGTCATCCATATTTCTCGTTTTTCAAAAAAAGATCATATTTCCCTGTCAGTAGAATTTTGGCCTTAAGGGGCATAAGATGTGTAGCTGTCTCCAGCCCCCAGGTCCCAAGCAGCTGCTGCAAATGCACAGATACAGCCATCAGACTGGGTAACACTTGGGCTCTGCATCCTCCTGCAGCATCAGTGCTGAGTGGGGAAATCAGCACTAAGGAGGGTCTCTGTTTAGAGGGAAATACAGTTCTCTGGGATAGCATTATTTTACATCATTTAAATTTCATCATAGTATCCTACAGGTTGGAAGACATTAGTTTCTATAATACTATTTGAGACAGTGATGGGTTGAAATGGTGTAAGATGACTGAGTTATAATTGAGGAAATTTGTATTTGCTCTTCATTACTAATCTCATTTCTCAAGCAGCCAACTAAATGTTGAAATATTTAAAATTAATTTCTCTATTATTAGGAACACACAGTGCAGCGTTCCTTGCAGTCACCATATGCAATAGCACACCAGCACTGGTGTCCCAGTCACTCTGGGGGGCAAAGCTTACATTAGCTTCCCACAATCCACTATTTTCTTTCTCTATGGTCAATTTTAAACAACATTAACAACAAATCTTGCCTGATGCAGCACTATCCCAGTTTTTAAAACGCATTCTAAAACTTTGAAACTATTACATTCATACATGCTCAATCACTATGATCCAGTTTCTTTTCTTTTTCTACTGTAGTGATTTTGCTTAAACTATTTCATGGGAAAAGACTCTTTTTGTTTTCATTGTACATGAGGAACGGTCTGTCTGACACTTGTGTACAGGTTCTGAGGAAGAAAGAAGAGAGCATCCGGTCCCCGGAGCTGGACTTACAGGCAGTTGTGAGCCACCTGATGTCTATGCTGGGGAGAGAACTAAGGCCTCCTGAAGGACAAGGACCTTTATCTGCTGAGCCATCCCTCAGGCCCCAGAAAGGCTTTTAGTCAGAACATGCTCCTGTCTCCAGAGTTAAAACTTAGACTGTTGCTCCTCTGAGTGAGCCAGGCTCTGTGTGGGACTGAGGCTTGTTCTCCTTGGAGAGGCTGGACCTCTCCTGCTTGCAGGATCCCTAACTCCAACAAACCCAGAGTCATAGCAAAATTACTATCTCTCAGTCAAGTCTGGTTGGGAGGAGCTTCAGGCTCAGAAGCCTGGGAGGGAACTCTGTAGTGTCTGGCCTGGCAGGGTTCCTGGGAGGAGCTGCCCAGTGCAGGAGGAGGACACTCTCAGCCATCCTGACACCACAGCCCAGGGCTTGGTTACTGCTTCTGTCTCCAGCATCCACACAAGCACCATGAATAGGCTGCTTTGCTCTCTGTTGGGGCTGCTGTGCTCCCAGGTTTGCTGTGAGTCTGGCTGTCGGTTTGCTGTGAGTCTGGCTGTCACACTCAGGGACAGAGAGGACTGTGCTCAACACTTGGAGGGTAGGGAAGCAGCTCAGGAGTCCTGCACAGCTCCCTGCTTCTCAGAGGACATGGGGTGTGTTCAGGGTTCTGTGGCTGCTCAGTGACCTCCATCTGTGTCTGTTTCTGTTTTTCTACTCAGGGGTGAAAGGGCAACAAATGGAGCAGAGTCCTGAGTCCTTGGTTCTTCAGGAGGGAGAGAGTGCAGAGCTGTAGTGAAAATTTTCCAGCTCTGCAATCAAGTGCAGTGGTTTCTCCAAAGACCTGGGGGACCCCTCATCAGCCTGTTCTCCAATTCTTCTGGAACAGACCAGATTGGAAGACTGAAGTCCATGACAATCACTCAGGAATATCGCAGCTCTTTGTGCATTTCCTCCTTTCAGACCACAGACTCAGACACTTATTTCTGTGCTATGGATGCAGTGTCCCCACATACCTGCAGACACAAAGCTTAACCACTCACAGGACCTATCACGAAGCTGCAACAGAACTTTCTCCTGGTTTAGTACCCCTTTTCTTGTGTTGGTAGAAATTTAACCTCAGGTAGGTTTTGGACTCTGAGTATTGTGGCTTTGGTTTTATCTTCATTTCTCCATGCATACTCCCTCTAGAAGCATCAGTGTCCATCTTAGATCTAACAGAGGAGAGGATGGAACACACAGTCAAAGTGATCATTTAAGCTGCAGTGTGCAGATCTCACAAAGGACAGAAGAAAGGGGAATGAAAGGCAAAGGCCGGCTTCCAGGTCACCTGCTGTGGACAGGGTCAGGGTTAGTGAGGAGAAAACAAACTGTGCAACAGCAGGGACATCTAGTCATGAAGACACAGACTGTACAGAGAGCTGGTGTCCTGGTGTCCTTTCTGATGGTGTGATGAACTCTGAGAAAAAGTACTTTATTTAGCTTTCCTTCTGGTTTATAATCCATCCTTGGTGATCAAGGCAGGACCTCAAATAGGAGAATACAACAGAAAACATGGGGGATCTCTGTAGTTAGGTCACTCACAGACTAACTCCTGAGAAGCTTTCTTATGTGACCCAGGACACTTTACTAGAGAATGGTGTCACCTGCAGTGAGCTTGTCCTCTTTTAATAAATCAGTTTTTAAAAATGTTTGGAATTTTATTGTTATTACAGAATTTATAGAAGGTGTTGGAATGAATTAAACCCTATGAGTATTTGACTCTTTATTTTGAATTACATTTTCATACATTTAACTTTACTCATCATTGCTCTGAAGTTTTCTAGACAAAAGTCTGAACATCTTTAACACAACAATGAGACAAGAAGCTATGAGAAATTTCTCACACATATAACTTATTCAACTGACTTTAAATAGAACATCTAAAAAGTATTACAACTCAATATAAGAGAACTAATGACTCAAATAAGCAGACCCTGTGCAAAAAAATAATTAGAATATAGCTGGGGGTTGTTCTGGTTTAGTGAAGTGGCGGCTGTAGCTCCTCCTGCAAGAACCATGACTTTACTAGCAGACGGTGGCCATTGCAGAAAACCACTACCAGTCAAGATACAGAATTCTAAAGTTCAGACCCATGCCCATGTCTACAATCTAACTCCTGTTCCTAAGGCTCAGGAAACTTTGACAAACATGGCAGGAAATGTGATAAGTACCAGAAGATTAGGGAGTTTGCTATGAAACTGTGTCTCCTAAATATATCAGAAGCTATACCTATGAAGACTCACCAACATGACTGCCTGAACAAGAGCTGCACTTGGGCAACAAGAATAGAAATGCTAAACTGGATGGAGGACAGTACAAGGAGCCTCAGTCCTAGACAGTGAAGTACTGCTACCTGAGGAATGCTGGTAGTGTAATGAACAGCATTTCCTACAGAAGAGCACACCAACTGGTTACCCACTACTGATTGGTCAGCCTGGAAAATATACTTACAAATGGTATAATATTGATGGAATAGTTTGTATTTGTATATTTCTCTGGTAGAATCTGATATTCATCAGTCTTGATGTTAAGCAACTTGGTCCAGTATCTCCCCACGGTCCATGTCTGTGGATTGTAGCATGGTTACTCTCTGGGTTTAGCTATCTTAGGGTTTCTATCACACTGAAAACATACCATGTCCATGGCAACTCTTATAAGGAAAACTTTCCAAAGTCATGGCTTACTTACACTTAAGATGCTCCATTCATTATCATGGTGGCAGGGAGCATGGCCCTGTGTTGCTTCTTGATCAGAAGGAAACAGGAAGTGGACTGACTCACTGGTCAAGGCTTGAACACATATGAGACCTCAAAGCCTGCCTCCATAGTGGCACACTTCCTCTAACATGACCACATCCACAACAGTAAGGCCACAACTCCTAGTCAGTGCCACGTCCTTTGAGATTCTGTGATCATTTGCACTCAAACTGACACAATAGTCAATATTTACTTATAAATGAGTTCGTATCTTGTGTGTGTTTCTGAGTCTCAGTTACTTCATTCAGTATTACTTCAGAAAAAAAAGGTCTTTTCTAGTTCCTTATATTTCCCAGCAATTTTCACCAAGTCATTGTTTTAAAGAGATAAGTGATACTCCATTGTGTAAATAATAAAAAGACTGGTTCTTTAAAAGTTATACTATGCTTTATATTGTGCTACTAAAATAAGATATTGGGGATCAAGAAGACAAGACAGATTATGTTTCAATAATGCTCTTTTTATGTGTCAGGTTAACAAGAGGTCAGTTGTGATGGTTATTTTTGCCAATCAATTTGACACAAACTAGAGAAACCCAGGAAGAGAAAACCTTAATCAAAGAATTTTATTTTTTATAATTGTTTGTGGATATTTTCATCTTTAACAATTTACAAAAGAAGGCCCAGCCCACTATGGGCCTTGTCACCTCTGGGTAGAATTTCCTGATTTGCATAAAGAAACAAGGTGATCAAGCTAGGGGGAGCAAGCTAGTAAGGAGATGTCATGTATGATTCTTGTCATTATTCCAGCTTGAATTCCTGATTAGGCAAACCAGTGATGTGCCATAATCAGAAATGTAAACCCAACAAATTAGTTCTTCCTTAAGTTTAATCTGGCCATTATGTTTGTTTTAGCAATAGTAAGCAAACTAATTCAAACACAAAAGGGATAACCCTATCCCAGTATAGGATTTTCATTTATTATCCTGTGGTGTCAAGTAGGCCTGTTCTTTCTTTATAATGGGGGAACTCCATCTTAACTCCTTTTGTATGTTTGTGTATAAGCTTCTACAAAGGAGAAAATTTTAATTTGATACTTTCATTAATTTTACAATTATTATAATTATCAGTACACATTTATTGCACAGATTAGTGGATTTCTTATAAAATTTAAATAAGTGCATTTGCATTGGTATCTTCATATTCATCCTACCTTAACCCTTGATTTTCCTCTCCTATTCTATATTCCCCTTCCACTTACTCATTTGTATAGCTTCTATTTTCTTTCTTTTTTAAAAAAAATTATGAAATGTTTGGCTGGTTACTAGCTTTTCATATTGGCTAGCTCTGTCAAAATTATTAACTCATAATTACTAATATATGTATTTCTACATGGTCTTATATATTAAGAATGCCAGACTCATGCTTCTTCTTTTCCCCAGATCAGATGGTGAATCTATCCTCCTTGTCCCAGAGTCTTCTACCTCTCCTAGTCCTACCTATCTTGCTTCCATATTGACCAACAGTGCTTTATTCATTAACCAATAATAAAGCATATTTACAGAATGAAATCTCCCATGTGTTAAATAAAAAGAAAGGTTTTAAATTTAACATAGTCAAATTATATATATCAAAATAGTTATCAAGTAAGAAATATAGTTAAAATATTTGGTCCATTAATATTTAGTAAGATTTAAAGATAACATTTCATCATCTATCCTATCTTTGTAAGTCTAAAGTTTTATAAGTAACTTACTTTTATTCTGAGAAAACTATAACAATGACTATCTGTCTTCAACTTTATCAAAGACCACAGAATGATAGTATATAAACCCTAGAATTGACAGAGACAACACACTGCCTGGTCAGTCACCCAAAGTTCTTTTGTAATGTTCCATCTTTGGGCCCATAGGCCATAGTATATCTGGCAGACTCCTCAGCAAAGCAGGAAACTTCCAACTGTCTGCCTATATTGTTATTGTCAGTAACTTTTCTGTGTGTCCTGTAGAGCATCCATACAGCATGAACCCTTCCATACTGTCCATCTTGTTTTGTATGTTCAGTAGTTACTAGCCTAACTGTAAGTTTTGACAATTGTAGGTAACTATATATATTTTGTATTAAATGGTACATTACATTTAGAATGAGCTATGGAAATACAATAATTAATCAAGAGGAGAAATATACTTGTCATAAAATTGACCTTAAATTTGTATTAACAAGTAAACTCCATTTCAATATAAAATATTCATTTATGTACCATATTCCCCTTGTTTTTCACATGATAACAGAGGGGAAATGTAATCACTAATCCTTCTATATTCTTTACCTTTGATAAGGTTCTACCTTAGTTTAATCATTCCTAGCTGGGAATTTGTAAGGATTGCTGGCTCTGCCTGAACCCTTGACCCCATTAAATGTAATATTAGGCACAATAAACTCACCAGAAAGCAAAGCCAGTTGTAACTGGGGAAAGTCTAAGTTAAAATGGGGACCTACAGGAAGCTGGAACCTGCCTGGTGTCCAGAATCTTTGACCTAGGAGACTCAATTTATTCTGATGCTTCCATTTCTCTCTCCAGGTCAATTATTATCAGCAGGAATATTTTATGGCCCCCGAGACCACTTGGTGGGCATGCCCAAATGGTTTAACTAAATGAGCTTTCTCCAAGACATTCCATTGAGTTCCTCCTATGTGTGCTAATGCACATACCATCTCAGGTGTACCTATATCATGGGAAAGAAGAGAGAGCATACATTAAGATGAAGCCCAGGCTTCAATGCTCAGGAAGTGAAGTACATCTCTCTCCATTCCACTTTTGGTTGGAGCCAATATTGCTCAGGCAACAGTCATAGGACCATTGTCCCTTATAGTTAGTTATTAAACTTTAGAGAATTTAGTCAACAAGTGTTTCAGGTATTAATTAGGGTTTGTATTGCTGTAAACAGACATCATGACTATAGCAACTCTTTCTAAGTGAAACACTAAACTGGGGCTGGTCTATAGTTCAGAGGTTTAGTCATTATCATCATGGCAGAAAACATGGCAAAATTCAGGCCGGCATGGTGCTGGAGAAGAAACTGAGAGTTCTACATCTTGATCTCTAGGCAGCAGAAAGAGACAGTGTCCCACACTGGGAATAGGCCAACATAAACAAATCAATGCCTGCCTTCAAAGTGACAAACTTTCTCCAACAAGGCCATCACTTCTAATAGTGCCATTCCCTATGGGCCAAGAATTCACACACATGAGTCTATGAGGGTCTTACCTATTCCAACTACCACAAGGACTTAGGAATATTAGAAGGATCCATATCTAGATTGAAAATAAATAAATAAAAACAAGTAGACCCTTTATCAGAATCAATTCAGGAAACCCAAGGAGGCTTAGTACTTCTCTTGATAAAACAAGTAGGATTATGTTTCGATTTAGGAGAAACCCATGGTTTATAGTTCAGCCAATCAGCAGTAACTAGAGAAAGCATCAAAGAAGGGAAGAAAGGAGACATAGATCATAATTGTTATCAGTTGTTACCTGGTGCCTGGAGCTGACCACTTTACTGTCAGCATTAGCCATCCCATTGATTCTTATGCTGATCAGGATAATGACAGAACCCCGTATCTTCAACTGCATCAAACAGAGTAAAGTCAGTTAAACTACAAGTCCTTTAGACAAGCTGTACCCCTCCTAGGACAGACCACTAAATGGTTTGACTCTTGCCCATAGAACCAATAAGGAATGTAAAAGTAACACGGTGCAGAGTTTCTTCCATCTAATTCTCTTGCTGAGGCTTGACTATAATTTGATCTCCTTGATGAGCTGCCCTGTGGAAAATTACCTAACTCTCTTCTAGGAACCGAAGGTTAAGATGCCCAACTAGCTTAGCTAACCTTCTATTAAACTGTTTGCTTACACATAAGCCCCTCCAACTAACTGCTTATCTTGGTAGTTTCTGGGTAATTTTCCACAGGGATTCTCATCAAGGAGATAAATCTCTGGTCATCATAAAAATGGGCACAGTTAGAATATAAAGCGGAAGAAACTTTGTCCTGTCTTTTTTTGTCATACTCTGTAATGCTCTTAATTTTAAAAAGAGACTGGGTCATGTAATACATTTTAATTGAGCCCTCAAATTATTCCAATAAATACCATGACTGTGTATGTCATGTGATTCAGTATGTGGCACCTGTGTCTCCAGC
Source organism: Cricetiscus sungorus (assembly GCA_030556225.1). Classification (NCBI taxonomy): domain Eukaryota; kingdom Metazoa; phylum Chordata; class Mammalia; order Rodentia; family Cricetidae; genus Cricetiscus; species Cricetiscus sungorus. The sequence continues at coordinate 58,302 of JANBXA010000741.1, forward strand.
CTCAGCACCAGTGTCTTTTCTTAAGCTCTTGTCTACTTCTGTGTAAGCCAGAGCAGGTGGAACAGCAGTGTGTGGTTAGCCACACTTCCCTAGTTTACACAGACAAGCCTTATGGTCCAGGAACCCAAGAACCTTCATTTGCTCATTGGGTGTTAGCAAAAGACAAAACTAAAACCAGTCTTCCCCAGGGAAGATCACACCAGTTGGTTACTAGTGCAATGAGCAGGGGCAAAGAGAAGCCATGGAACTCTCCAACTTATCGGTGGAAAAAAGATTTTTACTACAGAAATGAGAGAGAGAGAGAGAGAGAGAGAGAGAGAGAGAGAGAGAGAGAGAGAGAGAGAGAGAGAGAGAGAAGCAAGAGGCCTCAGGGGAAGCCCAAAGCAGCCATGACTACTATGGGCAGAGAGGAGAGGGGCAGACTGGCTGGGGATATGTCTCTTAGGAGCAGAGGGAAGAGAAGGAGATGAGAAAACATCTTGTGTTATAAAGGAAAACCTGTAGGAGCAGGGTGAGGGCAGGGAATCCTGTGAACTGAAACAACCTGGAAGGCTAGAGTGGACTTTGATGTCACATGTCAGTAGGGACACATGGAGCCTTGAGATTAGCACTAGCTTTGGTATGCACCATAGTTATATGTCAGCAGGGAGCCAATGCCACAAAAGCCAGAGGAAAGGGAAATAAGAAGTGGGTCTTCTTAGGAGACAGACACCCTGAGACACCCAGCAATTCTTCTGAGCAGAAGCGAGGCTGTCAGCCTAGACTTAATCAGTGGGCCTGCCTTTTTGGGGTGCTTGGGGCATTCCATAAGGCCTATCAGATGTTAAAATGTCAGTCCAAAATAGACATACAAGTAGTATTATATATTCTGAGCAGATTATATTTAGGAATATAAATGTATATATATATATATAAACATTTTAAGCACATAGACATATATACATGCATATATGTGTGAGCATATATACATATATATATATATATATACACATAAATATGCAGTTCATAAAATGAGAGGCCATGAATTTGAAACAGAAGCAAAGTGTTTATGGTCGGGTTTGGAGGGAGGAAAGGGAAGAGGGAAATGATGCAATCATAATCCAAAAATATAAAAAAAGGTAAAAAATAAAATCCACCTAAGGAGTGTGCATGTACATTGGAAGTCACTCAAAATATGGAAGCCAGAGCCCAGGCACAGCAGACACATTTGTGTAGAGGGATATGTGTCCCATGCTTCCTCACAGCCTGCTGTGTGTGTTTGTGGCCTTGGCCTTCTCTGGTGTTGATGATTCCCATTTAGTTAAGAATGTTAACAAGAAGCCTTGCTCCCAGCATACAGAGCTTCACATGGATCTAGCAGAAAATGAACTGGGGAAAAGAAGCAAACTGTGACTTCAGTTGCATATGTCTCTGAGTCCTTCTTATCCTAAGTGTCACAGTATTTTATCTACTACCTTACAGAGTCAACTGTGTTCTGATTTCCATTGTGGTCCAGAAATTAACTCAAGTCTATCCTTTGGCATCCAAACAGGTAAAGGAAGCTTCTACCCTGGATTGTTCATAGGAGTCAAGGAAGATCATCTTCTACATTTCATTGGAATAAACAATGCCTTAGTGGAAAGACAATTTTCCTTATTTTTGATTCTTTTTATTGGGGTACAAGGAATATTTAACATTCTGTCTTTTTCCAGAAATCAGTCAACTGTATCAGCTCTACTCTTCATTTCAGCTGGAGGTTTCAATAAAGTATTTCTGTTCTCTACATAAACACAGCAGTATCAGTGAAAGCTGAACAAAGTCCAGCAGCTGCCTAATAAGGCCTGCTGCAGGGACCCACTTAGAAGCACACCTGTAGGTTGCAGACATGTGGGTAATTATGTCTTCTTTAGCTGTTGTCTAGATCAGAGAATTTCTTTACAAATAAAACTTCCTTCCATCTCTTTTGGAAACAAAAGTTATGGGAAACTTTCTTCAAATGATCTGACTTGAGTATTTTCCTCAAATTGCAGAACATAGAGAAGATGTGTAAATGTACCCAAAGGTGAAGAGCTTGCACCAACATAATTTAAAGTGTTTGTTTCCTTTTTGTTCAAAGCACAAATTAGAATTTATTGTCAAATTTGAATGTCGTAATTAGGAATGAAAATCACTCGCTTGGCTCTTATGTCTGTTTTAGTCATAGCCAGAGACACAGACTCATGAGTATATAGAAAAGACTCTGGAAGGGTTAGATATGTGTGTCAAAGCACATGGGTAGGGTCTCTGCAAAGCTGTTGTTTCTTTGCTTATATACTGACCCTGAACTTCCTGAAAGTCGGCTAAGCTAACATACAGGAAGAAAGATTGGATGATGCCAGTATATAAATGAAGTATGAGTTGGAAATTATTTTGATACCAAAAATGATAATTATAAAGTTAAAATAAAATTATAACAGTAAATTCAGTCTAAAGTTTGTTGTCAAATGCTTTGAGGATTAAGGAAAGAACGTCTGTTTGTTCCTTATACATGATAAAGAAGTCTTTTGCCATGTCCCTTTTTCGCTAGGGTTCTTAAGAATGTTGAAGAATAAAGTTGGGGAATCCAGTATTCACTGGATTGCCCTCCCAACTCTATCCTGTGTCTCTGTCCATTTCTTAAGCATCTTTGTCTGCTGTTGATCAGTCCACACTCAGATACAAATCAAACAAATCTGCTGGATTCTACTAAAGGTCCACAAAGTCTACTACAAATTGGCTCTGCAACTTGGGGAAACTACTTAGGGCTACAACAATGAAGGACAACTATTTTTGTTTGTTTGTTTGTTTGTTTTTTAGCTTCTGAGATTGTGTAACTTCACTTAATATTCTTTCCTGGTTATTTATGAGATTCCTGTTTCAAATGCAATTTAATACTGTGCTCAGTTAGCAAAACGGTAGGGTCTAAGTGCTCCTAGCCACAGCTTCTTGATAAGATTTTCAGATTTCCCATCCAGTATGTTTTCAGCCAACGGTCAGCACATTGTGAAAGTGTCTAAATCTATTTTCAGTCTCTAGTTGCTCCCTGTGGAGGGAAAGTAATGCTTCACTGAAACACTGCAATCTTGTGTCCAGCTAACACATTTGTGATGTTTGTACGGGCTCCATTGCAGCCCTGCAGAGTTCATGTGTCAAATTATGACAGAGCCTAGCACAATAGAAGTATCCATTCCAAACTAAAGCAAAATTCCCAGTGTAGCAATCATGCCAGAAAAGATTCAGGGAGACTGGCTCTTCTTCATCTGTTGCTTTCCTAGGTTTGTTTGAAATTGAATTGAAAAATACATACAACCAGGGGATCATGGAGGGGGAATCTACAGAGACAGGTGGCACAAGCTCGTGGAGATCATGGACACTGGACCAACATTCAGAGAGCCTGCATGGTACTGACCTAGGCCCTCTGTATGCATGTATGTGACAATCCTGTAGCTTGAAGCAGGACTTATCTCTGGCTTTCAGCTGGTTTTGGTAACTTATTCACCATGCTGGATGACCTACCCAGCCTCCTTGGTAATCCAGGTAAGCAGAAGAGCTAGGTCTTGCTTCAACTTGATGTCCCATGCTTTGTGCAAGCCCGTGGGAGGCCTGTCCCTTTCTGATTGGAGATGGAGAAGGAGTGGATGTGGAATGGGGTAGATGGGAAAAGGGAGGGAAGGGAAGAAGAGGAGGGAGGGGAAACTGGTTGGTGAGTATAAAATAAACATAAGAGTATTATTTAAATAAGTAAACTGCAAATGGCTACTTAAACAAAAAAAAAAGGAAAGAAAAGAAAAGAAAAATGCACTCAGGACTGAAGAGTTAGTGCTGTACTTTGGGAAAAAAGCTTGACATTAATATGCCAGTGGGAAAATATTTCTTCCTGCTTAGTGCAATTGTGTCTACTGCATTGCAGAAATATTGTGAAAATTAGATGAAATATTATGAGGAATGTACAGAGAAAATGTGCCATTTAGGGCAATTACACAGTAGACTGTTTTTAACTTCTATTATATTCTAATTATTCTAGTGCTTATATTCTATTTACAGGACTTCTCAATGTTGCAATGTAACATTGCAATAATGTAATTTCCCAAGTAAGAAACCTGTTAGACCAGGACCTAACAAGTCATGGATCTCCATGAACTATGCTATATAAATTAAAATGTATGCCACTGAAGAATATTATGAACATGTTTTATGAATCAACTTCGCTTCAATTTCAGACGTCTTCCAGCCCATCATTTTATATATCAAATGGATCTGTTTGAGTGCTCAATTAATGTGTGACTAGGTCAATCTGTTTTCACAGTTTCTGTTTCTGTGGGATGGGCTTCATAGGTGCTCCCCCTAAGGAGTCCATGGCTCATGTAAACTTTCTTTTACTCTTTACATAAATCTTGACCCTTTCAAGGTATGTGTGTGTGTTTGTGTGTGTGTGTGTGTGTGTGTGTGTGTGTGTGTGTGTGTGTGTGTGTAAGTACCTTCATTAGTTAGCTTAGTTCCATCAACAGATACTCCAGTCTGTTGTTTTTTGATGGTGTGTCATCTCAGAACTATCCATACCATTTGATAATGTGGTTTTGCTGTCTTTTCTCCATATTGAACTGTCATTACTATTTGTCTAAAGTTACCGAATCTTTAAAATTCTTCTTGGAATTAATGAATTTGTTTCATTTTTAAAGGCAAGGGTTCATATATTAGACTGCATATATTTTATTTGTCATTTTTTTCTTTCACCAAAGTCATTATCTTCATATACTACGAGAAAGTCCTTTGATTGGATGTTCACTGGCACCAAAGACTTATAAAGGAACGCCAATGGCATTTGACCTGAATGTGTCTGCATAGGAAACAGCTGTATTTGGGGCACAGGAGAGGGCTCAGCATATGAATTGTAAGAACATGTGTAGACTCTTTCTTTAAGAAGGAATCCTCAGGAAAACACACTGCTAATTATTTCTTTGTTCTCAGTTAAGGAAGGGGTGGGGTGGGGGTAGAGAGGTGAGGAAGAAGTGGGTGAGTGAAGAGAGAGAGAGAGAGAGAGAGAGAGAGAGAGAGAGAGAGAGAGAGAGAGAGAGAGAGAGAGAGAGAGCTGGGGTGGGAATGGGAAGGACATCTCAGACCCAAGAGCCATCTGGCCAGAAGAATAAGATTGATCTTCAAATTGATTCCATTTTTCTGGCTCTCTACAAAAAATGCTAATGAGAAAACGCCTGAAGGCAGATTTTTCTATGCCTTCCTGTATTAAACAAAACACATTTAATGATCCAGTCTCTGGGTTTTGACTATGTTTCAGGCAGCTGGGATGCTTGCAGCTTATGCTTTTATTTTTAAGTGGTGATGACCTCCAAATTTAATAGTTTTATCATATGATTATTTATTTTTTAAACCTTCCAATTTGCCTGGCCTTTTTTTCATTAGATTGGGACTCAACACAGCACGAGTTACTTTAGAAACATCGAGGTTGTGCTCTGGACAGAAAGAAGACATGGATTTGCTTCAAAGTCCTTGTCCTTCACTAGCCACGAGAGGGCGATGTTGCACAGATTAGCCTCCTCCATTTCTGCAGCTGATCCACACTTGAGTCCCTCCTTGCATCTGGCTGAGTTCTTAGAACATCTAGTAAGTGAAGAAAAGAAGACAGCCAGACGCCAGAAAGTTCCCAGGACTGGGGCCACTTCTGTAGGCTTATTTTATTTTAAAATTTTATTTAAACAAGGAAGGTGTCTAGACAACTTTGCCACTTCCCTGCACATATCAAGCTTTTCCAGAAAGGCAGCAGAGGTGTTTCCAGTGCTCAGCCATGCTTCTTGTCCTTATCTCCTTTCTGGGGATGCATTTTTTCTTGGGTGAGTAAAACAACCTTGTTGTTTGCAGATGCACAAATCAGTGGTTTTCTCACTTGAATTGTAGTAAGAATATTTTCCTTCATGAAGTCTGCATCACAGTTACTGATTTTTTACTGATTTCGCAGGAGACATCCAAGCACAATCAGTTACTCAGCATGATGCCCATGTCTCTGTCTTCGAAAGAGACTCCGTGGAGCTCAGATGCAATTATTCCTACAGTGGAACTCCTTACCTCTTCTGGTACAGGCAGAGCCCTAGCCATGGCCTCCAGTTTCTCCTCAAGTACTTTTCAGGAGTCTCCTTGGTTCACAGCTTGAGTGGCTTTGAGGCTGAGTTTAGTAAGAGCGACTCTTCCTTCCACCTGAAGAAAGCCTCTGTGCATCTGAGCGATTCGGCTGTGTACTTCTGTGCTCTGAGTGCACAGTGTCTGGGGCTGCAGGGGGAGCTGAACACAAACCTGTAAGATGCTAGGGAGGACTGTAGCTGACTGAGATTCAGTCATCCATGATCCTGCAAGTAACATAAATAAACTTATTAGTTCTCCTAGATTGACTTCTCTGTAATCATTACCTTGGTATGTCATTAGTGCTCTATCTGCAGTATATAGACATTCGGTCACAGCTTCCAGGACAAGTGACACAGCAGGGTACAAATGAACAAAGTCTTCTAAGCAAAGGATTCTTCCTTAATGGTTGTTTAGTAGACTTCCTTAATGTTTTCTACTAACTGGTTATCTCCAGGAGACTTGGAGATAAAACTCGGTTCTGCATAAACAATGACTGCATTGGATGCTTATGTGGTGTGCATTAAATGGAGATGTGTTGGTTTCTTCCTGCTTCAGACTGGAGATTAGTATTAGGAAGTGTAACAGTTTGCATTCCCTGACTCAGGATTCTCAGTTACACTCTCCATCTGTGATTTTAGTTCAGTTAACTTGACTCAGGGCAGAATCACCATGAAGAGAGTCTCAATAAGGACTCATCTGGATTAGGTTTGTGTGTGAGCATCTGTGGCAATTTCAATAATTCCTGTAGGGAGATACAGCGTGGACATGACCAGCACTTATCCCAGATCTGCTCTGCACACTGAGTGGAGTGGGAGAGTGAATAGAGCATTTCATGGAAGCACTCTATGCTCTTTGCTCCTGATTATGGGTATGGTGTGACAAGTTCACTCAAGCTACTGTTGCTGTGACTTCCATGCTATGATGGAATGTAACCTGGCAGTGTTAGGTCAAATGAATCCTCTACCTTCAAAGTGATCATGATCACACTGTGCTGTCATAGCAACTGGAAAGGTAAGTAGGATGCCATACTTAATCTAGCCCATGGCTGCTTTGTTAGATTTAGAGCCCAGAATAAAGAGACAGGAGGCAGGAAAAAGACCAGAGTCTGACCTCAACAGATGAAACTACTTCAAGCAGTGAAGGACTGGCACTCTCTCATGGGAAATGGGGGTCTGCAAGGAAGGAGGGGAACACTTGGAGTTTATAGAGGGGATTGGGATGAGGAATCGTGTGCAGTTGCAAGGGGCAGCATACAAGTTTGCAGGCTCTCAATACTGGTATTTTCTGCTCACTTATGACAGATTGTCATTGGAAGAAGGCTGTCTCATCTCACCAAACATTTCCATTCTGGATCTCACTGATAACAGTTGGAGAAAGAACAGCTATAGCCTCATAGGAACGTTGTTTATACAACTAAGGCCCAAGATCATGTGTGATCAATGCAGTATTATTTCTTTTTCTGTAAGTGTGACCAATCTTCCATAAATATACACATGAGAAAGTGGAAAACCCCAAAGCTTTAGACAATTATATTTGCAATTTGACAAGTTATGATATATTTTAAGTACATGTATCTAAACTAATATAGTTATACTCAAATGTAAAATTTCAAATAAAATTCAAAACATTTGCCAATAAATTTGTCATCAGTCTTGCTTTTCACCTCAATGTTATTCCCTTTAATTCTCTGAAAACAAAGCTGATAATCTTTGTTTCCCAAATTTGGACTTTGCATTTCTAATACATATGTGTATGTTAATACAATGTAGTTCTGTGTTTTTAAAATATATGTCAATAATAAAATGTTGTATGATGGTTGTGAGGTCTGCGTTTTTACTAGAATAATTTGGAGTCATGGGAAAGTTGTAATAATCTATTTCAATGTTTTAACTGATTTGCATCATCTAAATTTAAGAATATACAATGTCGCTTTTGATGGGCATTTGGGCCCAGAATAGGGTTAGCAAAGGTCAATAGGTCACCACTAATCATGTTTCCAAGGTGATGCTTCAGTCCTGTGCGTAGCTCAGTCTTCCTTTATCAGCCCTTTTCACCTCTTCTCTTATGTTAACTGTTCACCCACGAAGGAGTAAGACCAACAAGCCATCAGGACTTAGAAGAAGCATGCCACAAGCAGTAGCCAATACTTACTGTCACTGTTACAACAGTCACTGAGATTCATATTTAAAGTATCTGTAATTTTTTTACAGTTGAGATACATCTTATGAATCAGAATCATGTTGCTATAGCAATGTTCGGAGTGATACAGATGACCTTTATCTTTAATGGGTTTCTAAAAAACAGTTAGAAACTTAACATAGTATTTTCATGAAGGTGAAAAGATTTTTTAACTCTCTGCTCATGGAGCCATTTCCATGATTTTATTACAAAGACCCTACAAGGAATATAATTCTAGCTATTTTTCTGTTTACACTTGCAGAGCCCAGACTTAGATACGCAGGGGTTTGCTTTGCTATAGGATTTGCATTTTAAAAATGTCTCAATGAGGTCATCAAGGTGGATGAGTGAATAAAGGTGTTTGTCACCAACTCTGACAATTTGACTTTAATTCCTGGAATCCACATTGTGGACAGAGGGAAGTGACTACCACAAATTGTCTTCTCATACCTACATGCACTATTATGTGTACAAACACATACATATACATGAATAAATGTAATCAAAATTACTTGTGGTTATCACATTGCTTTTGCAAATGCTCTTATTAATTTTCATTCTTATCAACAGTGTAAAAGAGCCTCTTTGACCTCATCCCTTTTATGATCCTTGTACCACTCTTCTTCATTACTGCCTACAATTTCTAATTGAACTATCTGCAGTCAAATGCCTGTTTTAAGGTTGAATACTAGAATAACTCAGTGAAAAGTTTGAACACAAAGGTGAACATAGGCAGCGAATACATAGAGTCTGTAGGATTCAATTTTTATGGCTAGATGGAAGCAAGAATCCTTTATTTTAGACAAAGGTGGTAATGACAAGTCCTCAAAGTTTGGAAAATCATAGTTACTGTTAGTTGTGATGAATTTTATAATTCTAGTTTCTGTTTTTGTGATAGGTTACATGGTACCTTTAACTTCTGAGATGTATTGCAGTGACGCTCATTTACTTACCATGGAGTTGTTTGTTTATTTATTTTTAGTTGGAATTACAGTTAAACAAGAGCAAGAGGAAATTTCTCAGTACCCAGTGTCTTTCACTATCCCTGTCCAATGATGATCTTCCAGAGGCAATGGCTGGTGCCTCCTGTCTGCCTCCTAAATATTGTAAAATTTCACTTTGTCCCCAGGCACATAGTTTCCTAGTTGACAGTGGAGAAATTCAGAAAACCAAGAGCCACTATTAATAAAAATAAAACCTTAGCTTCCTGTGACATACACACAGTCTTTATTTGCCTACCTAATTCAGTGTTGTTCGGTAAGAAGCATTCTGACCCTGTCAGTATGTGGAGAGGTTGTAGATCTTACTTCAAGAAGTAGGGGGCTGCTATTTGTACATGCCTGCCCTTGCCCAGCAAGGAAGATGCAACTCTAGGAAATTCTTTTTCATGCAATTTTAATCAGGATCCTTGAACATGCTTCTTTTGAGCCGCAGGGACTTGGGGACCCCTGCACAGGCCTAAATCCCCTTGTGAGCTACATGGACCCTGCAGATAGGCTACTCTAAAGCTGAAGCAGACAGGCTGAACTGACTTAACCAAATAAGGGCTTGTTTATGCCAGAGAGCACTCACCCTCGGGGAGGTGGAAGGCAGAAGCCAGTGCCATCTTTAAGGCTCTGCACTTCGCAGCTCTCTACAGCTATTATTGGAGAAAAAGAGACCCTTGGTAAGAGAAACTGTGGATGGAGGCAGACCTATGGATGAAAACCACAACTTGAAAAATTTCCTATTTTTTTTAATGTTGTGTGTGCGTGTGTGTGTGTGTGTGTGTGTGTGTGTGTGTGCGTGCGCGCGCGCACGCACACCTTTGTTTGTGTGTCTTAAGAACTGCAGGTGACCCCAAAAGCTAGGGATATTTGTTTTATCTGACTTTGACATTGAAGGGTGTTGTAAGTAATTATGCTTAGGTGTTGAGACCTGAATTCAGATCCTCTTGAGAGTCTTACAGGATTTATCAATCAGAGTCATTTCTTAGTGAATACACACTTCATAATCTATGGCAGTTGGAGAATAGCTCTATTGTGAAGAGCATACTATTCATCCATACACACACACACTATTTGTGCCAGTTCCCAGAGGGTGAGATTTAGCTCAATCTAGTCTCCTCAGAAACGTACTCACTCTTGGAAGACACAGGCCTGTATGACTATAAGTTTATGAGAGGATGAGGTCCTTTGTGGCCATAATTTATGGGAGGATATGGGCGTGTGTGACTATGACTTTAAGGAAGGATGTGGTCCTGTATGACTGTTTATGGGAGGATATGATCATGTGTGACTATGATTTTATGGGAGGATGTGGTCATGTGTGGCGGTGTCTTTATGGTACTATATTGATTATACAAATAGTGTTGACAGGTAAACATATAGAGAAAGAGAAGTAGAGAAAAACATCAATGGGAGATACAATATCCAAACATCAATGGATCTGAAGCTACATGTAATGCGGAATCTTTTCAGAGCACATAGACTAATCACATGTCAGCGGAAGGGGAATTCCATTCATTTCCATAGGTATTCAATATCTTCAATTTCTGAATTTCTCTAGGAATTCAAGGTACATGGGTTTGTCTTAGTTAATTTTATGTTGCTATGAAGAGACACTATGGCCTAGGCAACTTACAGAAGAAAGTTGGAGCTTATAGTTTCAGAGGATAAGAGTCCATGTCCATAATGATGGGGATCATCGAAGGGGCCATGGTACTGGAGCAATGGCTGAGATCATCCATTGTGAGAAACAACTACAAGGCAGCGAAAGTGACAAGACCACACCTCCTAACTCTTTCTAGTTTTACCACTTGGAACCACGTGTTCAAACACAGGAGCCTATAGGTACCATTTTCATTCAAACCACCACAGGGTTTATTATAATTATTATTATTATTATTATTATTATTATTATTATTATTATTATTATTATTATTGAGGTGATAGAGACTGTCCCACAAATCTTAATACATAATAGCTATGTGCTCCATCACTGAGTAACAATACAATATTTAAATATTTTGAATAATATACAAGTAATATAAAAGTGTCATTTTGTTCTTGACAAACTTTTATTAAGTTGGGTTTCTTGTGATACATGTTTCAAATGTGAAACAAATGTCTATTTCAAGTAGTGATATTTCTTTACACAAATAATATTCATTTATTAACTTTTCTTTTTTGATTTTGTTTTCCATTCCAACCATATTGCTTCATCATCTCACCCACTCCTGCCTCATTCATTTATTAATTTAAAAATCATCTGTTTTTTGATTAATGACACCTGTCCAAGTGTAGGATAACACAATCAAAAACCTTTTTCTCTTTGCCCCGAAGTCATCTGGTAGTGACTAAACATATGTTGACATTCCTTGCTTGTATGATTTTTTCAGTGTATTATCACATGGCTCAAACTAGCTACAAAGAAACTTAGCAATGTCATGGAATGGCATTCCCAGGAAAGACAATGTACAAAGTGCAAATAAGCCTATGACATCTATTCTTCAAAATTACAAAAGCTCTGTCCAAAAGATATCACGTGTGCTATGCAAAATAAAAGAGCTCAGAGTAGCACTCCTTCACTGACTTTGAGAATATAGGTCAACAATCTTCTGAGGTTAGCAAATTGCCTAAAATAGCATTGGGGGAAGGGTGCATCTATCTAAACCATATGCATTTCCTCTTTAATTTTCAGTTCACATTCATACTTTTACTATGACCTGAACCTTTCCTAGCTTAAGAAATTAAGATTCACACACTCCAGTGGCTCATAAAATGAATGTTTTCCCTAGGACATGTGATTATACTCTTCTTAATATTTGGTAAGTGGAATGACACATGGAGCTTTTTCTGTCTTGTTCTGTAATATTGATGTAAATTTTAAGGACATTTTTCCTGTGAGGAAGAATACAGTACTTGCTGACTATGCTCTCCCTTTCTTCCCCTTTTCCTCATACCACCCTACCACCTCTGCCTCAGATCCACTCTGCTTCAGTTTGCCTTCTGATGACTATCAACTGGACATGACAAAACGAAATACAACAAGACAACTCATAAAACTCTTATATCAAGACAGAAGGAGGCAACCTAATATATAGAAAGTGTCCCACGAGTAGGCAAGTAGTCACAGATATTCCTATTCTCATTGTTAGGAGTCCAAAAAAATCCCCAAGCTAAGCAACCACAGCGTGTGTGCAGATGAACTCGCACAGACCCTTGTAGACTCTTGGTTGCTGCTTCAGTCTTTGTGAGCCCCTACAAACCCTGTGTAGTTGATCTTTGGCCTTGACCTCATGGTGCCCTCAACCCTCTGACTCCTACAATCCTTCCTCCCCATTGTCTGCAAGGTTCCCCGAGATCCACCTAATAATTTGCCATGGTGTCTGTATCTGTTCCCCCTCAGCTACTGGAAAACCACTCTGATAATGACTGGGCTAGGCACACATCTATGAGTGTAACAGAGTATCCATACTACTCTTTAAATGCCCCCTATTGCAGGCATCTCTTCCTCAGTCCTTCATTCCCCTACCTGATCCTTCATATTTCCACCCTTACCTACCTCCAGTCTACCAACAAAATCTATTCTATTTTTTCTTCCTTAGTAATAAAAATGACAACATACCAATACACAATAAAATATAATGTTCCCTAATACCTAGTAATAAGTGAGGGTGATGTGATGGTTCTTCTGTGTTGTCAACGTGGCTGGATTTAGATTTGGCTCAATGTCATGCCATTTGACATAGTGGCTGTGCTTCTCTGCGGAACTCTGATTGATTCAGATCCATCCACACAACCCCACACTATTTGGGGGACTTATTTTTGTATGCATTGTTGAAAATTGTCAACTCTACAACACATCAGGATTTTTTCCTCTATATCTAGAGTTAGGACGATTAGATGTTAGGGAAATGTGGGTGATAGTGATGATGGTCATACAGCTACGTATATGAACAACATACCAATTATTGAAATATACACTTGAAATAATTTAGCATACAAAGAATACTTCAGAAGGCCTAGTCAAAATATGAAGCTCTAAAACAACTGAAAAGCATGTTGAATGAAAATAGCATTTAAAAACAAACAACAAAAGAAAATCCAGTCACTGATTTTTCTAATTTGATCCAGCATCTGACTTTTTGCATAGATTCTGATGCAACTGTCTCATTGGAGCCTGACTATCTATTTTGTCCTAGAGGCTTCAAGTCTTGGGTTTCCTGCATCTCTTCTTGACAGAGTACAACTTTTTTTTTTTTCAGAAGTCAGGCAGATAAATTCCTTTAAAAATAATCAATCTTACCATGAAAGTAAATCATCAACAAAACAAACTTTCACAACCCAATCTTTTACTAGTTCATTCATGACGAGCCCAAAAGTTTTATTAACTTATATATTGTGAGTCACTGTAACCTCAAAGAATGAGTGTTTACTGTGTCATTCAACCATTGTCTTTTCTGCATGGACCTGTCTATTTCCTATCATCTATCTACCTATCTATCTATCTATCTATCTATCTATCTATCTATCTATCTATTATTTTTCTGAGCCAAGTTTTGCTGCATAGATGAAGCTTAAACTCAGATTCAGAAGGCAATTTTACTGTTTGGCCTTCTCCAACCTGGGGTTTTCATCATGTCACATTGTACCAGGCTTTATATTTACATAGTACTAAGTAAATTTGTTTATTTGCAGGCACATTTTTAATACTAAATACAAAATTTTTCACTTAAAAATAGGGATTTGTGTCTAATTATTATCTTTCTATTAATTTTTATTTACCTTCATATTGCAAACTATTCATTGTACTGGTAAACATACACATAGTAAAACCCAGTATTAATGCTACAAAACTATCAATGTGGGGTTAGACACATCTGTTCTGTGCAGGGGTTTGTGCCTATTGTGTGTCAGGCCATAGTCTGAAAGACTGTACGCAAAGAGGACAAAATTTTAGCTTTGGAGAACTTGTTCCAGTGTTGTCTTACAGAGGGCTTTCACCATATTTTCATTATTTTATTTGAAAAACTACACCTATAATTTTCTCTTTAATTTTATTGCTTGTTTTGTTTGAGACAGGGATCTTCTATGTAGTCCTGGTTGTCCTGAAACTTGCTGTGTAGATCATGCTGGACTCAAACTCACAGAAATCCTTTGCCTCTGCCTCCCTAGTGTTGGGATTAAAGACATGCACCACAACTCCCGGCAGAACTTTTTATATTTAATACTCAACTTTCTGTCGTATACAATCTAGTACCGCCTTTACATGAGTGGTATTACTCATAGTTTCTTTGACCCTTCACATCAATCAATAAAATAGTTCCATATTCAAGCCCACAGGTCAATCTGATGGAGATAGTTCAGCACCCGAGATTCCTTCATCCCAGATGACACTAGCTTGTATCAAGTTGAAAAAAGCTAACCAGTAAAATCCATTCCTAGTCATCTTGACATACAAATGCATCATTTTTAAATTGTACACTTATCCAAGATTTAATGCTAATATAATAATATAAAATACAACAAAGCTTTACAAGTTTAGTATCTTTAAAACATACTCAATAAGAGCTGCTGGTGGTGGCATACTTCTTTAGTCCTAGCACTCAGGAAGCAGAGGCAGGTGGATCTCTGAGTTTGATGTCAGCCTGTTTTACAGAGTGAGTTCCATGACAGCCAGGGCTACACAAAGAAAACTTTTCTGAGAACAAACAAACAAACAAAAACAAAAAGCAAACAAACATATCTAAAAGCTCTTTCAAGGTCCTCACAACTCCTCGCACTCCTCTCAACTTTCTGTAGGTTTTGTTTTTCTTCTTTTTTGCTTTATTATTCATTAAGTTCAATTTGTGATTCCCACATAAAAATGGGTGTGGGGCACTCTCAAAATATCATCAACTACTAGAGATTATAACAGTGAAGAACACTGACGCTGCCCTAGAATCTATGAACTACTAATATCTATTAAGCTAGGAGCAGGAGCTCATGAATGCCCCCAGCTCCGTGTTGAAATGTTGAGTAGTTTAATCACATTTAGATCTTTTTTGTTCATGCAACCTCAACTACTATGGCTTCCTAAATATAAAAGTTCTGTCTTTTCTTGAAGACACTAATTCATCCCTGACCTGTGGCTCTTAGAACCATCCTATACAAACTTTTGTAATGTTTGTTAAACCATTGGGGGAAGTGCTGTGATACAGATGTTACAGTTATACCTTGTGTTGCACAGACACTTAACCTTAGCACTTTGACCCATTGATAGTCTAATATTGTATTAGTGGTGGTTAATACAAGCCACTATCTGCTGAAAAAAAAAAGTTTCTCTAATTAGGATTGACTTTTGTACTAATCTATAGATGGTGAAAATAGAGGGAAGTTTGATACCATCTCAATTTTGCAAAAATAACAGTAGTTGCTTTGATGTTGCATAGATTCTTGGCCAGATTTTCAGTAACAGGCCTTCACTATTGTCCCGTGGAACAGACTTGAAATCACTTGCCACTCCCATAACATTTATACCATTCTTGCACCCATGGGCATATCTTGCTATGCCAAGCATCATGGGAGCTCTCAAGGGTCACATGTTGTTAAGGCAGTTGTGGAGCTTTCTTTCCTCATAGCCTGATTTATACTTTCTGATACTGTAAGATGTAGCCATTAATGAGGAAGTTTCCTGATTAGTACTGGCTTGGTTGCTCTAAGTCCTGTTACCAAAGTCTGTGGTGTCTTTAGCAAAGTGGTTTGATCATCAAATTCTTGTGGGTGAACAACTTCATTGTCAAATAGGTTACACTGTTTTATGAGTCTATTTCCTAGACTTATACCTCAGGAGATGTATACCAATCCATACTGGAACTATTATTTCACAATGTATGTCACCTGGGAGAAGTATTATCTATGTAGTGTAACTTCATTTACATGCACACACACACACACACACGCACACACACAGAGAGAGAGAGAGAGAGAGAGAGAGAGAGAGAGAGAGAGAAAGACAGAGAGAGAGACAGACAGACAGAGACAGAGACAGAGACAGAGAGAGAAAG
Source organism: Cricetiscus sungorus (assembly GCA_030556225.1). Classification (NCBI taxonomy): domain Eukaryota; kingdom Metazoa; phylum Chordata; class Mammalia; order Rodentia; family Cricetidae; genus Cricetiscus; species Cricetiscus sungorus. The sequence goes on from JANBXA010000741.1 coordinate 74,638, forward strand.
AGAGATACAATTTTTAAATGTCCTTAGTTTTAATTGTTTCTCCATCCATTCCAACGCTCTGCTGTGTCCTTTGCTATATAGCCCTCTAATTTTCAGAAGAAAAAATGTGATAGAGTTCACTAAAAATTAAAATTTTTCTGCCTTTTTTATAAAGATTGCAAATAGAAGATTATGAGTTTACATTAATTTCAGGTGGGAAGAACATTAATGACATCCATTAACATTTTATTGTTGCTCTTGTGACTGTGGATGGGCTGTGAGTCATGAACATAGTTTGGGGGCATGAATAGCACAAGGAATATGTATCTCCCTACAATTATTAATAATGAATTAGTAGCATGGAAAAAGCAAACCCCAATCTCTATATATTTCCTCTGCAAGTAGTCTTTGGTCTAATGTCACTTTGTTGGCCTTATTCAGTAATTAGAGATGGGGCCACCAGATGGCAGGAGACTGCAGATGATGAAAAGTGTTTGGCAAGCCTATTTCATTGTGTTCTGGAGGAATAGGTGAGGACTGAAGCATTTGTTTTCTTATTGGCTAGGTAGATAACACGAGAAGCTACTTTAACTGTTAGAGAAAGGGAGACTACCTGGAAATATAAACAACTGGCTTGGCAAGAGATGGCAAGTCTACACTGATTCCAGGCAGAAACAAGACAATGAAGACATCTGTTCATACTTTACTCCTATTCTTGTGTCTGTGGATGGACAGTGAGTTGGAGATTTGGGGTCAAGGGAAACTACTTGGTGTATATTTCTTATATATCTAGGGGAAATCCATTTTTATACAATTTTCTGTAGGTTCTATGGACAAAGAGAATCCAGCAGAGTACTCCTGACTTCCCTCTTCGCTTCTGTTTTCTTTTTGTGCAGGGGAGAGCCTGGGAGAGAAGGTGAAGCAGCAGCCCTCTACCCTGAGGGTTTCAGAGGGAGGCAGTGCCATCATGAACTGCACTTACACAGACAGTGCTTTCTCATACTTCCCTTGGTACAAACAAGAAGCTGGAAGGAGTCTCCACCTTGTAATAGATATTCTTGAAAATGTGGACAGAAAGCAAAACCAAAGACTTAACATTATATTGGATAAGAAAGCCAAACAACTCTCGCTGCACATCACTTCCACAGAGACTGAAGACTCAGCTTTGTACTTCTGTGCAGCAAGCACACACTTGTTCCTGGACACCTGCAGCCTGTTCTCAAACTTGCTATTGGGAGTTGGAGCCCCATCTACATCCTGTCTTGTAGTAAAGCATTTGTCATGCTCTCTATTTGCAATGGAAACTAACATACAGATATTCATTCATTTTCTGAAAATGATGAGAGAGACTAATTTGTTTGATCGTTGCTTAAGAGTTTATTATTTTAACTTTATTTAAAATGCCTAAAAAAATTTTTGGAAAAAATATGTTTTAATTTCATATTCATTACGTTTGCACTAATGTGAAGAGGTACCATGATCAAGATAACTAATCATTTAATTGGTGTCTTGCTTATAGTTTCAAAGTTGAGTCCATGATCATCGTGGAAGGGAGGATAGCAGCAAGCAGACAGACATGGTGCTAGAGCTGTGGATTGGATCTTACATCTTGAGTCAACAGCCATGAAGTGGGGTAAAGACAGACAGAGAGAAAGAGAGAGAATGGTGTGGGCTTTTAAAACAGTGATACACCTCTTCCTCCTAATCCTTCCTAAACAATTCTATAAACTGAGAACAAATCATTAAACTTATGAGTCTATTGGGACTGTCCTCATTCGAATCACCCAAGGGGTGAGAGCTATAGTTATCTGTGGATATAAGGATACAAGTTTAGAATACAATTAGAAATTACATTTGTTTAGGGAAATGACATTACTAGTTTCTCATCTAGGGCTTATGGTTGTGTTGGCTAGTTTTATGCAAATTTGATACTAGCTAAAGTCCCTCATTCAATGTCTGGACAATAACATAGTCTACCTTTTTTGGACTTTGGATGGGGCAGGGGGTCGGGCTAATAAAATTTATGGATCAAAGATTCAAAAGGAGATAGATACAAACCTGACAATATTTTTGTTGTTTTGCTTTGGGTGGGAATCATTGTTACACCAAATGCCACAATTACTTTAAATCTATGTGTATATGTATTATACACATGGATTTACATATGCAATTCTAAGTAAGTATAAAACAATATGATTCATTATGGCTTTAGAAAATATTAGTGTTGTTTGTTCCTCCTCCTTCTCTCCCCATCTATGTGGCAATTTCCCCCTCATCAGGTGAAGTATTCCCCCATGTCACCCATCTCTCCTTCATAGTTCCCCCATCTACCTCCTCTTCTAAAGAGCTTATTCTACTCATCCCATGATATCTTTTTACTATCCTGGTACCTGCAGTTGCTCTAGGTTTTCTTCACATCTGAAGATCCAGAAACGGAATCTAGAAATAAATGACTATTTACGACATATTTCTTTCTGGATGCTGGGTTATTTCACTTAGTATACTACTTTTTAGAGCCCCCAATTTACCTTCTAGTTCACAATTTTATTTTTTCCTCTAATTTTTCATTTTAGGTGAATAGTATTCCAATGTATACAGACACCATATTTCATGAACAATTCATTTGTTGAAGGATAACTAGTCTGTTTCTATATTCTAACTATTGTGAATAGAGAGGCAATGGACATAGCCAAACTAGTGTCTGTGGAATAGGATGCCAAGTACACAGGGCATATGCCTAGGAGTGGAATTAGAAGATTCACCACACTGATTTTTATAATGGTTGCATCAGTTTCCAATCCCACCAATGTGAATGACTGTTCTCCTTCTCTGTGTCCTTGTAAACACATTTGCTGTCAGTGGTTTTCTTGATTTTGACCATTGTGGCTTGGGGGGGGGAATAGAATCCCAAAGTAGTAAAAGAAAGAAATTGTACCTGTACACTTTCTCAAAAAGTTAACTCAAAATGGATCAAATACCTTAATATAAACCCTAGAATGTTGAGACTGCTATAAACAAACTTATGCAGTATTTGAATTGTATTTCCCTAATTGCCAAGGATGTTGAACAATCCTTCCGAGATTTCTTAGCCTTTTCCATTTCTTCTTTGGGAAACTATCAATTCTGATCCTTGGCCAATTTTAAAGTTGTATCATTGGTTTGAGTTGTTTATGTATTCTGGATATTTTCCCCTGTCAGATTAGAGCTGTAAAGGATTCTTTCCTACTCTCTGCGGTGTTTGTTCTTCTTTCTGTTGTTTCCTTAGCTGTACAGAAGCTTTTGGATTTCACGAGGTCTCTATTGTCAATTTTTGACAGTAATTCCTGGCAAATAGGATTCCATGTAAAAAGTCATTTTCTAAACCTTCACCTCTAGGAATGACTGTGTTTTCTTCCATCAGGTTCCTCTTGTTTTAGATTTCCCACTTAGATCTTTGATCCACTTGAAGTTTATTTTTCCCAGTGAGTTAGATGTGGGTCTAATTTCCTTCTTGAATATGTAGGCAACCAATTTCCCCATCACCACTTTTTGAAGATACTGTCTTTTTTCCAATGTGTATTTTTGGCATCTTTGTTAACTATCGAATGGCTATAATTACATGTGTCCATGTGTCAGTCTTCTATTTTGTTTCACTGGTCTACATATTTATTTCTGTAATGACACCAGCTTTTTTATGTCACTGTGAATGAAATTGGACCCATACCTATGACCTACACAAAAATTAACTCAAAATGGATCAAGATCCTCAATGTGAAACCTGAAATACTGAAACTACTAGGATTATGAAATCTAGTGTGGTGAGTTCCCATCATTAGCATTATTCTTTCTGATGAGGATTTCTCTAGCTATCCTGCACCTTTGATGGATTCATATAGATTTTATATTTCTCTGATGAATGTTTTAGGGGTTTTTATTGAGATTTCACTGAATCTACAAATCCTTTTGGTAGAATGGCAATTTTCACAATTCTATTTTTAGCAATCCCTGAGCATGGTATGGTATGTATTTTCACATTCTATTGTCTTCCTTCATATCTTTCTCCACATAGGATTTCTTTATAGAGTAGGGGATCCTTCATCTCCATTGTTTATTCATAGTCCTGCTTTCTAGCTACTGTAAATGGAGTGTTTCCCTAACTCTTTCTCAGCATGCATACTGTTGGTGTATAGAAAGGCGATTGATTTGCTAGATGGTTCTGTATATTGCCATTTTACTGAAGTTGTTTATCATCTCCAAAATATTTGTAATCTTCTATGCATAGTATCCTATCTTTTACAAAAAGGAGAACTTTAACTTCTTTTTTTACTTGTGGCCCTATACTTGTCTCCTCTTATCTCTAGATAGTGCTTCAAGTTCTACATTGGAAAAGAGTGGAAATGGTGGTCTACCCTTTTTTACTTTAATGAGATTTACTTGAGGTTTTTATCTCTTTAGGATAACGTTAGCTGTGGGTGTATCACATACAGCACTTAAAATGTTAAGGTTGGTTACCTCTGGTCCTACTTGCTCTAGGAATTATATCATGAAATCATGGTGGATGGTTTCCAGGCACTTTTCTGAATGTATAGCGACTATGTAACTTTGTTTTTAATTATATATGATTTATCACAATTATTAACATGCATGCTGAGCTATCTCTGCATTTCTGTGATAGAGCCAAGGTGATCATTATATATGATCATTTTTATTTAAGCCTGCATGAGGTTTGCAAGTATTCTGTTGAAATTTTTGAATCTATGTTTATCAGGGATATAGTCCAGTTTTTCTTTTTTCCTGTGTCTTTACCTTATTTTAAAATATTACTGTCTTCATAGAAACTTCGAAGTACCTTCCTACTTGTATTTTTAAAATAATTTAAGTAGCATTAGTTGTTAATATTTTTTGAGAGTCTGCAATAATTCTCTTTTCAGTATATCTGGGGCTGGACATTTTTAGTCACAAGGAATTTTATTCCTGCTTAGATCCCCCTTATTAATTACAAGCATGTTTAAATTTTTGGTGTCTTTTTGGGTTAAGTTTGTGGTTTGGATGCATCTATATAATTATCCATTCATCTTATATTTTCTAAATAAATGGAGAACAGGTTTTAAAGTACTCCATTACACTATTCTGTATTTCTTTAGTGTATGTGGTAATGTTTCCCTGTTCATTTCTGAGTCTGTTAATTTTGGTTGTTTGGGGTCCAGGGGTCTCTTAATTATATTTATCTTCACATATAGCCATTTGTTGAATCCATTGGTTTTCTGTACTGCTTTCTTTGTTTCTATTTCATTAATTTGTGCTCTGATTTTTGTTATTTCTTTTTTGTTTAGTAGATTTGGTTTTGATGTCTTCTTACTTTGGCCAATTCTTTTTTATTTAATATTTTTATACAATATAATTTTGGAATGCCCCCAAACCCTCCCAGATCTTTCCCATCTCCTAACCCATCCAACTTGTGTTGTTTTCTCTCTTGAAAAACATAAACAAACAAAGAAAACACAAGTAACTAAAGAATAAACTACAAAATGAAAAAGAACAATTATTGTGGAATATTACTTTAATTATATAAAGGTGTGTAGCATTTGTTTAATTACTAAAGATATGCTGCCATTAATTTTGCTGTATTTGTTTAACTATGTAAAGATGTGTTGCTGTTTTACCTTGCCTGCCTAAGCACATGATTGAGCTAGTAAAAAGTGGAATGGCTGGTAGCTAGACAGAGGAGAGATCGGTGGAGCTGGTGGTCAGAGAGCATAAATAGGAGGAAGAATCTAGACTTGAGAAGAAGAACAGAGAAGATAGGAAGAAGGGGAAAGAGAGGGAGATGTACACGGCCATCCAGGGGACCAGACAGAAGGACATACAGAAAAAATGAAAGGTAAAAATTCCCAAGGCAAAATGTTGATGAAGAGAAGCAGGTTAATTTAAGTTAAAGAAAAAAGCTAGCTAAAAATAAACATAAGCTAAAACTGAGAATTCGTAGTAATAGTAAGTCTTTGTGTCATGATTTGGAGTTTGGCAGCTCCAAAAAGCCAGCTACCACAAACAAACAAACAAAAAAAATTCAAAGATATAAACAGTCCAAAAGAAAAAGAGACAAAAATCTAAAAGTACCATTGAGTTAAATTTGTGTTGGGCAACAATTTCTGGGTAGTGTGGTTGATACACCCAGGAGTTTGGTTGATATATACAGTGAATCTCTATGGGAAGAAACTGATTTTCTTTTTGCCTACAAGGTATCAATTTCAGATAGCTTCTTGGTTAGGGAACCAGTGTCTACTTCCCTGTGTCAGTGCTAGGACCATGTCTGGATAGAATCTGTGTAGCTCTTGTACATGTTTTCATAGTATCTGAGTTTATAATTACATCATGATGGTTGTGTCTGGAAGACACCACTCATCATCTATGGTTCTTACAATCTTTCTGACTCTTCTTCCACACAGATCCATGAGGCTTTGAAGGGGACAACTTTGGTGACAAAATTCCAGGTAGAACTGAGTGCTCCAATGTCTCTTGCTTCCTGCACAGTGACCAGCTGTAGGCATCTATGATAAATCCCATACACTGCTAGGAAACGATTTTGTGATGAAGGTTGAGTAACTCACTGTTCTATGTGCACAACAGAATGCTATTAGGAGTTAGTATATTGCTATGTTCCTTTAGCAGAATAGTAGTAGTAGGTTGTCCTTGACACACTTAACTTCAGGTCCACTTAACTTTAGGTTCTTAGCCATATTAGTGACGGCAAGGAATGGCTTACATTTCATGGAGTGTGCTTTAAGTCCAATCAAAACATGGTTGATTACTACCTTTGTGCCACTATTTCACTAGAATATGTTGTAGGCAGGTCACACAGTTCTCAGGGTTGGTAGCTGGGAGATGTTATTGCCCTTCTTCTCTGATGATATGGAAAGTAAATTCTAGAAGAATGCTAGCCAGTAGGAGACAAGTTTTAGTTAGGGAACAGCTGAGTTTCTCTATGTTTGATAACCTGTGTAAGTGTTGTCTTCAGGAATATGGCTTTACTATTAGGTTTGGAGAGTAGCAAGTAGCCTTGGCAATAGTCTGCAATGTTTAGGAGTTTCCATAGAGCTTCTTTAACCAATGACTCAAGAAGTTGTAACCCATTCCTGTCACTGTAGTTTTTGTTTGGTGATGTATGATGTCTAGTTGGGTTATTGTCTACCCTATTTTTTAGTGACTCCATTTAGATTTCATAGTGTGTGTGTGTGTGTGTGTGTGTGTGTGTGTGAGAGAGAGAGAGAGAGAGAGAGAGAGACAGAGACAGAGACAGAGACAGAGACAGAGACAGAGAGAGAGAGAGTTTTAGAATGCTTCAACAACAGTAGGGTCTTGTATGGGTTTCTTTAGTGTAAGTTGTCTTTCCACCATTCCTTCCTTGATTTTCCCTTCATCCCCTCCCTATTAAATCTGCTTATATTTTTCCTTTTGTGTTTCTATAATGATACATTCTGTCTTCTTCTTTGGATGATCCGATTCTCCCTCCTAGTCCCCTATCTGGTACCCAACTTTGGTAATTATTTGGATTATATTAATTATTGGATAATAGCATGCCTACAAAAAGCTTAAAATTCTAATGTCCATATATAAGATAAAATATGCAGTATAATTTTGAAGGGAGTCCAAGTTACCTCATTCAAGTTTATTGCTTTCTAGCTCAGTAAAATTGTCTCTAAATTTCAATATTTCCCCTTTTAACAATGGAACACTAATTCATTGTGTAGATGTACTACACTGTCACCATCTGTCCATCAGTTGATACATATCTGGGATGTTTCCAATTTCTGTGTACTGTGAATAGGAAAGCAAAGAACATGAATAAGCAAGTGCCTCTGTGGTAAGGTGCATGATTCTTTGTGTATATTCCCAAGAGTGGTATAGCATCTGTCCCCATCTTCCTAAGGAATCACCACATTGATTCCCATGGTGTCTGTACAAGTTTGTACTACCATCAATAATGAATGAGTGTTTCCTTTCCCCAAATCATCACCAACATATTCTGTCATTTATTTTTTTTTATCTTGGCCATTCTGACATAGTTAAGAAGACAGCTGTCTTTACATGTACAAGGTCCTAAAGACTGACTTATGCCTTATTATTAAGATCTGAGGGAGGCACTGGGTAGCATTCATCCTCAGTTCAGTTCCTGTCCACCAGTGGGTGCAGTTTCCTAACACAGGCTCATTTCCTGCTTGATTTGTATCTGAATAGACTTACCCTTTCTCTCTCTTAGTTAGCATTTCTTCATGATAAGCATAAAGGACATTTTCCAGATGACATTAAAGATGTACTCTTCTCTGTGCCTCATGACTGTAATACTCTTCATACTTGGTAAGTGATTTAAACAACAAAATCTTTAGCCTTAAGTTATCTAAGGGCATTATCTTCCTGATTACAAAGAACTCACTCTCTCTCTCTAACTTCCTTGCACTCTAGGAAGGACCCTTGGAGACACAGTGACTCAAGCAGGAGGCCAAGTGACCATCTCTGAAGGCCAGTTCCTGACAATAAATTGCACGTATTCAATCACAAGCATAGGGTACCCAGCTCTTTTCTGGTATGTTCGATATCCTGGAAAAAGTCTACAGCTCCTCCTGAAAGTCATTACAGCTGGTGGGGAGGAAAGCAGCAGAGGTTTTGAAGCTACTTATGATAAAGGATCAACCTCCTTCCACTTACAGAAAGCCTCGGTCCACGAGTCAGATTCGGCTGCATACTACTGTGCTATGGGTGACACAGTGACAGAAACTGCAGGGGGAGCTTAGCACAAACTGAGAGGCAGCAGGCTGCCTGACTGCTGAGTATGTGCCTCTGAAATCCAGCTGCCTTCATTCAGTGCACCCTGTGTTGTGTGGCTTTATACTTCTATGGTGTGAAAATCCTGTAACAGTTTTCATGCCAGGCCACATAACTTCTCAAATCATTAGAAGAATGAAGTGATCTCTGTAACCGTGATCTTAAGTTATTTTCCTGCAGTGCTGAGGACTAACCCGGAGCCTTGTCCACGCTATTGAGCCACATTTAAACCTTGCCTATCTTTAGACAATGAAATGTGCTGGAGAAACAACTGCATAATGTGACCTAACAGTCTGGTAGCAAAGTGACAGAAAGCTGCAAGCCTTTCCTCACAAACCCCAAGGAATTCTTAAAAAGATGGAGAAACTGCAGGGTCTCACTTGCAAACAGCCACATGGTGAGCTGAAGGGAGGGACACTCATTGTGCTGAAGATAGCTAACTTTCTAGGTGAATCAGATAGCATTTCTTCTATTTGGGGAGAACCGTGTCACTACCCCCCCCCTCTCACACACACACACACACATGTTACATGCAGGGTTTTCCCTACCAGTCGGTTCCCACCACCACACCAGCCCCCAATAACAGGCTGCCACCAGGCACCTGGTCCCACTGCCATGCGAGCCACAAATAACACTAAGAGAGTCTGTATTTGATACAATCCTGTTGGCCAGTTACTATTATTGTTTATGGGCTAGCTCTGCCTTAATTATTGACTCATTTCTACTATCTAAGTATTTCCACGTGGTCATCTTTTCCCAGCGGCAGACCAGCATCTTGCTTCCTCCATGCTCTACATGCTGACTCCACCTTACTACTTCGTCTTTCCTCCTTGTCTCCTAGCCCCACCTATCTTGTTTTTCCATTGGCCAAATAGTGCTTTACATATTAACCAGTATGAGAAACATATTTACAGAAACCATCTCCCATCATCTCCTATTTCTGTCTAAAATAAAAGAAGGGAACTTAACATAGCAAAATATATCATACAACAGTTATCAAATAAGAATCACAGTTAACAATATTTAGCGCATTAATATTTTGTAAGACTTAAAGAAAATATCATCTTATCTTTGTGAGTCTAAATTCCTATATGTAACTTATCTTTAATCCTATATAAGGAAAACTATAACTATAAATATATGTCTTTAGTGCCATCAAAGACCACAGAAGGATACTATATAAACTCTAGAAATGACAGAGACAACTTACTGCCTGTATAGTCACCCAAAGTACTTCTGTAATATTCCATCTTAAGCCCATAGGCCATAGAGGGTCTGGCAGAATCCTCAGCAAAGAACAAAACTGTCCATCTGTATTGGCAGTTTGTCAATCATTTTTCTCTGTGTCTTGTAGACTGTCTGGCAGCCTTTTCCATGAAGCAGGAATCCTGTAGCAATGTCCATCTTGTTTCGACAGTCACTTTCCTGTGGGTCCTGGATGTCCAGTTTATACAGCATATAGTCAAACAGTCCAGAAGAGCAGTACCTTGCCCAAATGGCTAGTCTTGCCATATTAGAAGCAAACTCCATAATATGTTTCTGCGATGTTCATCTTTCTTTCTGTTGCAGGTGGTGTTACTAGGAGTAGTTGTGCCTCACTGTCAAGAAAAACCCTAAATGATTTTAAATGCCATATTCTGTAGGTCTTTGAAAGGTTTGAAGAATGCTTATCCATCTCAAATACATCTCTGTATATCTAAAATTCCTAACTTAACTCTAAGTTTTGACTATCATACATAACTATAATCTGTACTAAATTTTATATTACATTTTCCAATGAGCTATATAAACACAATAACTAAACAAGAAGAGGAATATACATATCACAACATTGACCTTAAATTTGTATCAATAAATAAAAATCCATTCCAAAACCATGTATTCATATCTCTACCATAATTCCCTTTTTACCTTTAAAAAGATAGGTTGTGTTCATTAACCATTTAAAACAAGCTCATTTAAATGAAAACAAACTTTTATAAACAATATTTGGGAATTTGGGTGTCATTCTTTCCAAACTGCTTTCTGCTGGTAGGGAGCGCTGTCATGGGGGATCCTAACAAGACCCAGAAATCCTGGCTGTAGTAGTCTGCAAGGTTGCAATGTCCCATTGTCGTTGCTTCAGGGGGTCTTGCTTGATCAAACCACATAAGTCTGGAAGAAATCCCCAGCTTTTCATTTTCTGTTGAAACAAAAATAGAAATACTTTTCCCCAGTACCTTGTCCTTAGACTTAATTTTGGAGTCAAAGCATTTTTAAAATATATATATTGGATTAATCCAGCAGCATTTCTTTTATATGTTGTTATTTCCTCAGCAGTCAAACAATTTAAAGATAACAGAACAGATGTTAACAGATGTTAAAGATAACATACAATATCCAAAGTTTCTCTGTACTTTCCATCTTTATGTAATTTTTTTATTATTCTATCTCTTTTATTTCTATTTTTACATATTTTGAGACAAGGTTTCTCTGTGTAATTTTTATCTGTCCTGGAATTCACTTTGCAAACCAGGTCCACTTTGAAATCCCAGAGATCTGCTTGCCTCTGTCTCCCCAGTCCTGGGATTAAAGGCATGCCCCACCATACCCAGCCATTTTACTTCCTTTTTTCTTTTTTAACCCATTGTATCCTGTTTCTTTTTCTCTCCCAAGCCAGCATATTTTTTTTTAAAACACATTGTAAACCTTCATTGCAGCTCTCATACACACCAATGAATTTTTAACAGAGCTCTTTAAAAGCAAGGCAGTTTTTTGCCGCTTCTGTTAATTTTGGAAACCTCCCTTAAAGAAGCTGCACAAATCTCTGTCTAGAGCAAAACAAATCCAACTGAGAAAATTTTGCTACCAATAAGTCTTGCTTGTATTTGTTCCTTTGTTTCTAAAACTATTTTTTAAGCTTTTGTTAAGTTTTAAGTCAAAGATCTCAATCCCATTCCTGACACCATTATCTTACAGGCAGGTTTTCCCCTCGGTCCATTCCTGCCACCACACCAGCCCCCAATAACATGCTGCTGCCAGCCACCTGGTCCCACTGCCATGTGAGCCCAAATAACACTCAGAGACTCTGTATTTGATACAATCCTGTTGGCCAGTTACTATTATTGTTTATGGGCTAGCTCTGTCTTAATTATTAACTCATGTCTACTTATCTAAGTATTTCCACGTGGTCATCTTATCTGAGTGGCAGACCCGCATCTTGCTTCCTCCATGCTCTACACACACACACACACACATACACACATACTGTCTTTCTTTTTATTTTCCTTGTTTTGAGATGCCCTGGCCATTCAGGAACTCTCTGTAGATCAGTCTTGTCTCAAATTCACAAAGATACACCTGCCTCTGTATTGCAGCTGTTAACATTAAAGGCACAAGTCACTATGCCCAACTGTCATTTTCCTCTTAAATCCTTCAAATAATCACAATAAATCCATCTATTTAACATTGAGATTTATATTAGTGTTAGATTAACAATCTGGTCTGGCCACACTGTCACAAAATCAGTGATCATACTGTGTTTGTCTCTCGTAACTCTCTCCCACAAGTATGTTTTGTCTTGTATGCGTGGATTATTCTAGTTTCCTTTTGATTTATTAGGCAACATTATTAGAATAGTTTATCCCTCCTGGCCTGGCCCCAGGGCTGCACTGTGTTATTTGGGGCTGGTGCAGTGGTGGTACCAGACGGGTGGAGGGAAAAACAAGTCATAACAAAATGACACCCAATGTGGGGCTGAGAACTTACATTTAAAACTTGACAAAGGTTTAAAAAGGGATTTTAGAAACAAACAAACAAACAACAACAACAACAACAAAAAACAGAGACAATCAAGGCTTCTTGATAGCAGCATTTTTTGTTTGTACTCTATTTTAGAGACAAACAGTGACTTGTGTGGCTCCTTTAAGGGAGGAATCCTGACTCAACATAAGTGGTAAAAAAACTCAAGTTTTTTAAAGAGCTCTGCTAACAACTATCTGTGTGTATGAGAGCTGGCAATGGCAGTGACCACATCTCCAATATGGCAGCATGTTGCTGGATGGCAGCATAGACCAAGGCAGTGAGCACAGCTCTCAGTTCTGGCAGTAAAAGTACCCACCACCATCTTTGATAGACCATGGCTAACACAGCTATGACTTTCATTTTAGCAATGTTGTTTACCAGATAAAGACTCATGGCCACAAAAAAGATAAAAATTTATAGTAAAGACAGATTCAGATTAAAAAAAAAACCTCTAAAGGTTTACAATGTGTTTTAAAATATATGTAGGCTTGGGAGAGAAAAAGAAACAAGACACAATGGTTTAAAAATGAATAACAAAAAGAGTAGGTGGGTGTGGTGGCACTTGCCTTTAATGCCAGCACTCCGGAGACAGAGCCAAGCAGATCTCTGTGATTTCAAAGTAAACCTGATATATAGAGTTGATGCCAGGACAGATAAAAGTTATACAGAGAAACCCTGTCTCAAAAAATAAAAAAATAGATGTAGAAGAAATAGAGTAATAAAAAACCACATAAAGATGGAAAGCACAGAGAGAATCTGGATACTGTTCAGTAGTATATTGTCTTTGCATCCTTTGACTGCTAAGGAAATAACATATGTTAAAACAAATGTTTCTGAATTAATTCAATTTATATATTTTAAAAATGCTTTGACTCCAAAATTTAAGTCTAAGGACAGGTTACTGGGGAAAAGAATTTCTATTTTTGTTTTCACAGTAAATAAAAACCTGGGGATTCCTTCAAGACTAACATGGTTTGATCAAGCAAGACACTCTGAGGTCAAGATTTCCGCATCTTCTGAGGATCCCCATGACAGTGCCTCCTACCAGCAGGAAGCAGTTTGGAAACTGCCCAAATTCACAAATATTGTTTATAAATGTTTGTTTTAATTTAAATAGACTTGGTTATAAATTGTTAATGACCACACCCTATCTTTTTTTAAAGGTAAAAAGGGGATTTGAGTATAGAAATGAATGCTTTGTTTTGGAATGTATTTTTATTGATACAATTTAAGGTCAATTTTGTGATATGTATATTTCTTCTCTTGTTTAGGTATTGTGTTTATATAGGTCATTTAGAAATGTAATGTATAAATTAGTGCAGATTATAATTACCTATGATAGTCAAAACTTACAGTTAAGTTAGTTACGTTTTCAAGTTTTATTTGAAATGAATAGGCATTCTTCAAATTTTTCAAAGACCTATAGGATATGGCATTTAAAATGGTTTAGGACTTTTCTTAACCATGAGGCCCAACTGCTCTTGACAACACCACCTGTGTCAGAAAGGATGTTTGACCTTGAAGAAACGTGTTATGAAGTTTGCTTTTAATATGACAAGACTGGCCATTTGGGCAAGATACTTCTCTTGTCTCGTCTGTTTAATTGTATGCTGTATAAACTGGATATGCAGGACCAAAACAACAGTGACTGCTGATACAAGATGGGCATTGCTACAGGGTTCCTGCTTCAAGGAAGTCTTCCAGAACCTCTGCAGGACACAGAGAAAAGTGACTGACAAAGTGTCAATACAGTTAGACAGTTTAAAGTTTCCTACTTTGCTGAGGAGTCTGCCAGATATACTATGGCATATAGGCTGATGGAACATTACAGAAGAACTTCATGTGACTGACCAGGCAGTGAGTTTCTCTGCCATTTCTAGGGTTTATATATTATCATTCTGTATTCTTTGAAGTAGTTTAAAACAGATAGTTATTGTTACAGATTTTCTTAGTTAGGATTAAAGATAAGTTACATATAGGACTGAGACTCACAAATATAGGATAGATGATGGAATGTTTTCTTCAAATCTTATTAATGTTAATGGTCTAAATATTATTAACTGTGATTCTTATTTGATAACTGTTGTGTGACATATTTTGCTATGCTAAAGTTAAAACCCTTCTTTTTATTTTAGACAGAAAAGAGGAGATGATGGGAGATGTCATTCTGTTAATGATTCTCTTATTAGTGAATGAATAAAGCACTGTTGGCCAATAGGAAAGCAAGATAGGCGGTACTAGGTGACAAGGAGGATTTGAGGAAATAGTAGGGAGGAGTCAGCATAAAGTGGCTTGTGAAAACAGAGGTCCGGGCCCTCTCTCCCATAAGGTGAGACCACATGGAAATACTAGATTAATAGAAATGGGTCAATATTTAAGACAGAGTTAGCTGATAAGAAACTAGTAACTGGCCAGCAGTTTTATATCTAATGCAGCATCTCTGTGTGTTATTTGGGGCCAGTACAGCAGTGGGAATAGACAGGCAGGGAAAAAATAACTCATAACAAAACAACGTATGTTTCCATTCTTTTGCTTCCTTCATCTCTACGCATGAGGTCTCAGATGTACAGGAAATCCTCACTTACCTAAATAATTTGCACATTTTCTTTGGCTTCAATTTCTCTGAGAAATAAGCAGCATTAAGAAAGGAACTTTCAAAACTTTCAACACTTACCACTTGCCAGTACCATTGCCAGATACTGGACTTTTCCATTAGTATAATTGAGGAGCACAGAGAATTGCTGATCCTTAGCTTTTATGCCCATATTTGAGAATAAATCTTGGAAAGTATTGTAGAACTAATAATGAAATGTAAAAAATCCACACTTATGATGAGAACAGAATTTAACATGCACTCAAAAATATATTATATGCAAACATCCAATTGTCAAAGAAATAATAAAATATATATATTTTAAACAGAATTTTAATGTACCTATTTCTTGATAAAATTTACTTTTTGAAACTGGTGACGTAGTACCAAATAGAACAGGGAAACATCACATTCTAAAGGAATTCATATTTTAGGTTGGGACTGAGTACAGGGTAATCATTACAACTTGTCCCTACCATGAGTCATTTTTGTTCATTTGAAAAATCTTTAGGCATCTACTTTTAGATGAGGAAAGTAAATATTAATGTTCTATGTAGAGCCAGAATTGAATTGAGCTCCTGAATATATAGTCTAATACACACCCCACCGTGCTTTTATAGATACATAAGAATCTACATCTCGATCCTTGGCCCTGCTATGACCTCTACCTGAGGTGAGTCTGGGGCCAGCTCAGGTCCAACACCCCTCACCCCCATACTTTCCTTAGAACTTCCTGAGTCGGCTCTGCATCTTGACCACTCTGTTTGAGTGGTCCTGCCCTGGCACACTGGTGATGGGAGATGTTATTCTGTATATATGTTTCTCATACTGGTTAATAAAGCACTGTGGCCAATGAGATAGCAAGATAGGTGGAGATAGGAGACCAGAAGGAAAGAGGAAGTGAGTAGGGAGGGGTCGAGATGTAGCCAGGGAAAAAGGAAGATGCCCGCCGAGGCTCCCCGATAAGACGACCACGTGGAAATACTTAGATAAGTAGAATGGGTTAATAATTAAGGCAGAGCTAGCCCATAAACAGTAATGGTAACTGGCCAACAGGATTGTATCAAATACAGAGTCTCTGCGTGTTATTTGGGGCTGATGCGGCTGAGGGCACAGACTGGCTGGTTGGCGGGCTGGCGGAAACATACACGCTACACACTGGACCATTTAGAGCCTGCACTCTCCTCATCCTTGCTCCTGCTGGGACCTCTGCCTTGGATGACTCTTTGGACAGCTTGGGTCCAACACCCCTATCCTCTCCTTGGAACTTCCTCGGTTGGTTATGCATATAGTGGACCCGCCCCTCCATGCAGAACCATCTGGAGCCTGCTGGCCCCTGTGCCTTCTGCTTGAGGTGAGTATGAAACCACCTCACATTGAACACTGCCCCCATCCTTTCCTTGGAAATTCTTGGGTCAGCTGTCCATCTTGACCCCACTACCCTTACGCCACCTGCTTTAGTTGTTCCATCCTGGCTAGCTGGACCATCAGGAGCCTGCCCTTCTCTCATCTTTGGCTTTACTGTGCCCTGTGCTTGATAGATCTCCAAAAGAGCTCAGATCATCTAGAGTTACTGATATCAAAGCCCTGACCCGCCTACACCCACAGGGAGAGGAGATTAGGGAGAGAGAAACACCACCTGCACCCACAGGAAAAGGGATGGGAAGATGGCAGGCAGTACAATAACACATGCAACAATAGAAAGACCAATATGACACCACCAAAATCTAGTGACTCCATACCAACAAGACCCAAACACACCAAAGCAGATGAAGCAGAAGGGAATAACCTAAAGACAACTTCATGAAAATGATAGAGGCACTCAAAGATGACATAAGAAAATTCCTTATAGAGATGGAAGCAAGCAGATGCAGCTATCCTAATATCTAACACATTAGACTTCAAACTAAAATCAATCAAAAGAGGTGGAGAAGGTCATTTCATATTTATCACAGGAAAAATCCATCAATACAAAGTCTCAATTCTGAATATCTATCCCCCAATACAAAGGCACCCATATTTGTAAAACCTCATACCCTCACAGTAGGAGACTTCAATACTCCATTCTCACTACCAGACAAAAACTTAAGAAAGAAACAAAAGAACTAACGGAAGTTATGTCCCAATTGGGTTTAACAGACATTTATAGAACATTCCATCCAAACACATAAAGAATATAATTTTTTCTCAGCTCCACATAGAACCTTCTCTAAAATTTACAACATACTCAGCTACATAGTAAAACTCAACGCATACCAAAAAATTGGAGTGACTGCCTATATTGCATCATACCACCATTCTTTAAAGTTGGAAATAAACAACAACAAAAAATTGTAGAAAACCTACACATTTATGGAAACTGAACAATGCACAATTGCACCATTTCTGGGTCAAGGAAAAAATAGGTTTTAAAGACTTCCTAGAATTCAATGAGAATGAAGACACAACTTACCCAAAATTATGGGACACTTTGGAAGCAGTACAAAGAAGGAAGTTCATTGCACTAAATGCCCATATGAAGAAAAGGGAGGATAGTGACATAGGAGTATTAACAGCACAATTGGAAGCAGAAAGAAAACATGCAAATTAGCAAAATCAGAAATGAAAAGGGGGACACCGAGGAAATCCACAGACTCTTCAGATCCTACTTTGAAAACCTGTACTCCACAAAATTTGAAAATTCAAAGGAAATGGACAAATTTCTGAATAGGTATAACCAAAATTAAATCAAGAGCAGATGTTATTCTGTATACATGTTTCTCATACTGGTTAATAAAGCTCTGTGGCCAATGAGATAGCAAGATAGGCGGGGCTAGGAGACCAGGAGGAGGAAAGAGGAAGTAGTAGGGAGGAGTCATGATGTAGCCCGGGAAGAAGCTGGATGCCTGCAGTGGCTCCCCATAAGACTACCACGTGGAAATACTTAGATAAGTAGAAATGGGTTAATAATTAAGGCAGAGCTAGCCCATAAACAATAATGGTAATTGGCCAACAGAATTATATCAAATACAGAGTCTCAGAGTGTTATTTGGGGCTGGTGCGGCTGAGGGCCCAGACTGGCAGGCTAGCAGGCTGGCAGGAATATACATGCTACAGTTGGGGCCCACATGGCTGCAGGACCAGGAGGCTGGCGGGGAGACCTGCTGTAACATAATGGTGTCAAAAGCGGGATTGAGAACTTTCACTTAAAACTTAACAAAAGTTTAAAAAATAGTTTTTAGAAACAAGGGAACAGAGACTAGCAAGACTTCTTGGTAGCAGCATTTTCTCATTTGGATTTGTTTTGCTGTAGAAGAGATTTGCGCAGCTCCTTTAAGGGAGGTTTCCAAAATTAGCATAAGCAGCAAAAAAAGCTGCCTTGCTTTTAAATGGCTTGGCTAACAATTCATTGGTGTGTACAAGATCTGCAATGAAGGTTTACACTGTGTTTTAAAAAATACGCTGGCTTGGGAGAGAAAAAGAAAGGGGATACAATGGTTTAAAAAAGAAAAAAGAAAGTAGAATGATTGGGTATAATGGGACATGCCATTAATCCCAGCACTGGGCAGACAGAGGCAAACAAATCTCTGTGATTACAAAGTAAACCTGGTATGCAGTGAATTCCAGGACAGATAAAAGTTACACAGAGAAACCCTGTCTCAAAATATGTAAAAATAGAAATAGAATAAATAGAGTAATAAAAAAGCCACGTAAAGATGGAAAACACAGAGATATTTTGGATATTATATGCACTTCTGTTGTCTTTAAATTATTTGATTGCTGAGAAAATAACTACTGATAAAAGAAATGCTGCTAAATTAATTCAATTTTTATATTTTAAAAATGCTTTGACTCAAAAATTTAAGCCTAAGGACAAGTTACTGGGGAAAAGGATTTCTATTTTTGTTTCCACAGAAAATGAAAAACTATGGATTCTTTCCAGACTTATGTGGTTTGATCAAGCCAGACCCCCAGAAACAGCTCCCCAGGTGATCCAACATTCAAAGCAGTTGAGACAAAGCCTTGCAGACTACTGCCAAGATTTCTGCGTCTTCTTTGGACCCCCATGACAGCGCTCTCTACCAGCAGGAAGTAGTTTGGAAAGAACGACGCCCAAATTCCCAAATATTGTTTATATATGTTTGTTTTCATTTATATGGACTTGGTTATAAATGGCTATAGCCACAATCAATCTTTTTAAAGGTAAAAAAAGAATTATGGTATAGATATGAATACTTTGCTTTGGAATGGATTTTCTTTTATTGATACATTTTAAGGTCAATTTTGTAATATGTATGTTTCTCCTCTTGTTTAGGTATTGTGTTTATATTGCTCATTTATATGTAATGTATAATTTAGTACAGATTAGAGAGTTACCTATGATAGTCAAGCTTGGAGTTAGTTAGGTTTTCTAGATATATAGAGATGCACTTGAGATGGATAGGCATTCTTCAAAACTTTCAAAGACCTACAGAATATGGCATTTAAAATGGTTTAGGATTTTCTTGACAGTGAGGCACAACTGCTCCTGGTAACACCACCTGCATCAGAAAGGAAGATGGACATCGAAGAAACACATTTTGGAGTTTGCTTCTAATATGGCAAGACTAGCCATTTGGGCAAAGTACTGCTCTTCTGGACTGTTTGATTTTATGTTGTAGAAACTGGACATGCAGGATCCACAAAAAGGTGACTGCTGATGCAAGATGGACATTGCTACAGGATACCTGCTTCATGGACAAGGCTGGCAGACAGCCAGACAGTATACAGGACACAGAGAAAAATGACTGACAAACTACCAATACAGGTGGACGGTTTAAAGTTTCCTGCCTTGTTGAGGAATCTGGACACACACTATGGCCTATGGGCTGAAGATGGAACATTACAAAAGAACTTCGGGTGACTGACCAGGCAATGAGTTGTCTCTGTCATTTCTAGAGTTTATATATTATCCTTCTGTGGTCTTTGATGGAGTTGAAGACAGATAGTTATGGTTACAGTTTTTCTTAGTTAGGATTAAAGATAAGTTGCATATAGGACTTTAGACTCACAAAGATAGATGATATTTTTTTAAATCTTACAAAATGTTAATGGACTAAATATTGTTAACTGTGATTCTATTTGATAACTGTTGTATGGTATATTTTACTATGTTAAGGTTAAACCCCTTCTTTTACTTTAGACAGAAAAGAGGAGATGATGGGAGATGTTATCCTGTATACATGTTTCTCATACTGGTTAATAAAGCTCTGTGGCCAATGAGATAGCAAGATAGGCAGGGTTAGGAGACCAGGAGGAGGAAAGAGGAAGTAGTAGGGAGGAGTCATGATGTAGCCCGGGAAGAAGCTGGTCGCCTGCCGTGGCTCCCCATAAGACTACCACGTGGAAATACTTAGATAAGTAGAAATGGGTTAATAATTAAGGCAGAGCTAGCCCATAAACAATAATGGTAATTGGCCAACAGAATTATATCAAATACAGAGTCTCAGAGTGTTATTTGGGGCTAGTGTGGCTGAGGGCCCAGACTGGCGGGCTGGCGGGAACATACATGCTACAGAAGTTCATTGCACTAAGTGCCCATATGAAGAAAAGGGAGGATAGTGACATCGGAGTATTAACAGCACAATTGGAAGCAGAAAGAAAACATGAAAATTAGCAAAATCAGAAATGAAAAGGGGGACACTGAGGAAATCCACAGACTCTTCAGATCCTACTTTGAAACCTGTACTCCACAAAATTTGAAAATTCAAAGGAAATGGACAAATTTCTGGATAGGTATCACCAAAATTAAATCAAGAGCAGATAGACAATTTTAATAGACCTATATCCTCTAATGAGAAAGAAGGAGTTGTCAAAACTGTCCCAACCAATAAAAGCACAGCACCAGATGGCTTCAGTGCAGAAATCCACTAGAAATGAAAGGAGGAGCTAAAACCAATACTCCTCAAAGTGTTCCACATAATAGAAGCAAAATGTTCATTGCCAAACTCTTTTTACAAGGATATAATTACGTTAGTACCCAAGCCACATAAAGGCACAACTAAGGAAGAGAAATACAGACCAATATCCCTCATGAAAATTGATGCAAAAATACACAATAAAACACTGGCAAACTGAATCCAAGAACACATTAGAGAAATCATCCACCATGACCAAGTAGACTTTGTCCCAGGGACGCAGGGATGGTTCAACATATGAAAATCTAACAATGCAATGCACCATATAAACAAATTGAAAAAGAGAAACCCTATGATCACCTCAGTAAATGGTGAAAAGCCTTCAACAAAATTTAACATCTCTTCATGATAATGGTCATGGAGAGATCAGGGATAATAGGAACAAACCTAAACACAATAAAAGCAATATACAGTAAAACAACAGCCATCATCAAACTGAATGGGGAGAAGCTTAAGGCCATTGCTCTAAAATCAGTAGCAAGACAAGGCTGACCTCTCTCTCCATATCTCTTCAATACTGTACTTGAAGTTCTAGCTAAACAATAATACAACAAAAGGAGACCAAGGGGATACCAATTGGAAAAGATGAAGTCAAAGTGCCACTATTTGCAGATGATATGATAGTTTACATAAGCAATCCAAAAACCTCTACCAGGGAACTCTTACAGCTGATAAACATATTCAGAAAATTAACATGATTCAACATTAGGTTAAAAAAAAAAAGCAGTAGCCTTACTGTATAGAGACAATAAAAAAGCTGAGAAAGAAATCAGAGAATCCTCACCCTGTATAATAGCCATAAACAACATAAAATATTTTGGGGTAACACTAACCACACAAGTGAAATACATATATAGCAAGAATTTTAAGTCTCTCAGGAAAGAAATTAAAGAACATACCAGAAAATGGAAAGATCTTCTATGCTCATGGTTAGACAAGATCAACACAGTAAAAATGGCAATCTTGCCAAAAGTAATGAATAGATTCAATACAATCCCCATCAAAATACCAGCACAATTCTTCGTAGACATTGAAAGAACAATATTCAATTTTATATGGAAAAAAAAATCCACCATAGCCAAAACAACACTATAAAATAGAGGAACTTGAGGAGGCATCACCATCCCTGACTTCAAGCTCTACTATAGAGCTATAATCTGAAAAGAGCTTGGTATTTGCATAAAAATAGATAGATAGACCAATGGAATAGAATTGAAAACCCTTATATTAACCCACATACCTATGAACACCTGATTTTTTACTAAGAAGCATTATTTATACAATGAAAAAAAAATGAAGGCATCTTCAACAAATGGTGCTGGCATAACTGAATGATGGTGTGTAGAAGAATGAAGATGGATCCATATCTATAGCCAAAACTCAAATTCAAATGGATCAAACCTCAACATAAACTCAACCACACAGAATCACTTAGAAGGGAAAGTAGGGGTTACCCTTGAATGAATTGGTACAGGAGATAGCTTCCTGAACATAATTCAAGTAGCACAAACACTGAGATTGACAGTTAATAAATGGGACCTTCTGAAACTGAGAAGCTTCTGTAAGGCAAGGGACACAGTCAAGAAGACAAAACAGCAGCCACAGAATGGGAAAAAATATTCACAAACCCCACATTTGACAGATGGCTGATGATGTAAGTATGAAAAGAACTCAAGAAGCTAGCCAACAAAACACCAAATAATTCAATTAAAAAGTGGGTACAGAACTAAATAGAGAATTCTCAATAGAGGAATCCAAAGAGGCTGAAAGACACTTAAGAAATTGTCAACATCCTTGGCCATCAGGGAAATGCAAATCAAAACAACGCTGAGATACCATCTTATTCCTGTCAGAATGACTAAAATAAAAAAACACCAATGACAGTTTATGCTACAGAGAAGGTGGAGAACGGGCAACTCTCCTCCACAGCTGATGGGAATGCAAACTTGTACAGACAGTATGGCAGTTCCTCAGGAAATTTGGAATGAGTCTACCACAAGTTCCAGCAATTCCACTCTTAGGCATATACCCAAAAGTTGCACATTCATGTAACAAAGGCATCTGTTCAACTATGTTCATAGCAGCGTTATTTGTAATAACTAGAACCTGAAAACCACCTAGATTCCCCTCACTGAAGAATGGATAAAGAAAATGTGGTACATTTACACAATGGAGTACTATTAAATGAAAAAAAAAATAGAATATTATAATTTGCAGGCAAATGGATGGAATTAGAAGATACAGTCCTGTGTGCGGTAACACAGTCACAAAAATATGAACATGGTATGTACTCACTCATATATGGATTTTAGAAATAGAGCAAAATATTATCAGCCTACAATCCATATCAAAAGAGAAGCTAGGAAACAAGAAAGACCCTAAGAGAGACATACATGGTCCCTCACAGAAGGGGAAAGGGACAAGATCTCCAGAGCTAATAGGAAGCAGGTTGGGGGAGGGGAGGAGTAGGAGTTAGGAGAAAGAGAAGGGGAGAAGATGAGGGGAGAGGGGAACATGATGAATCAGGAAAACTGAATTGGGGAAGATTAGAAGAAAATAAGAGATGCCATAATAGAGGGGGGCATTATAGGTTTGAAGAGAAATTTCACACTAGGGTAGTGTCCAGAGACCTATAAGGATGACCCCAACTATCAATCTAAGCAATAGTTGAAAGGCTACCTTAAATGTCCTTCCCTGATAATTAGACTGATAACTAACTTATATGCCATTCTAGAGCCCTAATCCAGTAACTGATGGAAGCAGAAGCAGACACACACAGCTAAACACTGAGCCATACTCATGGAATCCAGTTGCAGATAGGGAGAAGTGATTAGCAAAGCAGTCAAGACCAGGCTGGAGAAACCCATGGAATCAACTAACCTGAAAAAGTTGGAGCTCATGGACCTCAGACTGATAACTGGGAAGCCAGTATGAGACTGACTCAGAACTCCTGAATATGGGTCTCAGATAGGAGGACTGGGATGTATATGGTACCCCAGACAATGGAACCAGGATGTATCCCAAATACAGGGTCAGAATTCAGGGGCATATTTCCCATGGACAGACAGGAGAGGGCCAATACTCAAAGCCAAATGATTTCAGAAACTTTGATTATCTTGATTATCCCTCATTGAAGGCCTCACCCTCCCTGGAAAATGGATAGGGGATGGCATTGGGGGGGGTTAGGGGTAATGGGAGGATGGGAGGGAGAGTTAACTGGAATTGATATGTAAAATAATAAAAAAATATTAAAAATAAATCTAAATCGTGCAGTGAATAGAAACCACAAAATTTTTACTCAACCATTTGGACCAAGTCCAGCTCTGACCCTGATGGCAGGGCTTACATTGGTCCTGATTCCAGGAGCTGTTGTGGGCCTTGGGTATCTGATTGTCTGGCTGTACTTCCTGAGAGTTCCTGTATGTAACAATAAAGAGATGATGAAATTGGCAGCAACTTCGAGGCAGACTTCTACAGAACAATAATGAAGAAGCATTGGAGTGCCTGCTGGGTGATTTTATGGCTGTTATTTCAGTGTAAGTTAGTGGTGGTTTTAACCAGGGGGTCACATCAATCAAAGAACATTTTCTTAGGACTTGGGGGAAGGATGTAATTCCTTGGGATAGGTATAGAGAGCAAAATATACCTATTCCTAGGTCACCCAAGATTCACATGTAGAGTAAAGAATACAAACTATAAACACTAAGTGTGGATGGTTGATTTCTGAATTTCACACTGTTTTCTGAATAGGGGTTGCGGGTAAGACCCAAGTGGAAGAGAGTCCCTAGTCCCGGGCTGTTCTGCAGGGAGAGAGCTACATCCTTCAATGCAATTACACTGTGATTCCTGCTAAAAACTTAAGGTGGTACAGACAAGACACAGACAGAGGTCTTGTGTCCCTGGCAGTCATGACTCAAAGAGAGAACAAAAAGTCAAATTGAACATTCTCAGCAACTCTGAATACAGAGCGCCCTGCATATCACAGCCTCCCCAGTCGAGAACACTGCCGCCTACATCTATCTGTGTAGTAGGTGCTTCTTGCTCCACAAACACTTGCAGCCAGCACCAAAACCTGCACCTAGAGGCTTCAAGAAGACACAAAGGACAGAGCAATATAAACACTGACCACGGAACAAAGCTTCCCTTCGGGTCTTATTAATCTCATTAGAAAGTCTACTTTAAAACAATCTGAAAAGAAAGCTTGGGAATAATTTTAATAGATTTATTTGAGAAAAGAAAACAATATAGGAAAGCAGAAAATGAAAATCCTAGCAGCTATCATTCGGTGAGAAAGTAGAGAAATATTAGCCCTTTCAGTCACCACAGAGGTCAGAGAAATAAGAAAATGGAGAAGGTCAAGGAAATTTGTTTAGAAATGCTAAGCCACAGATCTGCATGCAGATTGCAGCCAATAATCATAGTCCTGTGTCCCAGGAAAAAGACTTGCACCAGAATTCCATACTTGAAATGGAATGAGAATTAGCTTATTAAGAATGAAAACACTCCTAACAATGTGTGTGTGCTAATGAGCTTAAGCGAGAATCTAAAACACATCTGGCCACACTGTGTACAGTTCTTGAGAAGACCCGTAGAATCCCCACCTCTACCACACATATTGCTTTGGCATTTTGGCAAATCCATGTTCCTTAGGTAAAATCCAAGTAAGGAAAGACATCCGATGTTCCTTCTTTCAGATGTTAACCTTTTACCAAGAGTAATTATTAATTCTAACTTAAACATTTTTAGACTTTTATACATGTGTGTACACTTACTTACTTAATTAAGTAATTAAGAATTAAGTAATTAAGAATTACTTACATAATTTCTACTTGGTCTTCCTTTAACTCCACTCATATTTTCTTTACTCCATCTCCAAATTCATGTTCTCTTCTTTAATTACTGTTTTACACACACACACACACACACACACACACACACACACACACACACACAAATCTATCTAACTCCATTCAGTATTGCTCCTACGTACATGTGTATAGAGTGACCTCTTGGGATTGGATAACACATCAAAAGTTTTATCTCTAGGGAAATATGACTCCCCCACTTTCAACTGTCAAATAGGAGTGGAACCTTATGAGATTTTTCATATCTGTGTTGACATGTCATTTGTCGATATCATTTTGCAGGTCTCATTTAGCTGATCATATTTTTAAAGTAATTTATTCATTTTAGAGACCAACCGCAGTTCCCCTCCCTCCTTTACTCTAGACACAAAAGAAAACAAGGTGTGTACTTACTCATAGGTGGATACTGGACATAAAACAAAGGATAATCAGTGATGGAAGATGTCATTCTGTAAATATATTTCTTTTATTGGTTAATGAACAAAGCCCTATTGGCCAATAGGAAAGTGAGATAGGTGGCACTAGGAGACAAAGAGGATTCTTGGAGGTGTAGTAGAGGAGTGTCAAGATGTAGAGATTTGAGTTAAAGAGGTCTGGATCCTCTCTCAGTAAGGTAAGACCATGTGGAAATACTTATATTAATAGAAATTGATTAATATTTAAGATAGAGCTAGCCAATAAGAAATGCTATTAACAGGCCAACAGCTTTATATCTAATACATGAGCTCTGTTTGTTATTTTGGGCTGATGTGGCTGTGGGATGAGGCTAGAGGGAAAACTGCTTGTATCAAACCAGTATATTATTCACAACCCCAGAAAAGCTAGGGAACAAGGAAGACCCTTTGAAACACATTCATGGATCACCACCACCCCTTGGGAAAGGGAAATAGACATCTCCTAAGTAGATTTGGAGCATGAGGATGGGGCAAAGGTGATAGGAGAGTGGGGAATGCACAAGGGCTTGAGTGAGTAGAATATGAGGGGTCAGGAAAGTCTAGTTCAGGGAAGGACAAGGGGGGCAAGTAATGAGTATAACTTGATAGGGGGAGTTTTATGGGGTTAGTGAGAAACCTAGCACTAGGGAAATTCCCATTAATGCATAAGGATGATCCCAGCTAAGAATCTAAGCAATAGTGGAGAGGGTTTTTTTTCTTATTTTACATCCCAGTTCCCTCTCCCTACCTCCTTCCCTCTCTCCACCCTCTCATGCCCCCGACCACCGTCTCATTGCACTCCCCCCCCGACTCCACAGGTAGGATGATGCCTTTCCGGAGGGGTCATCAAAACTCTGTCATGTTATTTGGAGTAGGGACTAGGCTCTCCCTCCTGCTTGTAGGTTGAGGGAGTATCCCTCCATGGGGAATGTGCTCCCAAAATCTTTTTGTACACGAGGGATACATCCTGGTTCCCTTATTCAGAGGTCCCTTAGACTGCCCAGGCCATCTAACTGAGACCCATGTCCAGGGGGTCTGAGTCGGTCCAATGCTGGATTTCTAACTATCATTTCTGGGGACCCTTTAGCTCCTCCTTGTTCAGGTCAGCTGTCTCTGTGAGTTTCTGTAGCCCGGTCTTGTCCTCCATCTCTGCATCTGGATTCTGCTCAGTGTTTACCTGTGGGTGTCTGCCTCTGCTTCCATCAGCTACTAGATGAGGGCTCTATAACGGTGGATAATTAGTTATCAATCTCATTATCAGGGAATGACATTTATGGTAGCCTTTACACTGTTGCTCAAATTGTTAGTTGGGGTCAGTCTTACAGGTCTCTTCCCATTCCTTTAGGTTCAGTTTTCTCGTCAAACCTATAATGGCTCCGTCTTTCATAATCTCTCTCTCTCTCTCTCTCTCTCTCTCTCTCTCTCTCTCTCTCTCTCTCTCTCTCTCTCTCTCTCTCTCTCTCTCTGTCTCTCTGCCTGTCTCTTTTCCTTTGTCTGTTCCTCCCCTGATTCAATGTTCCTAGTACCACATGCTTTGCTTTCCTCTCCTCTCCTCTCCTTTCTTTCTCCTCACTTCCTCATGGAGAGGGTATCTTAACTGCCCTTTTGTAATCAGATTGATGACTACCTTAATTGCTATCATTGAACCTTCATCCAGTAACTGATGGAAGCAGATGCAGAATCCATGGCTAAGCACTGTGCCAAACTCCTGGAGTCAAGTTGTAGAGAGGGAGGATCGATGTGAGCAAAGGGCTTAAGATCATGATGGGGAAATGAACAGAAACAGATAACCAGAGCAGCTGGGTGCTCATCGACTGTGGACCGACAGCTGGGGAACCTGCATAAGAGCAAACTAGGCCTTCTGAATGTGGGTGACAGTTGAGTGGCTTGGGCAGTTTGTGGGGCCACTAGCAGTGGAACCAGTATTTATCCCTAGCCCATATACTGGCTTTTTGAAACCCATCTCCTATGGGTATCTTTATCAACCTAGATACAGCTGAGGATCTTGGTCCTGTCTCAAGTGATGTGACTGATATGTAATTTCTCCATGGGAATCTTTGTCCTCTCTGAGGAGTGGATGCAGGGTGGGAAGGGGAAAAAGTGGGGGAAGTGGGAGAATGGGAGGGAGAAGGAACTGGGATTGGTATGCAGATAATATTTAAAAAAAATGGTGTTTACTTTTATTGAATGTTTTGTCACTGTAAGTATCCACCAGATGGCAGTCTCTTCTCAGAGACATGAGAGACCTCTCAAGTGGTTTTTAGTGAGAGAGTTTGTGGGGAGGGGTTTGCTGATGAAAGAAGGGTGGTGAAAAGATCTGTTTTTCCTCCTTGGTGAAACAGAGTCTTGCTGTTTCCTGAAGGGGAAGCATTACAAATGTGAAAATATTTTTTTTTCTGAAATTAAGCTCTGGATCCTCAGGGAAGACAAAGGGAAAATGATGAAATTCTGGAGTGTTTCACTGGTGTTCCTGTGGCTTCAGTATAATTGTGAGTTTGGGTATCTCTTCTGGATATAAGGTGCCATATGTGAAGATGTTGTCTACTGTAGGACAGTCGTAGAAACACAGATGTTTTTCATTTCTAGTTAAGCCATGGGAGAACCATGGACAAGCCATTTTAGGGCATTAGCCTCCATATGCATCCATTCCTGTGTGTCTGACCTTTGTCTTTCTGCACAGGTGTGAATAGCCAACAGAAGGTGCAGCAGACTCCAGAATCCCTCAGTGTCTCAGAGGGAGCCATGGCCTCTCTCAACTGCACTTTTAGTGATAGTGCTTCTCAGTACTTCTGGTGGTACATACAGCATCCTGGTAAAGGACCCAAGGCACTGATGCCCATCTTCTCCAATGGTGAAAAGGAAGAAGGCAGATTCACAGTTAACCTCAATAAAGAGAGCCTGCATATTTCCCTGCACATCAGAGACTCCAAGCCCAGTGACTCAGCTGTCTACCTGTGTGCAGTGAGCACACAGTGCTCCCCACGTACCTGCAGCCTGAACCCAAACCACTGGGACACAGCAAGACCTGAACTGGAGCATGCTCTATATTAAAGATGTTTAGTTTATGAAAATATCTCATCCTGAATACACAGTGCTCTAAACTTCATGTCTCCTATTCTTTCTCCTCCTTTCCCCCCATAACCTACTGAATCC
Organism: Cricetiscus sungorus; assembly: GCA_030556225.1. Classification (NCBI taxonomy): domain Eukaryota; kingdom Metazoa; phylum Chordata; class Mammalia; order Rodentia; family Cricetidae; genus Cricetiscus; species Cricetiscus sungorus. The sequence continues at coordinate 104,180 of JANBXA010000741.1, forward strand.
TATTTGTGTTGCCTCTTGCTTATGGGTATGGAATCAGGTACTGTTACATGGGCATCCTACAAGTAGCCACCTTCCTAAAGAAAAGTGATTCTCCTTTGCCAACAGCCATCAATTGTCCTCAGCAAGCACAGGAACCTCAGAAGTACCTTTCACTTCCATGCTTGAATTTTAAGCTCTCTTGATTTGTGCATGATTGGTACAACTAACCACAGGTCCTATGAGTTCATGTGTGCAACAGCCTTGTCATGTCCAGAGAACAGTACATTGAATGTCTCCTCCCCATCTTCTAGAACTTATGATTGTGTTTGTTTTTCACATTTTTTCCAAGATGTTGCCTACGATTTGCTGGGGTGGAGAGCTGGTAGAGGTGTTCCATCTATGGTTGAGCAGTCAACATCTCTTTTTCTCATCATGTTGAGCATTCTCCTTATCCTTGGTAGTCTACATGTTTTAGTCCACTGGTTCCTTATGTTTTCCCAGCTTTGGGAGGGCTGATACAGACATCCTATTTAGGTTGGGACACTCGACCCTTATTGTCAATTCATTGGGTGGTTGTGCATCTCTGCATCAACTCTTTGAAAAGAAAACTTCTTTGACCAAGGTTAAGAGCAACACTGATCTGATTGCTGGCTCTTATTTGAAGTCAGTCACATTCCTTCTTTGCAGCTGGGAAATAAACTCTGACTCTTCATTTGGATGATCAGATTATCAGTGTTGGTTCAAGACAATTGCACCATGGATGGATTCTCAGATCTTGTCTTTCCTCTGTCAATTTCCTTAGGGATCCAGGTGCAAACAGTGGCCCTGACCCTCCTGATCCCATGGCAGCATTTTTTGTGTACTGCTTGGAGCCTGTGTATTTTGGTTTCCATGAGGTTTCACCTTGCTGAACTCTGCAGATTCAACTCAATTTTCTTTTTGCAGTCTCACAATATTCTCTGTGTTTCACAAAGATATTTCTTGCTGTCTTGAGAACAAGTTTAATATATTTACCAGCACTAGAGAAACCTGTAAGGCAGAAGTATCAATACCAGTCTATGATTATCAGCTATAAGCCAGCCAAGGTCAGCATTCAAGAAAGCCCAATGAGAGGTGGTTAGAGGAAGACTTAAACTACCTCTAATTGGGTGTGCTGTACATGAACATCCCATAATCATCTCCCACCATGGGACATACATAGATCATGTGGTGCTTCCATTGGTTCAACCTGTGAATACCCAGAAAATTTAGCAATCCCAATATAATTACATCCAATTATTTCAGTAGTGGTCAAATATTTTCCATTGCCCAATAAAGACTGTAGACAAGTAGGGTGACAGCTCTCTCCACTCTGAAATCATTCTCTCTCCATAATTTCTTTCACTATTCCTTAATTTCTCACTTTCCTATTGTTTTCTTAATAAAGATTGCCTTGGCTTTCACACACAAGTGTTCACATGTTTTACCTTCACAGGAGATCACAAACTCAGATCACTATCCTAGGTCAATCTTTGGTGAATGTCTGTTTCTGGAGTTAGGTCCATTGGCCATGTACAACTGAGTTGTGAAACGGCCTGCCACCTAAACAAAATAAAAAAAAAAAAAACACTAAACACTAAAAAAACAATCAATCAACCAACAAAACAAAGCCCCAAACTCTATATTCTTGGGATCTATATAAAACTCTTACCTCATTCATGTCTTATTGAATTGAACAGTTAGGTCTTAATCTGTTCTAAGACAGGGCAAAGAATGGAAAAGCTTTGTAATTTCTTCTGAATTAGCTCTGGACCCTCAGATACCTCATCGCATGTCAAGTAGCAAGATGAGATAGCAAACACCAGATGACAGATGGCAAGATGGTGGTAGTACTTGGTTTTCAGCCTTGCCACCTCTCCCTGTTGCCTTGTGTGTGTGTGTGTGTGTGTGTGTGTGTGTGTGTGTGTGTGTGTGTGTGTGAGCTTTTTCTCTGGCTAGTTAGTCAGGGCTTTGGGAACAAACCTAGATACACACTCAGCAGAGAAAACTAACTTTTCTTTCTTAGAAACATAGCTCCAAATCAGGATCCAGAGCCTTATCCCCTGCAATAAAAAAGAAAATATACTAACTCTTGGAGTTCTGATGACAGTATCACTACAACTAGCTGGTGATTTCTCTCTATTAGTATTGAGAACAAGGACATCTAAGTTTAGAGGTTGCATCATTGAAGATTGCAGGTCTTCGTGATAATATGGAAATGAACTTGGAAAATATAAATGCTGACTTTTGCTCTCTAGCCTGTCTGTCTCTGTCTAGAGGTAAACAGCCTACAAGAAGAGAATTCTAAGGCCTCAAGTATCTAGGAAGCTGAAAATGTCACCAAGAACTGCAGTCCCAAAACATCCATATCTGTCCTACAACAGCCTATACAGGACTCAGTCAGAGGTCCTGCACTACTAGTCATAGTAAATTTAACTATGACAGAGGAACAGTGGAAAAGTAAAAATTTCCATTGACAAGGGGCCAAGAGGTAAATATATTCATTGATAGGCAGAAAGATAAGGGAAGGGGCCTCTTTCTTAACAAAACTGATAAACTTCTTCACTCTGTTGGGTGAGCTTGGGAATTTAAAACAGGGCTGGTGAGTCATTTCACCATCAATAGCCCTCCTGCTACTGCTAGACCTGAATAATTTCAAGGCCTAATCAGGACATGTTTATGCCAAAGCTGCAGGCCAATCATTTACCTTGTCTTTATTTAAACTGAACAATAAATCAGGGGAGGAAAATCTCTTAGAGACCTATAAAGACCAGCCTTAGAGAAGACACTAGACTTACTTATTCTTAAATGGCCCCTCTGTTCTGTAGAGTGTCTCTCTCTCTGTGTTCTCTCCTTCCCCTTTCTCTTTCTCCTCATTCTAATACAAGTTTTTCCTCTTCAGTAGATTCTGTCTACTTTGCCTTCCCTGCTGCCATGTGTTTACTCAAGATTTTTGCTGTCTTGTAGTTCTTTAGCTGGCAGAAAAAGGAACTGATCAAGACCCCTAGATAGTAAGAAGACCTCTACTCCTGTCCTGTTCCTGACTGCACACACTGTTGCTTACTTTCATACTGCAGATGGAGTGTTTATCGTGCACTTGTTGCTGTAGTGCAAACACTCCTAGTTGCATCATACAAACCCTAACTATGGACAGACTCAGAACTTATGTCTTCTCATGAAAAAAAGTCTGTTATCAACACGACACATGAACCCTTTCAAACTTGTGACTTTTAAAAGCACCTTTGGTTGAAGAGAAATATCATGAGCTTAGATTAAAATTCTGAAACACCAGTTTCAGATTTCCGGTCATTCTTACACACATGTCTTCAAGTGTAGGGTCCTCATATTTCTTCACTTGAAATGAAGGATTCAGATTAGCAATCACAAAAGATTTTTCATGCTGTAATATCAGAACAGAGAGTCTGGATCCTTGTGGAGCATGAAGAAGGACTGCTCAGAATTGAAAGTCCCAAAGGCTTTGTGTGTATCCTCATGGTCTAGATGGGTCTTTGAAATCCTGAGATGAGTCTTGTATTCTTCTAATTACAGGAAGTTCTGATTCATCAGGTGTTATGAGTAGAATCCTGAAATCCTATGATTTGAAAGTAGGTATTTGTATGTTAAAATGTATCTATCTAGTATATATCTTTACTTTTGGTACAACCCTGCACCATATATAATTTTCAAACCTTGCAACTGTCCTCAACATATATGTACTCTTCCTGGCATCCAAATTATTCAGTGGTTATCATTGTAACCTAGGCTCTACCCTTACCTCTTCACTCATGGGCCTCTTAAGGATTTCAGGGAATCTGACTCTGCTCTACAGTACAGGGGACTCCTAGCCTTTCTCTGAACCTCACATCAAGCTCTGATGACCATGGGTTGTTATGCTTTTCATGTCTGAAAAATGAGCACTATACAAATGGCACTGAGTTCTGCTGCCAGCTTTCCATGTAGCCTGGCCCCTTTTATGTCTGCTAGAGTGGGTGGCTTCTGCATGCCTAACTGGCTAAATTGAGGAAAAGACTTCCCAGCATGGTCCTTTTCCAAGAAAGTGTAAAAAAGAGTTTATTTTCACAGAAATATTTTTTCAAAGTGAGACTTCTATATTCATACCCTGGGATATCTTATTTTCCAGGCACTATTTTCATCCTTCCAGTAAAAAGTGATAAGTTTATCCATAATAGCACTACTCTCTTTAATAATTACAGTAGATTTTTGCCTGTTGTGTCTGCAGTTTTAAAAGATTTATATTTTTAATTGTTTTTTATCTCTTTGTTCTACCTAAAACATAGCAAGTTAAGGCTTGGATTTTGTGGTTTCTCCAATAAGCAAGCAAGCAAATGAATGAATAAATAAATAAACAATTAAATACATGTGTCTATTAGTGAGCTTATCACATCAAAATAGCACAGTGGCTAATGTAGCTCTGTTTGCAGCATTGTATTGGATACCATTGGAAGCCAGTAGAGAAGATATCCACAAAACAACAAAATCTGACTTGTTAGCTTATGTTTCTCATTGTTTACCAAAGAAGCAAATGTCTTTTGAATTACTTTCTAAAACTACACACATTTCACATGGACTTTACACTTGATAGATGAAATCAGAGGAATAAACAGATTCATGTGATGCTAATTCAGATTTGACTTGTATAATTGAATACATCTCATACTAATCATTTAGAAAATTACTTTGTAATGCTTCATATTTCTAGTAAATGGTAAATGTTAAAAAACAAAATACAGATCAAAGTAAGTTCATGTTCTAACAGAACTTCTGACTTCTGCTCTAGATGGTAAACATATCCACTTGTATCAAACGAAGCTAACTTGTTAACAAGATTTATTTTAACTATGAGTAGACATGGCTGTAGAAGGTGGCTGTAGAAGATGGAGGAGATGGAATACAGGCATGTGTGATCTGTCCAATGTGGATCCTGGGAATCAAACTCAGATCCTCTGCAGTAGCAGGATATACTTTTATCCACTTAGCCATCTCTTAGCCCACAAACAAAGCCAGGTTTTAATATGACACCTAAGATGTTAGTTAAGACAACGAGGAAAAAGGCCAAATGCCATGGACCGTCCCTCTGGGAGACCGGAATCCATGGGAGAACAGGGGTGAAGGCTGTAGGAAAGTCAAGATACGGTGCAAGGGAATGACAGACAGACACACTGTGTAGTGAAAATCTGCTGCAATTTTACTTCTGCAAAGGCTTGATTTATATAGTATACAGAATAAGAAACTTGGCAAAACAATACATTCTGCAAAGGCTTGATTTATATGGTATACAGAACAAGGAACTTGACAAAACAATACATTTCCCACACATAGCCCCATATTTGGCCCAGAGGCAGAAAATCAAGATTAAGCAATAATCAAATATAGTTCTTTCGTAGATACATAATGTGTTTTTGACTTCATACAATAATTCTCTTTGTTCTACTTTCTCTAGAAAGGCCCCCAGACTCATATCGTCCGGGGCCTCCTTTGTTACTTCTACAATAGCCTGTATAAGCGGAGGAGCCGAATTGAGGAAGCTTGAGTCATTTAACTCAGTTTCATTCTGTACTTTGATTTCTTGGTATGCGGCCAGTTGTAAATAGAACAAATAAAGTACACAGAGGGAAATCATGCAGAGTGCCAGGAGTATGCGCTCCATTGCCATCTCCAAAACAGAGATTTGCCTATGGCAACAGGTCCCATCATGGTCGCTGATTGCCAAGGGGAAGCCTGGGGCCACGCTCCGGGGAGCTCATACCCCAATCCTTCAGCGTGAACCAGCCAAATGCGTGGCATCTTGTGACACTACACGGCAGTCACTGCTGTGGACGTGGCAGCCAAAAACTTATATTGAATGAAAATAAAATTTTCTTGTTTTTAAGCACTATTATAATGTTAGTAATGTGTGTGTACGTGTGTGTGGTGAATATAGAAGGTATGTATGGGGGGGTACATGAGTGGTGCTTGTGTGTGTGTGTGTGTGTGTGTGTGTGTGTGTGTGTGTGTTGTGTGTGGTGAGCATTTGTGTTGGCAAAGGTGAGTTGTAATGCCTAGTGCTTATTCTCACATGACTAGAATGTAGTCACCAGCTAGACTTTCTCTATTACATTGCTGCTTCTCAAGTATTTGGTCACAGTGTAGAGGAAAGAACCTGTTTGCTATCTTTGGATGATGGTCAAACACATTAAAGATAAAAGCAAATATGATCAGGTTATATTATCACTGTTGGTTTTGACACTGTTTGATGGGCTATCAGTGATAGTAACAACATAATGCACTTGTATAATATATTATATTACACAAGAAAAAAAACAGTTAAGAATAACTTACTTTCAGCAGTGTGACTTTCCTCTGTATGTTCTTATTTAGGACAATTAGCAAAGATTCACTTCCTAAGGAGCAGCTACTTTCACAGGTTTTTATGTTAATGCTTCATTCTGAGATCGATGCTTGAACTTTACAGCCTACCCTGATCCTACCACCTCCATATCAGACTCAGTGACTCACCTGGTTTTCTGCTTCATTGTCTTAGTGGCTTCCCTGCTTCTAGGGACTCTTCTCCATAATCTATGCCACACTTTGAAGAATAATGTATCATCATATGCGTTGTTCTTTTTTTGCAGCTGGTACTATGGCCTAAGAAACACAAACACGAGTTTCAGCACCCATGCAGAGTTTATTGAGAGAGGGGAGAGGAAAGAGGGGGGTAGCTGGTGGCCAACCGAAAGCGGGGAGAGAGAGGGGTGTGGAGCACTTGCTTTAAAAAAGGGGGCTTGCACATGTGTAACCCAGTCTCTGTGGCCAGGTAGCTTGGGCAGCTAGGTAAGGCCTGAAGTAGTGATTACGTGGCCATAGGCATCCCGCCCAGAGGCGGGGTCCACAGACTGCCTAGCCCCAACATTTCCACCTCTTATTACTATTAAAAAGGTGGGTGTTGGGCATGGCCCAACAGGGTGAGACTGCAGGTTTCTAACATTCCCACCTCTTGTTGCTATTAAAAAGGTGGGAGTTGGGCATGGCAGGTCAGGGGATAAGGGCATTGAGTTCTCAAAAAGACTGCTTCCTGCTGACTTGGGGCATTGACCATCTTTTCGGGAATCCGAGAAAGCTGGGGTGCTGCCATATCCTGGTACCTGGTTGTTTCATAGCAGTCCTGGCTGTATGGGGCTCTGGCGTCTCTCTGAGACCTGGCAAGATGTTAGCAGAGCAGAGGACAAGGTTAGTCCTTTTAAGGTTCTTTTAGGTCTTAGTACTTAATAGGAGAAATGTAAGGTATGGGAGGAGTTCCCAAGGGGGTCCCAGGACTAGGGAAGGGAGTCCCGGGGCCAGGAAGAAGTTGAGTAATATTTATTTGGAGTGAATCTGACCTGTTTAAATGGATCCATTTCAGCTCCCTGGAACCTAAAGAATCCTTTGAGTTTGTGAAGCATAAACATTAGACACATTAGGAACATGTTTATGTTAGAGATGTTACCTTCACTTAGGAGTTACAAGTGTTTGATGATTTGTGTCTCTAGATCCATGGCTGTCATTCCTGTAACAATAACTAATTGGTTAGATTAAAAGTTTAGGTCAGCCTGAGGACAGGAAGAAAAGCATGAAGCTTCCAATTCGGCAGGGTGAGGTTACAGGAATGAATCCTTAATCTTCTAGAATAGGAGACAGTGTAGTTGATCTCGGTGTCCTCCAGAGCTTAAGGGAGAAGGGTCCTGTTGTAGTTGCTGTATAAAAAGTATTAGTTTTGGGTGAGGAAGTAAAGGGTTTGAGGTGGAATAAATGAATCCAGTGGGAAAGGCCCTCAAGCTTAGCAGCTCTTGGAGTGACAAGGATTACCTTGAAGGGGCCCTGCCATTTAGGGTAAAGGGGTGAGGGGTGTTGGTCTGGGGAGGGAGAAGGACCTGGTCCCTGTTGTTAATTGGGGATGTACAGAAATTAGCACAAGGTCGAGGCAGGGAGTGTTCAGTAAAGTTCCATAGGAGGGAACAGGGATGATGAAGTAAGGGTGTAAGCAGGTGGTCAGGGAGAGGTGACAGGTGAGAGACCAGGTGTTAGAACTGGCCTCCCATACATAAGTTCAAAGGGTGAGATGAGAAGGGGTCGTTTGGGGAGGGCCCTAAGCCTGAATAGAGCCAGAGGCAAAAGTTTTACCCAGTCAAGGTGAAGTTCCTGTGACATTTTAAAAAGAACATTTTTTAAGGAACGGTTAGTGCTCTCTATCTTCCCTGAGGACTGGGGGTGATAGGGGATATGGAAATGTCAAGGGATGTTTAGAGCTTTAGATAAGGTTTGTGAAATCTGAGAGGTGAACTCAGGACCATTGTCTGACTGAAGAGAAGCTGGGATTCCAAACTGTGGAATTATTTCCCTGAGAAGTGTGTCAGAAACTGTCTGAGCTTTCTTGTTAGTAGTTGGAAAAGCTTCCACCCACCCTGAGATGGAACTAATACCAGGAGATAGTTGACCCGTCTGACTGTAGGCATGTGGGTAAAGTCAAGTTGCCAGTCAGTCCCTGGGAGAGAGCACCTGGCCTGGTGGGTAGGAAAAGGGAAGCTACGATACCTAGAGTTAGGATCTGACATCTGACAGGTTTTACAACAGGCAGTGATAGTTTTTAAAAACTCCAAATCCTCAGGAGTGAACTGGAGGTGAGCCTTGACAAAATGAGAAAGAGCCTTGCTGTTAGGATGAAAGAGCTGGTGTCAATAGGACAGAATCTGTTGAGTATTAGGAGGTGACTGTGAGGATGTGGGTAGTAGTGTCAGGACTCCCTGTGGTGGGTGTGGTGAGTGTGGGCTTCTGAGGGCTGCATCTTTAGCTGCTTCATCAGCCCGGTTGTTTCCCTTAGAGATAATGGAGCTGTCAGTCTGATGAGACAGGCAGTGAATAATCCCTATAGCTTTGGGAGGTGAGAGGCCTTTAGCATAGCTATAATATAGCCTGAGTTAGTTATGGATCCTCCTTTTGTAGTAAGCAGTCCCCGCTCTTTCCAGATAGCAGCATGGGACAGGAGGATGTGAAAGGCATATTTGGAGACTGTATAGACATTTAGGGTCTGTCCCTGTGCTAATTGAAAGGCATGGGTGAGAGCTATTAATTCAGCCTGTTGGTTAGTAGTATGGGCAGGGAGTGCCTGTGCCTCTATCACCTTAGAATCTGACACTATGCCATAGCCTGCTCTATGGGTCCACCTGTATACCAGGTATAGGTGGCCAGAGGTAGTGTGCCCTCCTGGATGTGTGCAGGATGGGGCAATAGTTCCCCTAAAGTTTCAATGCAAGAATGAGATGGGGAATAGTTAGTATTAGGTTGAGGTAGGTGATTTGAGATATTAAGGGGTGGGCAGGATTGAAAAGTAAGTGTGGCATCTTCCATTAGTGCCACCTGGAGGGAAAGAACTCTAGAAGGAGGTAGGGTTTGTAAGCCTTTATAAGTTAAGAGATGAGAGAGGTTATGGTGGGAGAAGACAGTGATGGGTGACCCAAAGGTTAGTTTTTTTGACTCACAAATGAGGAGCTCAGCATCTGCTAAAAAAACAGTGGTTAGATGATATGAAGTAGGTGGCAATCCTTAACCGTATGCGTGTTGTTAGGCCCAAGGGCCTCTTCCATCCTTGTCAAGGGGAGTGCTAACCTTCTCTCCTTGCATACAATAAGCTACTTGACCAAGGAACTCAAACCTAACCTTCGACATAGGGACATAATTGTCTGCTTTAAGCATCAGACTGTTTTTTCTACCGGCAGAATGTATGTGTGTGTAATACGAGAAACTTTCTTGTTTTCATCAGCCAGTTTCACATCTCTATGCTTCATTTCCATTAACAAAAACATATTCATTATGATATTCAAGTAAATGGTGCAGTGAGGATTTTCCCATGAAACATTCACACTATACTAGATACAGTGGGGTTTTCCCACTCAAAAATTATACCATGCCAAATCCTGATGGGGGACGTCTTTTGTACAAGTGTTTCTCTTATTGGTTGATGAATAAAACAATGTCGATCAATAGGGAAGCAAGGTAGGCGGGACTAGGAGACAAGGAGGATTCTGGGGGAGGTAGAAGAGAAGCGTAGTGGCGACCAGATCTTTGGAGAAGAGGGCACATGAATTTGGCATTCTCTGTAAGATGACCCCATGTAGAAATACATATATTAGTAATTATGGGTTAATAATTAAAGCAGAGCTCTATATATTGGCCAACAGCACTATAATTAATATAGTGTCTCGTGTGTCATTTAGAAGCTCTGAGGCAGGTGTGGAACCAGGTGGGAACATGAATACTGTATGCTATTGTGTTTCTTTAAATTGTTTAACTAGTGAGGAAATAGCAACAACTACTAAAACAAATGCTGCTAGATGAATCCAATTTATTTATTTTAAAAATGCCTTGACTTCAAAATTCAAGTATAAGGACAGGTTCTTGAAAAAAAGTTTTTGCTTGTGCTTCCAAAGAAAATGTAAAGCTAAGGATTCTTTCTAGACTAATATGGATCAATGAAGCATAAGCCCATAAAACAGTGTCCCAGCTGACCCAGCATCTAAAATAGCTAAGAGGCTACAGCCTTGAAGACTAAAATCTAGGACTTGGCTAGTTTCTGGGTTTTGTCATGTTCTTTATGGTATAAACATCACCCACAACCAACAGGAAGTAGTTTAGAGAGAACAACACCCACAATCCTAAATACTGTTTGTTTTCGTTCAAATTGGGTTGGTTATAAATGGTTAATGATCAGTACCAATATGTTTTTAAAGATAAAAGGGTGATTATGGTAAAGTAATAAATACTTTGTTTTGGAATGTGTTTTCATTTATTGGTAAAAATTAAGGTCAATTTTGTGATATATATATATATATACATATATATATATATGTGTGTGTGTGTGTGTGTGTGTGTGTGTCCTCTTGTTTAAGTATTGTGTTTCTATAGTTCATTTTAAAATATAATGTGTAATTAAGTATAAATTATACACAGTTACCTATATTAGTCAAAACTTACAATTAGGTCACTCAGGTTTTCTAGAAGTATAGAGATGTATTTCAAATGCATAGACATTCTTCAAACCTTTCAAAGACCTACAGAATATGGCATTTGAAATGTTTTAGGGTTTTTCTTGAAAATGAGACATAACTGCTCCTAACAGCACTACCTGCATCACAAAGGCAGATGAACATCAAAGAAACTCATCATGGGATTTACTTCCAATATGGCAAGATTAGCCATTTGGGCAAGAAACTGCGGTTGTCTGGATTGATTGACTTTATGCTATATAAAATGGACATACAGGACCCACGGAAAAGTGACTACTGAAACAAGATGAACATTGCTGCTGGGTTCCTATTTTATGGAAAAGTCTGCCACACATTCTGAAGGACGCAGAGAAAAGTGACTAACAAATTGCCAATACAAGCAGACAGTTAAAAGTTTCCTGTGAGGCTGAAGAGTCTGTCAGACACACTATGGCCTATAGGCCAAAGACAGAACATTACAAATGAACTTTGGGTGACTGACCAGGCAGCAAGTTTTTTCTGTCCATTCTAGAGTTTACATATTGTCCTTTTTTGGTCTTTGAAGGAGTTGAAAATAGATAATCATGGTTATAGTTTTCCTTAGTTATGATAAAAAATAAGTTATATATAAGACTTTAGACTCTCAAAGAGGATAAATAAAATATCTTTTTAAATCTTGCTAAATGTTATTATACTAAATAAGTGATTATAGTTCTTGCTTAATAACTGCTTTATTATATAGAATTTGACAATGTTAAAATTGAAACCATTCTTTTCATTTAGACAGAAAAGAGGAGATGATGGGAGATGTCCATTTGTAAATATGTTTCTCTTATTGGCTGATGACTAAGACACTGTTGGCCAATAGGGAAGCAAGATAGGCAGGACTAGGAGACAAGGAGGATTCTGGTAGAGGTAGAAAAAAGGAGCAGTTGTGATGTGATCTCTGCAGGAGAGGACAATGAATCTGGCATTCTCGGTAAGGTAAGACCATGTAAATATATATATATATATATACATATATATATATGTATATATATATATATTAGTTATTATGGATTAACAATTAAGACAGAGCTAGCCAGAAAGAACCTCTAGATATTGGCCAACAGCATTATAATTAACACAGCATCTCATGTGTTATTTGGGGGCTTTGAGGCACATGTGGAACCAGGCAGGAACACCACAACAAAACCCAGATTACACTACAGCAGCAAGTAGGAGAAGCACCCACAGAAGTAAGGGCCATTATGGGGACAACCCTTCTGGTGGGGAGTGTTTTGCTTATACAGAGTACATTGATCCCAGCTGAGCTCACTGGTGAGCCATATTCCCTAGGCTTCATTGCTGACTGCAGCTCTTCCAACATGGCTACTGCCGATACACACAGGTAAGTGTAGTTCTATTCCCTCATGGAGGAAACTACAGTCATCGATAACTGATCAAAAAGTAGAGAAGAAATATCGTGATGTTTCTCATCCCAATTAACACATCTACAATACAATTCCCACACCTAAGGCTCAGGGAACACCACAGAACAGGAGCAGGAGGGCTCCTGTAAGAACAGAGGAACAGGACACCAGCTGAGAGGTGTCATGGGGAAAACAACTTTTTCATTGCTGATGAGAATGCAAATGGGCACAAACAATATGGAAATCAGTGTGGCAGTTCCTACAAATGTGGAACACAAATCTACCCCAACATCAAGCTACACCAGTCTTGAGGAATTAACCAGATGAATCTACATCTTTCCACAGAGGTGCCTGCTCTTGCATGTTCAAAGCTGCTCTATTTATATCACTAGGAATTGAAAACACTTTAGGTGTCCATCAACTGATGTGAAAATGTGACACAGTTACAAAGTGGGGCATTATTCAGCTGATAAAAAAAAATGAAATTAGGAAAATTTTAGGTAAATGGGTGGAAGTATAAACTGTCATCCTGAACAAGATAATCCAGATCAAGAAGAACAAACAGTATTTTCTGAAGTATGTGGATGTTGGCTTTTAATATGTGTGGTTCATTGAGAATACCCATGGAACTTCTAACATAGGTATCAACAAGAGGACATGAGGAAGGAGGGAATATTCAAAGGAAGGGGAATTAGAAAAACAAATTTTTAAAAGGGGAAAATAAATAGGCAGTGTTTAAAAGGATGGGGATGGGAAGGTAGGATAAAGGAAGAAATGTCAGGGAGTGATATCTAACTCTAAAGGCATTTTGAACAAAAAAGTATAGAAAACCAGTTTTAGAATCTTCCTGAAACATGTAATCCAACCAAAGTCGAGTCTAGCAATAATGTGTGATCATACACACACAATTACAGGGCAGTTTCACAGGACCATTTAGGAAAATACCCTTATAGTAGTTTCCACTAGGGCCCATGCCCTCCTGAACCATGGGATTCGTGGCCATGTTCCAGCACTAGGTATGAATTCCCTCCCTTTGAATAGGGTTCAAATCGAATCAAAAATCATTATTGTTCTGTAGCAGCCAGGACACTATTGCACCATTGAGCACACATTACCTGGAAGTTCAATACTCTAGCATGTAGGGTCCAGGTCTCATTAATACTATTGTTATTCTTTTTTTTTTCTGGCACCCTAAATAGAACCATCCCATGCTATGAAAGCTAATCAGTGGGGAAAATGTTTCCTCAGTCAACTTCAGGTTGATTTTTCTATGTCATGCATAGACCCATAGAATCTCACCATCTGGTTAAAGTGCACAGCCAAGAACCATGACAATGGCCTGTGTTTTTTGTATTCCTCTGGGGCCACCCTAAACAATAACTCCCATGTCTGGTACTGATATTCCTTTTGAAAATGTTCACCCAATTTTTCCAAAGCCAGATTTAAGTATATAAAAATCAATATGTAAATATTAATGTGATAAATTATTATATTTAGACATTCTTTTAGAACATGTAGCTGTTAAATTATACAGGTGTAAGAATATTTAATTTGGGATTTTGGAGCACATGCTCCAGAGTCCCTTATCCAAACAGACTCAAGGTCAAAGAATGTCCAGTGGTGTGATCGCATGGTCTTAAGTTTAAATTGTGTTCAAGTAGTAAAGTATTTTGAAGGCTGTTCTTCCTCATATTTCCCTCAAGTATAATTTTCATTTGCCAATTGATGATAAAAAAAGACTGTAAACATATTTTGGATCTGGCTGAGGTAAATGTTGAGTTGTCCTGACTCATATGACCCACTGTATCCTCATTGTGCACATAGGTGTAGCCACCAAGATTTCACTGCCTTTAGGTAATGGTGTTTATATCATGACTATTTGTCTTTTGATAACTTAGCTAAAGTCATGTCAGTTTGATTTATTTCCAGTGTTGTAATCTGTGTCTCCCTCCCTGACTGCTTTCAGTGTTCTTTTCTCTTCTCATTGCTCACTGCCTTCACACCGCGCACACTGATCTGCATAAAGAGGAGGATTCTGTCCTCTGTGTTCTTCCTTTGGCACAAAATTGTCTACCTGAATGGTGTGTGTTAAAGTTCTCAATGGCTTTGCTCTGATTGATCACACACACAGACTCACACACATATACACACAGAGAGAGAAAGCGAAAGAGAGAGAGAGAGAGACAGACAGTCAGTCAGACAGACAGACAGACAGAGAGACTTATTTGGACAAGGTAACACACAAAATACCTTGCTACAGAGTGAATTCTGTCATGAGAATTGAAATAAAATGCTCATAACTCCTGCCCTCTGATGTCCATGCATGGTACAGTCTCCTCAGTGAGCAGGACCTAGAATATGGTCTGTGACATTACTGAATCATGTTTTATTTTACAAGGAATTCAAAGGGACTGCACAGGTAACTGAGTATCTCATCAGTTTGATGTTTGTTTAATTTAACTCTGAATTTATGAATTGAAGAATATGTACAGCAGGCTTCCTGTTTTTTTAAATGTACATTTACAATGTCTCGAATTTACTCATGTGCTAACGCAGCTACAGCATTCCTAACAACATCAATACCATCATTTTCTCAGGCATTATTCATGATACATGTAGAACTTTGGTGACTATGCATTGTTCTATTTATTATGTTCCTAATACATGTTTTGAAGTGTGTAGAGTTGCTATAATTTTATCACTATAAAATATACTTTTCTCCTATTTCATTTCATAGCTTAATATTATCCTTTTCTGAAATCACACAAGTTTCTACTTAGAAAGCATCAAGCTTCCTCTTCTCATGATCAGAAAGCCTAGGAATTCACACCCAAAAGTCAGCAAAGACAGGGGAGGCTGCAACAGCTGTGAACTTGGTATTTCTCACCTGGGCGTCTAGAGGACACCCCTTTCTAAGAGGTAAATGGTGCTTTCATAGTTTGGAATAAACTCACAGAAACATCCATTCTACCTCTAACCTGCCAAGAATTCTCCACTTAGAGACACTCATGCCTACTTTGACATTGTATTACCCAACCTCTTCCTCTTAAGCTCTGTCTTTTTGCCATAATGTCCTCCCCTGCCAGTTTACTGGCTTCTGTAGAAGGAGGGAGATATAGTGGTTTCAGGGGAACATTGGTAGGGGAAGCAGGGTGGTGGTGGTGGATACTATCTGAATACATAATGTTCATGTATGAAATTACTAAATAGCAATTTTTTGTAAATCTTCTCCATTGCTGCAGTAGGTGTTCTGACTGAACCTACTTCATGCAGATGCCAGATGCAGGCTACAGGAAAGACAATTTCTCTTCTTCATTGTCCCTAGGATGAAGGTATCTAAACCTCCCTATGCTCAGAGCATCCTCTGTCTACCTCTCCCACTCTTCAGGCTGTATCCCTTCCTGAGAATCTCTAGGAAAGAGTGAGCTGCCTCCTACTCACCTAGGTGATCTGGCTGTGTCTCCTAGGGCTCAGAGTAGCCCTGCTGCTCACTGTCACTCTGTTTTAGGACCTCATGCCAAGAAGGAATACTGTGCTCCAGGAGCTATGAGCTAACTGATGTGGATGCTGGGGAGGGAACTAAGGCCTCCTGAAGCACAAAAGGTCTTCTCTGCTGAGCACTCCCTCAGGCCTCAACAAAGGTCTTTTTTGTCAGAAGCGGTGCCTGTTTCCTGAGTTCAACATTTAGCTGTTGCTTCTCTGAGTGTGCCAGGCTCTGTGTCAGACTGAGGTTTGTTCTCCTTGGGAGAGGCTTTTTTTCCTCCTGCTTCTGGGATCCCTAACTCCATACAAACCCAGAGTCATAGCACAATGTGATGCAACCTATATCTCAGTCAAGTCTGGTTGGGAGGAGCTTCAGGCTCAGAAGGCTGGGAGGGAACTCTACAGTGTCTGGCCTGGCAGAGTTTCTGGGTGGAACTACATGGTGCAGGAAGAGGGGCATTCATAGGATCCTGACACCACCCAGGGCTTGCTTACTGCTTCCGTCTCCAGCATTCACACAAGCACCATGAAGAGGCTGCTGTGCTCTCTGCTGGGGATACTGTGCTCCCAGGTTTGCTGTGAGTCTCGCTTTCCACACTCAGGGACAAAGAGAACTGTGCTCAGCACATGGAGGGTGGGGAAGCAGCTCAGGAGTCCTGCACAGCTTCCTCCTTCTCAGAGGACATGGGGTGTGTTCAGGGTTCTGTGGATGCTCAGTGACCTCCATCTGTGTCTGTTTCTGTTTTTAATCAGGGGTGAAAGGGCAACAAGTGGAGCAGAGTCCTGAGTCCTTGGTTCTGCAGGAGGGAGAGAGTGCGGAGATGCTGTGCAATTTTTCTACCACTGCATCCCATGTACAATGGTTTCTCCAAAGTCCTGGGGGCCCCCTCATCAGCCTGCTCTCTAATCCTTCTGGAACAAAGAAGAGTGGAAGACTGAAGTCGACGACAGTCATGCAGGAACGTCGCAGCTCTTTGTACATTTCCTTCTCCCAGACCACAGACTCAGGCACTTATTTCTGTGCTATGAATACACAGTGCTCCCCACACACGTGCAGCCAGTACACAAACCTTCAGCTGGGTGGGTGTGGCCCAACGCATCACAAGACATCAAGAAATTAAAACAGAACTTCTGCCAGGTTTAGTATCCCTTCTTCTGTGTTGGTAGAGTTTTAACCTCAGGTAGGTGTTGGTCTCAGAGTTTCAGGGCTTTGGTTTTATCTTCATTTCTCCATGTATACTTTCTCCAAAAGCATCAGTGTCCATCTTTTATCTAACAGATGAGAGGATGGAGGACAGATTCAATGTGATCATTCAAGCTGCAGTGTGCTAACTCACTAAGGGTAAGAGAAAGGGGAATGAAAGCCAAAGGTCAGCTTCCAGGTCTCCCTGCTGTGGACAGGGTCAGGATTAGTGAGCAGAAAACAAATTACAGCAACAGCAGGGACATCCAGTCATTTAAGGCACAGAATGTACAGAGAGCTGATGTCTTGGTTTCCTTTCTGTGCTATGATAAACTCTGAGAAAAAGTAATTACAGCATGGATGGATTTATTTAGCTTTCCCTTCCACTTTATAGTCCATCATTGGTGATCAAGGCAGGAATTCAAACAGAAGATTATAACTGTAAGACCCTCAGAGTGAGGAGCCTCCCCATTTCGGTCGGTACCCCCAAGAACTCAATGTCCAGTACAGTTGATGCAACACACAAGAGGCTTTAATGAACGGGAAACATTTGCGCAAATGGGCTCCCTTGGCATGCAGGCTAGAGAGAAGCAACATTCTCTGTGTGCGGGTATTTTTAAAGGAAAAAACCCACAAGCTTAGGGAGGGGCTGTGACCCTCTGTCCATTGAGTACATGACCAGAGTCATGGGTTCTAGTATGCTATTTATCTTTTTGAGGCTGCATGGTCTCACTGTTCAGGTCAGCAGACCTCAGGTTGTACTACTCAATCTTGCCTGAGCAAGAGTTGCAGCTATCTCTTTATTTCATAAGGACCCTATTTACCACCTGCTGACACTCTGACCAGAAGGGCAGTTTGAATTCTTGGTATCAGTCTATCTTAGGCCTTTGTGAGGGAAATTTGCAGGTGGTTAGCAAATTCCAGGGAACTAAGTCATAGTGGCCTGGGTTAGTTTTCTGGGTCAGACTGCCCTGCACTCCAATTATTTGGGCTCCATTTTATTTCTTAATTCTTTGATAGTTTATGTCTTTCAATAAGAACTCTGGAGAAACTCTGCTGCTAGCCCGCTCACAGGCTCACAATTAACTATCTTCCTTATATGTTTCCCACAGGATGGAGCCACTACAATGACCTGGTCTCCATTTAAAATTTTTTAAATGGGGTTCTTGGAGTTTCTGTGAAATTTATTGAATTTATAGATGACATAAGGGGATATTCAAGGTATTGAATCTCCTATTTCATAATTTTGACTTACCTTTTCATATATAATATTTCATTCATCATTTCTTTGAAGTTTTCTATACAGAGTTCTGAATGTCCTTAAGAAAACAGAGGAGAGTGACTATGAGGAAGTCCTCACAGGTGTAAGGATTCAGCCATATGCTGGCCTGCCCTTGTCACCTGGCAGAAAGCACTCACATTGTACACTGGTCAGCCCAGGGTTCCATAAGTACTAATCTCCAGTCAGATGCAAAGGACCCCTTTAAAAGACAAACCCCTTTCCCCTTATGCTCTCATTCTTCTCTTACTGTTCTTTCTGTTCTTTCTGCTCTCTTTGATCTCCTCTCTTTCTGCTCCTTTCTCTGTCTTCTCTTCTATCACCTCTCTGATTCTATGTCTCTTTACCTCTTTTCTCTTTCCTTCCCCCTCCTTCTCCTTTCTAATAAAACTTCTCACACATGCTTTGTCTGCCTGGCATGTTTGTCTCTGGCCATTGTCACCCTCACCTGCCATGGAATACACCATGGTCACCCACACAGAATCCCCTTCTAGATTTATCCTAAAATGGAGGCAAAAGAACAACAAAACATATATCTTGTTCAACTACATTTAAATATAATATCTAAAATCTTTACAGCTCAATAAAAGAGAATGAATTACTCATGCTAAAAGGTGCAAAGAAATATGTATATAATAAGAAAATAATCAGAATTTAGTTGGGGATTGTGCTGGTTTATTTTGCCATTTGGTTCTCCTCCAAGATCCATGACTTTCTAGCACATGGAGGCCATTGAAGAAATCACAACCAGTCAAGATGCAGAGTGGTGGAGTCTTGTCCTATGGATATGTATGTCTTCAATAAAAACCCTGCACCTAAGGATCAGGACACACTGAAGAGGTGAGGAGGAAATATGGTAACAGCCAGAGGACCAAGTAGTTTTCTGTAAAATTCTGTCTCCTAAGAATCTCAGAAGCTGCACACATGGATACTCACCAACATAGTTGTCTAAATATGAGCTGAACAATGACAACAACAGACATGTTAAGATTTTTTTCCCCAAAGAGGGTGTGCCAATTGGTTACCCAGTACTACAGACTGGTCATCCTTGAGAACACACGTACAAGCAACGCTGTACGGATGAGCACGTTGTATTTATATATTTAGTAATAAATATGTTTATATATGCTTATGTAACAACAATTCATGAAAGCAGAGGCCATAACATTGGCAGAGAGCAAGTAGGAAAATATAGGAATGTTTAGAGGAAGGGATTGGTATGATTACATTATAATCTCAGAAAATAAAAGAAATAATGAAAATGAAAAAAAATAATGTTTATGGTCTAATAATCACCATTTATACAGTCTATATAAGGGATCAATAGAATG
Organism: Cricetiscus sungorus; assembly: GCA_030556225.1. Classification (NCBI taxonomy): domain Eukaryota; kingdom Metazoa; phylum Chordata; class Mammalia; order Rodentia; family Cricetidae; genus Cricetiscus; species Cricetiscus sungorus. Next base: position 123,880 of record JANBXA010000741.1, read on the forward strand.
TGACTCACACGAAATCCAAACATTTGCCTATTTTATCAAATTTGTTGTAAATAACAAGCATTTCCATCTCCTTTTGTCTTATGACTGGCTTCTCCATTCTCCTGAATAAAGTAGTTTTAGGTACCATAAAGATGTGGGGAGAAAAACCTGGAGGGTGGAAGAGAGAAAACTATGCCATAGTTGACCTCAATAAAGACATAATCACTTTATATACCAAAAATATTGGCACCAGAAAAGATTCAATGCCTTCTGGAATCCACTCTCAAACTTGATGAAGTGAGGAGGAGCTGGGTTCTGCCTGAACTTGATAGCCTGACTTTGTTGACTCCCCATGCGTGGTCTTACCTTATCTGAGGAGTGGATGGGGGTTGGGTAGAAGGGATGTGGGCTGAAGGAACTGAGGAAAGGAGGTAGGGAAACTGTAGTTGGTGTGTGAAATAAATTTTAAAAGTTAAAATAAAAAATAAAATAGAAAAAACAAACAAACAACAAAAACAGAAGCAATATTAGCAAGCCAGGGAAAGCAAGCCAGTGAGCAGCTTATATTAATGTTTCCTACTACATGTTAGTACTTAAATACTAACATGATTTCCACTGGAAATAATTTATTAGTTTATATATTTAAATGTTTTCATGTCACATAATTGATGGCTGTGTTAGCCCTAACTACCTAGGAAGCCAAGGCAGAAGGCATGCTTGAGATAAGGATTGTGAGTCTAGGCTAAGCAAAACAGTGAAACTCTGTCTTAGAAAACCAAAACCAACAAAAACAATGTAGAAGCTTGCAAGCTCCTCTTCTCATCCACAAAGGACGGTTTTCTGTATTCAAATGGAATGTTAAGAAGGAAAATAATTCAGTAGTAAGAGATTGGGTTCACAATACCAGTAGGTGAACTACCTAGTCTTTCAATATGTAATATTCTTGTCAAGTTTAAATTTCAACTAGAAATTGGAAATAGTATTTGTATAAGATAAGAATAGGCTTCACCTAGCTTGTAAGTCAGCAGGAGAGCAAAGACATCCTTGAGGATTTAGAACAAAGAATTGGGAAACTCTGGGTACCTCAAGACAGAACTCTAAGCTTTTTAGGGAATGAGAGGCTAGAAAATATTTAAAGAGACCTGCAATACAATGAAGACAGGTTAATGTATAATAACATAATCTTTTTTATTTAGGTTTTCCAACACAGGGTTTCAATGTATTGTTTTGGAACCTGTCCTGGACTAGCTCTGTACACCAGGCTGCCCTGGAACTCACAGAGATCCACCTGCTTCTGCCTCCTGAGTGCTGGGATAAAGGGATGCGCTACCAACACTACTTGGCTGTTTTCATGTGGTGATCAAGGTAGAACTCTGATTTTGAGGCTATCCTAGATTACAGAGTCAGTGCCAGGAAGCCAAGCTTAAATAGTGAAGAAAAGAACTGAAATCAGAAAAATGGTGAAGATGTCATTAAACAAGGAGGCCACGTTCTGGTTCTACCAAGCAGCAGAGCTTGGCAGCTTTGGTCCCATGACTTCTACTTTAGAATCAACAATGAACTTTGTGGAATCTGTCTCTGAAACTAAGGAAAGGCCCTGCGGCCAGCTAAGTGGCAGAGGTGTACCTGAATGGAGGTCCAGAGCAGACAAGAATTCATTGCCCTAGTGCATAAGAAAGACAAACATCTCTCCCTGAATATTGCAGCTGCCCATACCAGGGACTCAACCACACACTTCTGAGCAGCAAGTGCATAGTGCTCCTCAGACACCTGGTGTATGCACACTGACCTGTTATCATGGCTGGGGACAAATATATTTTTTACTGTTGGGAACATTAATTTTTTGGTTTTTGTTATATAGGGGGATAGTATAAAACATCTTAAAATTCTGTTTCTAAAATACACAAGAGCTATTGCATCTTGAGTGATCCCTTAATTAGAAACACTGATTATATGTCAAGACCTAGTTGACTGTCAGTTGCCATTTTGATGACCCCACTTCAAAGACATCTCATGCCCATGCAAGTGCCTGTTGTTAACTTCTATACTATCTCTCCAGCTCTGAAGGGTCTCTAGCCAAATCACACAAGTGGCTGTGCCAAGCCTTTCCTTTTTCTCTCATTTTTTCTGCCTTGTTAAAATGTTTACATTACATTCCTAAAGCTAGCTGCCAAGTCTATTCCCTTATTTTAATACTTCCTCCTCCTAAGGCTAACTACTAAAGTCTAGAAATTGAAAGCACACTTTGGCTCATCTAATTGACTTGGAAATTAAAATGAAACACCTCATCCTAATACAAGGTTTACATTTATAAACCACCTTTTCCTATGTGCCACTTCTGGGCGAAGGCCTGGACATAGTAAGTGGTGTGGACAGGGTACAGTTAGGTAAGTTGTCCAGACAAGACTGACAGGCTGTGAAATCCTGGACTACATTTACTTTGTGAGTCATAGTCTCTCAGTGGCCTGAAACTCATTGATGTAACAGGAAAAATAAACCCAGGGACTAGTATTAGGTCTCAAGCTTCAAGATGAAGATCAGAGAAGCAAAGCCTTCAAGACAGTAGACCTCACTTCTAACCAGCTGAAATGGTAATTATGTCTAAACAAATCATCAGAGGCAAAGGTTTTGAGTAATTGTCTTCTGCTCTTTATATTTCTCTCTCCTCCCAGCCATATCAGTCCCGTCTTTATGTACCTAGTGCTGGAATTGAAGGAATGTGGTACCCAGTGCTGAGGTGAGAAGCATAAGCCCTGTTACTCTTCAGTCTTGTGTAGGCCAGGGTAGCTTTAAACTCAGAGATGTCCATCTGCCCATCTCCTGAGTCCTAGAATTAACAGTGTATTCTATCAGTACCTGACTTTATGCATGCTAGTGTGTCTTCTGAGTATAAAGGTGTATGCCACGACTGCCTGACCTCTAAGACTTGTGCCTAGCTTTGCTTTCTGAACCCTCAGGTAAGTTTTAATAAATCATGAGAGAAAGACAATGGTCCACCTGTTTCTATCTACCAAGTACTGTAAATAAATGTGTATATTGAAACCTATACTTATAAGTTTTTGTTTTGTATATTTTGTTTCCTTTTGTAGGTTCTGATCTGATACTGAACTCAGATCCTCGTGTTTCCCCAAGCATTTTCTGGACTGAGACTACTTTTCAGCCCCCATCAAAGAATTATAACATGTGAGCTTTTCTTTAGAAATTAAAATAATTTTCAAAATTATTGCTCATTATATTTATAAAACAATTTATCGTTCCTATATGTTTCTTACTCAGAAAAAAATCCACTGTAAGCGTCATAGTAGACAAACAGGTAGATAAATAAAATAACAAAGGGATTTATGCAAGACAGGACAAAACTAAAGTAAGAGAAAAATCCAGGAAACTATGGAGCCATGAGATAGAAGTGGGGTCCCCTTTCCTGAAGCCAGTGAATGCTTCTCACCAGTTGAGCAGCAAAAATGCAAGCACAATAAATTTTCAGTTCAAAGGCAGCCAGTGTAGGTTCACTATCCCTGTTAAACACTGATATTCTGTGTTAAAATTGAAGTGACCCAGGATCACTTTCTAAATATACATCACCTCAGACAGAGCCCCCACTCAAATGTGGGCAGTTTCTACTCAAATATTTTCCTTTATATCCAGGTATGAGAGTAAATGGTCTGATCTTCCCTGAACTGTTTCAGGTGCATGAGAAATGGAGGAAAGTTTGAGTTTACATGAATGATGCCATCTATTAATATTTTTCAAGCCATTGGATGAGATGAAAAACAGGGAGAGATTGTAATGTCCCATGTTAAAGGATGACAATTCCTCTTTTTTATGTAAATTGTAAATGGATGAGAAATGTAATAACTAAGGGATAAAATATGTGACTAAAACATGGGGTGTAGATACTTTTTAAATGGATTAGGGAAATCCTTCTGAGATATTATACTAGGAACGAAGGTTAATGAAGATAGATACAATGAACTTTATGGTTCAACAACATGAAAATAAGCCTCACAATGATAAAATTCATTTGCAATTCAGTTACTTGATAACATGCTTTCAAATGAAATGAACAAGTAACTCCATACTTCAGTGATAGAAAGACAAAAATATGGTTAAAAGTGAGAAATACGCAGATAGACAATTCTCCAAGTATGAATGCCGAATAAGCACATAAAAGTTTGATGAACACCATCAGACTTTAGAAAAGGATAAAGGGCACTAGGTGTGTTTTGTTGTTGTTATTGTTGTTGTTGTTGTGTGTGTGTGTGTGTGTGTGTGTGTGTGTGTGTGTGTGTATGAGATGTATAAGATGTATATGTGAATATGTATGTGTGCATGTGTGTTGTTTAGGTGCCATTAGTGTTTGTGATAATTTTGTGCTCATCTGTTTGAACGATGTGTGTGTAGGACTATGTATTGATTCTGAGCATGTGTTTTTGTATTCATATGTGTGAGTGAAGGCATTCATGTGGCCTGGTGCATGTATGGTGGTCAGAGAACAACTTGAAGTGTGGGTTCTTACTCTCTTCCTTATCTGGGACAAGGTCTGTTCTTCAGCACTCTAGGTCAGCTGTCTCCAGGAGCTTCTTTATTTTGGGTTCTGTCCTTACTTCCAGTCTTGCTCTAGAACAACAGTTCTCCATCTTCCTAGAGCTGTGAACCTTTAATATAGTTCCTTATGTTGTGGTGATACCAAACATAAGATTAATTTCATTTCTATTTCATATCTGTGATATTTCCAATTTTACTAATCATGATGTAAGTATATGATATTCTTAATAGTCTTAAGAGACCCCTATGAAAGAGTCATTCAAACCCCAAAGTGGTCACAAAAAATAGGTTGGGAAATGCTGCTCTAGAAGAAATAGGATTATGGAATATGCTGCCATGTCCATCCTTACATGAACGCTGGAAATCTGAACTTAGGAGGACTTCCTGTTGTGTAAGGGCTTCAAGACACTGGATAATCTCTACTGATTGATCAATATTCTTTATTAAGAACATGATATTTGTAATTAAAGTGTGTTTCTGATGCTCTGTAACTAAGATAATTGGTTTCTACCAATAGAGAGAGGTGAAGAACCTTGCTTGATTCCATCAATGAAAAGAAAGCTGCACTGCTCCAAGCAGTGTGATTCCCTTGGATTTCACACTTGGTGAGCTCTGCAAATCACAATAGTAAGCAGAAGCCAGAAGGAATTGCTGTATTTGTTTTGTATGTGCTTCCTTCAGACCCAAATTCAATTAGACTCTATCTCCTTCGTTCTTCTGGAAGCGCTTGTCCATCTGACACTTCTTAGATGATCTTCATTCTTCTAACACTTGTGGTCTTGGGTTTATTCTCCTCCATACTGTTCTTCTTTAAGTTATGGAGGAATCTGAAAAAAAAATGGAAGCATGTACCCTCATGTGTACTCTTTCTACAGCCTCATTCATAGATAAACATTCACATATTAAAGACATGGGTAAATTATATTCAGGAAAAACCATCCTAACTGGGAGAAATAGATGAGAGAAAACAAAAGAAAAGAACGTCCTTCTTGTCCCCCAAATGAAGAAAATGCAGATTATGACTCAGCCAGTGCATTTCATTGCCCCAGCAAAAGCTACATAGTTTTTATCTGAAGTCCTTTCCTGGAGGATAGTAATTTTGCCAGCTCTGAAGTTTGCGGGGTTGTAGTTCCTCTGACTCTAGCAGGAAAACCATCCCCTTCATAGTCACAATTGTTGTGGAGAACAGAGGCATCTTACTTCATGTGTTTTCCTGTTGCCTCTGTGCTCCAGAGCGTCCATCAAGGGCGGTGTCTGTCCCACCGTGCATCACCTCCATAGCTGTGGTGGCCAATCAAACTCAGCCTGAGAAAATCCCATCTCGAGGCTGGAATGAATTTCGTAAACTGGTATCATAATGAATATTCACCATTCATTCCACTTCTAGCAGATGCCAGAACTAATACCTTCTCACAGATTAGGAAAATAATCAATAAACTTTTTGAACATTTTGCTTTACATGTGGAACAGGGCCACAGCAGGTGACAGTTACTAACTCAAGATTTGGTTCCTGATCCTACTGCCAGAGGGCGGTACTGCACACACCAGAGTTCAGACTTCCATTGAAGATCTTCAACCACCTGCTCAGACCTCATCTTCTTGCAGCTGTCTGAATTTTTATCAAAGGTCTGTGGCAAGGGTCAGATATTCAAAAACTTCCAGGCTCATCTTAGCAATGTCACCGTTTTTCTCTGGCAGACTCTGTCTGTGGGCAAAGGAAACATAGAGCAAGGACAGAACCTGCAGGTAGGCTGCTACATGTCTGAGGGTGAAATTGAGAAAATGACAGTGTCAGGCGGGCAGGAGAGTGAAGATGTACTACATGCTTCCCAGGAATCTCTGACCATTCCCTTAATCATCACTCTTCTGGCAAAAGACACACAGGAAAGGCCTAAGGGAAGAAAGGAAATGTAGCAAGATTCTGCTGAGTCCTGAGGGAAATGAGGAAGAGGGTCAGGACAAGCAAATGATTCATCACAGGGCTAGAGATGATGCCAGGGGAAATGAATTGGAGGACAGGAAGAACAGTAAAGATGACCTACCTGGTTTCCAAGTCTGTGAGCACACTGGGTTCCCAGATAGACAGTGTTTGTAGGTGTTTGCAGTTGAGAAAGGGGAAAGGAAATGGGCTAGAAAGTGGGTAGTAGGGGTTGTGAGTGTCCACAGAATGGAGAAAAAATTGATTTATTACACAGTTGCAAAGATTCTCTAGGGAATCTACCACTCCTATCCCATCTGTAAATAAGTCTACCAATGAATGGATGCTGTGAGAGTAAACCAAATGGATGTTGCCATCCTCAGTACCAAAAGACACCTGAGAAATTTCCTAACAGTGATTCCTAAGAGTTTTTGTGATTCCAGGCCAACAATTTTAGAAGGAATGGTACATGCATAAAAACATCATACCTTTCTTGTCAATTAAATCTCACTGAAATGGAGAGAACATTGATCTTTTACTATGGAAAGCCCAGGAGAAATTTGAAAAAGCATTGTCGTGGGTGCCATAACACTTGGGGATAAATATTGTCTTAAATCTCTGTCTCCAAGAAAAGGACAAGTTGCTTGATGAATGATGTGAACATTCCGGATAATGGAGGGCATTAGTAAATACAATTCCACATATAAGACATGTCTCTCTCAATCACACACATGTGAACACATCACATATACACATTTATAAATGAATAACATCAGATATACACATACATATATACATATATAAAGTACTATACATAAATATGGTAGATTTAAGTAAAAGAAATAGACTCATTAGCTGGTTAAGGATGAAACCACAAAGTGGTAATAGACCTCAGCTACTGGGGAGTATGAAGGGAGTTCATTTCCTTGTATGCTGGTTGTGCAGACTTAGAGCAAAGCACAGCCTGTTTCTCAGTGGTTGAGTGGATGACTGAAGAGGTAGAATCATAACTGAGAAAGAACAGCAGCCTGGAAGCTTTGGCTGATATTCTAGCCATCACGATCTACACTGGATCCTAATTAAATTGAAAGAACAATGAAGACACATGTTTCTACTTTATCCGTGTTTCTATGGCTGCAGCTGGGTGGTGAGTTACGATTTTAGGATCTCAGAATATTTTAGTGGGCATTTCTGAGACATCAGGAGGAACTATTTCATTCAGCTTTTCCTATAGTGACTCTAAAACTAGAATCTTAGACAGTTATGATCTGACAACCTTTCTCTTTATTTTCATCTCTCTACATAGGTTTGATCAAAGGAGAGCAGGTAGAGCAGCTTCCATCCACCCTGATAGTTCAGGAGGGAGCAATCGCTGTCATTAATTGCACTTATGTAGACAGTGCCTCATACTACTTCCCTTGGTATAAGCAAGGACCTGGAGAGCACCCTAAACTCATTATTGACCTTCGTTCAAATGTGAAAAGAAAGCAGGACAGAAGACTGATAGTTTTACTGGATAAGGAAACCAAACATTTCTCCCTGCACATCACAGACACCCAGCCTGCCGACTCTGCCTTGTACTTCTGTGCTGCAAGTGCACACTGTTCCCCAGGCACCTGCAGCCTGTCCTGAAACCTGACACAGGGCCTGGAGCCCCATCCACATCCTGTGTCACAGGCCTCCCTTTCAGGGAAGCTTTTGTCAGTTGTTAGTTGTCAAGTGCCAACTATAGTGTAGACATTAAACACACACACACACACACACACACACACATACACACACACACACACACACACACCACACACATACAATAAAGTCATCTTCAAGTAACTCAGTACAATTATGAACAATTTTTTTCCTTCCTTCATTTTTAAAAATAACATCATTTTCTTTCCCTGTTTGTAGTACATGAATATTGTCACAGAAAACCATACTATACTGTAGAGATAAAGAGACTATAGAATATTCAGCTCAAGGTGGAACATCTCATCAAACACCTGCCTCCAAGGTCAGAGGTCACTGAGTAGAAGGGGTGGGAAGGATGTCGTAACCATAGGTGTCGGTTGGCTACAAGAAGACAGTGTTTTCTTTACACAGTGGGACAGCTGCACACATAACCTCACAGACATTAACAGAAAGCCCCCCCATGCCCGCCACACTTAGTGTTCACGCTTATAGGCCATTGCAATCTGCTTATATTGTGAATACATGGTATAGTTACTCCCCTGCGAGTAGAGTTAGGTTCTCTGATATTTCTTATGCAATGTGGAAAAAGATGCCAAGGTTTTGATCCATCATAATTGTGTGAACAAAATGCTGGTTTAAAATAAGATGCTTAGTACTCATATTTTTTTCTGTGTAAAGGAAGAAAGGTCTGAAATCAAAGACCATGTTGTCTCTCCAGAAAGATCCCTGTTTGCATTCACAAAGAACTAGTATATGCCGTCCTATTTGTTAAAGAGCAAAATAGAATGTCAAATTGCATTTTTAAACTCCAAAAACTACTTAAATGGCATAGCATAGAACAGAATCTTTCAGAAGAGTGCTTGTGAAACTTAGAATGAATGCCAACTATAAAAACAAACAAACAAACAAAAACCCAAAAAACCCTGGTGCCAGGTGTGGGCAGTCTCCTTTCAAATGTTATATGTTTACAGAGTGTTCTCCAAATAAAACAGGCTATTGCTATTGCCATTAATTACCCTCAGAATTTGAAGGTAAGATTATGTTTCTAAGGAAATTGTATACTGCCGACAGAGGACTTGGAGGAACTTAGAACAGCCTTATTGACTCTTCCCTGGGGACGAGTTCTCATAGTATATGAAGGTTCCATGTAAGAATCCAAGGGAGATTGGGTTACCTTACTCAGGATCGTTTCTTCAGGTTCCATCCAATAATTGAAGGAGTCATTATAGGCTTGAAGAGAAAACTGACTCTAGAGAAATGTTCAGAGACCTACAAGGATGACCCCAACTAACAATCTGATCAACAGTGGAAAGGCTATCTTAAATGTCCTTCCCTGATCATGAGATTGATAACTTATGTACCATCAGAGAGCCTTCATCTAGTGCTGATGGAAACAGAAGCAGACACCGACACCTGAACACTGAGCCAAACTCCTGGAATCCAGTTACAGAGTGGGAGCAGTGATAAGAAAAGGGGTCAATACCAGTCTACACAAAACCACAGAGACTGCTGACCTGAACAAGGAGGAGCTGATGGACCACCAGACTGATTGCTTGGAAACCAGCATTGTACTCACCCAGACCCCCTGAATGTGAGTCTCAGTTAGAAGGTCTGGGCAGTCTAAGAGACCTCCGACAGTGGAACCAGGATGTATCCCTGTTGCTTGAAAATACTTTGGGAGCACATTCCCCATGGAGGGATACACCCTGAGCCTAGAGGCAGGGGGTGGGTGGGCCTAGTCCCTACTCAAAATGACAGATTTTTATGATCTCTCCAGCAAGGCATCACCCTCCCTGTGGAATAGGGGGAAAATGGGATGGGAGGGGGGTTGTAGGGCATGGGAAGGAGGGAGGAAGAAAAAAGTGGGATAGATATGTAAAATAAAAAAAATAATAAAAAGAATCCAAGAGAGAAAAGCATTAAATAATCCTAGCAAGTTGTGTAAAACATATGAATCAAAACAATGACCACTATGACAAGATATACACAAGGGTGCATGCTATTGCCAGGCAGATCTGCACCCAGGAGAATATGGCTCAAAGGGAATAAATATACAGTTAGCATATACTCTGACATATTTATGTAAAGGGTTAGGGAAAAGACACTCATACACTCTCTTGATAATTTCCTTCATACATTTTCTTAATTCTTCTTTTGTATTCTCTTCTTCTATATTCCATATTCTCTTTTTAAAAATCTGTATCCATGAATGTCCCTTCTGTCTTTCTTGATGTTTTCCCTCTATCTTTACATTTATTTTTTTCCTTATTCTCTCATTCTTTATGTTTTCATTCTAATTCATTTTAACTCTATCTTTACTCTTTTCCCTACAACTTACATGCCACAACAAAAAATTTCAGGTAATATAAAAAATTCTGTTTACAAGTGAATGATTACAATGAATAAATGAAAAAAACAAACATGTGCTCCATACCCCTTACATGGTTAAACATTGTATACATGATGGGTGAAAAACACATTATCCCAAAACCCAAATGCATTCATGACTAAGCAACTTTTTATAGATATTAACATAGTGTAAGCAGGCAAGATATTCTTTTACAGTTGGGCTGAGTTTTGCAGTTTTAAAGAAAGGAACAATGAGTTTGGAGAGATGGCTCAGCTGTTAATGGCTAGGCTCCCAGATATATATATATATATGAAACAATCACTTTATTATTTAAATCAAAATGTAATCTTACAAGAAATCTTAAAAGAATCATACATATAAACTGTTATGTCACCTTTTAAAAAATCTTTAGGGTACATATCCACTCATCAATAGGTTTTTATGTCAGGAGAATGAGGGCAGAAATAGGTACAGGGAATTAATCATCACCTTTGGTCATCAACCAATCCTAGCAAGAAAGGCATCTCAGCTGATAATACTTGGGCTGCTTTGTTCTTGTTCCCTGACCTTAATAGGTTCCTCATTTAACTATGGGCTTTTTAAAAACTTTAGACTGTCTTCTTGGGATTTTCACCTCAAAGATATTTGATAAAAAAAAAAAACAGTGTAAATTTAAGTTATTTTCAAATCTTGGTTTCAGCTATGATGCACTCCAAAACCTGTGAACACATCTCCCAACATTAGGATTAATACATTTTAAGCTAGAACATTAGGATTAATACATTTTAAGCTAGCTGGGCTACTGGAACTCTACTGTTTTTCTTAATCATTAACCTAAGCCACAATCTATATGGCTCCTCACTAGAAACTCATACATTGTAGTGGTGTTAAACTTCCTTGTTTTATTTTTTATTTAGCAAATAATCTTATAGTAGTTTCCCCACTATGGCCTATGACCTTCTGAACTATGGAATTTTTGTCCATGTTGCAGTGTTAGGTATTAATTCCCTCCCATTGAGTAGGGTTCAAACCCAATCAGAAAGCATTGCTGTTCTTAGCAGCCAGGACACTGTTGCATCAGTGATCACGCATTACCTGGAAGTTCAGTATGGTAGCCTGCAGGGGCCAGCTCTGGTTAACACTGTTGTTATCTTTTCCTTTCTGGCAGCCCGAGTAGGATTTTCCAGTGCTATGAAAGCTGACCAGTGGGGAGGATGTTTCCCCAGTCAGTCCCAGGTTGATTTGTCTATGTCATGTATAGAGCCATAGAATTTCACCTTCTGGGTTAAAGTGGGCAGGCAAGAACCATGACAATGGCCTGTGTTGTTTTGCATACCTCTGGGGTCACCCTGAGCAATAACTCCTATGCCTGATACTGAGATTCTTTTTTTAATAATTTTATCTATCTCCCCAAAGCAGGTTTATGTATGTAAAAATCACAATGTAAATATTAATGTGATAAGTGATTACATTAAGGCATTCTTTTAGAACATGTAGGTAATAAATATCCAGGCTGGAAAAATATTTGATTTGGGTTAATGGAGCACATGCTACAGAGTCCCTTGCCCAAAGAACTCAAGGTCTAAGGAGAGAACAGTGGTGTAATCTCATGGTCTTCAGTTAAATTGTGTTCAGGTAGTCAAACATTTTGAAGGCTATTCTTCCTCATATCCCCCACAAGCATAATTTTCACTTGCCAATTGATGATAAAGAGACTACAAACATATTTTAGATCTGGCTAGGGTGAATTTTGAGTTGGACTTACTCGTGTGACCCACTGTCTCCTCATTATACACATAGATGTAGCCACCAATATCTCACAGCCTTCAGGTAATGGTGTTTACATCATGACTATATGTCTCTTGGTTACTTAGCTCAACGTCATGTGGGTTTGATTTATTTCCAGGCATTTTGCAATGTTGTTATCTGTGTCTCCCCTCCCTGAGTGCTTCCAATGTCCTTTTCTTCTCTCACTGCTCACTGCCACCACCCTGTGTACAGTGATCTGTCTAAAAGGACCCTGTCCCCTATGTTCTTCTTCAGCTCAAAATTATTTCACTGAATGATTTGAGTTAAGTTTCTCAATGATTTTATGATTTTGCTCTGTTTGATAGCACACACAGAGACTCACACACACACACACACACACACACACACACACACAGAGAGAGAGAGAGAGAGAGAGAGAGAGAGAGAGAGAGAGAGAGAGAGAGAGAGACAGAGACAGAGACAGAGAGACAGGGAGAATAGAGACAAAGAGAAGTCCTAATTTGTTGAAGGTAACACACAAAATACCTTGCTACAGAGTGAGTTGTGGCATTGGCATTGAAATTCAATGCTCATAACTCCTGCCCTCTGATGTCCATGCATGGTATAGTCTCCTCACTGGGCGGGACCCAGGTTACAGTTTGTGACATTACTGAATCATATGGCATTTTATAAGAAATGCAAAGGGACTGCACAGGTAACTGAGTCTCTTACCAGTTTGATGATTGCTGACTTTGGCTCTGAGTTCATCAAAATGAAGATTGTCTATAGCAGGCTTGCTGATTGTATAAATGTACATTTACAATATTTATTTGATTTATACTCTCTAATTTATTCTTCATGTGCTAACGCAGTTGCAGCATTCCTAGCAACATCAATTACATCTTTTTCTTAGGCATTTTGATGAGGTTGTGTAGATTTTAGTGACTATGCAGTGTTCTGATTACCATGTTCCCGATACTTGTTTTGAAGTGTGTAAAGATGTTGTAATTTGTCCTTTTCTCCAATTATAGTTCATAACTTAAAATACTCCTTTTCTTAAAACTCTCCAGTCTCCATTTGAGAGCATTAAGCTTCCTTTGCTCATGTCAGAAAGCCTTGGATTCACATTCAGAAGTCATCAAAGACAGGGGTAAGCAGATCACCTGTGAACTTGTTATTTCTCAGCTAGGCCTCTAGAAGACACTCTTTTCTAAAAGGTAAATGGTATTTTCATAGATTAAATTTACAGAAACCTTCCTTGCCTCCCACCCTGCCATTATCTCTGCACTTAGAGGCCCTCATGCTACCTTTGACATTTCACTATCCAACCTCTATCTCTTAAGCTATGTCTCTTGCTATAATGCCCCCTTCTAGTTTCCTGGCTTCTGTAGGGGAAAGGGAATATAGTGCATTTTGGGAAAAATTGTAGGGGAAGCAGGGTTGCAGTGCTGCATACTATCTGAATTCATAATGTTCATGTGGAAATTACTTAATAATTATTTTTTTTGTAAATCTCCTCAACTGCTGTGGTTGGTGTTCTGACAGACCATACTTTATGCAGATTCCAGATGCAGGCCATGGGAAAGACAATGTCTCTTTTTCATTGTCTCTTCATTTTCCCTAGGAAGAAGGTATCTAAACCTCCCTAAGCTCAGAGAAACCTGTCCACCTCTCCCATTCTTCATGCTCTATCCCTTCCTGTGTACCTCCAGGAAGGACTGATCTGCTTCCTGCTCACATAGGTGATATTGCTGTGTCTCCTGGGGCTCAGAGTAGCCCTGCTGTTCGCTGTCACTCTGATTTAGTCCCTCATCCACAGAAGGAACACTGTGCTGCTTCACTCTGAACAGAGAACATCGAAGTGCTGAGTCCTCCACACAGCTCTGATGCTGCAGGAGGATGCAGAGCCCTGATGGTACCCAGCCTGATGGCTGCATCTGTGCATCTGCAGCAGCTGCTCTGGAGAGAAGGGGCAGCTACTCATTCCTTGCTCATAAGTGTACTTTCTGATGTACAACACCCTAACTTGGGTCTCTGGTGTCTACTGAATCACCCACCAGGAAGCCAGCCTGTCTCAGATATGCAGGCCATTCAGACTGAGTGTGTAAGGATGGAAATTCCTTGCACCTGAAAATTTTATGACAGCCAGACTGAGGGAGCTTGGTGTTCCTCTGCCCTGAGTCATAAATGAAGACCTGGACACAAACCACCTGAGACTCCAGAGTAAGATACCAGGGTTACAATCTCAGGCACTCAAACAGTTGGCACATTTCATAAAAGCAACAGTAAAGACAAATTGGACTCCTGGGAGATGCTTCATTTCTAGGGAATAGATCTTAGTTGCCTTTCTTTGTTTCTCATTTTTCAAAGAAAAACAAAACTGATTTGTCCTTCAGTAGAATTTTGACTCCTGGGGGAAAAATGTTCTTCACAATGACCTGAGTCAAAATTTTGATCAAATTATTACCAAATTCTACCAAAATATCTAGCAAGACACTAGCTGGTCTAATACTGTTTGGGACAATGATGGGATGAGGTAGGATAAGATTGGATGTTGTAAGTTATTTGACCATACCATTAAAGATGTGTCTCTGACATTTCTTGCCTGACTAAGGTATCTTCTGATTGGTTTAATAAAAAGCAGAATATCCAATAACTGTGGTAGGCAGGACCTCCAGGAAGAGATAGGAACTCTGGGAAGAATCTGGCACAGGGGATTAGCCAGTGAGACACAGAGGAAGTCAGACCTACAGTATGGAGGAGAGGTAATGAGCCACACATCAGAATGTAGATTAATAAAAAGGGGATTAATTTAAGTCAAGTGATAAAACATGAAAGTTTAAAGACCTAGTTGGGATTAGGCTTAATTTAAGACCAGGATTTCATACTGAATCAGAATTCTCTGTGTCATTTTTCAGCAGCTTGCAGTAAAAAGAGAGCAAGGCTAAGCTGGGAGATTTTTTTGAGGCAATTTTTTATTTTTCATTATGAGTTCCATTTCTCAAGCAATCATTTTTATAGAGAAAACTTTAAAATAACTTCCTGTATTGTTATAAACTCAAGTGCATTGTCCCCTGCAGTCACCATGTGCAATAGCACAGCAGACCTGCTGTCCCTGTCACTCTGGACTCAGAACCTCTACATTAGCTTTCCCC
Organism: Cricetiscus sungorus; assembly: GCA_030556225.1. Classification (NCBI taxonomy): domain Eukaryota; kingdom Metazoa; phylum Chordata; class Mammalia; order Rodentia; family Cricetidae; genus Cricetiscus; species Cricetiscus sungorus. The sequence goes on from JANBXA010000741.1 coordinate 139,262, forward strand.
ACTTCACTTCCTTTTCATGCAGTCATATTTTAAAACAACATTTAGAAGAAGCTTTGACTGTTGCAAGAGTGTTCCAATATTTAAAATATATTCAAAAACTATGAAACTATTGCATTAATCATTATATTCCTGTTTCTTTTTCTGTTGTAAATCACTTCACAGGTGAAGAGGCAACTGAGTCTCCTGGAAGGACAAGGTCTTTCGTCAGAACAAGTTCATGTTTCCTGAGTTAAAACTTTAGCTGTTGCTTCTCTAAGTAGGCCAGGCTCTGTGTGGGACTGAGGCTTGTTCTCCTTGGGAGGGACTAGACCTCTCCTGCTTGTAGGATTCGTAACTGCATACAACTCCAGAGTCATATAAAAAATACCTTCTCTATACTGTGCTGCACCCAGCTTCTCAGCCAGGTCTGGTTGAGAGGAGCTTCAGGCTCAGAAGGCTGAGAGGGAACTCTGCAGTATCTGGCCTGGCAGGGTTCCTGGGTGGAGCTAGGTGATGCAGGAGGAGGGACATTCACAGCCATCCTGACATCACAGCCCAGGGCTTGGTTACTGCTTCTGTCTCCAGCATCCACACAAGCACCATGAAGAGGCTGCTGTGCTCTCTGCTGGGGCTGCTGTGCTCCCAGGTTTGCTGTGAGTCTGGCTGTCACACTCAGGGACAGAGAGGACTGTGCTCAGCACATGGAGGGTAGGGAAGCAGCTCAGGAGTCCTGCACAGCTCCCTGCTTCTCAGAGGACATGGGGTGTGTTCAGGGTTCTGTGGATGCTCAGTGACCTCCATCTGTGTCTGTTTCTGTTTTTAATCAGGGGTGAAAGGACAACAAGTGGAGCAGAGTCCTGAGTCCTTGGATCTGCAGGAGGGAGAGAGTGCAGAGATGCTGTGCAATTTTTCTACCATTGCATTCCAAGTGCAATGGTTTCTTCAAAGTCCTGTGGGACAACTCATCAGCCTGCTCTCCAATCCTTCTGGAACAAAGAAGAGTGGAAGACTGAAGTCCACGACAGTCACTCAGGAACGTCGCAGCTCTTTGTATATTTCCTCCTCCCAGACCACAGACTCTGGCACTTATTTCTGTGCTATGAATACACAGTGTTCCCCACACACCTGCAGCCAGTACACAAACCTTCAGCTGGGTGGGTGTGGCCCAATGAGTCACAAGACATCATGAAGCTTAAACAGAACTTCTGCCAGGTTTAGTATCCTTTTCCTGTGTTGGTAGAATTTTAACCTCGGATGGGTTTTGGACTCAGAGTTTTGGGGCTTTGGTTTTGTCTTCTATTCTCCATTCATACTCTGTGCAGAAGCATCCATGTCCACCTTAGAACTAAAAGAGGAGAGGATGGTGCTCACAGGCAATGTGATCATTTAAGCTACAGTGTGCAGAACTCACAAAGGATAAGAGAAAGTGGAATGAAAGGCAATAGTGGGCTTTCAGGTCACCCTGCACCAACAGTAAGAAATCAGTCATAGAAGTGCCGATGTCCTAATTTCCTTTCTGATGCTGTGGTAAATCTCTGAGAAAAAGTACTTACATCATGAAAGGGTTTATTTAGTTTATCTTCCAGGCCATAGTCCATCATTGGTGATCAAGGCAGGACCTCAAACAGGAGATTATAACAACAACCCTGGAGGAACTCTGCTGCTAGCCCACTCTCAGGCTCACAGTTAACTAACTTCCTTATATGACCCAGGACACTTTCTCACAGCATGGAGCCACCCATAGAATGCTGGTCTCTATTCAAAAATTTTAAAAAGGGGGTTCTTGGAGTTCCAGTAAAATGTATTGAGTTCATAGATACATTGTGGTATATTGAAGGTATTGAATCTCTTAATTCATCATTTTTAGTTATGTTTTCATATATTTCATTCCACTCATTCCATTCCTTACTTTGCTTTGAAGCTTTCTACACAGAGATATGAATGTCATTAAGAAAACAAAAAGAAGAGTGACTATGTGGAAGTGCTCAAACATGTAGGGATTCAAGCACTATGCTGTCCTGGCCCTGTCACCTGGCAGAATGCACTCAGGTAGTACTCTGGTCAGCCCAGTGTTCCATGACTAGTAATCTGTTGGCAGGTGCAAAGGACACCTTAAAAGACAGATCCCAGCCCACTTATGCTCTCTTTGCTCTCTTCACTTACTGTTCTTTCTGTTCTTTCTGCTCCCTCAGCTCTCCTCTCCTTCTGCTCCCATCTCCCTCTGATAACACTTCTCACACAAGCTCTGTCTGTCTATCATGTTTCTCCCAGCCTCAGTCACCCTAACCTGCCATGGAATATACCATGGTCGCCCACACAGGACCCCCTTCCAGCTTTATCCTAAAACTGAAGAAAAAGAACAACAAAACATATATCTTGTTCAACTACATTTAAAGATAATATCTAAAATCTTTACAGTTCAATAAAAGAGAATGAATTACTCATGCTAAAAGGTGCAAAGGAATGTGTATATAATAAGAAAAATAATTAGAATTTAGTTGGAGATTGTGCTGGTTTTTGGTTCTCTTCCCAGATCAATGACTTTCTAGTGGATGGAGGCCATTGAAGAAAACACAACCATTCACGATACAGAGTGGTGGAGTCTTATCCTATGGATATGCCTTCAATAAAACCCCTGTGCCTAAGGCTCAGGACACACTGAAGAGGTGGGGAAGAAAGATGATAACAGCCAGAGGACCAGAGAGTTTGCTGTGAAATTGTGTTTCCTAAGAATGTCAGAAGCTTTACACATGGACACTTATCAACATGGCTGTCTAAACATGAGTTGAACAAGGACAACAATAGACATGTTAAGATTTATGTGGAAAAGTGAACAAAGCCTTGATCCTGGGTCATGAACACTGGCAACTTAGGAATACATGTAGTGGGAGACAGTTTTTGTTTTGCTTTGTTTTTTCCAAAACAGAGTGTGCCAATTGGTTGCCCAAAACAGACTGGTCATCTTTGAGAACATACACATAAGCAGCCATATACAGATGAGCACATTGTATTTATATATTTAGGAAAATATTTATACATGCCTGTGTAACAACAATTAATGAAAGCAAAGGCCATAAAATTGACAGAGAACAAGTAGAATCACACAGGAAATTTTAGAGAGATGGATTGGTATGATTATATTATAATGTCACAAAATAAAAGAAATAATAAAAGTGAAAAAATAATGTTAATGTTTTAATAATCACCATATTTAAAGTCTATATAAGGGGTCAATAAAATGAGACTCACATAAAATCCAAACATTTGCCTATTTTACCAAATTTGTTGTAAATAGCAAGCATTGCCATCTCCTTTTGTCTTATGACTAAATTCTCTCATTTTCCAGAACAAAGTAGTTTTAGGTACAATAGAAAGATAGGGAATCCTAAGGATGTAGGGAGAAAAAACTGGAAGGTGGAGGAGAGAAATTATGGTATAGTTGACCTCAACAAAGATGTAATCACTTTATCTATCAAAAATATTTGAACCAGGAAAGATTCAATGCCTTTTGGAATGCACTCTCTATGGTGGGATACCTTGCTCAACCTTGATGCAGGGGAGAGGAGCTTGGTTCTGCCTGAATTTGACATGCCTCACTTTGTTGACACCCCATGGGAGGCCTAACTCTTTCTGAGGAATGGATGGGGGTTGGGTAGAAAGGATGTGGGGGGGAAATGTTGAAGAGAAAACTGATGGGAGATGTTATTCTGTATACATGTTTCTCATACTGGTTAATAAAGCTCTGTGGCCAATGAGATAGCAAGATAGGCAGGGCTAGGAGACAAGGAGGAAAGAGGAAGTAGAGGGTAGGAGTGGAGATGTAGCTCGGGGAGGAAGGAAGAAGCCCACTGCGGCTCCCCGATAAGAGGACCACGTGGAAATATTTAGATAAGTAGAAATGGGTTAATAATTAAGGCAGAGCTACCCCATTAACAATAATGGTAACTGGCCAACAGGATTGTATCATATACAGAGTCTCCTGCATGTTATTGGGGGCCAGCACATCAGACCAGCGGCGAGCGGGCTGGCCAGAAAATATACATGCTATAGTTGGCGCCCAACGTGGCTATAAGAACTTTCACTTAAAACTAATAAGAGCTTAAGAAATGTTTTAGAAACAAAGGAACAGAGACTAGCAAGACTTCTTAGTAGCAGCATTTTCTCAGTTGGATTTGTTTTGCTGTAGACAGAGAGTTGCATGGCTCCTTTAAGGGAGGTTTCCAAAATTAGCATAAGCAGCAAAAACCGCCTTGCTTTTAAAGAGCTCTGCTAACAATTCACTGGTGTGTATGAGAGCTGCAATGAAGGTTTACACTGTGTTTTAAAAAATACACTGGTTTGGGAGAGAAAAGGAAACAGGATACAATGGTTTAAAAAGCAAAAAGAAAGTAAAATGGATGGTTGTGATGGCAAACGCCATTAATCCCAGCACTCGGGAAACAGAGGCAAACAAATCTCGGTGATTTCAAAGTAAACCTGGTATGCAATGAATTCCAGGACAGATAAAAGTTACACAGACCAACCCTGTCTCAAAATATGTAAAAATAGAAATAGAAGATATAGAATAATAAAAAAGCCACGTAAAGATGGAAAACACAGAGACATTTTAGATACTATATGTGCTTCTGTTGTCTTTAAATTATTTGATTGCTGAGAAAATAACTACTGATAAAAGAAATGCTGCTGGATTAATTCAATTTACATATTTTAAAAATACTTTGACTCAAAAATTTAAGCCTAAGGACAAGTTACTGGGGAAAAGGATTTCTATTTTTGTTTCCACAGAAAATGAAAAGCTATGGATTCTTTGCAGACTTATATGGTTTGATCAAGCCAGACCCCCAGAAACAGCTCCCCAGGTGATCCAACATTCAAAGCAGTTGAGACAAAGCCTTGCAGACTACAGCCAAGATTTTTGGATCTTCTTTGGAACCCCATGACAGCGCCCCCTACCAGCAGGAAGTAGTTTGGAAAGAACGATGCTCAAATTCCCAAATATTGTTTATAAATGTTTGTTTTCATTTAAATGGGCTTGGTTATAAATGGCTAATGACCACAAGCGATCTTTTTGAAGGTAAAAAGGGACTTATGGTATAGATATGAATACTTTGCTTTGAAATGGATTTTCTTTCATTGATACAATTTAAGGTCAATTTTGTGATATGTATATTTCTCCTCTTGTTTAGGTATTGTGTTTATATAGCTCATTGAAAAATGTAATGTATAATTTAGTACAGATTATAGAGTTACCTATGGTAGTCAAAGTTAGTTAGGATTTCTAAAAATACAGAGATGTATTTGAGATGGATAGGCATTCTTCAAACCTTTCAAAGACCTACAGAATATGGCATTTAAAATGGTGTAGGGTTTTTCTTGACAGTGAGGCACAACCGCTCCTGGTAACACCACTTGCATCAGAAAGGAAGATGGACATCGAAGAACACATTATGGAGTTTGCTTCTAATATGGCAAGACTAGCCATTTGGGCAAGGTACTGCTCTTCTGGACTGTTTGATTTTATGTTGTAGAAACTGGACATGCAGGACCCACAAAAAAGGTGACTGCTGATGCAAGATGGACATTGCTACAGGATTCCTGCTTCATGGAAGAGGCTGCCAGACAGCCAGACAGTCTACAGGACACAGAGAAAAGTTTCCTGCCTCGTAGAGGAGTCTGGACACACACTATGGCCTATGGGCTGAAGATGGAACATTACAGAAGAACTTTGGGTGACTGACCAGGCAGTGAGTTGTCTCTGTCATTTCTAGAGTTTATATATTATCCTTCTGTGGTCTTTGATGGAGTTGAAGACAGATAGTTATGATTATAGTTTTCCTTAGTTAGGATTAAAGATAAGTTACATATAGGACTTTAGACTCACAAAGATAGGATAGATGATATTTTTTTAATTCTTACAAAATGTTTATGGACTAAATATTGTTAACTGTGATTCTTATTTGATAACTCTTGTATGGTATATTTTGCTATGTTAAGGTTAAACCCCTTCTTTTACTTTAGACAGAAAAGAGGAGATGATGGGAGATGTTATTCTGTATATATGTTTCTCATACTGGTTAATAAAGCCCTGTGGCCAATAGGAAACAAGATAGGTGGGGCAAGGAGACCAGGAGGAGGAAAGAGGAAGTAGTAGGGAGGAGTTGAGATGTAGCCCGGGGGAGGAAGCAAGACACCTGCCGTGGCTCCCTGATATGACGACCACGTGGAAATACTTAGATAAGTAGAAATGGGTTAATAATTAAGACAGAGCTAGCCCATAAACATTAATGGTAACTGGCCAACAGGATTGTATCAAATACAGAGTCTCTGAGTGTTATTTGGGGCTGGCGTGGCTGTGGGCCCAGACTGGCGGGCTGGTGGAAACATACATGCTATAGAAAACTGTAGTTGGTATGTAAATAAATCAACAAGGGATTACACCAGCGATTGGAGCATAATTGATTATATGGGACAGGTCTGGAATTTAGTTCATAAGAAGGGGGATTTAGGCGCTTGACCATAATAAGGTCCCAGCTAGAGGAAGGTTTCCAATAAGTGTCCCCAGTGGTCTCACATCCCCAGGCAGCACAAAAGTATTCTTGTCCAAAGCCACATTTGTTCTCTAAAGATCGGTCCCAATGGGATCCGGGACAGACGTATACAGGTGTCATGGTAAGATAAGTCCTGGCCTGCCCATTAAAACATCCTGGTAGGGAGGTAGGTCTAGTATCTGTATTAACAGGCTTGGATTGGGGCAAGTAATAGCTAGGAGTTCCCCACCTGGTTTCAGAAGCCCCCATAGCCAGGGCACAGAGATCAACAACTAAGGAATCAAAGGAGGGTTGGAACCCAACATGTGAGGAGGTGTTGGCTATATCTCCGGCTTCACTGAAGATGATCCATGTATAGTTGTAGATCTGGTACGGGTTAGAGATGGCAGGAACTCCCAAGGACAGCAGGCAGCAGGCGATCCAAAGAGACAGCATTTTTGTATCTAAAATTTAAGCACAGTTGGGATTTTTCTCAGGGTTTTCCCTGGGTGAGTTATATTATTTTAACAGACGCTCAGGCAGCCACCTGGCGTTATTGGCCTGATTATCAAATATACAGGCATGTCCTTTTCCCCAAATAAGTACTGGGTCTGGTCCATGCCATTGGTTTGTGAGCGGATCTTTCCATAATGCCTGTGTATAATCATGTCCTGTGGTTGGATGCCAAAGACGATCAGCAGCTGACTTTCCAAATTTATCATAGGTAAGAAAATTAAGCACAAACAAGGCATGGTTTAACAAATTTTTAGGATTATTTTTAGTGGGGTATAATTTTCCTCCCCCAAAATATAGCTTATAAAGCATATTTTTAAGTGTCTGGTGTGCTCTTTTGACAATTCCTTGACCCTGAGGATTATAAGGAATGCCAGTAACATGTTTTATTTGTAACTGAGCACAGAATTGTTTAAAAGCTTGGCTGGTATATCCTGGGCCATTATCTATCTGTCTTTATAATCTTAGGTGGAGGCAAAACAGTTAGGCAGGCAAGTACATGGCTTATAAAATTTTTTGTAGCTTCTCCTGATTGAAGTGTTGCATAGAGAAACCCACTATTGGTATCTATTGTTACATGAACATATTTAATTCTACCAAATGGTGAATCATGAGTGACATCCATCTGCCAAAGATGGCCAGGAAGCAATCCTCTGGGGTTGACTCCAAGATGAGGTTGTGGAAATAGGATGAAACAGCCTTTGCACGAGCGAACTATCTGTCTGGCTTGTTCACGTGATATTTCAAATTGTAAGCACAGGGTATGGGCATTGAGGTGGTGTAAATTGTGGGCCTGTTGGGCAAGGGCGACTGGCTCTGTTATGGGAGAGGTGACCTGGGCCAAAGCTACCATTTTGGTGGCTTGATCTACAATATCATTGCCTTGTGACAGAGGTCCAGGCAGGCCAGAGTGTACACGAATATGACCCACAAAAAAGGGGAGGGTCCTTTTTAATATTAACTTTTGTAACATAAAGAAATAAGGGGCAGCACCTGTGGAAGGCTTAATGTAAGGAACAGTTTCTAAACAAGGAACAGAGAAGGCCAAATAAGAACTATCCGTATAAAGGTTAAAGGGAGGGGAAGAAAGAATTTGAAAAAACTTAATTAGGGCTAGTAATTCCATTATCTGGGCTGAGGAGGCAGGTGTGTGGAAATAATATATTTGGCCATCTATAGAATATGCAGTAGTGCCTGTGGATGACCCATCGGTAAACACCAAGGGAACATTTTTAAGGGGGCTCTTTTTTTGTTACCAAAGGAAATATTACTGGTGTTTTATACAAAAACTGAATAAGTTTGTCTGAAGGGTAATGATTAGCAATTGTTCCCTGGAATGACACAAGATTAACAGCCCAGCTGTCCTCATTTTGAGCCAGCCAAGATGTCTGTGCAGGTGTATAGGGGAGTACTAGAACATCAGGATCTTTTCTAAATAATCTAAGGCTATTTTCCCTTCCTGTTTTTATTAATTGGGTGACTAAGCAAGGGTATGTAAGTAGTACTTGATTGGGGGACGCAGGCAGATGTGTCCAGTATAGAGGGCTAGCCTGCCAGAAAAGACCTGTAGGTGAAAAAGGGGAGGGAAAGACCAAAAATTGTAGTGGCTTATCCGAGGAAAAATAGGAGATATGTTGTTGAGCAATCTCCTGCTCAACCAGATTTAGGGCTCGTCTAGCCTCATCTGTGAGGCTACAAGGTGACAGAGGATTAGAATCCCCTTTTAAAATATCAAACAACGGTTTTAATTCCCCAGTAGTAAGCTTTAAATGAGGATGAAGCCAATTAATATCACCCAATAATCGCTGGAAATCATTAAGTGCAACTAAGGTATCCTTGCGTATTTGATTTTTTTTTTGTGAAATAATATTATTTGGAAAAAGTTCATACCCGAGAAAAAGTTGAGGAGGTTGAACTTGAATTTTTTCAGGGGAGATTTGGAGGCCTTGTTTTTGTAGGGCTTTAACAAGTTGTTGTGTAACCGAATGGAGTTGTTTATCATCTGGTCCTGCTATGAGGATATCATCCATATAGTGAATGATATAGAGATGAGGATATCGAATCCTAAAGGGCTCTGTAACTTGAGCAACATATTTTTGGCAGAGAGTAGGGCTATTGGCCATACCTTGTGGAAGGAACTTCCATTGAAAGTGAGGCATTGGACCCACATGATTAATGATGTGAAGACTAAAGGCAAACCATTTAGAATCATCTGAGTGAAGGGGGATGGAAAAAAACAACCTTTCAAATCGATTACAATTTTTAAATATCCTTTGGGGATGGCCACCAGGGAAGGGAGGCCAGGCTGAAGGGCACCCATAGGCACCATTGTTTTATTAACAGTATGGAGGTCTTGTAGCAATCACCATTTGTATTAAGGGGCCATTGATTGATCCAGACAGGATTATTGTCTTTCCAGGTGATTTTATCAGCCTGGAGTGCAGGCGGAGTGATGGCCCTTAGGAAAAATTTTGATAGCCAATTCCGTGGCGATCAATTTTTGGGTGGCTGGAAATAGGGGCAGTGACTCCCTGGCTATGTTTTCCCAGTCCCTGACCAGGCAGATAGCCCTGAGAAAGCATCTGTTGGGTGACTGTGGGTCTGGGACTGTACATGACTACTCTCATTTGGGTGAGGATATCTCTTCCCCCAAAGATTAACATTGCCCAGGGACAATGAAGGGCTTAGCTGTCCCTGTGTTATTTTCAGAGTCCTTCCAGGTCAGCACCTTAGAGCTTTGTAATGCGTCACTAGATTGTCCTATGCCTTGTAAATGAGTTACTGAGGGCTGAGTTGGCCATGAGGTGGGCCAGGATTTAGATGAAATTACAGTAGCATCCGCCCCAGAATCAAGCACACCCCGGAACCATTTTCCCTCAATTTGGAGACTAAGCATTTGGAGATGGGTTGTACCCAAAAAACGTCAGAGGAGCCAAGGCACCATGCTCTAGTTGCTAACTATGAGAGAGGAATTATCTAAAGGAAGAGATATGGCCTGAGCTATACTCTGTCCTGCTGTTAATAGAACCAGACCAGAACAGGAGCTAGCCAATAATTTTATTTCTTCTGTATAGTCATTATCTACTAAGGTGGGGTGAATGGTAAGTCCCTGAAGGATGGAGGAGGCTCGGCCTATGATAAGAAAGCATGTGTTTGGAGGTGGTGGCCCAAAAATCCCTGTAGGTAATACCTGGTTGCCATTCTCTGGTGTTAATATGGAATCGGTGGAGGCACACAAGTCCAATCCTGCGCTCCCGGAGGTGGCTCGATAGAGTCCCGAGGTGCAGATTGGAGGCCAGGTGTCGGTGTGTTGAGCCCCGACGCTGGCACGAAGGAGATGGGTTTGGGGGCCCGGGGCTGGCCCCTCATCGTGTTTCCCTGAGGGGGAGGCAATGGGTTTCCTAGGATATCAGTTTTAGATTTACAATTTTGGAGCCAATGTTTTCCCTTTTTACATCGCGGGCAAACAGTCTTAGGTAAGTTTGATGTAGGGCTTCCTTGGCCCTTTTGGGGGATGGTCATAAAGGGCACATTGTTTGGCAAAGTGGCCAGGCTGATGGCATTTAAAACAAGCTCGGCTGCTGGCAGGCATTTGAAAAGCAGCACCAATAGCCATGGCAACCCCCTGAGCGATCCCTTGAGAGAGCTTATAAGAGAAGGGATCAATTTCTTTACAAACCCGAATCATCTCTTCTAAGGATTTATTTTTGAAAGAGCCCCTAAGCACCCCCGGCAGGTGGCATTGGCGTTTTCATATGCAAGTTGTTTTAGGAGCTTATTATCCGTTTCCTCCATCCTAGGACTCTCTCAGCTGCCTCAGTGAGCCTGCCTATAAATTCTGGGTAGGGCTCATTAGGGCCTTGTATTATTTTTGTAAGGGAGGTGAGGACAGACCCCCGTCCCGGGAGGGACCACCAAGCGCCCATAGCTGCCTGAGATGTCTGCCACAGAAGGCCAATAGGGAGTTTGGTCTGAAATGTTTCAGGCGCATACTTTCCTTGACCTGTTAATTTCTCAAAGATCCATCTTTTAGTAGATTCTCGAGAGTGATAGTAAAAATCTGCCTTCCAGGCCAAATAAAGGCCACAACTAAGGATGGCTCGTGCAATGCGATGTCATTCCGAAGGAGTAAGGCATCTGCCTCCAGCAAGGGAATCCAAGAGCGTAAGCGAATATGAGGCAGTAGCACCGTAGTTTTTAAACTGCTGAATTTAATTCCTTTATGGGTTTAAATTTTAACGTTTTGAAAATATTGTAAGTGGGATCCTGTTTAATAAGTTCCTGATTCTTCCTCTTCTGTATTATTATTTCCCTCATCTGAGGCATTTTCTTCCTCCTCCTCAAAGGGCTCCTGGGACTTTTTAGAGCTTTGCTGAGTAAGAAAGAACAGGGAAGCCAATTTATGAGGTTTTGAAATCTTAATTTTATGTTTGGGCCTTGCCTCTGATTGTATAGGGGATAACATGGGGGACACCGAATACGGATTGTCCCACAGTTTTTTGAAGTGAAGCTAAATCGCAAGTAAGTTGGGAAAATTTTTCTTGTAATTGTAAAACCTCTTTGAGAGTAGATATTTGCTGGGTAAGATGTTTCTTAGCCTGAATTAAAGCCTCCGCTGTGTCAGGAGTGGGTGGGACAGGAATAGATGGATACTGTGGGGGCCCTTTGGGGCAGTATAGCCTGCAAAGAACTGCCAGTCGGGGTTATGATAGGCAGCCATAGCCTCCTCCAATTGTTCTCTATCAGTGGGATCCAACGGCTCTGATGCCATATTGCCCGGGGGGGGGGGGCAAAAAACAGGAAAGGTTTTAAGGCTGGGTGGTTTAGGGAGATCAAACTCTTGCAATGATAGATAAAGGAGAGTGGAGGGTTCTTTTTCATTTGGGGGCCTAAGTATGGACTCTTTACAAGGTTCGGGTTCTTCTAAGGGCATAGAGATTGACACAGAGGGGAATGGGGAGGGAGACTTTTTAAGGGGCTCTATCTGATTAGGAGTTTGTGAGCGGGATAGAGGTTTTAAGAATTCCTCAATGGCGGAAGTTAAATGAGCTGACCCAGGAGAGTCAGTAAGGATGTCATTAACAATATTCCAATAGTAAAAGGTCTGGAATGGAATAGACTCAGGTCCCTGTTCTTTAAGTATTCTATTAAGATCTTTACCCACTTTTTGCCATGTTAGGGGGTGAATATCTGGTCCTTCAAGAATAACCCAAGGACAACTTTTAGAAACGAAAGCAAAGAAACCTACTAATTCTTTACATGAAACTCGAATTCCTCTTTCTCAAAAGGAGTACTTGAAGTCCCTAATTAACTTCACCTTCTTTTACAAGGATTGACCCATGATTATCGAATGGAAAGTGAGGGGAACTCACCAGGAATCAGCATGCTCATGAGCAGTGAGGACGGATTTCTATTCACCTTGCTGTAGCTCCCAGGTCCGGCTCTCTTCTCAGTCCACGCTACCCATGTTTCTTCTTCAGGGATGGAGAGTCCATTCTGGTAAAAGCCCTCCCTCGGGCCCCATGTTGGGCACCACCTGCCACAACCTGCGGGGGCCTAGTTATTCGTGGGTCGAGGAGGGCTAGAACCTGAAAATAATGGGAGAGATAGAAGGAAGGAGACCAAGCAGTGCATTTGTCAAGGTCTAACTTTATTGACGTAAAAAGGAGTTTTTAAAGCAAAGCAGGGAGGAAATGGGGAGGGGTAGCAGGCAGGGAGGAATGGGGAGGGGTAGCAGACAGGGAGGAAATAGGGAGGGGTAACTTCTGCTAACTCGGGGTCCTGGTAATTATCCCAGACAATAAACATCAGACAATAAACGTCTACTTATCTTAGTTCCTGGGCCAGACCCATCTCAGTTCTGGGCACTTGGTTTATCTCTGTACCTGGAATGAGTGGAAGAGACCACCTGTCGAGCAGGTTCCTGTATACCAAGATAAGGCTCAATTAGAGTTCTAAGGTGTAAGCAACTCTGCAAGTGGATGTGACTCAGTGTCAGCTCCCAACAATCCTCCATAGAAAAGAACAGCAGGAGAAAGGAAAGTGGAGGAGAGAGAAAGGAGAAAGAGAACAGAGGGGGGATGGGAGGTGGGCAGGGCCCTTTTAAAATGGAACATAGTGAATATGCATAGGAGGTGCTCTTAGTGGCTATAGCTGAGGATATATCCAGTTAGTAGCCCAATGTCAGGCCAGTATAGGTTCCTGAATACTAACACACTCTCCCCTCCCCTTACTCATTTGTATAACTTCTATTTTCAGATCACATTTACTTCCTTTTTCTTTTTCTTTTTTGTTTTTTGATAGTTTACACATATGAGAACACATATGTGTTGCGTGTCTCTACATGTCTGCTTGATTTTGCTTAACATCATGCCCTTCAATACCAGCTGTTTTCCTACAGATGGCATCAGTTCATTTTTTCTTTTTATTTTCCTTTTAAATTTACATTTGAAACAAGGTTGTTTTACATGTCAATTGAAGTTGCATCCTATCCTTCCTCATCACCCCCATCAAACTCCAGCTCATCCTCTTTCTGCTCCCCAGACAGGGATGGTGAGGCCTTCCATGGGGAGTCTTCAAAGTCTGTCATATCATTTGGGGCAGGGCCCAGGTTCTATTCATGTGTCTGTGAGGGGTTCCCAAAGTCCATTCGTATACTAGGAATAAATACTGATCCATTACTGGAGGCCCATAGACTACCCAGTCCTCCTAAGTAAGACCCACATTCAGGGAGTCTGGGTTGGTCCTATGCTGGTTTCCCACATTCAGGGAGTCTGGGTCTGTTCTAAGCTGGGTTCCCAGCTATGGGATCTGGGAGCATGAACTCTCCTCTTTTTCAGGTCAGCTGATTCTGTGGTTTTCTCCAGTCTCGTCTTGACCCATTTGCTCATCATTCCTCTCTCTTAGTTACTGGATTCCAAGAGTTCAGCTAATGTTTAACTGTAGGTGTCTGCTTCTGCTTCCATCAGTTACCAGAAGAAGGGTCTGGAAAGGCATACAAGGTATTCGTCAATCTCATTATCATGAAAGGGCATTAAAGGTAGCCTCTTCACTATTGCTTAGATTGTTAGTTGGTTTCATCCTTGTAGATTTCTGGGCATTTCTATAGTGCTAGATTTCTCCTTAAATCTATATAATGGCTCCCTCTATTATGGTATCTCTTTCCTTGTTTTCCTTTATTCTTCCCTATGTCAAACTTTCTGTTCCCTCATACCCACCTCTCCCCTCCTCTTTTCTTCTGCTCTTTCTCCTAACTCCCTCTCCCCTCCCTTCATGCTTTCAGCTTTCTCCTGGGATCTTGTTCCTTTTCCCTTCTCTAGGGCACCACGTATGTCTCACTTAGGGTCCTTGTATCTGTTGTTTCAGGTACAATATTTTCTTCATTCATCAGTTGACAGGTGGTACCTAGGCTGAGCCTGAATCTGGGCAATAGTGAATGGTGCTGATATAAACACCCTTATGAAGGTGTCTGTCTTATACACTGACCTCAGTTTTCCTGAAGAAATGCCTATACCTGGTATTAACTGAATAACTGACTTGTTGCTCTATTCTTCTCTCTCTCTCTGTCTCTCTCTCTTTCTCTCTGTCTCTCTCTCTGTCTCTGTCTCTCTGTGTGTGTGTGTGTGTGTGCATGTGTGTCTGTCTGTCTGTCTTTCTCTGTCTCTCTGTATAGTTCAGAAATTTCACACTGCTATTCTTGGTGCCTACACTAACACATATATTTACCTAAAATGTATAGTGGTAGAATTGCATTGAGGGAATTTCTGATTCTCAATGACTGTATTTTCATTGATAATCAATTTTAGCAGAATGGGGAGGTATTTCCTATGTCAAAAATAGCTTTCAACAGTGCCTACACTAACACATATATCTACCTAAAATGTATAGTGGTAGAATTGCATTGAGGGAATTTCTGATTCTCAATGACTGTATTTTCATTGATAATCAATTTTAGCAGAATGGGGAGGTATTTCCTATGTCAAAAATAGCTTTCAACACAGTGTTTGTGAGGGGTGGATCTTGTTGAAAGAATTGAGTGTTTGTAAGTTTGAAATCTGTGTTGTGGGGAGATAAAATGCATTCTCCCCACGCTTCATCTAGGAGGAATGGACAAGTTCCTGAAAGTATCATTTGTAGTCCCAGCCTTTATCACAGCCTGTGAGTCATGGAGGATAAAACCCAGGATGGGGATTAATGTAGAGGCATGGGAGAACTGGGGCACCAGACACAACAATGAACGCTGAAACCATAAAGAGAAAGTGCAGACCTGGGAACCTAATGACATTTGTCATTCTCTACATAGGGGTGAGTGGCCAGCAGAAGGAGAGACATGACCAGCAGCAGGTGAGACAAAGTCTCCAATATCTGACAGTCTGGGAAGGAGGGACTTTAGTTCTGAACTGCAGTTATGAGAACAGTGCATTTGACTACTTCCCATGGTACTGACAGTTCCCTGGTGAAGGCCCTTCTCTCCTGATAGCCATGAGTGCAGTGTCAAATAATAAGGAAGATGGAAGATTCACAGATACACAGCTCTCCTTGCATACCACAGATTCTCAGCCTGGGAGACTCAGCCACCTTCTTCTGTGCAGCAAGTGCACAGTGCTCTCCAGGCACCTGCAGCCACACCCAAACCTGCAGATGAGGCTCCAGGATAACCCTACTGTGAGGCTGAGCCTGGCAGAGGTATAGAGTAGCTTTCAGTTGCAGGAACAGGTGACTGGTGACAGTGAATGTAAGGGTTAGACTCATTCTATCACAGATAGACCAAGGTGAAGTCACAACTTGCTTTTCTCCAGTCTCCCTTTACGACTCAGCAACCACTGGAGAATTACATCTATTTCCTTAACCAGTTCCGTTGAATTGTTTACTGAGCAGTTGTACAAGCAGTTTTTTTTTTTGTGTAGCTGGTTTGTACCAACTGTGAATTATATAAGACCCATTTCCCTACTCTTGTCAACAATGTTATTAATGTGTAATTATTACATCCCAATGTCTCAGTCACTTTGACTGTGACCTTCTGTGATAGAAATCACAGACTTGACTTTTACCTTACTTTCCTCTGATGACCAGGGAAGGGGTGATTTACATGACCACTGGCCACTTCCTCTTGTTTTACTGTTCAAGACTCTATCTACCTTCAAGTATTCAAATATGTAAACCAGGAGATGTGTTTACAATAGACATATGGCTTCAAAGAGGAAAAAATCATTTCATTCATTAAATGAAAATGCAAAAGTTTCACTAAAGAATTAATTTCACATGTATATTTCAGAGATGAAAAAATACAATTTTGAATGCATTGTTTTTATGTCATAGAAACAGCTGCAGAGCACAAAATAGAAAAAGGACCTCTGATTACCTAACACTTTGCAGGGTTTATTCACTTAAAGGTACTTAATGATTTCCACTGGAAAAGATTTATCAGTTTATATATTTAAATATTTCATGTCACATAATTGATGGTTGTGTTAGCCCTAACTACCTATGAAGCCAAGGCAGAAGGCATGCATGAGCATAAGGTTAGGAGTCTAGGATGAGAAAACAGTGAAAAGCTGTCTTAGAAAACCAAAACCAACAAAAACAATGTGGAACCCTGCAAGCTCACCTTCTCATTCACAATAAAGTTTTCTGTATGCAAATGGAAAATTAAGAAAGAAAATAATTCAGTTGTGTCTTAGCAGTAGGAGATAGATCTCACAATACCAGTAGGTGAACTCCCTGTCTTTCAAAGTGAAATATTCTTGTCAAGTTTAAAATTGAGCTCTAAACTGGGAAGAACATTTGTATAAGGTAAGAATAGGCATCCTTGAATACAATCACTTAGCTTGGAAGTCAGCAGGAGAGCAAAGACATCCTTGAGAATTTACAACAAAGAATTGGGAAACTCTGGGTTCCTCAAGACAGAACTCTGAGTTTCCAAGGGAATGAGAGGCAGGAAAATATTTAAAGAGAATGGCAATGCAATATAGACAGGTTAATGTAAAATAACATACTGTTTTTTATTCTGTTTCTGAGACAGGGTTTTTCTGTATTGTTTTGGAACCTGTCCTGGAACTCTCTATGTAGACCAGGCTGGCCTCAAACTCATAGAGATCTGCTGGCTGAAGCCTCCTGAGTGCTGGGATTAAAGGCATGGGCCACCAATTCTACTTGGCTGTTTTCATGTGTTGATCAAGGTAGATCTCTGATATTGAGGCTATTCTAGTTTACAGAGTGAGTGCCAGGAAGCCAAGCTTAAATAGTGAAGGAGAGAACTGAAATCAGAAAAATGATGAAGGTATCATTAAACAAGTGGACCATGTTCTGGCTCCACCAAGCAGCAGTTTGGCCCCATGGGTTCTACATTAGAACCAACAATGAACTTTGTGGAATCTCTCTCTGCAACTAAGGAAAGCCCCTGAGGCCAGACATGTGGCAGAGGTGTACCTGAATGGAGGTCCAGATTGGTAGTAGCATGCAGTTATAGAGCAAAAAGCTAGGTTACCTTGGAGACCCCAAGGTGATAGTGATGCCAGACACTTAGAATATCAGCCAAGAAGAGATGCTAACAGTTCGTGTGATGATTCCAAAAGAAAGAAATGTGTTGCAGTCAACAAAGTTGAAATGAGTTGGAGATCTGAAGATCATATTGATAACATACAGACATGGAAATACAAAGTTTGTAGTTTGTCCAACTTGTTTTAGTCTTTTGTTGATCCAGAATTTCCGTACTATGCTCCCTTTCCTCCCTTTTGGAATGATAATGTATATTATGTGCCCTGTGTAGGAATCGGCCTTGTGTGAGGGGGCTTCAGTCAGATCCAGCAGATCTGCCTGGTTGGTACCTGACAGGGTGAGTGTGGATTAAGAAAATGACAAGTACAGATACTAAGGGAAAAAAATAGAGACACAGAATAGTCAGGAGGGCAACCCAGTGAATACTGAACCACATGTTTATTCTTTAACATTCTTATATATCCCAACCAAAAGGAGTAGAATGGCAAAATACTTCTTCACCATGATACAAGGAACGAGCAGAATTTCGTCCTTAATTTGAAAACATTTACTAGTTAAATTTCTCGTTATCTGCCCTTTAGGATTGAGAGTGAACTTTCTGTTAGACTTTTACCAGACAATGAGGATTTATATAAGTCAGTATTTAAGTTAGTGTAACTTCTCTGTCTCTCTGTCTTTGTCTTAATCTGTGTGTGTAAACCAGTGATCATCATTGTGTATCTTCCTCTATTCTTTTCCTTCTTTTTTCATGTATTTCTTTGGTACAGGTTCTCACTGAAACTGAAGCATCTCCTTAGCCTACAAGAATATTAATTAATTCCTGTTACATAGTCACAGACATACAAAAAAGAAATATTCTGGCATTCTGAGGCACTGTCCTTCACCATGTGAGTTAATTTAGCTCTCCTAGCTGCAGAGTTTATTCAGACTCCAGCATTCAGAGATGGAGGAGACTGTTTCAGGTCCCAGCATTCACAGGGAAATTTACAGATTTGTGAGATTTTTTTAAATTAAGCTTTATTAGATAATGGATACAGAGAAGTAAACACATGAAAATGGTCAGTCTGCAGGTGCATTAAAGACAGCACACAGCTCATAATGAATCTAACTTCTGGTCCTCCACATTATCCCACTGAATAACAACCATGTGTGCAAACCAGCTTCATCCTCAGCAGGGCCAGGTTATCCCAGACTCCCTTTTAGTTGCTGCTCCTTTTAACTACCAAGGAAGACAGGAAGCAAGTCAAAGTCTGTGGTGACCTTCCCTATTTCTCTCTGCACAGGAAGCTTGCAGACTATGATCATATAAAAACCTCATTTCCTGCTTGAGGCAATGTAGGAAACACAGTCTGTATACATGCAGTGGCAAGCACTGAAACCTCACAGTGATCTAAGATCCAGAAGTCAACACTCATAGAGAGGGACATGGGCCACAGACATCCCTGCAGCCTGCTCTGTGTGCTGGTGGCCTTGGCCTTCTCTGGTAAGGATGTCTCACATTAGTTAAGGGAATAAGCAAGAAGCATTGCCCCAGGCACGTAGCAGTTAACATGGATGTAAGAGGGAACAGGGATTAAAGAGAAGCAAGCAGAATATGTCTTCATTGAAGTTCATCCTGGGCCTCATGGTACTGAACTCCAACAGTGTTTTTGTTCATATTACCACAGAATATGCTTTTTTCTTCCTTGTGTTTGTTCTGCAGGATCCAGTTTGTGCAAGAAAGTGACTCAGGTCCAGTTAATGACAAGCACACAGGAGGGGGAAGAAGTCAACCTGAATTGTTCATATGAGACAAGTCAGAAGGTTTATCACCTGTTTTGGTACAAGCAGCTTCTGAGTGGGGAGATGATTTTCCTTATTCGCCAAATTTCTTCTTCCACTCAGACTGAGAGGAGCAACCTCTATTCTGTCATCTTCCAGAAATCAGCCAAGTCCTTCAGCCTTGTCATTTCAGCTTCACAGATAGAAGATTCGGTGACATATTTCTGTGTCCTCTGGGAAAGGACTCACACTTTTTGAAACTGAAAAGTAAAAAATTTACTAGCTGTCTGTAGGGACATGAACTCGCCACCCTAGGGCCTCCGTCCCCTGCAGGTGGTCGCTCACGGAACTCTCTTAAGAAAAATAGTTCCTGAGATAACTCCAGGATGTCCCAACGACCTCTGTGGAATGTTCCAACGCCTTGTTTAATAACAATACATAGCTTAACTGATAAGTAAACATGTAACTCCCGATCTCCCCTACCTCCTCCCTAGTAAACTGATGAGTAAACATTTAACTTTGGACTTCCCCTATGTCCTTCCCCTCTTTTGCGGTTTTTGCCTTTATAAGCTTGTCACAAGTTTGGGTCGGGGTCGAACTCCTCCACTCCCCCGTGGGTGTACGAGTCTCGACCCCAGCATGCTGGCCTGAGATCTCATCCAATTCCGTTTTCAATAAACTTCCTCATGTGATTGCAGCAAGTCCGGTCTCGGTGCCTCACTGGGTGCGCGCTATTCCCAAGATTTGAGTGAGGGTCTCCCTTCGGGGGGCTTTCAAAACCATAGCAGAAGCTGAACAAAAACTAGAGCCCCTTAAGCATAGCCTCTCTCAGGGCACACCTGGGCACCCAGATAAGAAGGCTCCAACTGTGGCTGCTTTATGTGTGGTCTGCATCAGAAATGTGTTTCTAAGTAAAACCTCACAATCTAGAAAAAGCCATAGGGAATGACTTTCTTTTAATACTTTGTCTGAAACATATTTAACTATAAATAGACCCCAGAGATCATGTGTAATATTTTCTATACCAGGGAATCTTTCACCACAATAGTTTAAAGTATTAGTTTTTCTTAGGTTGGTGACAGCACATACCTCAGACTAGGCATCAGAAAGAACAAAGCACACAATTTCTTGGTGAAACTGAGTGAACCAGAGCCATCATGAGTGGATTAGTCAGAGATGTGTTATGAGGAGTTCATCCTGTGAAACTGCTGGTGTTTTTTGAGGAGTCCCTACAAATCTGGTATTGAGCCTGAGATGCTGAGGTTCAGCTATACCAGAGTAAGGATGGACAGTTGCATGAAGTACACACAAGGCTATGCTGAAGATTTTGAAAATAAAGTGAGGCTCATAAGGCCATTAGAATATAGAATGATAGACCTTCCCCATTGGCCTAATCTCTCTCATTGAGGGAAATTAGGAAGAAGCCATGGTTTTTCCAACATTCTAAACTCAGACGTCATCCAAGATAAAGAAAAGCTATAGAGTTGAGTACTAGAAAATTAATGATAAATTGAGCTGGAACCTCTTTGAAATCTAATGTGACTGGGCCTGAATCTACCCAGGAACAAATTTAGAAGACACATCCTTCAGATATGCAAAGCACAATGAATAAACATAAAATATAAGAAACAACACTTCCCTATGACATCCACCTAAACTCACAACTCCTCATTCATGGACACCAAAGAGAATGAGTCAGCTTAAATATGAGGTAAAACTTTGTGTTCTCCTTTGAAAGGACATGAATAACTGTTTATGAGAGTCAAGAAACATAAGAACAATGTAAGAGACTGAAGTCAGGGACTTGATAAAGAAGTTATCAAAGTGAACAAAGTAATTAGGAGATTAGAAAAATATTATAAAAAAAAAGAGGAAAACTTCAGCAAGAAAACTGGGACTCTCAACATGAACCAAGCATAATTGTTAGAAGAGAAGAAATCAATCAATCAAACAGAAAACATTTGGCAAGTCCAGAGAAGGAAGAGTTTCATAGATGCAAGACAAGGTTGAAATAGCAATACAATAACAAACTATATAGAAAAATAATGAGCATATCCTAACTTTCCGAAGACTGTAAGGCACATTCACGAGAACAAACCCAGGAATCCAGGAAGCAAAACAAGGAGTTGAGGAAATGTTTGAAAACATAGTCTGTTCATTCAATCGAAGGATAGCTACCAGTCTTCAAACTGAGTAAAAAAAAAAAAAAAATGCAACCTATAATCAGACCTGCCCAGAGAAGAAGTGTTCCTCCACGAGTAAGGACATGATGAAGAAGTATAAAGAAAGCCAGACTGCCCATGCCTTCAATATAGGCATTCAAGAGGCAGAGGCAGAGGCAGAGGCAGAGGCAGAGGCAGAGGCAGAGGCAGAGGCAGAGGCAGAGGCAGAGGCAGAGGCAGAGGCAGAGGCAGAGGCAGAGGCAGAGGCAGAGGCAGAGGCAGAGGCAGAGGCAGAGGCAGAGGCAGAGGCAGAGGCAGAGGCAGAGGCAGAGGCAGAGGCAGAGGCAGAGGCAGAGGCAGAGGCAGGTGTATCTCTGAGTTTGAGGCCTGCGTGATGTATATGTTGAGTTCCAGGACAGCACTGGTTACACAGAGAAACCCTGTCTAAAAAAACAAAGCAAGCAAGCAAAAACCTCAAATGAATTACAAGGGAAAAGTACAAATTCACATTAAAACCAGAAACATCAGTCTAATATCCAAGAAAGCATGTTTTAAGGCCTGAAAATAAATAACATGTAACAAGATTAATATATGTTGTAAGTGGTCTTTTCAATTTGATAAAGAAATAAAAACATTTCAACAAAAGCACTAATTAAAGCAATTTCTAATGACCCAGCCTACAGTGCAGAAAATGATTAGAGGAACTCTATAAACGGAAGAGCAATTTAGTCTCATTTAATCGGACATAAAATAATATATTTCATGAGTGGAAGTGATAAAAGGAGGAGATTCTGGAAGGAAGGAGTCAATGATATCTAGCAAAACCAATCTAAACCCCCTAATATGAACACAGAAGGAAAGAACAGCAATGATCCAAACAAACAAAACATCAACCAACACAATCATGGCAGCCTGCAATCTACTATCAATAATCAAAATAAAAGTAAATTGATTCTTTCTTACTAAATTAAGCTGTATTGACCTGGTTAATCCACTCTACATATTTGAAGATGGAGAACTGCATCAATACAGGAGTCAATTAAGTAGACACATTTCCTGATTAAAGCTCCACAAGGATCCTTTAATAACAAGCATTACTGTAGAGTGATTTGTATGTGTATGCGTTAGGTCTGTCTATTTTATGTTGAGGGAGGGTAGAATTAAGAAGAGAACACATACTGGGATCGTCCCACTGAAAGTGAGAAGAGCAGACACCACTGCTGCTTTGACATTAATCCCAGGAACCACTAGCAGCTGAGGGGGGGCACCAATGCTGCATGAACACAGGTGCCTCATGACTACCAAGGATGGTGTGTTCTACTGCATAGTGTTCAGATTCTGTCTCTGAGTGACTGTAATATCTTAAACAAATTGCATACAATGAGAAGGTAAGTAGCTTCAACTCAAAATTGAAAGCCAGCTAACTAGCTGTTTTAAAAATCAATACCAACTATCTGTGTCTTCAAGAAAACTTCTCCCATAAACAAGAATATAAAAGACTGGTAGTCAGAGGACTGGTGTTAACAGGACAAGAAAATTAAAGCTGGAAACATAGGGTATCAAGCCTTGTATCTGAGAATATAGCCTTCAGATCTAAGCTAGACAGAGAGATGAAGAGAGCCACTATACATCCACAGATTGTGAATATTTTGCATGAGAGTGCATAGACCTCTGGAGTTCAAAGTTCTGCAAAATGAACACTAAAAGACACAGAATATGCCTGTCTGGAGCAATCCTGGCATAAGCCTTAGAGATTTCCAATTGCCAATTGAGGCAGAAAATTGCTACCTTTAGTTCCAATCTACTGGCCCCCAACTTCCTGATAAGTACAAATTAGGGTTTACAGGAATGCAGTTAGGTTACTTAGTAACCCCTCCTTATGAGGTTAGGGTATTTAGCAACTGCTACAACCCTTTCACCCTGCTAACAGTCTGCTTATCTGTACTTGCATATCCCCTTTTCCTATATCCTGCCTTGCTGGCCAGGAGAGTTTCCTAATCAGTAAAGATCTGAGACTTCAGTTACTCACTGTGACTTTAGCAAGCCCTTCTGAACTAAAAACTAGCAAGGTAACTTCAGAACTAAGGGGTTCTTCAAGGCCACCACTCTTACTTTGGCAGGATAACACAGGCAAGGTAAGGCAATAGGCACTTAGAGAACTCACCTAATCAAACAATGAAATACTGTTAACATAGGTAAATTTCCTTTTCTCTACTTTGAGAAACAAACAACTGATACTTCATTAAAAGCAACAGAAGCCAATGAGGAAGATAGGTTTTAAAGACCATAAAGAAAAATGAATAAATATCTCTAGCAATCTAACAACTTGCCATTTTCTTCAATTGTCTGTGTTAAATGTTACTCATGTTGGATTCAATGGTACCTCTCTGCAGTTTTGAGTGACCTCTGACCTGAGGCAGAGGATTGCCAATCCAAGAGTTCTGCAGGCAAGAGCCACATTGCCTTTTTCTGCATTGCACATGTCCTAACCAGATTCAAGTACTGAGTGTTTTGGAAGTTTATGAAACAAGTCTGATAAGAATCAGTACAAATAGTACAGGTTAGCTTTATCACAAATGACACCCAATAATGAGTATATAAAAACACCAAAAAATGTGTTTACTCAGGAGAAAGAAATTTCAGAATGGCCATCTGTATTCTTTTGAGACTCTGGTCCATATTGCTGTAGACATGAGGCAATGATGCCAAGAAGATAGCAATAAGTAATGACAATCTTAAAGAACAGTTACATTTTCTAGAAGATTTCCTTATCAAATCCACATGAAGAGAAGAGAAAGGGAAAATGAACCACATACCTGACATAGAAAGAAGAAGAAGGAGAAAAAAAAAATAAGTGAGAAAAGGAAAGCAAATAAATATTTAGTTAAGTTAACAAATATGAGAGACTACAATACATATTTCAGATTTTGGCTAATTCAGACATCAGAACCTTGTAAGACAGCTCTTACTTTTCTCCCTTTTGGTGTTCAGGATTGAGACACAGCTATCTCTGACTTTAAGTAGCATCTCTGAATTTTTCTAGTCAATCAGAATGTAGCACCTGAGAAGTCCCTAATATGTACAGTTATCTGTGGTGAGAGCAGTGGCCCAGAGCAGGGTAGCTGGGTGTTTCAGTGATGGTGACATTATTGGATGTATCTGTTCCTAAGAGAATGGAGAAAAAGATGACAAGTCTAAAGGACATTGCCCAGCAACCAACAGATCAGCGTCACTAACTCACCTGATTACAGTGCTCATTGTCTCAGACTCTTCTGCAGTTCTGTTCTGTGAAGTACAAGAAGATAGAGGGAAAGTTATTCCAGAACACAAGGGGCACAGTTTCTTACCAGATCCTGTGTCTCTTGCCTTTGTTTTGTCTGCTCATAGTGATGTCCCATCAAATATCGGCACAGTGAAGCTCTGCACTTGACTTAAGTGCAAGTGCCCATGAAGATTTGTCTAAATCTTTCCACGTCCTTCCTGAAATTCATGCTCTAGCATACTCCAAATGTCAAAAAGTTAAGTAGTCATTTTAAATTTTTTATTTGTATCTTAAATATACTGTTGGTCTAAAAAAATTAATATGCAGAGTAATGAACTATTGAAGGAGTTGAAAAGACAGATATGTGTGGATGAGAAAGCAAGCTGCCTGAGATAGAGCATCTAGTCCCTGGAAGATATGTGAAGAGAAGTGGATGGAAGGTCATGATACAGTTATCTAAACTAAACCAACAGAAGAAAGTCCTGGCTACAAAAGACTCAACTCAGATTCAGGTTAGGGAACTGCCAGCCCAGGAACTCTCCCTATCCTAAGAGACAAAGATTTGCTTTATCTTCCTCTGAGGCTCATCTTCCTTCTTTCCCTGATACCCTGTCCTTTGTCTGTCATAGGAATGCACTTTGAAAAACCCTAGATGACTACAAGCAATCCTTTTCTAGTCCCATGGCCAATGACATTCCTCCACATACATATGTATAAAATATTAAAGTCTTAGATGTATATATTAGAGAAAACATGCATTGTCTTTCTGTGACTCAAAAGGAAATAGTTTTGACTGTACTGCTGCCATCTGAGGTCTCACAGAAATACTTTGCTGTTAGAGCTGGGCTCATGGCTGCCATCTAGTACTTGTAAATTGAATTGAGAGAAAGCCGAGTTGCGTCAGAAACTGTCCTAAAGATCTGAGTCAGAGTTTGTGATAATCATGCCAACAGGATTCATGCAGATAATGGTGGAGCTTAATCTAATGCTGTCAGTTGTCACCCTGATTCATGTAGGAATGGAGCTTTGAGATGGAGATACATCATAGGGTCTTTGGGATGGAGAGCAGAGGAGTGCTTTAGATACACCCACTGTTGGGTGCTTTCGTTTTCTAAGTGAAATGTGGGTCTATATTCTGCCCCTTCTTATACTTTGGAAATATTCTGGGAAGTAGAAGCAAGTCACTGCTCGAGAAGATACTGTTTTAGGTAACATGGCACAGTGAGCTCTTGTTGTCTTCCAGTCTTCCTCCACTCTCCCAATGTAAAGCACTGTTTTCCCATGGCAGGAAGACATATGACAGAACACAGGGGCCATTGAGAATTTATGATAGCTGTCATTAGGAAGAAATGCCAAATACCCCCATAAGACTCCATGGGCTTTGTCTTGTGGGCAAACACTGCAGCTCCTAGCATGTGTGCAGGTCTTTAATGGAGGACCCAGTAAACAGATTCAGCAAGTGTCTGAGGTAGCAGAGCTACAGAACTATGTGATCTCTAGGTATTTTATTGTTTAGTGCTTGGTGGTCATGCCAAAATGTTTGGATCTTCCCTCCATGAACAGCATAGGGACAATCAAGAGATTAAGGTTTTCTTGAAGTTCTGGACCTACCATCTATTAGGGGAGATAATTTTGTCAGTTTGCTTCACAATTTCCTTGCGCAAATTCCTTATTTCTATATGTGATTGTTGGTAGGATCTACAGTGAATTTCATTATGAGGCATAAACGATATCATGCCTTACAACGTTTAGTAGTAAGTGCCAAAAAGTATGCAAAGTTATTTACAGAAAGACAAGTTAGCTGTATGAGGAATAAATACATTGTCTAATGACACGTAGTGCCTGTCACAGTATAGCTTTACCTGTGATCCCATGTAAACATTGTGGTCTACTCACCCTGGAACCTGTGATTGTTGTCTTAATGAATGCCACCCATGTGCTTGTGCTTTTTTGTATTGCTTTCTAATTGGCTTTTTAGTAGAATTCTCAAAGGAAAATTGAATAAATTACTAATTTTTTTATACTTTTAGTCAGTGTATATAATGTGTATGATTTTTTCATCCAGTATCATCATTGTTTGTTCATATTTACCTCATCTGAATACCTTATTCAAGTCCCACTTCTGCCAGTTATCTCTGCCTCCTAATATTCCCTGTCTACATTCCTCTCATTCCCTGCCCCCTATCATAATATATGCAACCTAGTCAGTCTGTTTAGTGTTTGCCATCTGTGCATGTTTTCAGGACTAATAAGGTGGGATTGGAAAATCTCTGTGAGAGCTTGTCCATGGAAGAAACTGATCCTACCTATTTTTTGTTTTTGTTTTTTGGTTTGATCACCTCCAGGACTTCATGTAGGATTTGATCGATATAGACTCTCCCCAGTCCAAAAATGTAACAGGTGTTATCATGTTAGATTTGCTCAGGCAATCATATTTTCATATTTGTAGATTTATGGATTCCTTTATCTTGTCATTCTTGGGGAACTTAGCTACCAGCAGGCATTCTAGTCACCTGTCTCCTAAACTCTTTCTGCCACCTCTTTTGTGATTATTTTGTTTTAGGAGTAAGGTTGCATTGGAGATGTATCAGTTGGAATTTGCACACATAATAGTATCACTTATTCTTGCTATTTAGACCAGTTGTGCATATCTTCTCATCTATCAGCTATCAGCAGAAAATTGTCTTCTGCATGGAGTGAGTCTACAGAGCACCTCCCCATTTATATGCGGAACTGGCTGCCTTTATCTTCCACGAGAATTTTTTATGTAAGTAACCACACATCCTATGAATATGTAAATATGACACCTATGTCATATCCAGAAATCTCCGTGCCACATCAGTCCTTTCTATCTTCTGGCTCTTAAATTCTTCTTTCCTACTCTTCTTTAATATCCCCTGAGCATTGGCATGGAAAGCTAGTGCCAGGTGCTTGATTGCTTTGTGACACTCTAAAACAATTAATAAAGTTACCTTGAATTGGGGGGCAAAGTATGGGACGAGCTGACCAGAATTAGCCTGAGAGAAGTCAGAACTAGTCTATGTTTGTGTGATTATCATGTTATTTTAATTATTATGGTTTTGTTTTACATTTTGAAATGTGTAATTGTGATACCTCTCTCACCATTCTTGTTATTTAGGTATGTTTTGGCCTTCGTTGATCTTTTGTACCTCCAATTACATTGTCAAATGTTGTCTTGAAATTATGTCCATGAAGCACATGAGTTAATCGTGCAAAAAGAAAATAAAGGGCTATACCACATCTGACCAAAGAAATTGGTTCTAACAGAGAAGAGTTGGAAATTTGTTGCTATTCATTAAAATAGTCATGTTACTATTTAGGAGCTTAAATGAAGAAGTTAATATAAACAGTTAATAACCTTAACAACATACAGAACCAATAATAACAACATAAGAAAGAACAAATAAATACAAAATATCAAACCATAACAAAGAGCACAACAACAACAAAAACAAAACAACAAAAACAAAAGCAATCAAACCCAACCAAACAGGCAAATAAAAAATTAAGCTAAACAGCCCTAGGTTGCTACAGATTTAGCAGCACAGGCCTCCAGCCTGTGGATGGCCTTGGTTATGGTAGGAAGGCAGGTGTCAATTGTAAAAAGTCTTTTGAAATCTAGTACAGCCATGCCTCCACTGGCTGTACTAGGTCAGGTCTTTACCAAGACTAAGGTTGAGACTTGTTCTTAGAGCATTGTTTGTGGCACTAAAGGAAGCTCTTGAAAAATTATCACCCTCTGCCAATCCTGTTATGTCTTGGCCACTATTTCATTCTTTCAGCCAACATACACTTGTAAGCCTACTAGAGACCCAACAAATCTGTGGACAGCAGCTGAATCCCCATAAATATCAAAGATGTCTTCTTTAATGCTTTCTCAGAAGTAGTCCCTTCAGTCTAGGCTGTGAAACTGAAGAATCCTCATTTATTTTAAAAAATGAATGGAAAAAGAGAAATGAGGGACTGCAGCCATCTCTCTAGTGCATTCTCCCAGGGACATTTGTGCATGAC
This sequence comes from Cricetiscus sungorus, assembly GCA_030556225.1. Taxonomy (NCBI): domain Eukaryota; kingdom Metazoa; phylum Chordata; class Mammalia; order Rodentia; family Cricetidae; genus Cricetiscus; species Cricetiscus sungorus. The sequence continues at coordinate 167,995 of JANBXA010000741.1, forward strand.
ATGGTCTCAGCTTCAACATTGGACTGGAGAATGAAATATGATTCTTTTGTGTGTGGTCACTCTGGAACACCTTCACATCAGCACAGTCCTCTATGACTGATTTACCACTTCATAAGAGGGGCTGAAGACTCAGTGATGATGTCAAAGCCATCGACATATATCTGACCAAAAAAAGTCTTTTACACCAACATGTCTAACATTCATGTTGTTGTAGCCCTCACAATCTGTTGAATGTCTTGGTTCTCAATAATTTCTTCCTCAGGTGTCTGTATTTCAATCTTATTTTTGATGCATTTTTCCCCTTTGGGAATATTGAGACAACAGACCCATGTGTTTGATTGGGGCTGTATCACCTGGAGGTCAGCTGGTATTTGCCTCACTGGTGATTTAACAGCTATGAGGTGGTGTCTTCTTCATAGGAGGATGCCTTGATACTAGAGTGTAAAGTGTCAAGGGTCATGGTGTCTATGGCTTCTTTGAATTCCTCAGTTCTCTCAAGATCTGCTATTGAGAAGGAAAGGCAATCAGACCCACAAGCAACCTGGGTGGGGGCACAGGCTAGAAAATAATCAGGGTCTATTAAAATGGAAGCCAAGAGCAAGAGCCTTACTACTCCCAAGAATGCTGTTTGCTGGGGAAGGGAGGCTATCATGACAACTTGCCTGTGAGATTTAATGCTCCTGATGAAGCAGCTATGTCTGCAGGAGTCTCATCCTGGGCTGGAGCTGGTTCCAACTCAGACTGGAGATTTTTTGACCTACAGGAGGAAGGAAATTAGGGAAAGGCCTGGTGGCAACCTGCTGTATCAGCTATTTTGTCTGAACCAGCTCTGTTCAGCTGGACAAACCAGCATGAGATTTCAGCAGAGGGCATTCCCTGAATTCCCCAAGGGAGATGTGTCTGAGTACACCTGGGCCATGATTTTTTTCCAGCTTTTACAATCTGCTAGAAGATGAACTGAAGACTGCCCTGTACTGGGCAAGAAAATACAACCCATTTCTCCAGTTGTCTAGATGAATTATTTTGGAAATAAAATAAAAGAGTGGCAATATATGAGTAAGAGATCAGGACAGAAATACATGGTCTTGATTAGATATCAGACGAATGTGAGCAACCTGAGAAACTTAATGTAGACCATCTAGGGATCCAATACAAATAAAAGCAATGAGTGTTCTAATTATTTGTACAGCACAGACATATGCACATGTTCAATTACCAACCCATCAATCTTCTTATAACCAGAAAAATCTGTCACAGGAAAGGGATGCACACTGCACAAAGCCTGTAATCATCGGTGGGGGGGGGGGCTGCATGCAGATCTGCCCAAAGGTGGTAGGAACTTCTCTTTTAAGGTGGGAGGAAAATAAAGTGGCAGGTGCACACACAGTCCACCACAACTAACCCTATACTTGCTAGGTTTAGGAATACCACAGCGAGATTTGTGGAGACACAGGGGACAAAGAGATATCAGAAGATAATAGAGGTTAAATAAATCCCCAGAAACACTAAGGACCAAAAATAATGTTTCCTGGAGGATACAATGTAGACTTGGCCAGAATAATTCCCTCACTTTGACTGAGAGCCATTCAGATGGGGAGAATCCCAAAGAGGGCACAGATCCAGGTACTGCTGTCTTACATGGTTCTAAGGGTTCCTCCTGGGTTGGGCTCTGACCTCTTCTCCAAGACACTGAACAGAGGCTCCATCTTTTCTGCCAAGTCCCTATAGTGAGTGATCAGCTCCTTCTGCTTCAGCAGGTTCTTCAATCTTTCATCCAGGCTTTCTCCTTGCTGTTTATTAGAGAATGTGTTCTCAGTGGAGGGGTGCTCACCCACATGAACACACATGAACCAATGAGCCTACACAAGTACAAATATGCACAACACAAGCACTATAATGTAGTAACATGTTTAGTTTACCAGTTATTGCTAATATAAGGAGAAATCACCAGGGATATTTGAGTAAACAGTACACTTTTGTTGGGTGAGAGAGGACACAATGGGCATGAGAAATAGGCAGCTCACTCACTGAAGTGTCTATGTAAACATAATACACAGACAGCTGTCCATCTGTGGTCCTGGCCTGTTAGACAACCCTATATAGGAAATTCCCCAGGCTGTGCAGTATAGGAATGTTCCCCAACACAGAGATATTGGCTGGTGGTGGACCAGCACACTGGCCTTGTTCACTGCTTTCCAGTGCCCCAGGTGTGCAAATTCCTCCAAAGCAGCTCTTATAAGCACAGGCTGCCTTACTAGCAGCACAAAAGAAATGAGCTCAGGCTTCTATCGAATCTACACCACCAGGCATCAAAAATGGCAGTTCTTCCCTATAAGATGATTGTGTCAGGGATTTGTGTGAGTAACAAAAGGCTGACTAATTCAGAGAGTAATGATTGCATGTATTATTTCATGCTGAACAATATTCCATAGAAGGACTCAACAACATTGTACTTTCTCATTCATCGAATGATAGGAATCTGGGTAGTTCCTACGTTGAGGCATCTCTGAGGAATGTTGTTACAACTCTGATGTTCCCTAGCCTCTCTGTGGACAGGTACTTCATATTCTGGATTCAAAAGGTCCACTGGGGACAGCAGTTTCACTTTCTGGCTAATGTGTGTGGATTATCACTGTGCAACATCATTTTCTACCAGCAGCAATCTTTGAGGTTCCTTTCTCCCAGTCCTCCAAGAGGCTGATTTTAATCAGAGTGAACAACTTTGAAGAAAAACTGTTACTGAGTGCTGAAGACACAGAACATGGTGCATGATTTAGTCCATCATGAGGCTAAACAGGGTGCACTGAGACACCCCATTCTCACACACAGCATGGCTATGGGACTCCTGCTGGACAGCGATGGAGCTGGAAGCACACTTAAAATCAGAATCTCTCAACAAATGAAATCCATCAAAGCTCCAAGGCCAAGGTTAACTGAACCAAGGTTAGACAAAGGTGGAAAAAAAATGATAGCAGCCAATGCTGATGATGGCAAAACAAGATACAGAGAAGATACAGTGAGCTTTCAGACCATTGAGTGTGTAATCACCATTCCCCCAGAGCAGAGAAAGTACCCAAACCCTGAGGAAGCATATCCTGCTTCTCAGAAACCTTGTTTTGCCATAGTGACCCCTTGTCACATTCTTGTACCACATTTCTTTGGTTTGATCCAAAGTCTTTTCTTGCAGATAAATGTTTTCCCCTTGCAACACCAGAAATCCATTGAATTACACTAGTTATTGTGTCCTTTAGCTCTACAGAACTGGGTGGACATAGGGAAAATGAGCAGCAGCATACATTATATTTTGAAAGTAAAGTGAGCAGACAAAGTGTTTTCTCAATGACATTGACCTCCATATCATTAATGATGTTCCTGAGTAAGTGAATTTACAAATATTCACATACACACATGAACACATCAGTGCACACCAACACCAATACATAATGCATATCTCTGCTACCCCATAAGAAGCTCTATATATAGGAGCTCTCCTCAATGCAACCACATGTAACTGTGTGATATGTGATTGACCCATCTTTCTGAATGTACTGGATGTTATAGCAGTGCAAGAGTGTTTGATTGCCAATCATTTAATTTCTTACAAGAGGATTACTGGACAGAGAGATTTATGAATGATAATGATAATGAAAAAATGGATTGTATTAGGTGGGAATCTGGAGTGGTGGGTGCATGGTTACACATGGATCTCTATGTTTATGGCTGGACAGGTGGGCATCCTGTTTATACTGCCTCAGCCTACCTGATTCTCCTCAGCACAGGGTTCACAGATTTTCTCCTGGACCTCTTTAAAGAGCTTCTTCACCTCCTCACAGGTACCTCGTAGTGCATTCTGCTTCTCCCACAGCTTTCTCTTCTCCAGTCTTAACACATGGACATGGTTTTTCACCTGAGTCAAATCTCGTAGGATCAGGCTGTGGAAGTAACGGAACCATCATCCAAAAATGTTAAGCCCCAGCTGGCATCTATTTGCCATCCCTACCTAAAAATACCATCACTCCTGAAAACTCCTAGGCACCTAGACACCCCAAGACTGTAACTCACAGTAGCCAAGCAAGCATCACTGAGAAGCAAGCCTAATCTAGTTTTTCAAACCACTTTTGAAGACTCTTTCACCAAAAAATGATACTGTTGCTCTCATGAAGCTCACACCTGTGCTTACCTGTTTATTGTATTGGGAAAGCATCAGCAGGTAGAGGGCAGACACAATCTGAGGGGGAGCAAAAATACCAAATGGAATAAATTCTGTCTAAAGGACCCATGGAAACCACATGGGTGAAGTCCCTGCTAAAGCTTGAGAGACATAGGCTGACACCAACTTCATGTTTCAAACCATTTTTAAATCTAGGGCCTCATATAAAGAACATTACTGAGAGAAGCTAGGTGTCTTTTAACATTTAACAAAATAGTTCATGAGGCACAAATTCATGGGTCACAAGGAAGGCTGTTTTCTAAGGGGTAGAAAGTTAGAATCAAAGTCTTCACTGAATCAAAGACAAAAAGAGCAAAACCAGCGCCTCACAAGCTTAATATGACACTTGCCTGTAGGATTCGTTCTCTTCAATAAGCTGGATGCACTTGTTCAAGGAATCACTGATCTCCAGGGGCAATTTCTGAAGGTCAGACATCACCTGCTCATGCTGCTTTCTCATCATCTCAAAAGAATTCAGCCTGTAATAGGGCAAGAGCCCAGGAGAAAGAACCCCATGAACACTGGTCTCAAGGATAATCTGAGATCAGTCTATATTGTGGACAACCCAGCTTAGTGGGTGTCACAGCCTGGCACCATACACTGGGGTCTCCTGGAGTTTATTAAACTTCCTATACTGTCCCTAGGACAGAATAGGCAGGGGGCCAAATGCACTTATATAGGACTGTATCAGCATCTTCAGTGGGTTTGGAGCAATAAATTGGCTACCTAAAAATTTCCCAGGAGTCTCTGCCACATACCTAATCACAAGAGAAATCTCTGATGATATTTCTCCTGTCTTCAGAACAGGAATACCTACTTTGGGTGCCCATTTTAACACAGAGGATCAGAGCACACAATCAGTATTTCTAGAGAGGAGTGCCAACTTCAGGGTACCTTTGTCAACTCTACAGTGGATTTCAATGTTCCACCAAGGTGAGCACAGTGACAAAGCAATTTGCTCATCAAAGTGGTGTTACTTGAGCTCAGAAGTGGCTTATTATAGAAACTGAGAATATCAAAACCACACATGAAACCATTGTCTTCTGGCTCACAGGAGTATTTGTACATACAACAAACATACTCTGTCAACCCTCCACATATACCTCAAGGCACCCATGATATGCAGAGAGCTGGCAGTGTTTCCAACTAGGAGGAAGAAATCAGAATGGAGCAGTTATGAGCTTGAAGTGTCCCAGCCATAAACTGAGATTGATGAAAGTGACCAGGCCCCTTCAGCTGCTCCCAGGAGCTTTTACTACATAATCATCTGTTGGTCAAGCATTAAGACTTTCTACAAACTCATAGGACCTAATGTGTCCTTCAAACCAGCACCTGCCACAGCATCTTTTAATGCATGTTGAGAGCTCCCTATGCCCAGACTGTGATGCAGGCCACAGGCCCTGCTGTTCATTTGGAGGAAGCATAATAGCCTGTGTCCACATGTCACACTCACCCAGGTTCCACGTTCTGTCTGTATAATACACACAGGGAAATTAGTTTAGGCACCAGGACACCCTGAAGTTTTAGCCTCTTGAACTCAGGAAAGCTTGGATTGACTCTGTGGGATCAAAAATGTCAGCAGAGAACTGGGATAATGATTACCTGTTGTTCAAGTTCTTCTTAGTATAACTGGCCAGGATTGCCCTCAGCTGAATTCGCTCATATTTCATACTCTGTACCTTAATGGAGAGTTCTTCCAACATCTCCATCTGCTGGGCCTCCTCAGTGAAGGTGGAGAGTTGGGATGATGCCTCCCTCATAGTACCTGCAGGTAGATGAAGACAAGTCAACTGGAATATTTGAATGGCCTAGTGCAGGAGACTCTACGTTGAGTACCAAATAAAAGCCCAAGGAAGAGGAAATGCTAGGGACCCAGTAGATGCCTCAGAGAACAGGGCAGCTATGCTCACACTGGGGTCAATGAGCTACGTCTCTGACTTCCAACACCATGGATAGTCATGGGAATCATTCGTCAATTAAATCCTCTGTCCTTGAAAGGCATAAACTCCCACACCCATGTAGATTTTGTCGACAATGTAATCTCATATCTGATGTTCTGCAGGTAAGTCCTGTAGTCCCTAGAGCTTAGTAGCACCACGTCCTGATCACTTGTGTGGAGAACAAAAGCATCTGAATGTCCAAGACTTTGGTTCATGGCCAGGGGAGTTTTCCTTCCTTCTTATTAGTACAAGATTCCCATGGAAACTGAAGGAATCCATTCAGATGAAGTGCAGCAACACCCCAACCTCAGAAATGCACACCATTAGTCACTCATTTGCTCCTGCTGGCCTCCCTTTTCAGTCAAAAAGAGGGTAGGGATCTTCCAGAAAACCAACTGCAGGTTTGTAAATGCATGACTTCATCTCACTATCCATGGAAAACATTTACTCTGGGCCTGCTCTTAGGGGATCCAGAGAAGCAGGATCAGCCCATTGTTTTCCAGATACTCCGAGGTGTTGAGCCCTACTCTTGCAAGCACCACCACAAGTTCTACCTCCTCAAGAAAGCTTCGCATACCCTGAAGAGGATTCACTGTGCCTCCCTCAGAACCTTTTATTTCTCCATGTTTTACACTGAGACTAAAATTCAGCTTCCTTTTTTCTCTTTCTGGTCTCCCCATGTCTCTGTTCTCTCCAAAGCAGTTTGTTCAGGCTTGCCAACATGTCTATATACACTAAAAGCATATCCCACAGGCACTTGGGTTTCCCAGAGCATGGGTGACTACATTACAGGGAACTCCAATGGCTCTCCACAATGCAATACAATTATCCAGAGAAGGGACTATTTGGGTCAACAGCAGTCCTCACCTACATACTAACTAGATCTTCTGCAGTTTGCTTGAAGCCATACTGACCATTCAGGAACTTCAGAAGATACATAATGGAAGACCTTCATGCCCTTATTACAAAAACAGTGATCTCTGTCTGTTGCATTAGAATATTCTCAATACTACATGTATGAAATTTGAAGACTCACTTCCAAAAATCACAGGAAATGGGTCACCCCTTATTGAGATCTCTAATCAATAAATGGAAAAAAAGGTTTCTAGGTAAATAATTCAGGATGGTGGGAGGAAAGTTTAGTGCCCTGTAGGCAACAAGCACATTGTGGAGGATCCACATGACTGGTAAAATATGTTGATGTGGTAGGGATTGTAGTTGTCCTGTGAAAAATACTGTAAGTCCCATAATGGATTAAAATTACTCCTAAACTTCAGCAGAACACATTATATCCATCACAGGTTATCAAATGTGTGTTGTGACACATCAGACTAGAATCACTGATCACTGGGGCTACTAGGTGAGCCCTCAACACAAGAGCTAACACTCCCATGGAGAGTGGTGTCCATTACTGCATTCATGTTTGAGAAAATATGATTGGCTATTGAGAGGCAACAGAGATTTGCAAAGTCATTTTCAGCAATTGAATTTGTCATACATCTGGGGAGGGTATGTCACTGTTATGGTGTGTCACTGTTATGGTGCTTCCCCATAAAAGACAAATTTCTTGATCAGAAATCACTTGTTACAATGTACATGTGTTAGGCAAGTGGACACAGCAAGCTTACATTACAATATTCATTGGAACATAAGACAGACAAATGCCACAAAAAGAGATCCTTGGACCTATAACTTTCCCAGAGCCCAACTACATTCTTTTGATTTACTGACAGTCTTGAAATGAAGAGTCAGCGCCATGCTCAGCTTGAAGAGCAAATTCTCCAGAAGTCTGGCATTGGCTTTAAAAGTATGCTTTGTGAACCCCAGAACAATGAATGATATGTGGTGAACTAAATCCATCCTGATATTGTGTCACACTGACAGATATGTTAGACAAGGTGAGGTATCTCTGCTATACCCATTCAAAGGACAGCACCTACCCTACATACTACTTCATCTCAGTCAATCCTGACACACTGAATGATTCTCAGGAAGTAGTGGACAGATGAGACTTTGCCCTAGTAGGTTCTGAAAGACCAGACTTTAGTCTTCCTCTCTGTGGATGGCATTTATTTCTTAGGGAGGTGAGTGTCTCAGAAGTTACTTAGTTTCTTATGTCTCCCTACACCAGAAGGTCCAGAGGAGAGACTCCTAAGGCTTATTCACAGTTTCAGAGGATGTACCTTGGCTTCAGAAACCTTACCCTTGTGCTTTAAGCAGCCTTGATATAATTGCTACTGTCACTTTCGCTCAGGTAGCACAGGGATGGCCAAATCACTTACTTGATGCTTCAGACTCACATGGTATTGGAGAATTCACACAGGGCAGAACATAGTCCCAAGATTCACAAACCCATCAGTACTAATGGCCCAGGTCACCCAAAGCTGGCAGGAATTGGCAGTCTCTGCCCATGTCCACTGGCTCTAATAGCTCTCAGGCAGACCTGGAGACCTGTGTGCCACTCACTCTCAGCAGGGAAGTCAGAAACCTTAGGGATCACTTTAAGACAGCAGCATTTGGGGCCACAGTTCTGCTAGTGGCTGTGATGTAAAGCATAACAACCTCACCAGGGCACATTTCTTGTCCTATTAGCACTGTCAAACAACCTTTAGGACTCCAGTGGGGCAAAGTACAGTGAAGGTATCAAAATCTTATTAATTCCCCTGTGTCTTCTCCCTCATTACTGTGAAACAGAGGGTCCCCAGCACAAATGCCACCATCTTGTCAATTTCTGACTGTGTCAAACCAATCATCATGAATCCTTGATGTGGGTAAATCCTTTAGGAAACCAGAGAAGCAGTATAGACCTAATGTTTTCCAGAAGCCTCTGTTTCTGAACCTTAGCCATGGAAGTCTCAAGGCTGTCACATACAGAAAGCTCCCTAGTCCCTTCCTTGAACTCACTGTGTCTTCCCCAGGACCATTTAATTCTCCATGTTTTCCTGTGAGACCTGGGGCCACCATCCTTCCTCACTCCAGTGTCTTCACGTTCTCCATTCCTCCTCCCAAATACAGTTTGCAGTCTTGAAACATGTCTGTAAGTGAACCTTATAGGCAGTGAATGATCAACTGTCCTAAGGGCAGTTGGTGTTGCTACAAGTGATATCACAGGATTCCAAGAAATCTCCAGGATACAATAGAATTTCTAGAAGGCACAGCCTTTGCCTCCTTGCTTTTTAGTTCTCCCTTAACATATCAGAAGCTTAAGTTTCCATTCCAAGATTCTCTCCTGTGACACAGGGGAAGCCATTTAACACCTCCCTCATCCAATGTTAAGAATTTCTCTCTGCTTCATTAGAATTTTTTCACTACTTCATGTAGTGAGATATTCACTTTGTCTGCACCTGTTTCACTGACCAAGCCCATTGGGGGTGGAAACAAGGGTGGATGAGACCTGGGGATACTAGGTCTGATGAAGGGGCCCCAGAGAGCTCTCTTGCTTGCTGGACTGGGACAGAGAGCATCCAGAGTCATCCTTGGGACTAGGAACCTGCTGGTGTTCATCTGTAGCTGTTGTAAGTTATTTCTCCCTGAATAAACATCTGTTCAGCCTGTTTTTCCTGTCCTTATTAAACCATGATATCTAGTGTCAGTTTTCTTAACTACAAACCATTACTGGAGTAGAAGGCCATGATTTGAAAAACAGGAAAATAGCCTTAAAAGGGGACACATACTTGAATAGTTCATAAATACTATCAGCTGAAGCTGAAAAGGAATTAGAATGGGTAGAAAAGAGGATAGTAGAGGAACATGTGAACTGTATGATTCCAAAACTAGACTGTATTCTTGTTACATTACCATCTAGAGAATATCCTTCAGGGAGTTTGATGCAGAGGGAAGATGTCATATTAGATTGGACAATTCTACCACATAAACAGAATAAAAAACTAAAAACATATATAGAAAAGATCTCTGACTTGATTATAAAAGGTAAATTATGACTTCGTCAACTAACGAAGGGATCCAGCAGAAATTATAGTACCTTTAACTAATGAGGAAATTTCCTCCTAATGGAATGATAATGAATATTGGCAGAGAGCATGCAGTAATTTGGGGGGAACAATTAGTAAGAATTATCCCAAAAGTGAAAGAATAAAATTCATAAAGACAACAATTTGGATCCTTCCTCACATTGTATGGAAAACATCTGTCTGTGGAGTTGATACATTCTACACTGATGCAAACAAATCTGGTAAGGCAGGAAATAAATCAGGGAAAATGAGTAAAGTAGTTCAAAGCCCTTATAATTCTGAACAAAAGGCAGAATTGTATGCCAGTCTCATGGTTACTGACTCTCAATATGCAGAGAGAGTCGTCTTACACATTGAAACTACAGAATTTATTCCCAACAATAGAATTGACTTCATTGCTTATACAGTTACAAGATATCAGAAATAGGACTCATCCTGTATATATAACACACATCAGATCCTATATGGGTCTGCCAGGTCCTCTAGCACAAGGCAATTATGAAATTGATTGGTTATTAATAGGAAGTGTTCTAGAAGCCTCGGAGTTTCATAAGAACTACCACGTGAAAAGAAAAGGTTTAAAAAATGATTTTTTTATCACTTGGCAACAAGCTAAGGAAATAGTAAGGAAATGTCCTACCTGCTCATTCTATAACCAAACTTCCTTACCACCAGCCAGCAACTCAAAATGTATAAATAGGAATAAAGTATGGCAAATGGATGTGCTTCATTTTGCAGAATTTGAAAAATTAAAATATGTGTACCACACTATAGACAAATTTTCATGGCCACTGCTCTGCACTCTGAAAAGGCTGGTTCTGTTATCACACACCTATTGGAGGTAATGGCCATTATTGTTATACCTGCACAAATAAAACCAGCAATGATCTGGCATATTTCTATAGCAAATTGAAATATATTTTTTGAGTATTATAACTTAAAGCACATAACTGGTATACCATACAATCCTATAAGACAAACAGTAGTTGGGAGATCTAATTGTACTTTAAAAGAAATGCTCTATAAACAGGCAGGGGGATCCAAGACACCCAAACCCAGATTACATGATGCTTTATTAACATTAAACATTTTTAATGCTAATGAAAAGGAAAACAGCTGCAGAAAGACACTGGACAATAAAAAAAAAACAAAAACAAAACCCATGTTTCCTTTGCCTATGAGATTAGTTTAGTCAGACATAGATGCTTAATCTTCAATTGATGGGAGATGTTATTCTGTGTATATGTTTCTCATACTGGTTAATAAAGCACTGTGGCCAATAGAAAACTAGATAGGCGGGGCTAGGAGACTAGGAGGAGGAAAGAGGAAGTAGAAGGCGGGGTCGAGATGTAGCCCAGGAAGGAGAGAGGACGCCTGCCGCGTGGCTCCCCGATAAGACGACCACGTGGAAATACTTGGATAAGTAGAAATGGGTTAATAATTAAGGCAGATCTAGCCCATAAACAATAATGGTAACTGGCCAACAGGATTGTATCAAATACAGAGTCTCTGAGTGTTATTTGGGGCTGGCGCGGCTGTGGGCCCACATGGCGGTGGGACCAGGAGGCCAGCGGGGAGACCTGCTGTAACATTCAATCACTTCATAGACCTGCAGAACATGGCATTTAAAAGTTTTTATATTAGTACTCTGTTGACATGAGACACTGTTGTTCCTGAAAGCACTGTGCACTTTCCCGAAAGTATGTTGGACAATGTTGTTGCTCCTTCTGGAGTTCATCCTCGCTTCGGCTAATGGCCTCTTGGGCAAGAAACTGCCTCAACCTTGACCACTGATTTGGACATGCAGTCCTATGTGCTTGCAGGAGACAAACATAGAAGACTGCTGAACCTTGCCAAGTCAGGGTAAGACAGCCTTTCTACCTCCCTGCTTTTGTTGTGGTCTGTCAAATACTCCTGGCCTTTGCCAAAACTGGCTGTACCAACGTTGCTGTGAGACCTTGGGTGACTGTCCAGGTAGCTTTCTGTTTCTGTCCTCACTGCACCTTTTGGAAGTTGCCCATCTGCACTTCTTGTCTACCCTAATATCATTATTTTCCTTCTCAGGTCTTGAGGAGATTATAGATTAAACTATCATAAGTATTATTTTCTCTTCCTAGTTAGATATATTAGGTACTAGACTTAAGCTTTCCAGGATGTATTGACCTCAGTATGGAGACCAGGATATGTGTTACATTGAAGTAACCTTTGTATCTACAGGAGAAGAAAAGTTTTGCATATCATCTAAGTTGATCAAGATCTGAGTTGAACAAGAGAAACATTTTAATGAAGAGAAATGACAAGTCATCCAAAAAAGTAGTTCCCATGAATTGTGCAGAGACCTCTCAAAGGTAGGGGAAGTGTTCTGTTATTGTCCTTACAGGAAAACATCAATCTTCAAACAGCCAAAAGACACTGAACATGTAGGTACCTATAGAATAGAAGATAGCTCTCCAGAAAGAACCATTTAATAAAGAGGAATCTGATTTATGGTTAAAAAAATATTTAACTCTAGTGAACTATTTCTTTTTCTTTTTAATTTTCTTTTCCCTTTTTTTTGGTGAACTATTTCTATACAGGAATCCATTTCTCTTTACTATCTAGTATTCCTCTAGTCCAAGTTCATGTAAACCAATGTTGTCTTTGGAGTTGGATTTGGCTTTCCTTCTCTAAATGCAGGCATGCTGTTCTGCCTTATATCAAGAAGCCAGTTGGTGTAAGGCAGAGGGGACTGTCATTTGCCTATACATAATTTTCTCTCTGAAATCCTATCTTTCTCATATACATTTTCATGCTTATTATTGCCTTTCCCACTAGTCATACCTTAAAAGTTTAAAACTTTCCATTGATATTGATGTTTAAGTTTTCTACAAAGAACAATAATTCCTAACAGCAATATTTGAACTCTCTGGAAAAAAGATGTGGTCCCACTTCATCATTTCCCCTTGACTCAATCTGATGCATCTTAACTACAAAAATGACCCTAAATGTGGTTTGGGACTGTTATGCTCAAGACATCTCCTGACTAGCTAGCTGAAATGGTGCACCTTCTCATTACACCCTGGCCAGAGTTTCATATCGAACTCCAGTCAAGCATTTCCTGCCACATAGAAACTAGCTACATATGTCACAGCTAGTCTCATTGAGAAATTTGGTTGCTAAAAATTTTCTTCATACAGGATTCCATGGAGCAATCATTGTCCCATTTCAGCATGATGTAATTTTAAGATAATGATGGCCCCTGTCCCTACTCTTGGCTTTTAGGGATAATATTCATCTTCATAGGGTTTATTTTAGTTACTTAGGATTGTGTATGGAAGGTTATGCTTAGACTCGGGTATCTCTTTTAGACAAGTATAGGGTATGGTTGGGAAAGGTTTGGTTTAGATTGGATATAGGTAGATTAGCCTATCTTCTTGTGGATTCTATTAGTAATAGTGAGATATTAGTATTATACAGCTTACATAATTATAGATTATTATATGTGGTAACCTATGTAAAATGAAGTCTATATTCTCTTCCCAGGTGAATTGTATAATATATTTTGTCATATTGTATAAAAATCTTTCCATTTATAATGTTTTGTGCACAATATCCTTACCATATTCTCTGTATGAATACTTTTACCTATGTTAAAAACATTTTGTATATCGATACAATTTATGATATTTTTATCATGCTGCACTATGTGATTCTACCTCTGGTCAAGACATTTCTACTCTAACTTTGTTTTAGAAATTTACATGTATATATATGTACATAGTTATATTGTTTAGGTATTTGTCCCTGCTTTACTCAGGGTAGTCTCAACCAGTCTTGTAGCTAGGTTCCTGAGTATTACAAATTATCATCACCCATGTTTCTTATACCTATGAGATTAGTCAGACATAGATGCTTAATCTTAAAACACTTCATAGACCCACAGAACATGGCATTTAAATGTTTTAATATTAGTACTCAGTTGACACGAGACACTATTGCTCCTGACAGCACCATGCATTTCCCCCCCAAAAAAAAATGTTGGGCACTGTTGTCTCTCCTTCTGGAGTCCATCATGGCATCAGCTAATGGCCTCTTGGGTAAAGAACTGCCCCCACCTTGACCATTGATTTGGATGAGCAATCTTATCTATGTGCTACAGGAGGCAAATAGAAAACTGTTGAACCTTGCCAAATCAGAGTAAAACAGCCTTTTTACCTCCCTGCTTCTGCAGTGGTCTGTCAGATACTCTAGGCCTTAGCCAAAACTGGTTGTACCAACGTTGCTTTTAGACTTTGTGTGACTGTCCAGGTAGCCTGCTGTTTCTGTCCCTACTTGCATCATTTGGAAGTTGCCCATCAGCACTTCCTACCTACCCTAGTGTTGTTATCTTCCTTTTCATGTCTTTGATGAGGTTGAAGATTAAATTATCACAATTATTATTCTCTCTTCCTAGTTAGATATATTAGGTAGTAGACTTAAGCTTTCTAGCTTAGGACAATTCTATTGTAAACTCCATTGCCTTCACCCTAGGACTCGATATATAGGTCTTAAGTTTGTATGTTCTTGATTTTCTTTTTCTTGGAGCATACGTTTTATTCACTGTTTTGTATATAGTTTTGTATCAAGCCTAAAAATTTTCTTTAAAATAAAAGGGGAATTGTAGTGAGATATTCACTTTGTCTGTAACTGTGGCACTGACCAAGCCCATTGGGGGTGGGGATAGGGGACCCCGGAGCACTCACATGCTTGCAGGACAGGGACAGAAGAACATCTGGAGGCATCCTTGGGACCAGGAACCTACTGGTGTTCATCTGCATCTGTTGTAAGTTATTTCTCCCTGAATAAACATCTGTTCAGCCTATCTGTTTATCCTGATCCTTATTAAACCAGGATATCATTTGTTTGTTTGAAGATTCTCTATACTGATTTCCAGAGTACCTGCATCAATTTTTTATTTTTCTAAACAATGAATGAAGGTTGCTTTCCTCTCACAATCTACCCCAGCCTTTGCTGTCAGTTGCTTTATTAATTTTGAGAATTTCATCTAAATTTCCTCTAACCATATGCATTTCCTTTTGCAGGATGTGATGAGGTGAAAAGGGCTGATTATTGAGACTTGTGGAGATGGCCTGAAGTCAATTTTGTTGGTGGTGTCAGTCCACTAGGGGCACTGCAACATTCCTAGAAATTACTTTTCTTAAGGTGCCTAGAGGTTTAAAGATCTGAGGAGAGACATAAGACCACAGGGCAATCCACTCACAAAGAAAGGAGTAGGGGTCCTGTTTGCTGGATTCCATGGGCCTATCAACAACAATTCTCTGAACAAAATAGAATCCCACTGGTCATATTATGAGGATGGACACTCAAAGGAAAATATTTCTACTGTTATCCGTTTTTTGGCATTATGTTTATTATTTCATAAATTTAAAGTAATAAAAATATTGCAATACACTTTATACCATACATGCTATGTATGTATAGTGCGTGCACGCACACATGCACACGCACACACACACACACACACACACACACACACACACAGAGTAAACTAGAAAGAAGAGGAAGAACTACTTGAGAAGGAAAAAGGGGAAGCTATAATGTATGGAAGAATAGAAGGGCAGGGGCCTCACTGAACTGGAGCAGGGATCCACAGCCTCATATTAACCAGCTGTGTTTTCCTACACCGTACAATGAAAGTGCTGGGCAGAAGCCAAGAAGAGATGAAAAATATATCAGGGGGGAAAGAGGGACAGGGCTTGTCTTGTTTTCTTATAACCAGCAGCTGTGTTCAGAATATTTTCCATGTACTTGATGGTCTTAAGTCTAAGAAATTCCTTTTATTACATACAGTGCATTGCATGCTGATATGTCAACTATTGTAATTTAAGAGTCCTGCCAGGTATTTCTTGTTGAAGGATTGGCACTTGCCCAGCAGTGGATAACCAACACAGAATGAATCAAACAGTGTTATTCTATCATACTGCTTAATTTGAACATTATTTATCTTACTGGTCTTTTGTCTCTGTTTATCTGTGTTTTCATGAGGTTTTTGTGTGAGAGTTTATGCTTTGTTAATTTTTTTAATTCTGCTTCATTTGGGTTATATTTGTTTGCCCCTTTGTTTGACTTAAAAAGAGAGAAAAAGAAAGAATATGGAGTTGGGTGAGTTAGAAGGTGTGGAAGTTTGTGGAAGTGGGGGGAGACAAGACCAGAATATATTATTGTATGCATAAAAATTTCAAGTCAAAAATTAGTCAAAGAATGATGCAAGGATTCTGTAAGACACTTTTAACCCACTGGAGATGTTAGTTTTCACACTAGCATTCTGCATTTATGTATTCCCTTCCTCAGACATTCCCCCCCCCAAACTCTGCTTATAAGAAGTGTTACATTAGAAACACTTCTTATAAGTGTCCCAGGGTCCCCATCAATGTGCTTCACAGTTGTAGAGAGATTGCCATGCAGAGTCATGAGGTGGAAGTGGGTGGGGCTTCTTTTTCAGATGAATGAGGAGGTTGGGTGACTCAGAGAGAACCTGATGTGTGTAAGTACAAGACTTGACACCCTCACAAGTGGAGAGAGGACATCCCAGCAACTGGGCAGGGGCCATGGAGAGGAAGCTGGGAGCTGTGCTGGGGATTCTGTGCATGCAGATTTGCTGTGAGTTGTGCTCTCCTACATTGCTTTAGGGATACTCCAGAGATGTCAGTGGTGGATAGGATGAGCCAACCTAGAGGTCCTGGGCAGTCATCCTCAAGGTGTCTCCAGGAACATTTGACAAGTGTGGGTGAAAACCCCTCACCATTCTCATTTGCTTTTCTGTTTCCAAGCAGGGGTGAGAGGAGTTGAGGTGGAGCAGAGTCCTTCAGCCCTGATTCTCCACGCAGGAACCAGTTCTACATTGACATGCAAGTTTTCTACGGCCATGAATACTGTGCAGTGGTTCAGACAGAATCCCAGGGGCAGCCTCATCAATCTCTTTTACTTGGCTCCAGGAACAAAGGAGAATGGGAGGTTAACTGCAACATTCAATTATAAGGAGCGCAACAGCAGCCTGAACATCAGGGATGCCCAGCTAGAGGACTCAGGCACCTACCTCTGCTCTGCTGATGCACAGTGTTTCCAGCAAGCCTGCAACCTGGCCCCAAACTGCAGCTGGGTGTGCAGCTACAGCCCTTAAACAGTGAGGCTCTGTAGGAGGCTTTTGCACAGCTGTGGCTTTATCAGATCTCCACCAATTATCAGGAAGGTGTGAGGAAACACAAAATTACCACAGCAGATGTTCACTCTTAAAATGATGTAATACTGACTCATAGAAGGATAAATGTTCTGAAATATCAGACCACATGATTAAAATCTACACTTTAGTTTATCAAATGCTTCTGCTAATGTCATAAAATGTAAACTGTCATACATACTCCAGGATCATTTCAGTCATTTCCCTAGATTGGAAACTGAGAGCAACTGTTTCCATTCTATGTTTAGAGAACACAGGCCACACCAGAAGCTAATCTGCTCACCATGCATTTGATAAAAGAATTAATTAATTAATTACTAAATTATTAATTAATTAAGCTCTACAAAGACCATCTTGAATCAAAACATAATGTGAACATTGTTTTGATATTTAAAAATATACTTAATTGTCACCAGCCTATCCACCCCAGACCACCAGGAATCCCCACCTGCCTAATCTCTAACCCCCACATCCAGTCCTCTACTGGAGTTTGGGCCCCTCCCAGAGATCTGCCTATCCCCTGGGGCCATCCTGAGTCTCTGCAGGCTGGATCCTTTGATCTCTATCACCAGGCCTCTGCTAAAGAGGTCTCAGCTGGAGAGTGCAAGGCCCCAGGTAGATCTGCCTGAATCCCAGCCTGAGGGTTCACTGACAGGTCTCTCTTGGAGCCTTATCTTTGAACCCCAAATCAGGGCCCATGCCTGAGGAGAGACCTCCTAGAGAGCTTGGATCATCCAGAGCTACAAACATTGAACTTCTGACCCACCTAAGCCCACTGGGGGAGTACCATAGAGAGAGAGGGACCCTACCCACACCTACTGAAAGAAGCAATGGGAAGTTGGCAACCTAATAAAATACCTAACAATAGAAAGACAAGCATAACACCACCAGAATCTAGGGATTCTACACCAACTAGACCTGAACACCCAAAAGCAGATGAAGCAGAAGAGAACGACTTAAAATATATCATCATAAAAATAATAGAGGTCATCAAGGATAATGTGAAAATATCCCTTAAAGAAATGGAAGAAAAAGCAAACAAAAAATTGGAAGAAATGAACAAATTTCTTAAAGAAAGTAAGGAAAGCCAAGAAAAAAACAATTAAACAGGTGAAGGAAATGGTTCAAAACTTGAAAACTGAAATAGAGACAATAAAGAAAACACAAACTGAAGGAATGCTGGAAATAGAAAAACTGGGCAAACGATTGGGAACTACAGATGCAAGTTTAACCAAAAGAATACAAGAGATGGAAGATAAACTAGGAGAAATAGATTCATCGCCTAAAGAAAATCTTAAATCCAACAAATCTTTAACACAAAATATTCAGGACATGTGGGAACACCATGAAAAGTCCAAACCTAAGGATAATAGGCATAGAAGAAGGCATAGAGAAGCCCAGCTCAAAGGTGCAGAAAACATATTCAACAAAATCATTGAAGAAAACTTTCCCAATATGAAGAAGGACATGCCCATGAAAGTACAAGAAGCATACCAAATACCAAATAGACTGGACCAAAGAAAAAAGACCCCTCAACACATAATAATTAAAACATTTAACATACAGAATAAAAAAAAAGAATATTAAGAGCAGAGAAGGAAAAAGGCCAGGTAACATATAAAGGCAGACTTATCAAAATAACATCTACCTTCTCCATGGAAACTCTCAAGGCCAGAAGGTCCTGGATAGATGATCTACAAGTACTAAGAGTCCAAGGACACCAGCCCAGGCTACTATACCCAGCAAAACTCTCAATCACTATAGACAAAGAAAACAAGATATTTAATAACAAAGCCAGATTTTCACAATACGTATCTACAAATCCAGCCCTACAGAAAGTTCTAGAAGGAAAACTCCAACCCAAGGAAGTTAACCACGCTCACACAGACATAGGCAATAGATAATCCCACTTCACCATAACACAAGGGTAAATAAGGACAAATATATTCACAATACCACAGCCAACAACAAATCTAAAACAAAAAAGCATAAACAATCAATGGTCCTTATTTTCCCTCAACATTAATTGTCTTAACTTGCCTATAAAAAGACACAGACTAATAGAATGGATACGAAGAAAGACTCCATCTTTTTGGTGCGTACAAGAAACACATCTAAGCTTCAAAGGTAGACATTACCTCAGGTAAACGCTGGGAAAAGAACTACCAATCAAATGGACCCAAATGCTAGCAGGTGTGGCTATCCTAATATCTAACAAGTTAAACATCAAACCAAAATTAATCAAAAGAGATGAAGACGATCATTTTGTATTTATCACAGGAGAAATCCATCAGTACAAATCTTAATTATGAACATCTATGCCCCAAATACAAAGGCACCCACATTCATAAATGAAATGCTACTACAACTCAAAGCTCAAATAAAACCTCACACACTTAGAGTGGGAGATATCAAAACTCCACTCACACTGCAAGAAAGGACCACCAACCAGACTCTTAACAAAGAAACAAAAGAGCTATCAGAAGTTATGTCTCTATTGGGTTTAACAGACATCTATAGAACATTCCATCCAAATACAAAAGAATATATCTTCTTCTCTGCTCCACATGGAACCTTTTCTAAAATCAACCACATACTCAACAACATAACAAACTTCAACAGATACAAAAAAAATTAGAATAGTCCCCTGTATGCTTTAAAGTTGGAATTCAACAACACAATTCACAGAAACCCTACAAACTCATGGAAACTGAAAAATGCCCAATTGCACCACTCCTGGGTCAAAGAAGAAATAAAGAAATTAAGTGAGAATGAAAATTCAATGAGAATGAGGACACAACATACCTGAACTTATGGGACACATTAAAAGCAGTGCTATGAGGGACGTTCATTGCACTAAGTGTCCATATGAAAAAACAGAGGATAATTACATTAGAGAATTAACACCACAAGTGAAAACCTTAGAACAAAAAGAAGCAAACTCACCTGGAGGAGTAGACAACAGAAAATAATCAATTTGAGGGCTGAAATCATAAAATAGAAACCAGGGAAACAATACAAAAAAATCAATGAGTTTTTTTTCGAGAAAATCAATAATATAGACAAACCTTTATCCAAACTAATGAAAAAGCAGATAGAGAACATGTAAATTAACAAAATCAGAAATGAAAAGGGGGATATAACAGTGGACACTGAGGAAATCCAGAGAATTTGCCGGTCATACCTTGAAAACCTGTACTCCGAAAAATTTGAAAATTAAAAGGAAATGGACAAATTTCTGAATAACTATCACTTACCAAAATTAAATAAAGAACAGACAAACAACTTAAATAGACCTATAACCCCTAATGAAATGTTAGCAGTCATCAAAAGTCTTCCAACCAAAAAAAGTGCAGGGCCAGATGGCTTCAGTGGAGAATTCTAAGGTCCATTACCAAACTCTTTTTATGAGGCTACAATTCCCTTGGTACCCAGGCCACACAAAGACTCAACTAAGAAAAGAAACTACAGACCAATATCCCTCATGAACATTGTTGCAAAAATACTCAATAAAATACTGGCAAACCGAATCCAAGAATACATCAGAGAAATCATCTATCATGACCAAGAAGGCTTCATCCCTGGGTTGCAGGAATGGTTTAACATACAAAAATCTATCAACATGATCGACCATATAAACAAACTGAAAAAGAAAAACCACATGATCATCTATCTCACTAGATGCTGAAAAAACCTTTGACAAAATTCAACACCCTTTCATGATAAAGGTCTTGGAGAGATCAGGGATAACAAGAACATACATAAACACAATAAGAGCAATATACAGTAAACCAACAGCCAACATCAAACTGAATGGAGAGAAGCTTAAGGCAATTCTTCTAAAATCAGGAACAAGACAAGGCTGCCCTCTCTCCCCATATCTCTTTAATATTGTGCTTGAAGTTCTAGCTAAAGCAATAAGACAACAAAAGGAGATCAAAGTGGTCTAAATTGAAAAGAAAGAAGTCAAACTTTCTCTATTTGCAGATGATATGATATGATAGTTTACATAAGCAACCTAATAAACTCTACCAGGGAACTTCTACAGCTGATAAACACTTTCAGCAAACTAGCAGGATATAAGATAAACTCAAAAAAATCAGTAGCCCTACTTTTTTCAGACCACAAAGGGGCTGAGAAAGAAATCAGAGAAACATCACCCTTTACAATGGCCACAAACAACATAAAGTATCTTGGGGTAATGCTTATCAAACAAGTTAAAGACCTATATAGCATTAACTGTGTGTCTTTAAAGAAAGAAATTAAAGAAGATATCACAAAATGGAAAGATCTTTCATGCTCTTGGATAGGTAGAATAAACATAGTAAAAACGACAATCTTGCCAAAAGCAATCTACAAATTCAATGCAATCCCCATCAAAATCTCAGCACAATTCTTCACTGTCCTTGACATGACAATACTCAAATTTATACAGAAAAACAAAAGACCCAGTGTTACAGCAGGTTTCCCCGCCGGCTGCTGCTGGTTCTGCAGCTATTGTCCCGCTGCCACGTGTGCCCCAAATAATAGTCAGAGACCCTGTATTTGATACAATCCTGTTGGCCAATTACCATTTCTGTTTATGGGCTAGCTCTGCCTTAATTATTAACCCATTTCTACTTATCTAAGTATTTCCACGTGGTCATCTTATCGGGGAGCCGAGCGGCAGGCGTCCTGCTTCTTCCCTAGGCTACATCTTGCCTCCTCCCCCATACTTCCTCTTTCCTCCTTGTCTCCCAGCCCTGCCTATCCTGCTATCTCATTGGCCACAGAGCTTTATTAACCAGTATGAGAAACATATATACAGAATAACATCTCCCATCATCTCCTCTTTTCTGTCTAAAGTAGAAGGGGTTTAACCTTAACATAGCAAAATATACCATACAACAGTTATCAAATAAGAATCACAGTAAACAATATTTAGTCCATTAACATTTTGTAAGACTTAAAGAAAATATCCTCTATCCTATCTTTGAGTCTAAAGTCCTATATGTAATTTATCTTTAATCCTAACTAAGGAAAACTATAAGCATAACTATCTGTCTTCAACTCCTTCAAAGACCACAGAAGGATAATATATAAAGTCTAGAAATGACAGAGACAACTCATTGCCTGGTCAGTCACCCGAAGTTCTTCTGTAATGTTCCATCTTCAGCCCATAGGCCATAGTGTGTGTCCAGACTCCTCAACAAGGCAGGAAACTTTAAACTGTCCACCTGTATTGACAGTGTGTCAGTCATTTTTCTCTGTGTCCTGTAGACTGTCTGGCTGTCTGGCAGACTCTTCCATGAAGCAGGAATCCTGTAGCAATGTCCATCTTGCATCAGCAGTCACCTTTTTGTGGGTCCTGCATGTCCAGTTTCTACAACATAAAGTCAAACAGTCCAGAAGAATAGTACCTTGCCCAAATGGCTAGTCTTGCCATATTAGAAGCAAACTTCGTAATGAGTTTCTTCAATGTCCATCTTCCTTTTTGATGCAGGTGGTGTTACCAGTGTGCCTCACTGTCAAGAAAATCCCTAAACCATTTTAAATGCCATATTCTGTAGGTCTTTGAAAGGTTTGAAGAATGCCTATTCATCTCAAATACATCTCTGCATATCTAGAAATCCTAATTAACTTAACTCTAAAGTTTTCATTATCATAGGCTACTTTCTAATTTGTACTAAATTATACATTACATTTTCCAATGAGCTATATAAACATAACACCTAAACAAGAGGAGAAATATACATATCACAAAATTGACCTTAAATTGTATCAATAAAAGAAAATCCATTCCAAAGCAAAGTATTCATTTCCATACCATAACTCCCTTTTTACCTTTAAAAAGATTGCTTGTGGTTATAGCCATTTATAACCAAGTCCATTTAAATAAAAACGAACATTTATAAACAATATTTGGGAATTTGGGCGTCGTTCTTTCCAAACTACTTCCTGCTGATAGAGGGCGCTGTCATGGGGATCCAAAGAAGACGCAGAAATTTTGGCAGTAGTCTGCAAGGCTTTGTCTCAACTGCTTTGAATGTTGGATCATCTGGGGCATTGTTTCAGGGGGTCTGGCTTGATCAAACCACATAAGTCTGGAAAGAATCCATAGCTTTTCATTTTCTGTGGAAACAAAAATAGAAATCCTTTTCCCCAGTAACTTGTCCTTAGGCTTAAATTTTTGAGTCAAAGCATTTTTAAAATATATAAATTGAATTAATCCAGCAGCATTTCTTTTATCAATAGTTGTTATTTTCTCAGCAATCAAATAATTTAAAGACAACAGAATCGCGCACAGTATCGAAAATTTCTCTGTGTTTTCCGTCTTTACGTGGCTTTTTTATTACTCTATTTATTCTACTTCTATTTTTACATAGAAAATGGGACAGGTTTTCTTTGTGTAACTTTTATCTGTCCTGGAATTCACTGCATACCAGGTTTGCTTAGAAATCACAGAGATCCGTTTGCCTCTGCCTCCCCAGTGCTGGGATTAATGGCATGCGCCGCCATAGCCATCCATTTTATCTCCTTTTTTCTTTTTAAACCATTATATCCTGTTTCTTTTTCTCTCCCAAGCCAGCGTACTTTTTAAAACACAGTGTAAACCTTCATTGCAGCTCTCGTACACACTAATGAATTGTTAGCAGAGCTCTTTAAAAGCAAGGCGGCTTTTTTGCCGCTTATGCTAATTTTGGAAACCTCCCTTAAAGGAGCCCTGCAAATCTCTGTCTACAGCAAAACAAATCCAACCAAGAAAATGCTGCTACTAAGAAGTTTTGCTAGTCTCTGTTCCTTTGTTTCTAAAAACTATTTTTTAAGATTTTGTTATGTTTTAAGTGAAAGTTCTCAATCCAGCTTCTGACACCATTATGTTGCGGCAGGTTTCTCCCTGCTGGCCTCCTGGTCCTGCCGCCACGTGGGCCCACAGATAGGCGGGGCTAGGAGACCAGGAGGAGGAGAGAGGAAGGAGTGGGGGTCGAGATGTAGCCCAGGGAAGAAGCAGGATGCGTGCCGCGGCTTTCCCATAAGACGACCACGTGGAAATACTTAGATAAGTAGAAATGGGTTAATAATTAAGACAGAGCTAGCCCATTAACAATAATGGTAACTGGCCAATAGGATTGTATCAAATACAGAGACTCTGAGTGTTATTTGGGGCACACATTGCTGCGGACAATGGCGGCAGGACCAGGAGGCCGGCGGGGAGGAACCTGCCATAACAACCCAGGACAGACAAAACAACCGTGTACAATAAAGGAACATCAGGAGGCATTACCATCCCTACCCAAGCTCTACTATAGAGCTATAGTCCTGAAAACAGCTTGGTATTGGCACAACAATAGACAGGTAGACAAATGGAATCATATTGAAAATCCTGATACTAACCCACACACCAACGAACACCTGATTTTTGACAAAACAGATAAAAGTGTACAATGGAAGTAGGAAAGCGTCTTCAACAAATGGTGCCGACACAACTGGGTAATAGTGTGTAGAAGACTGCAGATAGACCCATGTCTATCACCATGCACAAAACTCAAGTCCAAATGGATCAAAGACCTCAACATAAGTTCAGCCACACTGAACCTCTTAGAAGAGAAAGTGGAAGGTACCCTTGAGCAAGCTTCCTAAACATAACTCCAGTAGCACAGACACTGAGATGGACAATTAATAAATGAGACCTGTTCAAACTAAGTAGCTTCTGTAAGGCAAAGGACACAGTTGACAAGATCAAACAGCAGCCCACAGACAAGGAAAAGATTTTCACCAATCCTACATCTGACAGGGCTGATCTCCAAAATATACAAAAAACTCAAGTAACTAGTCACCAAAACACCAAATAACCCTATTTAAACAAATGGGGTATAGAACTGAATAGAGAACTCTCAATAGAGGAAATCAAAAAGGCTGAAAGACATTTAAGAAAGTGCTATCAGGGAAATGCAAATCAAAACAACTCTGAGGTACCATCTTACTCCTGCCAGAATGACTAAAATGAGAAACACCAATGACAACTTATGCTGGAGAGGATGTGGAGAAAGGGGAACACTTCAATTCTGCTGGTAGGAGTGCATATTTATTCAGCCATTTTGGAGTATGGCGGTTCCTCAGACAAATGGGAATTAGTCTACCACAAGGCCCGACTATCCCACTCTTAGGCATATACCCAAATGATCCACATACATGCATCAAAGACATCCATTCAAGTATGTTTGTAGCAGCATTATTTATAATAGCAAGAACCTGGAAGCCACTTAGATGCCCCTCAACTGAAGAATAGAAAAAGATGTGACACATTTACACAATGGAATACTACTCTGCAGAACGACAAACAAAAAACAAAAAACAAACAAAACAACCACAACAACAAAAAACAATGGAATCTTGAAATTTGGAGGTAAATGCATGGAACTTGAAGAAACCATCCTGCGTGAGGTAACCCAGTCACAAAAAGAGGAACATGGTATGTATTCACTCATGTATGGATTTTAGACACAGAACAAAGGATCACCAGCCTATAATTCACACTGCCAGAGAAACTTGGATACAAGGAGGAATCTAAAAGGTTCATACAAGATCAAGATCTCCTGAGCATATTGGGGTGGGGGGGAGACAGTGAGTGGAGTGGTGGAGTGGGAGCTAGGAGAAAGAGAAGGGAAGGAGAGGAAAGCACTTGGGACTAAGAAGATTGAGTCAGGGAGGAATAGACAAGAGAAAAAAAAAAATAAGAAAGAGAGAGGGAGATACATCATAAAAGAGGAAGCCATTATAGATTTGTAGAGAAAACTGACTCTAGAGAAATGTCCAGAGTCCTACAATACTGACCCCAACTATAAATTTGAGCAACAATGGAAAGGCTACCATAAATGCCCTTCCCTGGTAATGAGATTGATGATTAACTTATCCTCCATCTTAGAGCCCTCATCTATTAGCTGACAAAAAACAGAAGGAGACACCCACAACTAAACACTGAGATGATCTGGAATCCAAATGCAGAGAGGGAGGACAAGACCAGGCTACAGAAACCCACAGAGACAGCTGACCTGAACAAGGAGGAGCTAATTGGCCCCCAGACTGATGGCTGGGAATCCAGCACTGGAACAACTCAGACCCCTAGAACATGGGTCTTAGTTAGAAGGCCTGGGCAGTCTAAGTGACCTCTGACAGTAGAGCCAGGAAGTATCTCTGGTGCACAAAAGGGCTTTAGGAGCACATTCCCATGGAGGGATACTCCCTTATCCTAGAGGCAGGAGGGAGGGCCTAGTCCCACTCCAAATGACTTGACAGATTTTGTTAACTCCTCCTGGAAGGCATCACTCTACCTATGGGGGGGTGGGGGGGGAACAGAAAGGATGGGAGAAAGGGAGGGAGGGAGGGCGAGAGAGAGAGGGAACTGGGATCAATATATAAAAGAAGAAAAATAAATAAATAAATTAAAAAGATACACGCATACACAAAAATTCATGAAAACACAATATTGAAAGCCATAATATATAAGCAAGCAACCAATATGTTAAATAATGCCCAGATAAAGAATTATGGGATTTAAAAATCTTTAAAAATAAAATTGACTTCTTTTGAGTTGGCCATCTATAGCTGGGCATGAGGCTTGCCCTTAAGTGTGGTTTGTGTACCCAGTTAAAATCTGTTGGCAAAAACTAAGTTTGTCTTCCTAAGAGGTTGTCAATTGGAGATGGCTTCTTGGTTAGGGATGAGGGATCATGCTCACTTCACCTCTTAGCACTGGGATCCCATCTGTATAGGTCCTGTGCGGGTCATGTGCTTGCTGTCACCATCTCTGAGTCCATATGTCAGGCAGGCTTACTGTGTGTATGGCATTATTTCCTTCCTACTGGCTTGTATAATCTTTCTGCTTCCTCTTTGCAAAGTCTTCTGAACCCTGATGAGAGAGGTTTGATGGGGACATTCCATTCAGTACTGGGTGTTGTGATGAATCCTCATTGATTGGAGGAAGAGTGAGAGGAGAGGACCCAGCAATTGTCTATTGCAGGAAATGGTACCAGGGGAAATATAATGGAGGACAAGAAGGACAGTGAAGGTGACATACCTACTTTCCAAATCTATATGTACACTGAGTTACCAGTTAAACAGTGTAGCTTTTCACAGTTGAGACAAAGGAAAGAAGATAGACCAGAAGTGGGGTGGTGTGGTGCTAGGGGGTCCATGGAAAGGAATGATCTGAGCACTTTGTAAATACAGTTCCAGATAGAAGATATAAGATCTCTCTCTCTCTCTCTCTCTCTCTCTCTCTCTCTCTCTCTCTCTCTCTCTCTCTCTCTCTCTCTCTCTCACACACACACACACACACACATACACACAAACACACAAATACATCACATATATTTTTATGTGTTAAAAATCTTGCATAAATATTTACATATGAAGTACTATACATAATCTATGGAAGATTTAAAGGTAGAAAACAGAATCACTATATGTGTAAATACCATTCTTAATCTCTTGGCACTAGGACCCTGTTGATATGCTGTTTTATGTGTCTGAGTCCCTCATAGGACAGTGAACACTTACGCGGAGGCCTCAAATTTAAAGGATGCAACCACTGGGTGGTAGTAGACCTTAGCTGCTGGAGAGAATTCTCTTCCTTGTATACTGGTTGTGCAGGCTTAGGGCAGAACCAGAGACATTTTCTCAGTGGCTAAATGGATGATTCAAGAGGTAGAACTGTTACTGAAAAAGAACAACACCCAGAAAGCTGTAGCTGACCAGCTAGTCATCACAAACTATACTGGATCTTAATTTAAATGGAAGAAAAATGAAGACACATGTTCCCACTTTATTCATGATTCTGTGGCTGAAGATGGATGGTGAGTTATGATGTTTGGAACTCAGAATACTCTGGGTATTTCTGAGACATCCAGGAGGGACTCTATTTTATTCAGGGGTTCTCTAGTGAATGGAAAAAGAGAGAATCCTGGAAAGTGATGACCTCACAACCTTTATTCTTTATTTCCATCTCTCTGCATAGGGATGAGCCAAGGAGAGCAGGTGGAGCAGCTTCCTTCCACTCTGAGAGTTCAGGAGGGAGCCAGCACTATCATCAACTGCACTTATGTAGACAGTACTTCATCCTACTTCACTTGGTATAAGCAAGGACCTGGAGAGCATCCTAAACTCATTATTGACCTCCGTTCAAATGTGGAAAGAAAGCAGGACAGAAGACTGATAGTTTTACTGGATAAGGAAACCAAACACTTCTCCCTGCACATCACAGACACCCAGCCTGGGGACTCTGCCTTATACTCCTGTGCTGCAAGTGCACACTGCTCCCCAGGCACCTGCAGCCTGTCCTCAAACCTGACACAGGGCCTGGAGCCCCATCCACATCCTGTGTCACAGGCTTTCCAGTGCAGCATTTGTCAATTGTTAGTTGTCAAAACCAACTATAATGTATACATTAAAATTGCTTCCAGTCACTTGAAACAATTTATGACAATTTCCTCCTTTCTTTTTTTAAAAAAAAGTATTTAAAAATTAAAATACAATTTCATCATTCTCCTTTCCCTTTCCCGTTCCTCTCTCCAGCCTCTTCTATATCCCTTTCCTCATTCCCTCTCAAATTCATAGTTCCTTTCTCTTTAACTATTATTATTGGATGTTTGTGTAAATTTAATCAACTGTGTGATTAGTGTTGCCTGTATCTTTATAATTGAGATGACCACTTTGATTTAATAGCCAATTAGGGGAAATATCCTCAGAGATGGGAAATTGCCCTTCTCTTCCTTAAATGTCTGTAGTTCTTTGTACAGAGAATGGGCCATCATGAACAACAAGATAGGAGGTGGTTACCAATGGGACAGAAATAGGAAAAAATAAATAAATAAAATTATTAACATGGGATGATATATTACATATAAGAGTTCCCAAATCTCTACTAGAAATTTCCTTTAAATCATCAATGAGTTTATCTATATTGTAAGATAACAAATCTACTTACATCCATCAGGAGCCTCTCTCTATAGCACCAACAATCACACTGAAAAAGAGATCATCCACACATGACAGTTTATTATAGCTTCAAATACTAAAATATTTAGAAATAAACCTAGCCAAGGAAATTAAATACTTGTACAAGAAAAATTTCAAAACTCTGAAGAAACAATTGATAAAGACCCTAGAAAAAGAAAATCCTCTCAGGCTCATGAATTAGTAAAATTAATATTGTGAAAATGACCAACCTACTAATTGTGATCTAAACATTCAGTTCAATCCCAATCAAAACCCACAACATCCTTTGCAGAAATAGGAAATAAAACATCAAAAGATTCACATGAGAACATTCAGAATACAAAATAGACAAGGCCAAAAGAGAAATGCCCAATAGCATGTAATAGTTAAAACACTAAGTGTACATAGAAAAGGATGTATAATGAAAATTATATAAGAGAAAACATAGGTCACATATAAAGACAGAAATTAATATCAATCTATTAAAAGTTGGTGATTTCAATACTCCACTTACGTGGGTAATCATTTCACCTGGACACAATATCAAAGAGAAATACCAGAGTTAACTGAAATCCTATATTAGTGACTATAATGGATACTAAACACTACTCTAATCCAAAGTCAAAGAATACACAAGTACTCACCAGCACATGGATGATATAAACTGGACCACATCTTGGGACATAAGAATTCTTTACAAATTAAAAAATACTAAACTCTCTCATTGTGTTCTGAAAGCAGAATTCTACCAGATATTTAAGAAGATCTATAGCTAGTCTTTCTCAAACAATTGAAGAAAGTGAAAAGAATGAGAAGGAGCACCCAAAACTCTTACTTCGACACCACTATTGTTCTAATACCCAAACCAGGCAAAGATACAACAAAAATATCAAAGTATAAGACAATATCACTGATGAACAGAGACTCAAAATATTCAATGAATACTACTTGACAACAGAATACAGGCATACATTCAAAAAAGAAAGGAGTATATACTGCATCTATATTGACTTAGTCTCTGAAATGCTGTGATGGTTCAAAACACAAATTAATCAATTTAATAAAATACACAAATGGACTTAAAGTCAAAATCACATGATCATCTCATAGACACAGAAAAGGTCTTCCACAAAATCCAACACGTCCTCATATTAACAATCAGCATGGCACAGTAATCCGCAGGTGCAGTAATGTCACACACACACACACACAAACACATACCTTAATGGTACCCAACAGCTGTCTCATTGGACTGAAGATACACCCCCACAATAGTGATGCCATGTCTGGTTTTGGAAACCTAGCTAACTTATAAAGTATGAATGAAGTCATAGTTATTGAAGGGGAATCTTCAACCTCTATTTTATGAAACCAGCATAATCCCTAACAACAAGTTATAAATAATTGTACTTTTATACCTACAGATAACTGTAATTTTTATTTTTATTAAGAAAACTTCTCTTTCAACATATAGAGGACACTAAAAGATAGTACCATCAATCAAACTGCAGAGTTGGGGATCCCAGTCTCAAGATATACATCTACAAAACATTCGTGCACCTAAGCCTCTAGGAACACTGCAGAAGAGAAGGTAGAATGACTGTAAAAGCCAAGAATTGAGGAATATTCTGGAAGACTGTGTCTCTTGCTGCTATCAGAAGTTATACACATAAACTCTCATCAACCTGAACGAGGAGCTACTGGGCCCCCAGGCTGATAGCTGGGAATCCAGCATTGGACAGGCTCAGACCCCCTGAACATGGGTCTCAGTTAGAAGGCCTGAGCAGTCTAAGGGACCTCTGACAGTGGAACCAGGATTTATTCATGGTGCACAAAAGGACTTTGGGAGCACATTCCCCATGGAGGGGTACTCCCTCAACCTAGAGGCAGGAGAGAGAGCCTAGTTTCTACTCTAAATGACTTGAGAGACTTTTATGACCTCTCCTGGAAGGCATCACCCTCCCTGTGGAATGCACAGTGGGGGTGGGGATGGGAGGGGGAATGGGACGGAAAGATAGTGGGGGAGGAATGAGAGGGAGGGAGGAGGGAGAGGGAACTGGGATCCATGTGTAAAATAAAAAAAAAGTTTATATATAGCAAATAAATAAATAAATAAACTCTCATGTACATGACCATCAAAATGTGAACTGAGCAAGGATGGTACAATTGAACAGGCCAGAGTGGACTGGAGCAGCCCATGAGGCCTGAACCCTGCACAGAGAAGTGTAGGCAACTGAGGAAATCTGGGAAAGAGAGGGGTGGTCTTACCCAGGGAAGAACACACCAATGGTAGTCCAGCACCAAATGGTCACCCTTGAAAACATTATATACATACAATTACATGGACTGCATAGGTTGTATTTAGGAATATATATGTATTCACATATCCATGCAATAACAATTTTTTAAAAAAATCAGCCATGGATTTGAAGGAAGTTGGAAAGGTGTACATGGGAGAGTTTCAAGGGAGGAAAGGGATAAAAAATTATTGTGGTTAAATAATAATCACAAAAGTAGTAATTAAATAATACAGTGACATCAGGACTAGAAAGATCAGAATGATAACTGCAAATTTTGTTTGCTATTACACCCAGGGTACTGTGCCGGTGTTCTAGAGAAACAAGTCCATTTCCCCCACATCTGATAACCAGGATGGAAAAATATGGCTCTCTTCTTAAATGTATTTCTCTGTTAAAATTGAGGTTGTAATTATCATGGGCCACAAATATATCCCATGGCGCTAGTTTTTCCTATTGAAGAAAAAATTATAGAAGATGCATAAACATAGTGGCCACAGATTTAGTTATTTAATGGCTTAGGGGCAAAAATATCACCCATAAAGACAATAAACAACTAACAGAAACAACATCTGAACAATTAAATGAAGACAACCATGAACATGATAACAAGAAAGTGGAAGGGCTTGTATCTCTGTTACATTTAAAACCGGGATTTGCTAGTAGGCTGGAGGAGGAAGGAAATTCATGTTTTAAGCAGGTGGAGTTTAACCTAAATGCTTAGTGTGGGCAAAGGCAGAAAGGGAAGTTCATTATGCAGACTCAGCTAGGAGAGCAAGGCTGTTTGTGTTAGGAGGAAATGCTTTCAGGGCAAAGGGGAACCTTTTTCAAATGTTCAGATCACTCCATAGAGTTCAAAAAGTTATGCGTTTCTTCACTTGTACTGGAATTCTGAAACGTATGAGTATTTTTTTTATACAGTGTGACTTCTCCCCCAGAAAATGTCATTCAAAAATGCCTTAAAATTGGCATTTTCTGACCTTGCTTGGTGGCACATGCCTTTAAACCCAGCACTCGGCAGGGGGATCTCTGTGAGTTAAATGCCAACCTGTTCTACAGAGTAAGTTCCAGGACAGGCTCCAAAGCAATACAAAGACATCCTGTCTCAAAAAGCCAAAAAAAAAAAATATGGCATTCACTTAAATCAGAGAGAGTACGACCTTTGAAGTAGCAGTGATCCTCAACCAAATCAAAGAGTTCAAGAGTTCATTATTTCCTTGTCTTGTAGCAAATATTGCCACATGTAACTGTTCACTCTCTGGCCACCAGGTGGCGCAGAGCCCTAAGACTATGGTATTTTCTGTGTGAATTTAGGTTTGAGACCCATAGATTCTTTGTTTTCAACATGCTAAACCTCTAGAACATTGTCTAGATGCCACTAAAGATGGACTCTTCTCCAGGCTTCGTGACAGTGATACTCCTTATACTCAGTAAGTAAAGTGATTTAAACTTTTCACGTTTTTATATCAAAAATTCTGAACCCTAAATTCATCCAAGAGCTTTGTCTTTAAGTTGACACACATATATGTTTTGTTTTTCTCCAGCAAGGACCCATGGAGACTCGGTGACACAGACAGAAGGCCAAGTGACACTCTCTGAAGGGTCGTCTCTAACTGTGAACTGCTCCTATGAAACCCAACAATACCCAACCCTGCTCTGGTACGTGCAGTATCATGGAGAAGGTCCACAGCTCCTCTTCAGAGTCACGAAGGCCGACGAGACGGGAAGCAGCAGAGGTTTTGAAGCTACATATGATAGAGGATCCACTTCCTTCCACTTGCAGAAAGCCTCGGTCCAGGAGTCAGACTCAGCTGTGTACTATTGTGCTCTGAGTGACACAGTGGCAGAAACCACAGGGGGAGCTGAACACAAACTCATCACCAGGGGCCTGGCTGCTGAGCTCCTGCCTCTGGGATCGCTTTGGTTGTATGTCTGTTTCTCTGGTTGGCTCAAAAATCATTCTTATAGGCCCAGAGGAAGAAAAAGAAGTAGAATCTTCCATCCTCGATGCTTGATGGAGACTAAAGTTCAGGCTGTGATACCCAATGTTTCACAGGATTTGTGCATGCCTGAACTGTCAACATGAGCTTTTTGTGGGGCTAGGTCCAAGATCTCCATTGAAGCAATGTTGGTTCTTGTTCAGCATTCTGAACTTCTCAGATGGGGTCCAAGTCTTCCTCAACAGGAAACACTCTGCATAGAAAACTTCATAAACCAACTCTACCAACTTCAAGTCTCAGCTCAGGAGTCAATTCTGTGAGGAAACCACAGATTATGCTGGTCTTCCGATGTAAAGATGTATGATCCTTACTCTGTCTTAGACCTGTTACTCCATCATACTCCTCCTGTTGCTATCTCATAGCCCATGCTACTCTATCATTAGACCCCTTATATTCTAACATAGCATACCACCTATTCATCATATCCCATCTCTATCTGCATTATCACCCTCACTTTGAAATATCCTAACTCCTTTGTCCCATTAACATATTCCTCCCCCACCTCCACCACAGTCCTTCCCTTAAACTGCCACAGCTCCCAATTACCCTGCCACGCTGCCTTGTTCTATCATCTTTCTCCCTTATTCTACTTATTCCATTACAGCACTATGGTCATCTCTCTAATGTTGAGATTCATAAAATTCAATTATGCAGTTCATTATTTGTGTCAGTGTGTTCAGTGTCACTTGCACCAACTAGAATAAAAATTCTATGATGTCAAGGTGTTGATTCAGTTCATAGCAGCTTTATATTTTCTTGTTTATATTAATTTATTTTTCATTTTATTTTACATATCAATCCCAGTTCCCTCTCCCTCCCCCCTCCCTCCCACTTTCTCAATCTCCCACCCTAGCATGCAGCCCGACCACTCTACCCTCCCCTCCCATCCACTTCCCACTCCACATTTAGGGTGATGCCATCCAGGAGGTGCCGCAGACTGCTCAGATGACCAGGTCAGGAGTGGCTTCAGCATGACAGACAGACACAAACACACTTGAGGAGGCTTGCGTACTGCTGCAATTTTTACTACAGATCATCAGGCTTTTAAACAGAAAGTTCAAGGAACAGATCTTTGGCCACAATTCAAAACATTACAGCTATTTTACAGAAATTAATGCACATCAATAATTCCCTTGAAGCATGAAATCACAAGTACATAGCCAGGAGAACTCCTTCTATTTTGGCCTGCCTGTGGTCAGCCTGCCCGACGCTTGGTTCACTGAGTTTAGAGAATAGCCATTGTTTTTGAACATTAAACTTACAACAACATTGACAAGAACTCTTGTACTGTTTTACTGAGTTTAGAGAATAGTCATTGCCTCTGATCAGTAAACTTTCAACAGCATTGACAAGAGCTCTTGCATTGTTTTTGGGGCCCTAAGACAAGTTAGAGTTTTGTAGTAAATCCCACAGCAGCTTTGTTGCAGGTGGGCTATTTTCAGGCAGGGTCACATTGCGGGCAAGTTCATACAGATTCAACCCTATTAATTTCTCAGGCCTTGAGCTGACACCTGTTTGCTTGTGCAGTGGGTCTTGTGTTTGAGGGCACAGAGGACATTCATCTGCTGATCACTGGTCTGCATCTCTTTCAATTCTTGAAACTATATCTAACTGTTCTCTAGGCTTCATTGGACTAACAGTGGAGCTACAGGCCAAAACATTCATAATCAAAAAGCATTATTGTTAACATAGCACAAAATACATCTAGCATCCGTTCCAAACAGCCAGCCAAGCAAGCACCTGCAGGGACCTGGACCACTTTTCCCCAGGATGCATAACCACGTGTGGTGTGAACCTCTGAACAGGTAGCCACTGAGATTTCTCAGCCATTGCTACACTGTCTCCACTGGGGATGGTGTGGCAAGGAGGGTTCATTTAAATCTGTCAAGTCATTTGGAGTAAGGACTAGGACTTCTCTCCTAACACAAGGTTAAGGAAGTATCCCTCCATGAGGGAATGTGCCCATAAAGTCCTTTTGTGCACCAAGAGTACATCCTGGTTCCACTGTATGAGTTCCCTTAGACTGCTCAGGCATTCTAGCTGAGACCAATGTTCTGGGAGTCTGAGTAGTCCCATGCTGGATTCCCAGCTATCAGTCTGGGGGCCCATTAGCTCCTCCTTGTTCAAGTAAGCTGTCTTTGTGTTTCTGCGGCATGGTCTTGTCCTCCCTCTCTGCATCTGGATTCCAGTTTAGCTCATTGTTTAGTTGTGGGTGTTTGCTTCTGTTTCCATCAGCTTCTAGATGAGGGCTCCACAATGGTGGATAAGTTACTCATTGATCTCATTATCAGGGAAGAACATTTATGGTAGCCTTTCCATTGTTGCTCAAATTGTTAGTTGGTATCAGTCTTGTAGGTCTCTGCACATTTCTCTACAGTCAGTTTTTTCTTCAATCCTATAATGGTCCTTCTTTTATTCTCTCTCTCTCTCTCTCTTTCTCTCCTCTCTTCTATTCCTCCCCTGACTCAATCTTCCTAGTCTCACGTGTTTTCCTCTCCTCTCCTTCTCTTTCTACTGGTTTCCTCTCCACTCACTGCCCCCCGCCGTGTGCTCTGAAGAACTTGTTCCTTCCCCCTTCTGTGAGGGACCTTATATGAATTTCTTAGAATCCTCATTGTATCCTAGTTCCTGCGGCAGTGTGAATTAAAGGCTGGAGATCAATTGTTCTATGACTAAAATCCATATATGAGCGAGTGTATACCATGTTCCTCTTTTTATAACTGGGTTACCTCATTCAGGATATCAAGTTCTTCAAATTCCATCCACTTGCCTGTGAATTTCAAGATTCCATTGTTTTTTTTCCTGCAAATTAGTATTCCATTGTGTAGATGGGCCACATCTTCTTTATCCATTCTTCAGTTGAGGGGCATCTAGGTAGCTTCCAGGTTCTTGCTATTACAAATAATGCAGCTATGAACATAGTTGAACACATGCCTTTGTTGCATGCATATGGATTATTTGGGTATATGCCTAAGAGTGGGATAGTCGGCTTTGTGGTAGACTGATTCCCATTTTCCTGAGGAACGGCCATACTGATTTCCAAAATGGCTGTAAAAGTTTGCACTCCCACCAGCAGTAGAGGGGTCTTCCTCTTTCTCCACATCCTCGCCAGCATAAGTTGTCATTGGTGTTTCTAATTTTAACCATTCTGGAAGGAGTAAGATGGCATACCAAAGTTGTTTTGATTTGCATTTCCCTAAGGAACAGCTAAGGATGTTGAACACTTTCTTAAGTGTCTTTCAGCCTTTTTGATTTCCTCTATTGAGAGTTCTCTATACAGTTCTGTACCCCATTTTTAAATAGGGTTATTTGGTGTTTTGTTGTCTACTTTCTTGAGTTCTTTGTATATTTTGAACATTAGTCATCTATCAGATATAGGACTGGCAAAAATCTTTTCCCAGTCTGTGGGCTGCCATTTGGTCTTGTCAACTGTGTTTTTTGCCTTACAGAAGCTTCTCAGTTTGAGGAGGTCTCACTTATTAATTTTCTATCTCAATGTCTGTGCTACTGGAGTTATGTTCAGGAAGAGGTCTCCTCTACCAATTTGTCCAAGGGTACCTCCCACTTTCTTTTCTAAGAGGTTCAGTGTAGCTGGATTTATGTTGAGGTCTTTGATCCATTTGGACTTGAGTTTTGTGCGTGGTGACAGACATGGGTCTATCTGCAGTCTTCTATGCACCATCATTCAGTTGATCCAGCACCATTTGTTGAAGATGCTTTCCTCCTCCCTTTGTATACTTTTACCAGTTTTCTTAAAAATAGGTGTTTGTAGGTGTGTGGATTAATATCAGGATTTTCTATTTGGTTCCATTGGTCTACTTTCCTATTTTTGTGCCAATACCATGTTGTTTTCACAACTATAGCTCCGTAGTAGAGCTTAAAGTCGGGTATGGTGATGCCTCCAGAAGCCCCTTTATTGTACAGGGTTGTTTTGGGTATCCTGGATCTTTTGCTTTTCCATATAAAGTTGACTATTATCCTTTCAAGGTCAGTGAAGAATTGTGCTAGGATTTTAATGGGGATTGCGTTAAATCCATAGATTGCTTCTGGCAAAATTGCCATTTTTACTAAGAGCATGAAAGATCTTTCCATTTTCTGGTATCTTCTTTAATTTCTTTCTCTAAAGACACAAAGTTTTCATTATATACATCTTTCACTTGTTTGGTAAGCATTACCCCAAGATACTTTATATTGTTTGTGGTAATTGTAAAAGGTGATGTTTCTCTGATTCCTTTCTCATTCCCTTTGTTGTCTGAATAAAGTAGGACTACTGATTCTTTTTTCTTTTAGTTTATCCTGTATCCTGCTAGTTTGCTGAAGGTGTTTATCAGCTGTAGGAGTTTCCTGGTAGAGTTTTTTTTTGGGACACTATGTAAACTATCATATTATCTGAAAATAGAGAAAGTTTGACTTATTCCTTTCCAATTTGTATCCCCTTGATTTCCTTTTGTTGTCTTATTGCTTTAGTTAGAACTTCCAGTACAATATTAAAGAGATATGGAAAGAGAGAGCAGCCTTGTCTTGTTGCTGATTTTATAGGAATCCTCTTAAGCATCTCACCATTCGGTTTGATGTTGGCTGTTGGTTTAGTGTATATTGCTCTTATTATGTTTAGGTATGTTCCTGTTATCCCTGATCTCTCCAAGACCTTTATCATGAAAGGGTGTTGAATTTTGTCGAAGGCTTTTTTAGCATCAAGAAAGATGATCACGTGTTTTTTTTTTTTCAGTTTGTTTATATGGTGGATCATGTTAATAGATTTTTGTATGTTAAACCATGCCTGCAAACAAGGGATGAAGCCTACTTGGTCATGGTGGATGATTTCTCAGATGTATTCTTAGATTCGGTTTGCCAGTATTTTATTGAGTATTTTTGCAACAATGTTCATGAGGGATATTGGTCTGTAGTTTCTTTTCTTAGTTGTGTCTTTGTGTGGCTTGGGTACCAAGGGAATTGTGGCCTTGTAGAAAGAGTTTGGTAATAAACCTTCTGTTTCTATTTTGAGTAACAATTTGAGTAGTATAGGAATTAGATCTTTGAATTTCTGGTGTAATTATGCACTGAAGCCATCTGGCCCTGGGCGTTTTTTGATTGGAAGGCTTTTCATGAATGCTTCTATTTTATTAGGGGTTATAGGTGTATTTCAGTTGTTTGTCTATTCTTGATTTAATTTTGGTAAGTGATAGCTATCCAGAAATTTGTCCATTTCCTTTGAATTTTCAAATTTTCTGAAGTACAGGTTTCAAAGTATGACCTGGAAATTGTCCGGACTCTCTCAGTGTCTATTGTTATGTCTCCTTGTTCATTTCTGATTTTGTTAATTTGCATGTTCTCTCTCTGCTTTTTTGTTAGTTTGAATAAAGGTTAGTCTATCTTGTTGATTTTCTCGTAAAACCAACTCTTTGTTGCATTGATTTTTTTTTATTGATTTCCTGGTTTCTACCGTGTTGATTTTAGCCCTCACAATTGATTACTAGCTTGTAGTCCTCTGGGGAGAGTTTGCTTCCCCCCCCCTAAGGCTTTCAGTTGTGTTGTTAATTCTCCAATGTGATTATCCTTCATTTTCTTCATATGGGAACTTAGTGTAATGAACTTCCCTCAGAGCACTGCTTTTAATGTTTTAAGTTCGGGTATGTTGTGTCCTCATTCTCATTGAATTTTAGGAAGTCCTTAATTTCTTTATTTATTTCTTCTTTGACCCAGGTAGGGTGCAATTGTGCATTGTTCAATTTCGATGAGTTTGTAGGGTTTCTGTGATTTGTGTGGTTATTGAATTCCAACTTTAAAGCATGGTGGTTTGATAAGACATAGGGTACTATTCCATTTTTTTTTTTTTTTTTTGTATCTGTTGAGGTTTGTTATGTTGCCTAGTATGTGGTCGATTTTAGAGAGGGTTCCATGTGGAGCAGAGAAGAAAGTGTATTCTTTTCTGTTTGAATGGAATGTTCTATAGATGTCTGTTAAACCCAATTGAGACATAACTTCTGTTAGTTCTTTTGTTTCTTTGTTAAGTTTCTGACTGGTGGTCCTGTCTAGTGGTTAGAGTGGAGTGTTGATGTCTCCAACTATGTGTGTGAGGTTTTATATGTATGAGCTTTGAGTTTTAGTAGCATTTCTTTTATGAATGTGGGTGCCTTTGTATTTGGGGCATAGATGTTCAGAATTGAGACTTTGTGCTGATGGATTTCTCCTGTGATGAATAAGAAATGACCATCTTCATCTTTTTTGATTGGTTTTGGTTTGAAGTCTAACTTGTTAGATATTAGGACAGTCACACCTGCTTGCTTCTTGGATCCATTTTATTGGAAGATCTTTTCTTAGACATTTACCCTGATGTCTACCTTTGAAGCTTAGATATGTTTCTTGAATGCAGCATAAAGATGGATTATTGTTACAAGTAGTTTTTTTTTCCCACCACCGGTCTGGTCCCGCTGCCACGCCAGCCCCCAATAACACGCAGAGGCTCTGTATTTGATATAATTCTGTTGGCCAGTTACTACTTCCTTATCTGCTAGCTCTGTCTTAATTATTAACCCATTTCTACTAATCTAAGTATTTCCACATGGTCTCATCTTACTGGCCAGAGCAGCTGGCGTTCTACCTCTCTGGTCTCTCCATGTTAATTCCTCCTTACTCCTTCCTCTTTCCTCCTCCACTCTTAGCCCCACCTATCATGCTTTCCTATTGGTCAACATGGCTTCATTCATTAACCAGTATGAGTAACATATTTACAGAATAACATCTCCCATCAGGTACTCTAGGCCTCAGCCAAAACAGGCTGTACCAACACTGCTGTCAGACCTTGGGTGACTGTCCAGGTAACATGCTGTTTCTGTCCTTGCTGCACTTTTTGGAAATTGCCCATCCACACTTCCTGCCTACCCTAGTATTATTATTTTCCTTCTCATGTCTTTGATTAAGTTAAAGATTAAATTATCACAACTATTATTCTCTCTTCCTAGTTAGATATATTAGGTACTAGACTTAAGCTTTCCAGCTTAGGACAACTTTATTGTATACCCCATTTCGACTTCACCCTAGGACTAGATAGTTAGGTATTAAGTATGTATGTTTCTGATTTTCCTTTTCTTAGAACACACTTGTTATTCACTGTTTTGTATATAGTTTTTGTATCTAGCCCAAATCTTTTCTTTAGACTAAAAGGGGAATTGTAGTGAGATATTAACCTTGTCCACACCTGTGGCTTATACCACGCCCATTGGTGGTGGAGACAGGACTGGATGTGACCTGGGGGAAAAGGCTGAGGAGGGGGTCGGAGACTCTTTTGCTGGTGGGACGCTGAGAGGAGAGGATCCTGTGGAACCTGCTGGTGTTCATTTGCCTATGTTGTAAGTTATTTCTCCCTGAATAAACATCTATTCAGCATATTTGTTTCTCCTGATCCTTATTAAACATTAATAGATTATTTCTTTGTATCCATTCTGTTATCCTGTGTCTTTTTATAGGTGAGTTAAGACCATTAATGTTGAGGGAAAGTAAGGACCATTGATTGTTAATGATTGTTTGTTTTAGATTTGTTGTTGGTGGTGGTATTGTGAATATATTGGTCCTTATTTACCCTTGGGTTGTGGTGAAGTAGGATTATCTATTGCCTATGTCTTTGTGAGCATAGTTAACTTCCTTGAGTTAACTCTCAGTACTTGTAGAACATCTATCCAAGACTTTCTGGACTTCAGAGTTTCCATGGAAAAGGCAGGTGTAATTTTGATAGGTCTGCCTTTATATTTTACTGTCCTTTTTCCTTGGCTACTCTGAATATTATTTCTTTATTCTGTATGTTAGGTGTAGCTTGTTGTTTTCCACCAGCCCGCCCAATGCAGGTCTGGCATCCGGCCCGCCCACCGCCAGTCTGGCATGCTGGCCCCAAATAACACGCAGAGACTCTGTATTTGATACAATCCTGTTAGCCAGTTACCATTATTGTTTATGGGCTATCTCTGTCTTAATTATTAACCCATTTCTACTTATCTAAGTATTTCCACATGGTCATCATATGGGGAGCCGCTGCCAGCATCTTCTTTCTCCAAGATCTCTATGCTGACTCCTCCTTACTCCTTCCTCTTTCCTCCTCCTGGTCTCCTAGCCCCGCCTATCTTGTTTCCTATTGGCCACGTGCTTTATTAATTAACCAGTATGAGAAACATATATACAAAATAACATCTCCCACCATCTCCTCTTTTCTGTCTAAAATAAAAAGAAGGGGTTTAACCTTAACATAGCAAAATATACCATACAACAGTTATCAAATAAGAATCACAGTTAACAATATTTAGTCCATTAACATTTTGTAAGACTTAAAGAAAATATCATCTATCCTATCTTTGTGAGACTAAAGTCCTATATGTAACTTATCTTTAATCTTAACTAAGGAAAACTAAAACCATAACTACCTGTCTTTAACTCCTTCAAAGACCACAGAAGGATAATATATAAACTCTAGAAATAACAGAGACAACTCATTGCCTGGTCAGCCATCTGAAGTTCTTCTGTAATGTTCCATCTTCAGCCAACAGTTTCCTCAACAAAGCAGGAAACTTTAAACTGTCCACCTGTATTGGCAGTTTGTCAGTTATTTTTCTTTGTGTCCTGTAGACTGTCTGGCAGGCAGCCTCTTCCATGAAGCAGGAATCCTATAGCAATATCCATCTTGCATCAGCAGTCACTTTTATGTGGGTCCTGCATGTCCAGTTTCTACAGCATAAAGTCAAACAATCCAGAAGAACAGTACCTTGCCCAAATGGCTAGTCTTGCTATATTAGAAGCAAACTCCATAATGTGTTTCTTCGATGTCCATATTCGTTTCTGACACAAGTTGTGTTCCCTGTGCAGTTGTGCCTCAATGTCAAGAAAAACCATAAACCATTTTAAATGCCATATCCTGTAGGTCTTTGAAAGGTTTGAAGAATGTCTATTCATCTCAAATACATCTCTGCATATCTAAAAATCCTAACTAACTTAACTCCAAGTTTTAACTATCATAGGTAACTCTCTAATATGTACTAAATTATGCATTACATTTTTCAATGATCTATATAAACATAATACCTGAACAAGAGTAGAAATATACATATTACAAAATTGGCCTTAAATTGTATCAATAAAAGAAAATTAATTCCAAAGCAAAGTATTCATACCTATACCATAATTCCCATTTTACCTTTAAAAAGATTGCTTGTGGTTATAGCCATTTATAACCAAGCCCATTTCAATGAAAACAAACATTTATAACCAATATTTGGGAATTTGGGCATCTTTCTTTCCAAACTACTT
The DNA here is from genome assembly GCA_030556225.1 of Cricetiscus sungorus. NCBI lineage: Eukaryota > Metazoa > Chordata > Mammalia > Rodentia > Cricetidae > Cricetiscus > Cricetiscus sungorus. Next base: position 210,896 of record JANBXA010000741.1, read on the forward strand.
CCTGCTGATAGAGGGCGCTGTCATGGGGTCCAAAGAAGATGCACAAATCTTGGCTGTAGACATTGCTTCAGGGGGTCTTGCTTGATCAAACCACATTAGTCTGGAAAGAATCCATAGCTTTTCATTTTCTGTGGAAACAAAAATAGAAATCCTTTTCCCAGTAACTTGTCCTTAGGCTTAAATTTTGGAGTCAAAGCATTTTTAAAATATATAAATTGAATTAATCCAACAGCATTTCTTTTATCAGTAGTTGTTATTTTCTCAGCAATCAAATAATTTAAAGACAACAGAATCGCATATAGTATCCAAAATTTCTCTGTACTTTCCATCTTTATGTGGCTTTTTTATTACTCTATTTCTTCTACTTCTATGTTTTACATATTTTGAGACAGGGTTTCTCTGTGTAACTTTTATCTGTCCTGGAATTCCCTCTGTAAACCAGGGGAAATCCTCTTGGAAATCACAGAGATCTGTTTGCCTCTGCTCCCCGAGTGCTGGGATTAATGTCATGCGCCACCACACCCATCCATTCTATTTCCTTTTTTCTTTTTTAAACCATTGTATCCTGTTTCTTTTTCTCTCCCAAGCCAGCGTATTTTTTAAAACACAGTGGAAACCTTCATTGCAGCTCTCCTACACACCAATGAATTGTTAACAGAGTTCTTTAAAAGCAAGGTGGTTTTTTGCCGCTTATGCTAATTTTGGAAACCTCCCTTAAAGGAGCCCTGCAAATCTCTGTCTACAGCAAAACAAATCCAACCGAGAAAATGCTGCTACCAAGAAGTCTGGCTAGTCTCTGTTTCTCTGTTTCTAAAATCTCTTTTTAAGCTTTTATCAAGTTTTAAGTGAAAGTTCTTATAGCCACATTGGGCACCAACTGTAGCTTATTGTTTTCCACCAGCCCACCCACTGCGTGCTGGCCCCAAATAACATGCACAGACTCTGTGTTTGATACAATCCTGTTGGCCAGTTACCATTATTGTTTATGGGCTAGCTCTGTCTTAATTATTAACCCATTTCTACTTATCTAAGTATTTCCACGTGGTCATCTTATGGGGAGCCGCCGCTGGCATCTTCTTTCTCCATGCTCTACATCCTGACTCCTTCTTACTACTTCTTCTTTCCTCCTTTTCTCCTAGCCCCGCCTATCTTGCTTTCTCATTGGCCAGAGTGCTTTATTAATTAACCAGTATGAGAAACATATTTACAGAATAACATTTCCCATTAGTTAGGTGTTCTGATTATTCTTTAGCAAGTGGTCTTTTTTCTTGGGTCCAGTTTATTTGGTATTCAGTATGCTTCTTGAACTTTCATGGGCATGTCCTTCTTCAGATTGGGAAAGTTTTCTTCAATGAATTTGTTGAATATGTCTTTGGCCCCTTTGAGCTGGGCTTCTTCGCATTCCTCTATGCCTATTATTCTTAGGTTTGGCCTTTTCATGGTGATCCACATTTTCTGGATGTTTTGTGTTAAAGATTTGTTGGATTTAAGATTATCTTTGGGCGATGAATCTATTTCCTCTAGTTTATCTTCCACACCTGAGAGTCTCTCTTCCATATCTTATATTCTGTTGGTTATGCTTGTGTTTGTAGTTCCCGATCATTTGTCCAGTTTTTCTATTTCCTGCATTCCTTCAGTTTGTGTTTTCTTTATTGTCTTTATTTCAGTTTTCAAGTCTTGAACCATTTCATTCACCTATTTATTTGTTTTTTCTGGCTTTCTGTACTTTAAGAGATTTGCTCATTTCTTTCAATTTTTTGTTTGTTTTTTTCTTCCATTTCTTTAAGGGATTTTCTTACTTCATCTTTGAGGGACTCTATCATTTTTACAATGATAATTTTTTAAGTCATTCTTTTCTGCTTCATCTGCTTTTGGGGTGTTCAGGTCTAGTTGGTGTAGAGTTTCTAGATTCTGGTGGTGCTATGCTTGTGTTTCTGTTGATAGGTGTTTTCTTGTATTGCTTTCCATTGCTTCGTCCAGTAGGTGCAGTTGGGGTCCCTCTATGGTACTCCCTGGGTAGGCTTAGGTGGGTCAGCTGTTCGATGTCTGTAGATCTGGGTGGTCCAAGCTCTCTAGGAGGTCTCTTCTCAGGCAGGTACCCTGTGATGGGGGTCAAAGGTCCTGCAGGATGGGACTTAGGATGTTCCTGTGTGGATAGGTGGATCTAGCCTGGGCCTGGTGTTGGGGGTCAAGATCCAGCCTTCAGGGACTCAGGATGGCCTTGAGAGGAAAGGTGGATCTCTGGGAGTGGCCTGGAACTCCAGCAGAGGATGGGCGGTGAGGGTCAGAGATCAGGCAGGTGGGGATTCAGGTTGGTACTGCATGGATAGGCAGGTCTAATGTGCTCAGAACAGCTCCAGGAAGTTCTCTGAAGGTGGCAGAATTTTTGGCTTTGCCCTTGAACCAGGAGTGCTCCTGATGGGGACAGGACACAGGGGGAGGGAGATCCTGGTCCAATCCAGGGAGTTCCCAGGGAATGTTGCATAGGGGAATCAACCCAAATTGGTCCCAGACTCACCTCCAGCAGAGACCTGGCAATGGGGGTCAATGATCCAAAAGTTTGGTACTCTGGATGTTCCCCAGTAGATAGGTAGATCTAGCTGTGGCTTGGCACTCCCCAGCTGAGGCCTCTTCAGCAGAGGCTGGGCAATGGGGGTCAAGGATCCAGCCCACAGGGACTCAGGATTGCCCCAGGGGATAGGTGTATCTCTAGGAGTGGCCCTGAGCTCCAGCAGAGGACTGGCAGTGGGGGTCAGAGATCAGGCAGGCAGGGATTCTGGGTGGTCCTACATGGTTAGGAAGGTCTCTTGTTCTCTGAGCCCATTGCTTTATTCTTAGCATATACATGTGTGAATGGTTCACTGTAATCAGTTCAGAAATATCTACTGGATGCCTGAGTTAGGAGGCAAAAAAGCAAATGTCACTTGACTGCTCTCTTTCCTGTTTCTCTTCTCCTTACTTCTACCTAAACAACTCTGACTTATTGTGTGCTCTCTGCTTGGTTGCATGTTACACTATCATGTTCTAGGAATGTTCAGCCACATTTAGATCTAGCCTTCCTATGTTCAGGGACATGTAATAATTACATCTACTCAGACTCCCAGCCTTCCTTTACATGAGTCAGCTCTCCTTAGCAACTGTAGCCAAAGGCTGAATCAAACCCTAATGTGAGTAATGCAATGAAGAAACCTCAAAAAGTAAAAAAAGTTATAATTAAAAGTTGTGAGAAAATATAAAATAAATATAAATTTGGAAATGGTGAACATCTTTTTAATTTTACTTCAAACAGAGCAAGCTAGAAAGGTCCTAGGTAATTAAAATAATGACCTTGGGAGACATTTTATAGGAGATTTGATTTTTTGTTTTATATTGTATTTATTTATTTTCTTTCTAACATTAAATAATTTACATCATTCCCCCTTTCTTTTCCTTCCTCACCTGCCATTGATGTCCTTTTGCTTCCTTAAAATCATAGTCTTTTTATCTGTCATTATTATATGACCAAAGAAACACAGATTCTGCTCAGTCTGTATAGTGTTACTCATAGGTATATAATTTCAGGGCTGATCATTTGGTCTTGGTAACCAATTAGGGATTTCAATGCTATGGAGGAGTATTTCTTGGTCTCAGCACTTCTCAGTGCTGTAATTATTTCTCTATGGGTGGGGTCTCAGGAGATTTCCCATTTCAATGTTTGCATGCTTATTGGAGTTGTACATCTTCAGGTCTTGTTTAGATACAGAGAACAAGTGAGGTACTCAACCACAACTAATACATTTACAACAAAGTCCTTCCCCTCAGGAAACAGCAAGAAGAGAGTGGAAATCCTGAAGGGGCTAGAGACCAAGGTAAGTTGCTATGAAATTGTGTATCCTCGAAGTGTCATGAAACCTCACTCAGTATATTTTACTTTAAAAACACACAGTTAAAGGTTGCTGTGAAGCCAATGGACTGGTAAAACTATCTTCCCAGTCTCTCTCTGCTGTGACTATAAGGTTCTTCCCACACTTGTTAGTGTTCTGGGTGTGCAGCACTAATTTCACAGGAGTTTTTACTGTTGGATTACATGATAAACTTGTTCATGTGTGTCAACGGAAATAGTAATTAATGTCCATAAATAACTGTATTTTCTAACCTTCATGTAAAGGCCAAGCAGACCACCATTGGGATGCTAACTCTTTAAATATTAACTCAAAGTTCCTGGTGTGTCTTTCTGTTCATACAACAGGACCCTTTCCACCAGGGCACCAGCCAATTAGGTTGGACTCAGTATAAGAGAGCCAGAGCCCACATGTGTCTATCACCTTTCCCTCGGGCACCCTGTCTGCAAGGTCTCAATCCCCATGGTCTCAATCAGTAAGATTGGTCTAGCTCCAGTGTAGCTCTGCCCCTTTCTGAACCCCTCCAATCCATCACCTTGCATCTTCAACCCAGAATTCAAGATCATATATCTCACATCAAAGATAAAACCAACAACCTAACTGTAGATGAAACGTCCCATAGGAAAAATGGAATAATAATAAAACCCAAGAAAATATATCCCCTCTTAAAAAAACAAACAAATAAAAAAACAACAGCATGTTCTAGTGGTCCCTAATGAGAGCAAGTCAGATGAAACTGGAGAACTTGAAGCAAAAAAATAACCATGAAGATAGTAAAAGAATTCATAAATTCCAAGAAAACTTCCCTAAAAAGATAATAGTGGACAGAAATGACATCCTGATTGACCCAGAAAAACACAAATAAATGGCTTAATGTCGACTATTGAATATATAAAAACTTAATACAATGGAACAAGAAATGCTTAATACTAGGGTTGTTTGATAATTGCTGATGTAATTATGTTATTCTGCATTACCTAAAATTGTATTTGTATATATAATATATATTTATATATGCACATATGTATATAGTATATACATATCTCTTAAGGAATATATATTATCTTAATAATATATAGTACTAAGATAATATCTATCTTAATATGACTATATATCAATCTCAATAAAAAGGTGTATATATTCCTTTATATATAAATATATCCATATCACAAAGGAAGTTAAGCCACTTTGCCTGACAATACTCCCACAAGAACTATAGATTAACAAAAACAACAGTACTCTCTATGAAGTATGTCACCTTGAATGGCTGATCAGTGTAGTTAGTCTAAGTGACTCCCAAAACAATATACATTATTGATGTAGCCCTTTATTGCCTCTCAGTGTTGAGGCCACTATTGCTAAAGACATTCCACGCTTAGAACACAGGACTTGGATGTTTGCACCTGGATCTAACCTGAAAAGCTCATTCCTGTGGTCTATCTTCATGGTTTCAGAAAATACTATGCAATCTGCCAAGATACAAGGGGTAAAATGATAAACTGCTTCCAAACTGTAAAACCTATGATATCTGTGGCAATTACCAGTTCAGCAAAATATCCATGAGGGTACAATAAGGGCACTAATGGGTTGCTCACAACCAAAGGCTGCCTCAGGAAAATGGGAATCAGTCCACAAGATCCAGCAATTCCAGTCTTAGGCATATGCCCAAAAGAAGCACATTCATGCAACAAAGACATCTGTGCAACTATATTCATAGCAGCATTTGTAATATCTAGAACCTGAAAACAACCTAGATACCTCTCAACTGAAGAATGGATAGAGAAAATGTGGTACATTTATACAAAAGAATACTACTCAGTGGGGACAAAAACAAAACAAAACAACAACAAAAAAAAAAAACAATGAAATCTTGAAATTCACAGGCAAATGAATATAACTGGAAGAAACCATCTTGAGTGAGGTAATCCAGTCACAAAAAGACAAACATGGTATGTACTCATTCATGAATGGATTTTAGACATAGAGCAAAGGATCACCAGCCTACAATCTATATCACTAGAGAAGCTAAGAAACAAGAACCCTAAGAAATACATACATGGTCCCCTAATGAAGGGTAAAGAGACAAGATCTCCTGAGCTAATTGGGAGCAGTGTGGAGAGAAGAAAACGTTAAGAGAAAAAGAAGGGAAAAAGAGGTGAGGAGAAGAGAACATGAGGGAGCAGGAAGATTGAATCGGAGAATGAATAGAGGAGAGCAAGAAAAGAGATACCACAATAGAGGGAGACATTATAGTTTTAAAGAGAAATCTGGCAATAGGGAAATGACCAGAGACCTACATGGATGACTCCCAACTAACAATCTAAGCAATAGTGGAGAGACTACTTTAAATGCTCTTCCCTGGTAATGAGATTGATGACTACCTTATATGCCATCCTAGAACCTTTACCTTTATATTTAGCTTTTGGAAGCAGAATCAGACACCCACAGCTAAACACTGAGCTGAACTCCTGGAATCCAGTTGCACACAGAGAGAGAGAGGAGTGATAAGAAAAGGAGTCAAGAACAGGCTGAAGAACCCCACAGAGACAGCTGACCTGAACAAGTGGGTGCTCATGAACCCCAGAATCATAGCTGGGAAACCAGCATAGGACCAACCTAGTACCCCTGAATGTGGGTCTCAGTTAGGAGGCCTGGACAGTCTATGGGACCTCTGACAGTGGAAAGGATGTATCTCCAATGCACGAATGGATTTCAGGAGCCCATTCTCCATGGAGAGATACTCCCTTAGCCTAGAGATATGGGAACATCCTAGCCCCTACCTCAATTGACTTGACAGATTTTGATGATCCCTCATAGAAGGCCTCACTCTCACTGGGGAGTGGATGGGCCATGGGAAGAGGGGGGTCTTGAGGAGCATGGGAGAATGGGAGGGAGAAGGAATTGGGATAGATAAGTAAAATAAGAAAACGTATTAAATAATAATCAATAGGGCCTGGAGAGATGGCTCCATCAGTGCAGTGCCTGTCTCACAAGCATGATGAACTGTGTTCTGATACCCAGAACACATGTACTGTCCAGCACTGCACCCACATATGTAGCCCTAGAATTTGTGAGTACAATGCCAGTCCAGTTTCTGGTGTTCATTTATAAGGACCCTGTGATGATGAACTCTAGGTTCAGTGAGAGACCCAGAGGCAATTTCTCCTGTGTTTGTTTGTGGTTTGTGTCTGTGTATGAGAAAAGGTAAGCAGGGGAAAAGAGAAGGGCTTGTTGAAATAGCAGTGAAATCTAGAATCTAGGAAAGGTTTTGTGATTGGCTGATTGCATTTGTGTGTGTGTGTGTGTGTGTGTGTGTGTGTGTGTGTGTGTGTGTGTGTGTGAGAGAGAGAGAGAGAGAGAGAGAGAGAGAGAGAGAGAGAAAGAGAGAGACTTAAATAATAAAACAAGAGGAAGAGTAATCAATGACAACACCTGATGTTGACCTCTAACCACATGTACACATACCCACACTGATGTGTTCACATACCCCCAAATACATAACATGTTCAAAAAGAAATGAATGAATAATATATACATACATAAAATATAGGTAGGCTGTAATCTGGATTCATATAACTTAAGCCACATTTAAAGCTGTTTTATTTTAAACAGGTCTTTTTAATTATAGACAATTTAATATTGATGAAGGAATAATGCAGGGTTGCATGAGCTGACACAGAGAAGAAAAAAGAACATAAACTATCATTAAATTGTTATAGAAAAGTGATTATTGAAATAACTTATTTGCTGAAAATAAGTTGTCAGTTGTTGAAAAATGTATGTGTAAGTACACTCATATATAAACTTGAGCTAATTCTTAAACTTATTATCTAACTAAATTATTGCTTTTTGAATACTTGACATAAGAAGAGTCTGAGCTTAAATTATTTCTTTGACACTAATATGAATCCACATGATGGCAGTATCTTCTTAGAGACACAGAGGCAATTTCTCCCATGGTCCTTTGTGTCTGTGTGTTGTGGGGATGGTTAGAGGGAAGAGGAGGGCTTTTGATGTGGCATAGAAAACTAGGGCCTTCTTTCTAATTGGATGACAGTTTGGGGTTTTTCTTTTTTTAATCCATCTCATAGCAGAAGAATTTGAACTACCTAATGCCAGTCCTTTTGTTATGGTTAAAGTGAATCTTCAGTGAAAACAATAATGCATCCCTTAAGTGTTTCGATAGTGGTACTCTGTCTTCAGCTGAAGGGTGAGTTTGAACATTTCTATGGGAGCATAAAGTAACAATATGTGAGGGCATTGCACACACATATATTAGGAGGGTGGGTAGAAATAGTAATGTTCTCATGATGAAACAAAAGCAGGTGGGAAGCCCATGGAAAAGCCACTCTGGGGTGTCTGCATCCATATGCATCCAGTCCTGTTTCTGTGACCTTTGTCTTTCTGCACAGGTGTGAACAGCCAGCAGAAGGTGCAGCAGACTCCAGAATCCCTCAGTGTCCCAGAGGGAGCCATGGCCTCTCTCAACTGCACTTCCAGTGATCAGAATTCTCAGTACTTCTGGTGGTACAGACAGCATCCTGGGAAAGGCCCCCAGATGCTGATGTCCATTTTCTCCAATGGTGAAAAGGAAGAAGGCAGATTCACAGTTCACCTCAATAAAGCCAGCTTACATGTTTCCCTGCACATCAGAGACTCCCAGCCCAGTGACTCAGCTGTCTACCTGTGTGCAGTGAGCACACAGTGCTCCCCAGGCACCTGCAGCCTGAACACAAACCACTGGGACCAAGCAAGGCCTTACACAGTGCACAGACCACAGTCTGGGAACAATGTTTCTATTCTGTGTGCAATGGAATTAAGAGCAAGACTACAGAGGGCTTGATTGATTGAGAAATTATTTTGTCATTTTGAAAAAAAAAAAAAAAACAGTCCTAACAGGAAAGTCACACTATTGGTTTGGATGAAATATTTTCCACTCTTCTCTTACACTGATGATTCTACAACAATGTACCCACTCTTTATGTGCCTCTCTTGGTGAGCTGAACAACATGCACATGGCCATGAGACTAACTACGTGCCACACCATAAAAACCACCATCACCTCTACAGTACCGTGACTTGCTTGCTTTTTTTAAATTTTACAATTAAAAACATTAGTTGTTTTCTAATTTTAAAAAATTTGCTTATTTGTAGCTCATTTCTCTAGAGCAATTTCATACATATTTACTTTTTGTTACCCTTTCTTAGATGGTGGGAGGGGTCTGCCATCTCCCTAGTAACCATTCTTAAAGAAACTTCAGTTCTCCCAGAATCCCCCTCTACTCCCAGATTATGTGCTCTATTTCCTTCCAATAATACCTCTTAATGATTATTTTCCCTCTTGTGGGCAGCAGACAAGCTTCCTGATATCTATACGCATTTTAGTCACATGATACATACAGAAAAAAATTACAGGCTAATATTTACATGTGTTTGTCTATGACACTGGGATAACTCACTATAGTATCTTCCAATTACATTCATTTTAATGCAAATACTATCACTGCATTTTTCTTTATTGATTAAAATATTCATATATATGTATATAGTGTAGAATTTTGTGATAACCTGTGCAGATCTTGTCTGTTAGTTTTGGTACCTGAGGACCTGAAAGAATTGGGCAGACTGCAGCCTAATGCTGAAGACAACCTTACAACAGTTTGAGTGTACTTTCATATACAAATGTAACAGGGAAACAATGATCCAAAGAAGGCTGTTTTAGTTCAGCAAAACATAATCAAAAAACATAAATAAATGTCAATAAATATATATTAAGTAGTAACGTAGCAGCCTTTTCCTAGAACTTTCTGAGGACAGATCAATTTAAACACAATTTCCTGTCACATACTATAAATTATATGTGGGGAGCATTGAAAGCAAGGCAGAAGGCATATCCATATTCAGAGTACCTATGATCTGACATCTATGTTATAGCTATAAGACCTAAATATGTTTTAAATTGAATGTAAATGCTTCACACAAGAGGCAGAAAATCATGCCCAAGACAAGTCCGGAGCACAAAATGCACCTGAGGTAAAAGGCCCTCTGCCTTTTTCCCTACAGCCTCTCTCACAGTTCCCCTAGGCAGTGCCACAATCCATCATTGATTTGACTGTGTTCCAAATATAAAGTATAAAATCTCCACCAAAATCTCATTATCCATTCTTTTGTTGAAGAACATCTAGGTTGGCTTCATTTCCTAAAAATTGTGAGTAGAGTAGCAATAAACATGGTTGAACAATTTTTTCTATATTAGGATACAGAGCACTTCAGATAATCACCCATGAATTACATAGCTGTACCATACTTTCTCTTTAAGATTTCTGAGAATGTGTTACACTTATTCCCATAGTTGTTACATCAGTTTGTGCTTCCACCCAGGGTGAATGAAGGCTCCTATTTCCCGACATCTCCACCAGCATTTGCTCTAATTTGATTACTTGATGATAGATATTCTGAATGGGTGAGATGAACTATCAAATTAGATTAACTTCCATTTCACTGATGACAAACAATAACAGATGTTTTACTTATTGGCTATTTGTATTTCTTCTTTTGGGAACTCTCTGTTCAGTTCCATGGCTCATTTTTTTGGTGGATTTATTGTTTAATGTTTCAAACCTCTGTCATATGAAAGCTCATAATATTTTCTTTCATTTGTAGTTTGTCTCTTTGCTCAGTTAACTGTCTTATCTGTTGCCTTCGTACATTTATTTTCATTAATTAATTTATTTTTGAGACAGGATTTTATTTTGGAGGCTAAGATGGCCTAAACTTCATGATTTTCTTGTTCCATCATTCCGAGTTCTGGGATTATTGGCTTGTGCCACCAAAAGTATCTCCATTTATTAATTTTTAAGTTGCAGTGCTAAAAAGGTTCCCTCACTTAGCATATCCACTGTGATGCTCTCTAAGGCTTTCCCGCAAGTTCATTCAATGCTTCTGATTTTCATCATTCATCAATACATAAAAATGTTTTCATACATTAACTGATCTCTCTTAGAGTTAGTAACAACTTCTTTTTCTTTAGTTTCCCAAAATATTTGGATGTCGTATCTGGAATACACAGACCAAACCTGCAAAGGGAAGAAAGGAGTCATCAAAAGTGTCTTGGGGAAGTTATTAGAAACTGTTTCAGTTATAGCTCTCACTGCATTGCTTTTCTCGGCTGTAACCACACTCCCAGATTAAACAACTACATGTGTGATGGGCTAAAGGAAAGATCAGAGTTCTGAGAGTGAGAACTGGCTGAAACAATAACTAAATAAACTCGTATGGGCAGAGAAATCAAAGAGAGGATTTGTGTTGCTGTTAATGTAGCAAGCTCTGAGGAAGACTTGATTGCTCTTTTGACTTTGATGTCTAATTTATCAAGGGTAAAGGCATGGGAAATTTGGTTAACTGTGCTTCTCACACACAGATAATGACCAGCATGGAAACACGAGGGATGCTCACAAAACTCCTAGATAGTCACTCTGTCCTTCAGACGTCTTCTCTGTGTTTATCTCCCCATCTCTTATACTTGTTCCCCTTTCTGCCAGGCTCTTCTCCATAGCCCTAAGAAGTAGGTTTCACTTACATAAGTTTGCACTGTGCTCCCTTCATGATTCACCAGGGTACATTCTTTTTCTCTTCTTCATTCACCAGTGTGCTCAAATCTAAGTGGAGTCACCAAAAAATGGGGGAGGCAATAAATACATTTTACCCCAACTAAATACATTTTACCCCTGTGTGGAACTTTAGTTTCAGGAATGGGTTACATCTAAGCAAAGCCCAAAACCGTTCAGGCTATAGGTTGTCCACAAACTGATAGCAAGGCGCTATTGCTGAGGACAATACTTACATATCGTACTGAACATGGAGAAGTGGAGTGGGAGCCTTCATCCCTACTGACAAGTTTTCATAATACTAGAAACTATTTTTCATGATACCAGAGGAGAAATATAATCATTAACCCTGTATTTATTCTTTACCCTTGACAAGAGTCAACCTTTGCTTAATCACTCCTACCTGGGAATTGGTAATGATTGTTGGCTGTACCTGAACCTTTGATCCCATTGCTATATAGAGTTAGGAACCAACCACATCATTAGCACACCAGCAAAGAAAACTAACTTTAAGTGGGTAAAGACTAAGTTAACACTGGGGGGACCACTGGGAGCTGGAAACTGCGTGGTGTCCAGGACCTTTGACCTAGAAGACTCACTTTATTCTTTTGATGCTTCTATTCTTCCCTCCAGGAAAATTATCATCAGCAGGAATACTTTATGGCCCATGAGACCACTTTGTGGACATGCACAAATGGTTTAACTGAATGTGCACTTTGCAAGGCATTCCAATAAATTCTTCTGTATGTGCTAGTGCACATCCTGCCCCAGGTGTAATTATATGGTGGGAAGAAGAGAGAGCACACATTGAGATGAACCCCAGGCTTCAAGGCTCAAGATGTGATATGTATCTCTCCCCATTACACTTCTAGTTGGAGACAATATTGCTCAGGCAACAGAAATAAAAACATTGTCCTTATACTTAATGATCAAGTATACCAGATATTTGTTAGAGTTTCCATTGCTGTGAAGAGGTACCATGACCATGGCAAATCTTTTTAAGTGAAACATTTAGTTGGGCTGGCTTATAGTTCATATATTTAGTCATTATCAACATCACAGGAAACATGGCAGCATGCAGGCAGACATAGTTCTGGAAAAGAAACTATGAGTTCCAAATCTTGACCTGTAGACAGCAGAAGGAGATAGTGTACCACACTGGAAATAGCTTGAGCATAAAAAACTCAATGCCTGCCTCCACAATGACACATTTCCTCAAACAAGATCATACATTCTAATACTGCCATTCCCTATGGGCCAAGCATTCACACACTTGTCTGTGGGGGTCATAGCTATTCCAACCACCACAAGGACTTAGGAATATTAGAACCTTCCATATCCAGATGAGGGGGGGGTGGAAAGTAGACTCTTTAATAGAATCAATTCTGGAAGCCCAAGAAGCCTTAGCTCTTCCCTTATTGAAATCAATAGGCTTATGTGTTGCTTCAGGAGAAACTGGTTTATATTTCAACCAGTCAGGGATAATTAGAGAAAGCATCAAAGAAGGGAAAAAAAGAAGACATCAATCAGATAATTGGTATCAGTCTCTGTTTCAGGTTTCCAGAGCTGACCACTCTACTGTCAGCATTAACAATCTCATTGATTCTCATCCTAATCAGGCTAATGGTGCAACCCTGTATCTTCAACTGCATCACCAACCACATTAACAGACTAAACTCAGTTCAGCTACGAGTCCTTAAGACCAACTGTGTACCCTCCTAGGACAAGACCAGTACATGATTTGACTCATGCTCATGGGACCAATGGAGAATGTGACAAGATAAGAAAGTGCAGAGGTTCGTACATCTTGTGTTCTAGCCATGACCAGTTTTTTTGTTGTTGTTGGCTTCACTAGAATTTGGTCTCCTCAATGAGAAGCCCTATGGAAAACTACTTAACTCTATTCTAGGAACCTGAGGTCAAGATGCCCAGCTAGCTTATCTTTGCTTCTGTTAAACTGTTTCCTCCAGGTAACTATTTACCTTACTGGTTTCTGGGAAATTTTCTTTATGAAAATTTGATCAAAAAGATCAAATTCCAGCCAAGCCTAAAAAGGGCCTCAACAAAAACACAAAGTAGAAGAACCTTTGTCCTGTCTTTCCCTGTCACATTCTGTAACACTCTTAATTTTATAGAGACTGTGTCATTTAATAAACTTTATTTTAAGTGAGTCCTCAAATTATTCCAGTGAATACCATCACTGTGTGTGTCATGTGATTCAGTTTGTAGCACCTGGGGCTCCAGCCTCAGCACCAGTGGCTTTTCTTAAGCTCTTGTCTACTGCTGTGTAAGCCAGGGAAAGAGAGCAGGTGGAACAGCAGTGCGTGGTTAGCTACACTTCCCTAGTTTACACAGACAAGCCTTGTGGTCCAGGAACCCAAGAACCTTCATTTGCTCATTGGGTGTTAGCAAAAGACAAAACTAAAACCGGTCTTCCCCAGGGAAGATCACACCAGTTGGTTACCAGTGCAGTGACCAGGGGCACAGGGAGGCCATGGAGCTCTCCAACTCATAGGTGGGAAAAGATTTTTATTATAAGGTATAAGAGAAGAAAATCCAGAGGCCTCAGGGGAAGCCCAAAGCAGCCATGACTACTATGGGGCAGAGAGGAGAGGGGCAGACTGACTGGGGATAGCTCTCTTAGAAGCAGAGAGAAGGGGATGAGAAAGCATCCTTTGTTATAAAGGAAAACCTGTAGGAGCAGGGTGAGGGCAGGGAACTGAAACAACCTGGAAGGCTAGAGTAGACTTTGCTGTCACATGTTATTAGGGACCCATGGAGATTTGAGATTAGCACTGGCTTTGGGTTGCATTATAGTTCCATGTCAACAGGGAGCCAGATGCCATATCAGCCAGAGGAAGGGGACTAGGAAGTGTCTTCTTGGCAGATAGAAACCCTTCTCACAGCTTCGTGAAAACTGAAGAAAGCAATCCTTCTGAGCTGAAGCCAGGCTGTCACCTTGGACTTAGTGGGCTTGGACTTTTGGGGTGCTTGGTGATTTTCTTGAGGCCTAACAAGTGCTAAGAAGTCAACCCAGAAAAAAGACATAAATATCATATATAATGCACTATATAAAATGAACAGATTATATTTAGGAATATAAATGTGTATACATACACATGTAAATATACACAAGCACACACATATATACATGCATGTATGTGCATATATAATTGCAATTAATAAAATGATAGTAAAAGAATTTGAATGAGATAGGAAGGGGTATATGAGAGAGTTTGGAGGGACAAAAAGAAAGAGGGAAATGTTGCAATCATAATCTAAAAATATAAAGAAATTAAAAAATACAAACCACCTAGAGAGTGTGTATGCACAGTAAAAGTCACTCAAAACATGGAAGTCAGAGCCTAGGCACAGCAGACCTCTTTGTGTAGAGGTGTATGTGTCCCATGCTTCCTCGGAGCCTGCTGTGTATGTTTGTGGCTATGTGGGTATGTTGTGGTATGTATGTATGTTTTGTGGTGTAGATGATTCCCTTAAGGTAAAAATGTTAACAGGAAGCCTTGCTCTCAGCATACAAAGCTTCACATGGATCTGGCAGAAAATGATCTGGAGAAAAGAAGCAAACTGTGATTTCAGTTGCATTTGTCTCTTGGTCCTTCTTATCACTAGTGTCACAGTCTTTGGTCTGCTGATAGAATCAACTGTGGTCTGGTTTCCACAGGATCCATTGTGGTCAGAAAGTGACTCAAGTCCATCCTTTGGCATCCAGACAGGAATGGGAAGCATCCACCCTGCATTGTTCATAAGAGTCAAGGGAGATCACCTTCTCCATTTTATTGGAATAAGCAATGTCCCAATGGAGAAAAGATTTTCCTTAATTTTTTAGAGTTCTTCTGGTGGGGTGCAAAGAAGTTTTGACATTCCATCATTTTTTAGAAATGAGTCAACCATATAAGCTCTATCCTGCCTTTCAGCTGGAAGACTTAGGAAATTATTTCTGTGCTCTCCTGGGACATAGGAGTGACAGTTCAAACTGAACAAAATCCCAGGAGCTCCCTATGAAGTGGCACCTGCTGCTGGGACCCTCTCAGATGCACACCTGCAGGTTGCAGAGAAGTGGGTAATTATGTTTGCTGTAGCTGTTGTCTAGATCAGAGAATTTCTTTACAAATAAAACATCCACCCTTGCATTTTTTTTTTAGAAACAGTAGCTAGGAGTATCTTTCTTCAAATATTCTGTCTTGAGTATTTGCTTAAACAAAGAATAGAGAAGGTGTGTAATTTACCCAAAGCTTGATCCATCATAATTTAAGTGTTTGTTTCCCTTTTTTCAAAGCCCAAATTTGAATTTTGTGACAAATTTGAATGTAGTGATTAGGAATGAAAATCATTCACTCTTACCCCTTATGTCTGTCTTAGTCATAGCCAGAGACACAGAATCATGAGTGATATATATATTAAAAAAAAAAAACTCTAGAAGGGTTAGATATATATAGCTAGAGCCAATGGGTGGGTTCTATGCAAAGCTGTTTTCTTTTTTCATATAAATTGACCCTGAACTTCCTGAAAGTGGGATAAGATAACATACAGGAAGTAGTGTGGGATAATTTCAGTAAACAGATGAACTGTGACTTAGAAATTATGGTGATACCAAGAAGGATAATCGTATGATCAAAATAAAATGGTATGTCCCTCAAATTCCCCAGTGTCATTTGTGGAATTACCTCAGATGCAGTAGTGTGTCTTGAGATCATATACAGACATGTTTAGCCCAAAGCAGAAATAGTAGAAATTGGAAGGTGGAGAAATGTAGTAGTGTGTTGTTAGTTAACAATAAGATGAACTGGCAGGTTGGTGGCAGCAAATGGCCATCTTAGTGTCTGAAATCCTGAAACCCCATGGCATCTTAGAGATGATTATAGCACACCTATCTTGACAGTGTTACATGATGTCTTTTATTCTAATCCCAGATGCAGAGAAATACAGAGATGTCAGTTCTGAGGATCACATCTCCAGATACAGATGCAGAGATGGTACAAAGCTTACAAAGGTACCCATTGTCAGCTTGACATACATACATACTTCCTTTAACAAACATAGCATTCAAACACAGACAATAGTGGAATTACACTCACTCCCTGTTAATATTTTACAACCATTCTTCATTCAGTAAAAAACATGTAATCCCCTGCTCTAAGGTGAATACTGCCACACCAGCCCCAGTGGAGACAGTGTAGCAATGCTGAGAGAAATCTCAATGGCTACCTCTCCAGAGGTTCGCACCACACGTGGTTACGCCTCCTGGGGAAAAGTGGTTCAGGTCCCTGCAGGTGCTTACTTGGCTGGCTGCTTGGAATGGCTGCTAGATGTGTTTTGTTCTATACATTAATGCCTTTTAATTGTGGACATTTTAGCCTGTAGCTCCACTGTTAATTCAGAAAAGCCTAGAAAACACTTAGATATAGTTTCAGGAACTGAAAGAGATACAGACCAACATTCAGGGGATGGATGTTGACCTCTGTGCCCCCGATCATAAAACCCACAGTGCCAGATGTCAGCCCAAGGCCTAATAAACAATTAAGGCTAAAGCTGTAAGGAAGCAGCCCACAATGTGACCTTGCCTGTAATCAGCCTACCTGCAGCTAGGCTACTGTGGGAGTTACTACAAAATTCTAACTTGGTATCTTAGGGCCCTTGAATCATTGCTATTAAAAGTTTAGTGTTCAAAGACAATTCTTCTCTTTACTCAGTAAATCAAATCTCTGATATGCTGACCACAAGCAGGCCAAAATAGACAGAGGCTCTCAATTATGCACTTGCTTAGATGTATTTACTATCTCATACTTCAAAAGGAATTGCTGACATTTTTAAAGTATGTTTGTTTATCTTTAAACTATGGCCAAGATCAGTTCTTTCTGCATAAAAACCTGATACTTTGAAGTAAACTTTGCAGCAGTTCGCAAACCTCCTCAAGTGTGTTTGTGTCTGTCTGTCAAGCCGAAGCCACTCCTGACCAGGTCATCCGAGTCTTGGTCTCCACACAGACCTGCTACCCACTGAGCAGTCTGTGGCAGAATACAAAATTCATTTTCCCACCATTGGATAGTTCACAAACCCTTCTTGCAGAGCCCATGCTTCAGTTGGTATCCTGTAGTTTACTGAGACATAGGAGTCAAGACTGTCATTAGAATATCTTATTCTGCTATATGCATAATTCCATAATTTTTGTCTCAAGTTTTTGTCACTGTGACAAAGAGAGTTAGATTTTGGCCCATGCTATCTAATATGTCAGTACACAGTTAGCTGAATTCATTCTTTTAGGTCAGAAGCAAAGCAAAACATTATGGATCAAGAACATGTGGCAGAGACTGGTCAACTCAAGAAGTGGAGAGTGATAGAGAAAGGGCTGTGGAAGAGGTACAGCCCTGATGGGAGATGTTATTCTGTAAATATGTTTCTCATACTGGTTAATGAATAAAGCACTATTGGCCAATAGGAAAGCACTGTGAGGCTAAGAGACTAGGAAAAAAGAGGAAGTAGTAAGGAGGGGTCAGCATGGAGAGCCAAAAGAAAACAGCATGCCTGCCCATCGCTCCCTGGTAAGATGATCCACGTGGAAATACTTAGATAAGTAGAAATGGGTTAATCATTAAGACAGAGCTGGCCGATAAAGAATTAGTATCTGGCCAATGGCATTATATCAAATACAGGGTCTCAGCATGTTATTGGGGGCTGGCGTGGTGGTCGGATCAGACCAACAGGAAAAAAATATACTCGTTACAATTGGCACCCAATGTGGCCAATAAGAACTTTCACTTAAAACTAAGAAAAGCTTAAGAAAAGTTTTAGAAACAAAGGAACAAAGACAAACAAGACTTCTAGGTAGCAGCATTTTTCTCAGTTAGACTTTGTTTGCTAAAGACAGAGATTTGTGCCGCTCCTTTAACAGAGGTTTCCAAAATTAGCATAAGTGGCAAAAAAATGCATTGCTTTTAAAGAGCTCTGCTAACAATTCGTTGGTGCGTAAGAGAGCTGACAATGGAAGTGACCACATCTCCAAGCTGGCAGCATGCTCTGGATGCAGCGTAGACCAAGGCAGTGAGCACAGCTCTCACTGCTGGCTGTAAAATAGTTGCCGCCATCTTGGATAGACCTCAGCTGAAACTATGGCTCTCATTTTAGCAATGTTGTTGTTTACCAGATAAAAGACTTGTGGCCAGAAAAAAATAAAGATTTACAATAAGGACAGATTCACATTAAAAAAAAAAAAAAAAAAAAAAAACGCTAAAAGTTTACAGTGTATTTTAAAATATATGTAGGCTTGGGAGAGAAAACAAACAGGATACAATGGTTAAAAAACAAACAAACAAACAAAAAACAGAAGAGTAACTGGGTGTGGTGGCACGTGCCTTTAATTCCAGCACTCAGGAGACAGAGGCAAGCAGATCTCTGTGATTTCAAAGTAAACTTTGTATGCAGAGTAAATTCCAGGGCAGATAAAAGTTACACAGAGAAATCCTGTCTCAAAATATGTAAAAATAGAAGTAGAAGAAATAGAGTAATAAAAAAAAGCCACGTAAAGATGAAAAGTACAGAGAAACTTTAGATATTGTACACTGTTCTGTTATCTTTAAATTGTTTGACAACTGATAAAAGAAATGCTGTTGGATTAATTCAATTTATATATTTTAAAATGCTTTAACTCCAAAATTTAAGCCTAGGGGCAAGTTACTGGGGAAAAGGATTTCTATTTTTGTTTCCACAGAAAATGAAAAGCTGTGGATTCCTTCCAGACTAATGTGGTTTGATCAAGCAAGACCCCCTGAAGCATTATCCCTGGGACAAAGCAGCCAAGAGTTCTACATCTTCTTAGGCTCCCCATGACAGTGCCCTCTACCAGCAGGAAGTAGTTTGGAATGAACGACGCTCAAATTCCCAAATATTGTTTATAAAAGTTTGTTTTCATTTAAGGGGGCTTGGTTATAAATGGCTAATGACCACAAGCAATCTTTTTAAGGGTAAAAAGAGAATTATGGTATAGATATGAATGCTTTGTTTTAGAATGGATTTTCATTTATTGATATTAAGGTCAATTTTATGATAAGTATATTTCTCCTCTTGTTTAGGTATTGTGTTATATAGTTTATTTAGAATGTAATGTTTAGTTTAACACAGAGTATAGACAATTACCTATGATAGTCAACACTTGGAGTTAAGTTAGTTAGGATTTCTAGATATGCAGAGATGTATTTGAGATGAATAGGCATTCTTCAAACCTTTCAAAGACCTACAGAATGTGGCATTTAAAATGGTTTAGGGATTCTCTTGACAGTGGGACATAGCTGTTCCTAGCAATACCACCTATATCAGAAAGGAATATGGACTTAGAAGAAAAACGTGAAGAAATTTGCTTTCAAAACAGCAAGACTAGCCATGTGGGCAAGATAATGCTCTTGTCTAGACTGTTTGACTATATATATGCTCTATAAACTGGACGTGCAGGACCCACAGGCAAGTGACTGCTGAAACAAGATGGACATTGCTACAGGATTTTTGCTACATGGAAGAGGCTGTCAGACAGTCTACAGGACACAAAGAAAAATGACTGACAAACTATCAATACAGATGGACACTTTTCTGCTTTGCTGAGGAGTCTGCCAGACACACTATGGCCTATGGGCTGAAGATGGAACATTACAGAAGAACTTCGGGTGACTGACCAGGCAGTGAGTTGTCCTGTCATTTCTAGAGTTTATATATTATCCTTCTGTGGTCTTTGAAGCACTTGAAGACAGATAGTTATGGTTATAGTTTTTCTTATTTAGGATTAAAGATAAGTTACATATAGGATTTTAGACTCACAAAGATAAAATAGATAATGAAATATTTTCTTTAAATCTTGCTAAATGTTAATGACCTAAATATTTCTAACTGTGATTCTTATTTAATAAATGTTGTATGGTATATTTTGCTATGTTAAGGTTAAAACCCTTCTTTTTATTTTAGACAGAATAGAGGAGATGATGGGAGATGTTATTTTGTAAATATGTTTCTCATGCTGGTTAATGAATAAAGCACTGTTGGCCAATAGGAAAGCAAGATAGGGACTAAAAGACTAGGAGAAAAGAGGAAGTAGGGAGAAGGAGTCAGCATGTAGAGCCTAGAGAGAGCAACATGCTGGCCCGTTGCTCCCCAGTAAGATGAGCCACGAGGAAATACTTAGATTAATACAAATGGGTTAATCATTAAGGAATAACTAGCCGATAAGAAACTAGTACCTGGTCAACTGCATTATATCAAATACAGAGTCTCTGCTTGTTATTGGGGCTGGCGCGGTGGTGGGCCCAAGCAACTAGCGGATAAAACATAGTCGTTACACAGCCCCAGTCACCTTCCAGTGAGGCTCCAACTCTGAAAACTCCCACTACCACTACTTCAACAATGTCATTGGATTATGAACTCTTAGTGCATGAATCCATTGTGAAGGCAGAGCCCCATGATCGAATCAGTTTCCACCCCTGAATATTGGCTGAAGGATCAAACCTACAATAGCCAGCCTCTGGGTGGGCACTTTATATTCAAACATATACTTGCTTGTTTATTTGTTGAGGCAGGAAGTCACACAATCCATAACACTATTGTAGCCATTGTTTCCATTATGGTCTTATGATGGGAGATGTCATTCTATAAATATGTTTCTGTTATTGGTTGATGAATAAAGCACAGTTGGTAAATAGGAAAGCAAGATAGGTGGGACTAGGAGACAAGGCTGATTCTGGGAGATGTAGTGGGGAGATTCAATATGTAAAGCCTTGAGAGGAAGAGGTCCTAACACCCTCTCCAGTAAGATAAAACAATGTGGAAATACTTAGATTAATAGAAATGGGTTAATAATTAAGACAGAGTTAGCCAATAAGAAATGCTAGTAACAGGCCAACAGCTTTATATCAAATACAACATCTCTGTGTGTTATTTGGGGCTGATGCAGCTCTGGGACCAGGCTAGAGGGAAAGCTTATCATAACAAAATGGTGCCTGCAACATGGGTCCTAAGAACTTCCACTTAAAACTTAACAAAAGCTTAAGAAAGGATTTTAAAACCAAAATACAGAAGCAAACAAGTCTTGGTAGCAGCTTTTGTTTTTTTTTTTTTTTTTTTTTTTTTTTGATTGGGCTCTGTTTTGCTAGAGACAAGTAGAGATTTGTGTGTCTCCTTTAAGGGAGGTTTTTGTCTCGGCATAAGCAGCAAACACTCCTACCAACTTAATAAAGCTGGCTATGGCAATGACCACATCTCCAAGCCAGCAACATGTTGCTGGATGGCAGCATAGACCAAGGTGGTGAGCACAGCTCTCAGTGCTGGCAGTAAATGTACCCCTGCCATCTTGGATAGATCATGGCTAAAGCAGCTGTGGCTTTCATTTTAGCAATGTTGTTTAGCAAATAAAAGACTCTTGGTCAGAAAAAGCTAAAGATTTAAAGTAAAGACTGATTCACATAAAGAAAACTCTCTAAAGGTTTACAGTGTGTTTCAAAGGCTTGGGAGAGAAAAACAAATGGGATGAAGTGGTTTAAAAAAAATAGAGAGTAGCGGGCTGTGGTAGCACATGCTTTTAATTTCAGCACTGGTGAGGCAGAGGCAAACAAATTTCTGTGATTTCAAAGTGAACCTGGTATACAGAGTTAATTCCAGGACAGGCAAAAGTTACACAGAGAAACCCTGTCTCAAAAAAAAAATGAAAAAAATAGAAGTAGAAGTAATAGAGTAATAAAGAAGATATGTGATGATGGAAAGCACACAGAGAGTCTGGTGTTGTCTTTGTATTGTTTAACTGCTGAGGAAACAGCAACAACTGTTAGAAGAAATACTGCTGGACTAATCCAATTTATATATTTTAAAAATATTTTTACTTCAAAAGTTAAGTCTAAGGACAGGATACTGGGAGAAAATGTTCTATTTTTGTTTCCACAGAAATGAAAAGCTATGGATTCCTTCCAGACTAACATAATTTGAAACATTGTCCCAGGCGATCCAACATTCAAGACAGCTCAGACAAGGCAGCCTTGCAGAGCACTACAGTCAGGATTTCTGAATCTTCTTAGGATCCCCAAGACAGTGCCCTCTACCAGCAGGAAGCAGTTTGGAAAGAACGACATCCAAATTCCCAAATATTGTCTATAAATGATTGTTTTCATTTAAATGGGGTTGTTATAAATGATTAATGACCACAACCAATCTCTTTTTAAAAGTAATAATGGGATTATAGTATAGAAATGAATACTTTGTTTTGAAATGGATTTTCATTTATTGATATTTTGCATATGTAGATTTATCCTCTTGTTTAGGTATTGTGTTTATATAGCTCATTTAAAACTGTAATGTAAAATTTAGTACAAATTATAGTTACCTTTAATATTCAAAATTTATAGTTAAGTTAGGTTTTTCGGGTATATAGAGATATATTTCAAGTGGATAGGCATTCTTTAAACCTTTCAAAGACCTACAGAATATGGCATTTAAAATGGTTAAGGGTTTTTCTTAACAGTGAAGCACAACCTCTCTGGGCAACACCACCTGCATCAAAAAAGAAAATGGACATCAAAGAAACTCATTATGGAGTTTGCTTTCAATATGGCAAGACTAGCCATTTGGGCAAAATAATTTTCTTGTCTGGACTGTTTGACTTTATGTTGTATAAACTGGACATGTAGGACCCACAAGAAAGTGATTACTAATACTAGATGGACATTGCTACATGGTTTCTGCTTGATGGAAGAGTCTGACAGATATTGAACAGAAGAACTTTGGGTAACTGACCAGGCAGTGAGTTGTCTTTGTCATTTTTAGAGTTTATATATTTTCCTACTATGGTCTTTGAGGGATTAGAAGACAGATAGTTATCTTCCTTAATTATTATTAAAGATAAGTTACATATAAGACTTTAGACTCACAAAGATAGGATAGATGATAAAATATTTTCTTTAAATCTTGCTAAATGTTAGTGGACTAAATGTTGTTAACAATAGTTCTTATTTAATAACTGTTTGGGTATAATTTTACTATATACACATATATAATACGTATTATGTTTTCTTATTTTACATATTGATCCCAGTTCCCTCACCCTCCCTCCCTCCCATACCTTCCCACCATCCTCCCATCCTATCCCATTCCCCCCTACTCCACAGGAAGGGTGATGCCTTCCAGAAGAGGTCATAAAAATCTGTCAAGTCATTTGGAGTAGTGCATAGGCCCTCCCTCCTGTCTCTAGGTTAAGGGAGTATCCCTCTGATGGTCTTTTATTTTAGACAGAAAAGAGGAGATGATGGGAGATGTTATCCTGTATATATGTTTCTCATACTAATTAATAAAGCCCTGCTGGCCAATAGAAAACTAGATAGGCGGGGCTGGGAGACTAGGAGAAGGAAAGAGGAAGTGGGAAGGAGAAGTCGAGATGTAGCCCCGGGAGGAAGGAAGACGCCCGCCGCGGCTCCCTGATAAGACGACCACGTGGAAATACTTAGATAAGTAGAAATGGGTTAATAATTAAGGCAGAGCTAGCCCATAAACAATAATGGTAACTCGCCAACAGGATTTTATCAAATACAGAGTCTCTGAATGTTATTTGGGGCTGGTGCGGCTGAGGGTCCAGACTGGCAGCAGGACCGGGAGGCCTGCGGGGAGGAACCTGCCGTAACATCCCTCCATGGGGAATGTGCTCCCAAAGTCCTTTTGTGCATCAGGGATAAATCCTGGTTCCACTGTCCGAGGTCCCTTAGACTGCCCAGGCCTTCTAACTGAGACCCATGTTCAGGGGGTCTTAGTCGGTCCAATGCTGGATTCCCAGCTATCAGTCTGGGGATCCATTAGCTTCCCCTTGTTCAGGTGAGCTATCTCTGTGGGTTTCTGAGCCTGGTCTCGACCCAATTTTCTTATCACTCCTCCCTCTCTGCAACTGGATTCCAGGATTTGTCTCAGTGTTTAGCTGTGTGTGTCTGCTTCCGTTTCCATCAGCTACTAGATGAGGGCTCAATAATGGCATATAAGTTAGCTTTCAATCTCATTATCAGGGAAGATCATTTAAGGTGCCCTTTCCTAAAATTAAAACACTTCTTTTTATTTTAAACAGAAAAGAGGAGATGATGGGAGATGTCATTCTGTAAATATGTTTTTCTTATTGGTTAATGAATAAGGCAATGTTGGCAAATAGGGAAGCAAAATAGGCAGGACTAGGAGACAAGGGTGATTGTGAGAGATGTAGGAACATTCAAGATGTTGGGATTTGAAAGGAAGAGGTCTCGACCCACTCTCCAGTAAGATAAAACAACATGGAAACACATAGATTAATAGAAATGGGTTAATATTTAAGACAGAGCTAGCCAATAAGGAACGTTAGTAACAGGCCAATACCTTTATATCTAATACATCATTTCTATGTGTTTTTGAGTGCCAATGCAGCTCTGGGACCAGGCTGGCTGGAAAACTGCTGGTAACAAACAGTCTTATGAGGTTAGCTCCTTCAATAACTGTCTGTCATCTGTTCAACCATGGCTTTATTCAATACAAGCATCTTTATTCATTAGGCACTTAATTTTCTATGATGAAGAGTCTCAGCAAGGACAAATGTTGTCAGAACACCATGGGGTTGAATCAGCAACTTGACAAATCCAAAATTACAGATTTGGCAGAATAATAGAGGCAAGTAAATGAAGGCAAAGATGAATTTGAAGACCTTAAGGGCATAAGTGCAACAAAAATATTCTGCTAATAGCTAGAGAATGGTTACATGCTGTGACAAGAAACACATTTAAAGGTAATGCCTCACTGGAAGCAGTGGAAGCCAACAACCAAGAGTATTATTAATGAAAATTCAGTGGAATTTCAAAGCTGCCTTCCTATGACATTAAGCATACTTTTAGTTGCCCTTGGTAAACTAGATGCATACCATCCTACATACTTGGAAGATTGAGGCATAAGGACTGTGAGCTCATGATCAATTGGTTAAGTTAACAGGGACCTGATCTGAGAAAAAAAAAAAAAAAAAAGATTATTCTTAAGTTGGAAAACTCCTCTGCATATTGAGAAGTTCCACTTCTCTTATTGGGTTTATTTCTCCTCCTCCACCACCTTTCTCTCCCCAATCCTTTCCTCTGTTTTTTTGCTTGTTTTGGGGCAGTGTCAAGCTGTATAGTCAATCCTGGAATTCTATTCCTCTGCACAGTGTGCCATAACCCCCATCATTTCTTTCCCTTATTCATCATTTCTTCCTTTCTTTCTTGGGAAAGAGGTTTTCCTACATTGCTTATGCAAGCCCCAAACGACTGTATTCATGGTCTTTCTGCTCCATTCTACTTAAGAAACTGGGTCTAAGGGTATGTACCAACAACGTATCCAACTCTGTGATACTTATGAAAAAGGCTTAAATTCAGAATTCATAAAAATTTCATAATGCTAATAAAAAATGAACAATAAAATATAAAAACGGAACCATTTCCATAGTTATTCTCAAGACATAACAAGCTTGAATTAAGGCACTTTCTATCATGACTCAATAGGGAAAGGGGAGTAAAACCTCAATGTATGTTTCATGTACAGATTTTAGTATCCAATGTGCTGCTATAGTCCAGCAGGGTGAAGAAATGTGTGACTGCCTCCAGGGAAAGTGATAGTTAAATTTCCTGGAGGTGTCCATCAGTAAACTCATATAGACAGACGGACAAAGAAATGAGCCTCCTATCCAAATACTAGAAGAAAGAAAGATTTCACTAATTAGAAAGCTGGTATTTTATTTTTTGTTTTTGTGTGTGTGTGTGTGTGTGTGTGTGTGTCAATAGGTTACCTACACATTCACTAACCCCTCCCATATTCACCAGCCCCTCCTTACTTTATGTCCTCTTTCTCTCTTTTTAAATAACTGCTAAGTGCAATTACTTCTGCCCACACACATGACTGGATGTGGGACCATGCACTGGAACATGAGAAAGCCACCAGTGCCATCCCCATAAAGAAAACAGATTCTCCTCCCCCTCAGTGTCATCAACTGTCAATTGTTCCTCAGTTATGCTGAGAATTGTGGCCCCTCCCCAACTATGCTGGAATGCTGGCTTGTTCATGTGCAGGTCTTGTGTAAGTAAGCACAGTTGCTGTGAGTTCATGAGTGCGTCAGTTCTGTTCAGTTCAGAAGTCAGCATTTTTACAGTCTCTCTATCGCTTCTTCCATGATGGGCCCCCGGAGCTCAGGAACCCTAGTTTGATAGCTGGGAAACCAGCAGAGGACTGATCCAGACCCCCTGAATGTGGGTGTTACTTAAGAGGACTAGGTAGCCTATGGGGCTTCTGGTAGTGGATCAGTATTTATCCCTAGCATATGAATAGGCTTTGGGAGCCCATTCCACTTAGAGGGATACTCTCTCAGACTAGACACATGGAGGAGGGCCTGATCTCTGATCCAAATGATACGACAGACTTTGAATCTCCTCTACAGAAAGCCTAACCCTCCATGGGGAACAGAAAGGGAATGGGATGGGGTTGGGAGGGGGACAGAAGAGGCAGGGAGGGCAAGGAAACTAGGATTGACATGTAAAACAAATTTAAATTTAAAATATATCAAAAAAGATATTGTGGTTATGTGTATGTGTGTGTTATGTGTTATAAATGTACCCTACATGTCTGAGCTACACCCAAAACATATACACAGGCTGAGGTCTACTGAAATTTAGTTCACAGTAGCTTCTAATGTCCCCTTTCTCTCTACCCTTATTGTGGGTTACATGAAATGTGTTATTTAATTTCAAAATACTCAGTGGTATTTTTCCATCTGTTATGTGACTGACTTCTACGTTATTTTGTGGCCAGCAAACACATGTCATGTAGTTTCAATTCCTACAGGGTCACTGCTGTACTTTGAACTGACAGTGTAGTCTCTCTAAGAGAACACTGATGGTTCACTGGTCAAAAAGTCCACTGAATTGGAGAATATAATCAACTTGATTTAATCAGTTGCTCTAATCTAGTCCATGTTTACCTTATTAGCTTCAGAAGTGACCATTACAATCTATAACTTTGATTGTAGATTTATCTTATTTTAATCTTTTCAGCTTCTGTTTCATGCAATTTTATGACTCTTATTAAGTGCCCAGACAGAAAAATAATCTATTCTGAACACATTGCTCATTGTAAAATAACTCCTTTATCTCAGGATACTACTTGTTTTGACTTTTTAATCCCTTATGTCTTACAGCGAAGGGGAAAGAAAAAACTTCCCTTTCAGAATGGCATGGCTATTGACCACAACCAATAATACCTTCATTAGCTTACCCAACATCCACCCACTTAAAACTGCTGAAGACTAATGTGTGTCTCTATTCTGCTTATTTCCTTTTGGCAGATGCGATGCTCCAGTCTGTTGTTTCTTTGATCCTGTGTCATCCCATGACTATCCAAACTAAATGATGGGGTTTTGCTGTCTTTTCTCCATATTGCATCATCATTACTGCTTATCTAAAGTTACTGAATCTTTACAATTCTTCTTGAAATTTATAAATTTGTATCAGTTTTAAAGGGAAGGGTTCACATATCAGACTACTATTTTCTATTTGTCCTTTTTTTTCTTTCATTTCACCACAGTAATTATTTTTATATCCTACCAGAAAGTTCCTTGATTGGATGTTTAGTGCCAGCTAAAGCTTTCAAAGGCCAGCCAAGGGCATTTGACCTGAATGTGTCTGCATAGAAAACAGCTGTGTCAGGAGCACAGTGAGAGGGTTCTGCATATGAATTGTAAGAGCATGTGTAGACTTGTTCTGTAAGAAGGAATCTGCAGGCAAACACATTGCTAACCGATTTGTTTGCTCTAAGTTAAGCAAGGGGTGAGGTGGGGGTAAAGAGGTGAGGAATAAATGGGGGAAAGAGAGAGAAAGAGAGTTGGGGAGGAGAATGGGAAGGACATGTCAGACCCAAGAGCCATCTGGCCAGAAGGATAAGACTGAATTTCAAATTGATGTTCATTGTTCTTGATCTCTACATAAGTGCTATGAGAAAATGCCTGGAAGGCAGATTTTTCGTTGACTTCCCAGATTCAACAAAACACACTTTAAAGATCCAGTCTCTGGGTTTTGACAATGTTTTAGGCAGTAGGGCTGCTTCCAACTTACATTTTTATATTCAAAGGGAAATGGCCTCCAAATTTAATAATTTTATTATATGATCCTTTTTTGAAAGAAAATCACCCTTCCATTTTGTATAGCCTGTTTTTCATTAGGTTAGGTCTCAAACAGCAAGGATTAGCTTAGAAATAGAAAGACATGGATTTGCTTCATTCTGTCTTCATTCTGTACTGGCCACCAGAGGGTGATGTTGCATAGAGTAGCCACCTTTATTTCTGCAGTTGATCCCCACTCACAAATCAGTGGCTCTCTGTGTCTGACTGAGTTCTTAGAACATCTGATAAGAAGTGAATTCAGCCACAGGCCAGAAAGTTCCCAGGACCAGGGCCACGTCTACAGGCTTATTTTATTTTAGAATTTTATCTAAAAGTGGAAGGTGTCTAGACAACTGTGTTCCATTATCAGCCACTTCCCTGCATGTATCAAACTTTTCCAGAAAGGCAGCAGAGGTGTTCCAAGAGCTCAGCCATGCTTCCAGTACTCATCTCGTTCCTGGGGATGCATTTTTTCTTGGGTGAGTAAAACAACCTTATTGTTTGCAGATGCTCACAAATCAGTGTTTTTCTCATTTGAATTGTAGTAAGGATATTTTTCTAAATGAAGTCTGCATCACATTTACTGGTTTGTTATTGAATTTGCAGGAAACATCCAAGCACAGTCAGTTACTCAGCCTGATGTCCATATCATTGTCTTCGAAGGAGACTCAGTAGAGCTCAGATGCAACTACTCCTACAGTACAACTCCTTACCTCTTCTGGTACAGGCAGAGCCCTAGCTACAGCCTTAGTTTCTCCTAAGGTATTATTCCAGAGACCCAGCGGTTCATGGCTTGAGTGGTTTTGATGCTGAGTTTGGCAAGAATGACTCTTCCTTCCACCTTAAGAAAGCTTCTGTGCACCTGAGTGACTCCGCTGTGTACTTCTGTGTACACAGTGTCTGGGGCTGCTGATCACAAACCTGTAAAAATGCTGGGCAGGACTGTAGCATATTGACTTTAGATCATCCATGATCCTGTAAGTAACCTAAATAAACTTATTAGTTCTTCCAGGTTGACTTCTCTGCAATCATTACCTTGGTCTGTCATTAGTGCTCTATCTGCACTAATGTTTTCTACTGACTGGTTATCTCCAGGAGACTTGAAGATACACCTCAAGTCCTCATCAACAATGACTGAGGTGGATGCCTATGTGGTGTGCATTAGATGGAGATGTGTTGGCTTCGTCCTGCTTCAGACTGCAGGTTAGTGTTAGGAAGTGAAACAGCTTGCACTCACTGCCTCAGGAGCCTCAGAAATACTCTCCATCTGTGATGTTTAGTTCAGTCAACTTGACTCAGGGTAGAATCACCATGAAGAGAATCTCAATAAGGACTCAATTGCATTATGTTTGTGTAGGAGTGTCTGTGGCAGATTTTGATAATCCCTGTAGGAAGACACAGCCTAGCCTAACCATAGGCAGCACCTTTTCTGGATCTGTCTTGCACTCTGAGTAAAATTGAGAGTGAATAGAGAATTTCCTGGAAGCATTCTATGTTCTTTGTTCCCCATTATGGGTGTGCTGTGACAAATTCACTCAAGCTTCTGATGCTGTGACTTCCATGCTATGATGGAATGTAACCTGGCAGTGTTAGGTCAAATGAATCCTCTACCTACTAAGTGATCATGATCAAGCTGTGTTGTCATAGCATTGGAAAGGTAAATAGGATGCCATCCTTATGCCAGCTCATTCCTGCTTTGTTAGATTTGGAGTGCAGAGTAAAGAGACAGAAGGCAGGAAAGAGAACACAGTCTGACCTTAACAGATGAAATTACTTCAAACAGTGAAGGACAGGCACTCTCTCATGTGAAATGGGGTTCTGCAAGGAATGAGGGAAATACTTGGAGTTTATAGAGGGGATTGGGATGAGGAATCTTGTAAGTTACAAGGAGCTGCATACAAGTTCATAGACTTTCATTCTTTGTGTTTTCTGCTCATTTAAGATAGACTGTCATGGAAAGCAGGCTCTCTCACCAAAGCATTTCCTCTCTGGAACTCACTGACAACAGCTGAAGCAAGAACAGCTGTGACCTCATAGGAGTTCTGTTTGTATAACTGAGGTACAGGATCGTGTGTGTGATCAATACAGTGTTATTTCTTCTTCTGTAATATGACCAATGTTCCATAAACACACAAATGAGAAGTGGAAAACACCAAAGCTTTGGACAGTTATATGTTTAATATTTGACAAATATGGCATCCTATAAGCATATTTATTTAAATAAATATATATCAATATATATATTGAAATGAAAATTTTCAAATAAAATTTAAAATATTTACCAATAAATTTGTTGTTGTTCTTGTTTTTTGCCTCAATGTTATTCCCTTTCATTCTCTGAAAATAAAGGTGATGAACTTTTTCTCAAATTTGCCCTTTGAATTTCTAATATTTAAGTGTATACTATACAGTGTAGCTCTGGGGTTTCCAAATATATATCAATGTTTTTTACTAAAATAATTTGGAGACATGGGAAAGTCATAATAATCTATTTCCGTGCTTTTAACTGACCTGCATCATCTAAATTTAAGAATATGCAATATGTCACTTTTGATGGGCATTTGGGCAGGGCAGTGCCAGCAGAAGTAATCAATGTCTCAATTCTGCTCATACATCAAATGAGGGAAGTTAATTAAGCATCAGGGAAGTTGGAGGTAACATTGATAGAAGAAAGAAACTTGGATTGTGTGGAACTTGAGACATAATACCAGCTAGGAATTAGATAGAGTGGTATAGACAACTATACCAAAGATATTCATAGTCCTCAAAGAAAACTAGGCACATATGAATGGATGTTGCCTGTTACTGGAATAAAGTTTTTCTTCTTTCTGTAGTACATTATAAAAACCCAAAGGGATCCCCTTTGTTGTTACTCAAAATGTAACAACCAAGTTAGGAAGCATGATTCAAAAATGTATTCAACTTGAATGGGTGTGTGTGTGTGTGTGTGTGTGTGTGTGTGTGTGTGTGTGTGTGTGTAAGTGCAGGTGTCTGCAGAGGCAAGAAGGAAACATCAAATACCCTAGAGCTGAAGTTGCAGGCATCTCAGAGCTGGTAACAAAACTTGGTTTTCTGCAAGAACAGCAAGTGTTCTGAACCACTGATCCATCTCTCTAGACCAAATGAACATGTTTAAGTAAACAAAGAAATGACTTTTAATTATGAGAGTTGGACAAATCTTAGTTATGACAACAAAGGGGCAAGAATGAAAGTGAAGATAAAATAGTGGGTCCTAATTGAAGTGAAAAACAATTATTATTTTTTTCTCTATTTTTTTAAATTAAATCAGAAACAAGCTTTTGCTTACATATCAATCCCAGTTCTCTCTCTCTCCCCTCCCCCTGCTCCCCACCAACCCTTTCTGATATACAGGGAGGATGTGGCCTTCCATGGGGAATCTTTAAAGTCTGTCATATCATT
The DNA here is from genome assembly GCA_030556225.1 of Cricetiscus sungorus. NCBI lineage: Eukaryota > Metazoa > Chordata > Mammalia > Rodentia > Cricetidae > Cricetiscus > Cricetiscus sungorus. The sequence goes on from JANBXA010000741.1 coordinate 242,965, forward strand.
TGGAGGAGGGCCTAGGCCCTCCTCAATTTGTTTAGGCTTAGAGATTATCCGTCTATGTGAAATGGGCTCCCCAAGTTCATTCATAAACTAGGGATAAATATTGATCCACTGTCAGAGTCCCCATAGATTGCCCAGGCGTCCTAACTGACACCCACGTTCAGGGCGTCTGGGTCAGGCCCATCCTGGTTTCTATTTCTTTTTTACTTTTTTCAGTGTTAGGAGCTAAACTAGGGCCTTGTGAATGCAGATAAGTGCTCTACTGAGCTATAGTTCTAGTACTAAAATGTTTAGCCTTTAAAGTATAACATCAATAAAGTGAAAAATGAACCACAAATTTGAAGGAAATGTTTGCCAACACCAAACATATATATATATATATATACATATATATGAATATATAATATTTCTGATATATACATACATATATATGTATTCAACTCTGTATGTGATTCAGTCTTTTCTTAATGAACATGTGTTATCTATCTCTATCTATCTACCATCTACCTATCTATATATCTATCTATCTTGTACTTGCCTATCTATCATCTATCTATCTTTTTATTTTTCTTCCTGAGACAGACCAAGCTTGAATTGAGATTCAGAAGGCATTTATACTATCTGGCCTTCCACATGCTGGGATTTTTGTCATGTTCCAGTATATTTACATAGTTCTAAGAAAATGTGTTTATCCATACACACATACTTTTCATGTTAAGTCCAAAAAATCTCCCCTTGAAAAAAGAGATTTACTTCTAATCATTGTCCTTCTACCATCATTATTTTGTATTTGTTGAACTAGTTAACACATAGTAAAACTCAATATTTCTACTGTCAAAATTAACAACTTTGCATTAAACACATTTTGTTCAATGCAATTATTTGTGACTATTGTGTGTTAGGTGATTATCTAAAAGGCAGTATGAGAAGAGAATAAAATTTTAGCTTTGTTAGAACATATTTCAGTGTTGTCTTACAGAAGGTTTTCATCATATTGTCATTATTTTATCTGAAAAATTACAACTATATTTTTTCCTTTAAATTTATTGCTTGTATCAATAACCCATTCTCCATAGATGTATACTCCCTTAGCCTAGAGACATGGGGGAATGTGTAGGCTGAACCCCAAATGACTTGACAGATTTTGATGTTCCCTCATGGAAGGCCTCACCCTCCCTGGGGAATGAATGGGGGATGGGATAGGGGAATCAGTAGGGCAAGGGAGGATGGGAGGAAGAGGGAACTGGGATTGCTATGTAAAATATATAATAATAATAATAACAACAATAATAATTTTATTGATTTGTTTTTGAGACAGGGCTTCTCTTTGCAGTCCTGGCTGTCCTGGAACTTGCTATATTGACAAAGCTGGCCTCAAACTCAAAGAGATCCTCCAGCCTATACCTCTCTAGTGCTGGGATGAGAGGGATGTGCCACAATTCCTGGCAGAACTTTTTAGTTTTAAATATTGTTGTGCCCTCTTTCTGCCTCTGGCTTGTGAATCACAATAGGTTTTACTTGGTGATGGAAGATGTCTAGTAGGGGCATTGTCTGCCCTACTATTTAGTGACTTTATTTGGACTCCTTTTAAGCATATGTATATTTTAGGATGCTTCTACAATAGTGTGTTCTCATATGGGGTTTCAAATGGCCTTTGGTGTTAGTTGTCCCTCCCCACATTCCATCCTTCATCTTCTGTTCCATCCTCTCCATATTTAATTGTCCTATTCTACTTTTCATTTTGTCTCACTGTAACACTGTATTCTATGTCTTCTTCTTGGGTGACTTTCTCTTCCTTCCTGATCCCCTATCTGGTACCTAACTTTTGTGATTATTTGGATTGCAGCATGCCTATTAAAAGCTTAAAGCTAGTTTACACATACAAGAGAAAACATGCAATGTTTGTCCTTTGGAATATAGGTTACCTCACTGAGGTTGACTTTTTCTACCTCAATCCAATTAACTTCAAATTTTATAATTTCGCCTTTTAACAATGGAATACTAATCCATTGTGTAGATGTACTACCCTGTCATCATCTGTTCATCAGTTGATAGACATCTAGGATGCTTCCAGTTCCTTTGTACTGTGAATAGGACAGCAAAGAGCATGAATGACCAAGTGCCTCTGTAGTAAGTTATAGTAAGAGTGGTATAGCTGGTTCTTGAGGTAGATCTATTCCCATCTTCCCAAGAAATCACCAAAAAGATTCACATGGTGGCTGTACAAGTTTTAATACCATCAATAATGAAAAGTGTTCCCTTTCCCCACATCACCAGCAACACATACTGCCATTTATTTTATTGATCTTGGTCATTCTGAGATAGGTAACCTGACCACTGTCTCTACATGTACAAGGTCATAAAGCCTGACATATGCCTTATTATTAAGAAGTACAAGGTAACATCCATCTTAAGTCAGTTCCTGTCCACCAGGGCGTGAAGTTTCCTAATACATGCTTATATTCTGTGTGATTTATATCTCCAAATTAAGATTTCTTCATGCTAAGCATCAAGACAATTTTCTAGATGACACTAAAATTGGACTCTTCTCTGGGCTTCATGACTGTGATACTCCTCATACTCAGCAAGTAATTTAAACAACAAAGTCTTTAGCCTTAAGTTATCTAAGAGCATTATCCTCCAGGTGACACAGAATTCTCTCTCTCTCTCTCTCTCTCTCTCTCTCTCTCTCTCTCTCTCTCTCTCTCTATCTTTATCTCTCTTTCTCTGCTCTCCTTTGACTCTAGGAAGAACCCATAGAGACTCGGTGACTCAAGCAGGAGGCCAAGTTACTGTCTCAGAAGGTCAGTTCCTGACAATAAATGGCACGTATTCAATCACAAGCATAGGGTATGCAGCTCTTTTCTGGTTTGTTCGATATCCTGGAAAATATCTACAGCTCCTCCTGAAAGTCATTACATCTGGCACAAAATAAAGCAGCAGAGGTTTTGAAGCTCTGGCTTTGAAGGATCCAACTCCTTCCACTTACAGAAAGCCTCCGTCCATGAGTCAGACTTGGCTGAGTACTACTGTGCTGTGGGTGACAGTGACAGAAACTGACTTACAAGGGAGCTGAGCACAAACTGAGAGGCAGAAGGCTGCCTGGCTGCTGAGCACGTGCCTCTGAACTCCATCTGCCTTCAGCACATCCTGTGTTGTGTGGCCTTACACTTCTCTGTTGATAAAAATCCTGTAACAGTTCTCATGCCAGGCCATGTAACTTCACAAACCAACACATTGTACATCACATTGCCAACAGTGAAAAGAAATCACAAAATGTTTACTCAACGGTTTGGAGCAAGTCCAGCTCTGACCCCAGGATGGCTGTACTTGCATTGGTCCTGACCCAGGAGCTGATGTGGGCCTTGGGTCTCTGCCTGGGTGTACTTCCTGAGAGTTCCTGTATGTTACAAGAAAGAGATGATGAAATAGGCAGCAACTTTGGAGCAGACAAAGTTGCAGACTTCTACAGAACAACAATAGAAAAGCATTGGAATGCCTGCTGGGTGATTTTATGGCTGTATTTTCAGTGTAAGTTCATGGTGGTTTTAACCAGGGTACCACAGGAAGTCAAAGAACATTTTTTTAGAATTTGGGGGAAGATGAAATTCCTTGGGATAGGTGGAGAAAGCAAACTATGCCTATTTTTAGGTCACCTGAGATTCACGTGGAGAGTAAAGGATACAAACTACAAGCACTAAGTGTGGATGGTTGATTTCTGAATTTCACACTGTTTTCTGAATAGGGGCTGCTGGCAAGACCCAAGTGAAACGGAGTCCCCAGTCCCTTGCTGTCCTGCAGGGAGAGAGCTGCATCCTTCAATGCAATTACACTGTGTGTCCCTTTAACAACTTAAGGTGGTACAGACAAGACACAGGCAGAGGTCTTGTGTCCCTGGCAGTCATGACTCACAGAACAAAAACTCAAATGGAAGATTCTCAGCAACTCTGAATACAAACACACAGCACAGCACCCTGCACAACACAGACATCCAGCTCGGGGACACTGCCTCCTATATCTGTGTGCTGGGTGCAGAGTGCTCCACAGACACTTGCAGCCAGCACCAAAACCTGCTCCTGGAGGCTTCAAGGAGGAATAGGTACAGAGCAGTCTTTGAAACATTGTAGTTCCCTAGTAGGGAAGTGATTTTCCCTACTAGGGGGTTATTAGTCTTTAAAAAGACAATTGTAAAACAATCTGAGAAGAAAGTTTGAGAAAAAATTTAATAGAGTTTTGAGATGAAAACAACAATATAGGAAAGCAGAAAACCCTGGCAGCCACCATTAGGTGAGGAGATGGAGAGAATATTAGCCTTTTCAACCACCACAGAGCTCAGAGAAACAGCTAGAAAGTGAAGAATATCAATGAAATTTGCTTAGAAATGCTAAGCCACGGATCTATATGTAGAGAGTACTCAGTACCACACTCTGTGTCCCAGATAAAAGGCTTGCACAAGAAATACATACTTCAATGGGAACAGAAATAGCTTATTAAGAAGGAGAACACTCCTAAGAATGGGTGTGTGCTAATGAGCTGAGTGGAGTATCCAAAGCACATCTGGCCACACTGTGTACAGCTTTTCTTAAGACCCGTAGAATCCATGCACATTGCCTCAGTGTTTTTAACAATCTATTTTCCTTAGATGAAGTCCAGGTAAGGATAGGCATCCAGTGTTTCTTCTTTCATATGTTAATCTTTGACAAAGAGTAATTGTTATTTCTAATTTAAACATTTTTGAGAAATACATACATGTGTACCCTACTTACATAATTTCTAATTGACCTTCCTTTAACTCCTCCCACTTTTCCTTACTTCATCTCAAACTCATGTCCACTTCTTTAATTACTATTAAACACACACATGCACACACACACACACACACACACACACACACACACACACACACACACCTAGCTGAGTTCATTTAGTGTTGCTCTTATGTACATGTTTTAGGGGACCTCTTGGGATTGGATAACCTATCATAAGTGTGATTCCACCCTGCCCCCACTTCAGCAATCATCTAGGAGTTGAAACCTTATGAGAGTTGCCATATCAATGCTGACATGTTAGCTGGCACTCTCATTTTGCAGCTCTTATTTATTTGATAGCATTTTAAAATATATATTTATTTTACATACCAACCACAGTTACCTCTCCCTCCTTTCCTCTTGCACTCCCCACTTCCAGCCTAACTCATTGACTCCTTAGAAAAGAGTAAGGCTTCCCATGGGGAGTCAACAAAGCCTGACTTATCAGGTTGAAGCAGGACCAAGACTCCCCCCCTCCCCTTGCAACAAGGCTGAACAAAGTAACCCACCATAAGAAATGGATTTCAAAAAGCCAGCTCATGCACCAGGGACAGATCCTGGTGTCAGGGGCCCCTCAAACAGACCAAGCTTTTTCAGACATCCTTAGTGTTCCCTTTTGTATTTCTCTTCCTTCCCTCTTCCAAGTTAAATGCAATTTTCCTTTTCAGATTTTCCCATTTGTAGCTCTGTGCCCTACTGCCCACCTTTCTAGGGTTCCTTCTTCTATGTTTCCCAATGGCACCTTTTCAGTTTCCTGATTTCTGTGGTCACTGCAGGCTGTGTTCTCACATCTGAAGGTTCAGGCTCAGTACAACAGACCAGACAGCATGTGATGTTCTCTCTCCACCAGAGTTACCCTTACTCAGTATAATAGTTTTGATTCCTGTCCATTTATCTGCAAATTTTATGATGTCATTTTCTTTACAGTTGAATAGAACTCTGATCTTTGAGATTCTCCTGACTCAACAGAAGTAGTGAGTGAAGTTTTTACTGTCTCAAAGGGTGTGCTGGCTAGTTTTGTGTCTACTTGACACAAGCTAGTGTTATTTGAAAGAAAGGAACCTCAGTGGAGAAAATGTCTCCATAAGTTCTGGCTGTAGGGCATTTTCTTAATTAGTGATTGACTTGGTGGGGCAGCCCAGTTGTGAGTGCTGCCATCCCTGGGCCGGGGGTTCTGGGTTCAGTAAGAAATCAGGTTGAACAAGTCATGAGCAAGCCACTAAGAAGCATCCCTCCATGGCCTCTTCATCAGGCTCTGCCTCCAGGTTACTGTCCTGCTTGAGTTTCTGTCCTGACTTCCTTCAATGATGTACTACAGTGTTGAAGTGTAAGCCAGATAAACTCTGTTCTTTCCATGTTCTATGGTCATGGTGTTTTACCACTGCGATTGTAACTCTATCTGAGATACTACCTTCTCCTTCTAGACTGCACCCTGATGGAACAACTCAGAGAAATGGTAGAGTAGCCATGCTATTGGCAAACCCAATAATATGTGTAGTGTACAAGAGATCCACAAAGAGCTCACTGTTTTTATTTTTCTGAGCTGAAATAATTGATTAAGAACAAAAGACTAAAAATTGTACAACCTTCCACACCATAATGAGACAAGGAACATCCCTTGCCAATTGATAAGGTTGGCATAAAATCATAAAATTCCATCTTTCTTTTTGTCTCTCTCCTTCCTTTCCTTTTCTTCCCTTCCCTTTCTTTTCTCTTCTTTCTTTCTTTGTTCCCTTCCTTCCATCCTTCTTTCTTTCTTTCTTTCTTTCTTTCTTTCTTTCTTTCTTTATTTATTTATTTATTTTATAATTTCTTAGTTGTACCTGAACCTTGTTCTATAAGTGTGTGGTTTGAATGAGAGTGGCTCCCATAGGCTCATATATTTGAATGCTTGGTTACTAGTTGTTAAGATTATTTGGGTAGAACTAGGATGTGAGAGCTTATTGGAGGTAGGTTTTGCAGTTTTAAAAGATTCATGCCGTTGCCAGTGGGACAAGGCAAAGAAAAACGTTCAACTACACTAACATGTTAGAGTTGGACAAGACAAACCAACCAAAGGAAAGAGCCCAAAAGATGGTACAAGAAACAGAGACCCTCTTGTTTGTATACTCAGGAATCACATACAAGTTTAAACTGGAAACCATAACATATACCCAAAGAACCTGGTGAAGATGCATGCAAGCCCTGTGAATGCTGCCTCAGACTTCATGTTGATTTAGAGGGTCTTGTTTTCTGGTGTCCTCCATCTCTTCTGGCTCTTACATTTCTTGCTACTCCTTCTCCATAATTACTAAATAGAAGGATGAGATGGAGACATCTCACTTTTGGCTGAGTGTTGCAAAGTCTCTCATTCCCTGCATAATGTTTGTCTGTGGGTGTCTGTATTTGTTTCTATCTGCTGCAGGATGATATTTCTTTGTCATTGCTATGAGTATAGCAGAATGTCATTAGGAATGATTTTATTGCTACATTTTTTAGAATGACAGAATTTCCTTTTACCCTAGGTTTGTGGAGAGAGCAATATATATTCCTGAAAACAGACTGGGTTGGTTGGGGATTCTCATAGGACCCTATTGGCCAACAACTTAATTAGAAATTTTGAATGAATTAATAAAATATATTTTTAAAATTAAAAGTAATTGAAACCTTAAGAATAAAATTGTTGGCCAAAATTAAAAAAAAAAAAAGCAACATTCAATAGCTTGGAGACATAGAAAATTAATGAACAATGACAAATGTTGCTACATAGATAAATAGCATGTTTCCTTGTATTTAGCTTAAAAGAGAAACACATGAGATACTATTATAGATGTGTTCCAAGCAATAAAACAGGAAAATAAGTTTGTAGTTTTACATGTATGAAAAGAAAAGATCCTGACATCATTTTAATATGATTTGCATATTTGAAATTGAGATAACTTAGTATCATAGCAGCTTTTACTGTGGAATAAATGGTAGTTTACTTAGTGAAAATGAAGGTGTAACACTGAATGTGTTGCTGGTTTTCTTGTCCAATGGTTAAAGGCAATGCTGTCCTATAGGACTTTACACACCTGTACCATGGAACTTAGCTTTAGCAGGACTACTCTAGAATTGTTTTATTTAGGAGATATTTCAAAAGTCAAAGATGAAGTGATGAAGCATTGTATACAGCTGCATTGAGAGAAGGGTTGAAGTGTGAAATACTCCTGACCTGTAAGAAACACTCAGAGCTGGTGACAGAAAAAGTATAGAGTAGCTGTTTGCGGTTACTCAGGAAATGTGTGAACTTTAATTTGAAATACATGAAAACATACATGTTCCCCCACAATGACTTGGAGCAAAATCTCTTCAATTTGTATTTAACTAAGATGCCAGATTTTTACATTTATCTCCTCACAGGGAAGGCCAGTTCAGGCATCTTCTCCACTACTGCTAAGAGTCTTAGCTGGTGTCATTCTTGTGGATTCCTAGAAGTTTGCCTAGCACCATGTTTCTCCCCAACCCCATAATGGCTCCCTCTATCTAGATATCAAAATACCAAATAATCCAATTTAAAATGGGGTACAGATCTTAATAGAGAATTCTCAACAGAAAAATCACTAATGGCTGAAAGACACTTCAGGATTTCCTCAACATCCTTAGCCATCAGGGAAATGCATATCAAAACAATACTGAGATACCATCTTTTCTACCAGTAAGAATGGCTAAGATCAAAAACACTGATGACAGCTTGTACTGAAGAGGATGTTGAGAAAGAACACTCCTCCATGGCTGGTGGGAGTGCAAACTTGTATAGCAGCTTAGGAAATCAGTATGGTGGTTTCACAGAAAATTAGAAATCAATCTATCCCCCAAGATCCAGCAATACTACTCTTGGGCATATACACAAAGGATGCATACTCATACCACAAGGACATTTGCTCAACTATGTTCATAGTAGCAATAGCCAGAAGCTGAAAACAACCTAGATGCTCCTCAATTGAGGAATGGATAAAGAAAATGTGGTACATTTATATAATGGAGTACTACTCGGAGGTAAAATCAATGATTTCTTCAAATGTGCAGGCAAATCAATGGAACTGGAAATAAACCATCCTGAGTGAGGTAACACAGACACAGAAAGACAAACAGACTATGTACTCACTCATAAGTGGATATTAGACCTGAAACAAAGGATAATCAGCCTACAGTCCACAAACACAGAGAAGCCAGGAAACAAGGACATTCATGGACAGCCCCCCCCAAAACACACACACACACACACACACACACACACACACACACACACACACACACTTGGAAGAAAAATAGATAAGATATCCTAAGTAAATTGGGAGCATGAGGAGAAGTGGGAGGGTAATAGGGAAGTTGGGAGGGAAGGAGGGAATGGGGTAGAATAACTTGAGGGACCATCAGGGTCTAGTTGGGAGAAAGACAAAGAGGGAGAATAAGGAATTAGAATACCTTAATAGAGTGAGCCATTATGACACTAGGGAATTTCCTAGGAATGCATAATGATGGTCCCAGTTAAAAATTTAAGCAATAGTAGAGCGGGTATCTTAACTGATCTTCTCCTGTAATCTAAATGATTACTACCTTAATTGCTATTGTAGATCCTTCATCCAGTAACTGATGGCAGCACAGACAGAGATCCACAGTTTCGCAGGGGCTGAACTCCTGGAGTCCAGTTGTAGAGAGAAAGAAGCAATGATATGAGCAAAAGAGTTACACCTTGATGGGGAAACCCACAGAAAGAGCAGACTCAAGCAAGTGGGAGATCACCGACTCTGGACTGAGAGCTTAGGAGCATGCATAAGACCACACTAGGCCCTCTGAATGTCAGTGATGTGACAAACTTGTTAATTCCCCACAGGAGGCCTCCAGCTCTCTGAGGAGTGAATAGGAGGTGAAATGGGAGGATGGGAGGGAGAGAGAACTGGGATTGGTATGTAATATAAGATTATTTTAAAATAAAAAAGAAAGGTGTTTATTTTTTAGCAGATCTTTTGTCACTGCCAGAATCCACAAGATGGCAGTCTCTTCTCAAAGACATGGGAGACCTCTCAAGTGGTTTTGAGCGAGAGAGTTTGGGGGGAGGGTTTGCTGGGGAAACAAGGGTGGTGAAAAGAGCTTTGTTTCCCTACTTGATGGCACAGAGTCTAGATGTTACCAGAGGGTGAGCATTACATATGTGAAACTATTTTTTTTTCTTGGCTTAAACTCTGATTCTCAGTGAAGAGAGAAGAGAAAATGAAGAAATCCTGGAGTGTTTCACTAGTGGTCCTGTGGCTTCAGATTAATTGTGAGTTTGGGCATCTCTTCTGGATATAAAGTGTCATATGTGAAGTTGTTGTCAGTGAAGGACAGTGGTAGAAACACAGATGTTTTTCATCTCTAGTTAAGGGTAGGAGGCCCATGGAAGAGCCACTCTGGGGTGTCTGCATCCATATGCAACCAGTCCTGTGTGTCTGACCTTTGTCTTTCTGCACAGGGGTGAGCAGCCAGCAGAAGGTACAGCAGACCCCGGAGTCCCTCAGTGTCCCAGAAGGAGCGATGGCCTCTTTCAACTGCACTTCCAGTGATCATAGTAAATCTGATTACTTCTGGTGGTACAGAATGCATCCTGGGAAAGGTCCCAAGGCTCTGATGTCCATCTTCTCCAATGGTAAAAAGGAAGAAGGCAGATTCACAGTTCACCTCAATAAAACCAGTCTGCATGTTTCCCTGCACATCAGAGACTCCCAGCCCAGTGACTCAGCTGTCTACCTGTGTGCAGTGAGCACACAGTGCTCCCCAGACTCCTGCAACCTGCACCCAAACCCACTAGGCCTAGCAAGACCTAAACTGGGGCATGCTCTATTTGAAAAGTACTTACTATATGAAAGCATCTATTCCTGAACACAGAGTGCTCTAAGCTTTATGTCTCCTATTCCTTATCATCTCCCCCCCATAATCTACTTAATCCTATTAGTGCTGCCCATTTGCTTATGGGTCTGGAATCATCTACTGATGAATGGTTATCCTACTCCTTCCTAAAGAAAAATGATTCTCTTGTGCAAACAGTCATCAATTGTCAATAGATCTTCAGCAAGCAAAGTGATATCAGGACCTCCGTTCACTCCCATGCTTGAATTTTAGGCTGTCTTGATTTTGTACATGATGGTACAGGTAACCACAGGTCCTATGAGTTTATGTGTGCAACAGCCTTGTCATGTCTGGAATACATGAACCTCTCCTCCCCTTCTTCTAGGTCTTACTAATTTTTTGGTTTGGTTTTTGTTTTTACAATTCTTCCAAGATGTTCCCAAAGCTGTGCTGGAATAGAAAGCTGGTAGAGGTGTTTCATCTGTGGCTGAGAACTCAGTCTCTTTTTCTCAGAACACTGAGCATTCTTCTTATCTTTGGGAGTCTATATGTTTTCAATCACTTCCTTTCTGAAATTTTCCTAGCTTTGGAGAGGCTGATACAAATGTCCTATTTATGTTTGGACACTCAACCCTTATACTCAGTAACTTGGGTGTTTTTGCATCTCTGCACCAACTCACTGAAAAGAAAGCTTCTTTGACCAAGGTTAAGAGCAACACTGATCTGATTGCTGGCTCTTGTTTGAACTCAGTCACATTTGTTCTTTGCAACTGGGAGATAAACTTGGACTCTTCATTTGGATGATCATATTATCAGTGTGGGTTCAAGAAAAGTGTATCATAGATTGAGTCTCAGATCTGGTCATACCTCTGTGAATTTCCTTAGGGATCCAGGTGCAAACACTGGCCCTGCTCCTGTTGAGCTCATGGCAGCATCCTTTGTACTGCTTGGGACCTGTGTCAAAGTTCTCATGTATATTTTGGTTTCCATCAGTATTCACCTTGCTGAATTTAGTCTAGAACCAACCTAGTTTCCTTTTTGCAGTCTTACAGTAGTTTCGGTGTCTCGGGCAGCTATTTATTCTTATCTATGAGGATAACAAGTGCAATATATTTACCAACCCTAGAGACACCTGAAACGCAGAAGTATCAGTATCAGAAAGTAATTATCAGCTATGAGGCAGTCAAGGTCAGCTTTCAAGAAAGAACAAGTCAGAGGTGGGTAGAGGGAGAATTTAACAACCTCTAATTGGGTGGGTTATTCCTAGACATCACATGATGATCTCCTAATTTGGGGCATCCATAGAGCATGTTGGGCTTCCATTGGTTCAGGTTGTGATCTCCCAGAAAACTTATCAATCCTGGGCATAATTACATCAGTATTTGCCCAGTCTTTTCCATAGCCCTATAAACATCCTAGGCAAAATGGAAACAGCTCTCTCTTCTCCGAAATCATTTTCTCTCAGACGTTTCTCTCACTGATTCTTTTTATTTTTCCCTTAATATTTTATTTAAATTTGAAACAAGGTTGTTTTACATGTCAATCTTCCTGCTCCCTCATGTCTACCTCTCCCTTCCTCTTCCTTCTAACTCCATCTCCCTTACTCTCATGCTCCCAATTTGCTTGGGAGATTGTGTGCTTTTCCCCTTCTGTGGGAGGCCATATATGTCTCTCTTAATGTCCTCCTCTTTTCCTAGCTTTTCTGGTAGTATGTATTGTAGGCTGGTAATCCTTTGTTCTATGTCTAAAACATACTGTGTTTGTCTTTTTGTGACTGAGTGACCTAGTTTCATCCATTTTCCTGTGAATTTCAAGATTCCATTTTTCCCCCACTGAGTAGTACTCCAGTTGTGTCAATGTACCACATTTTCTCCATTCATTATTCAATTGAGTAGCACTTAGGTTGCTTCTAAGTTCTGGGTATTACAAATAATGCTGCTATGAATGTAGTTGAACAGACACCCTTGCTGTATGAATGTGCATCTTTTCCGTATATGCCTACAAGTGGAATTGTCTCTTAGCTTTCAAGCCTTCCAGTGTTTGAATTGTTTCTTACAATTTTTCGTTTGTCTTTTCCCCCCTTTCTTGAATTAGTTTGTTTTTTTTTCTATTTCCTTAAGGGATTTTCTCATTACCTCTTTGAGAGTCTCTATCATCATTATAAAGTGGTTTTTTAGGGTCATTCTCCTCTGCTTTATCTGTGTTGGCATGTTCAGGTCTTGCTGGTGTGGAGTATATAGACTCTGGTGGATTCATACTGATCTTTCTGCTGTTGACTGTGATCTTATACTGTCATCTACCCATATCTTCTTCCAGGGTGTACTAATAGGGTCTTCCCCTCTCCTGGTGAGTACAGGACCAAGGTTCTCTTCCGGTGGGTGCAAGCATCGCCAATACTCCAATGGCTTTCCTCTTCCAGTGGGTGGTGGCAGGTGGCAGGACTAATCTCAAGGTGCAGGTGGGACCAAGACACTGGCAGACTCTGTATGGGCTGGTCTGCCACTGTGGGCTCCCCTTCCCTCACCCCTCATGCAGTCCCCAGCCCTCAGGAGGCTCCCAGTGGGGCAATGGAAGGCTGGCTCCTTCAGTAGGTGGAGGTGGGACTAGGACTTGGCAGACTTCAGATGGCCTGGTCCCCCTGGGTGGGCTCCCTCACTCCCACCCCCACATGCAGTCCCTAGTCCTCCTCTCTCACTTTTTCTTAATTCCTCACTTTTCTATTACTCTATTAAAAAAGATTGTCTTTGCTGTGCATACATTCACAAGAGTCCACATGTTTTACCTCCATTGATAGGAGATCACAAACTTAAAGGTACTATCCCAGGTAAATCTTACGTGAATGTCAGCTTGCACCAGGTCCTTTGGTCAAGTACTCATGAGTTGTGAAAGGGCATGCTACAAAAAAACTCAAAAAATAAACAAAAACAAACAAACAAAAATACCAAAAAACAATTAACCAACCAACAAACAAAACCTCTATATAGTAAGAAGACCTCTATTCAGAGTAGTTTCTTGCACACATAGTTGTTTACTTCTGTGCTACAAATGGAGTGTCTATCATGCACTTGCTGATATAATGCAAACTTCGGAGCTGCATCCTACAAACCCTAACTATGGACAGAGTGAGCACTTACATCTTCTCATGAAGAAAAGTCTGTTGTCAATAGGAGAGATGAACCTTTTCAAACTTGTGACTTTTAAAAGCACCTCTGGCTGAAGAAAAATATGATGAACTTAGATTAAAATACTGAAATGCAAAGCTCAGTTCTGGCCATTCTTACACACATGTCTTCAAGTGTACGGTCCTAGTATTTCTGCACTTGAAATAAAGGATTCAGATTAGCAATCACAATATATTCTTTATGCCTCCAAAAGGAGCATGAGGAAAGACTTCTCAGTACTGAAAGGCTCCAAAGGCTGTGGTGTCCTCATGGCATAGATAGGTCTTTGAACTCCTGAGACAAGTCTTGTGCTCTTTTAATTCTGGAAAGTTCTGACTTAACAGGTGTTACAATTAATAGAATTCTGAAATGTTATGATTTGAAATTAAGTATTTCTATGTTGAAATACAGTCTAGTATCTATTTTTGCTTTATTACATGTCTGCACTATACATAGTTTTCAAATGCTATAGCATTCCTAGGCAGATATCTATTCATCCTGGAATCTCTATCATCTAGTAGTCATCATTGCAACTTAGTCTTTGCCGTTATCTCTTCATTCATGGGCCTCTCAAGGCTTTCATGGACTCTGACTCTGTTGCGCAGTGCCTGACATCTCTAACTTTTCTCTGAACCTCACATCAAGCCCTGAAGATCAGGGGGTGTTATGTTCTTCATGTCTTCACAATGAGCACTATGCAGATGATACTGAGTTCTGCTGCCAGCTTCCCATGTAGCTTGGCCACTTTTTATCTCTGCTGCAGTGATTGGCTCCTCATGCCTAAGTGGCTTAATTGAGGAAAACACTTTCCAGAATGGCCTTTTTTCCCTGAAAGTGTTGAAAGAAACTATTTTCCCAGGAACCCTTTCTCTAAGTAGGCCTTGTATCTTCATGCACTATTTTTGTCAATCCAGTGAACAGCAATATGTTTCTTCATAGTAGCATTAATCTCTTTAATAATTACAGTTGATTTTTGTCTGGACATATTGTGCCTGCAGCTTTAAACGATTTATATTTTTAATTGTTCTTTCTCTGCATTTTCACTAAAATAGCAAGAACTCATCTAGTTTAGGCCTGGATGATGTGGTTCCTCAAATAAAGAAGCAAACAAACAAATGAATGAATGAATAAATAAATAAATAAATAAACAAATAAATAATTGTTTCTGTTAGTGAGCTTATCATATAATCATAGCACAGCACCTGATGTAGCTCCGCTTGCAGCATTGTATTGAACACCATTAGAGGCCATTAGACAAGATAGCCACAGAAGAACAACCAAGTCTGACAATGTTTCTCATTGTTCACCAGAGACACAAATGTCTTTTGAATTAAGTTCTAAAACTGCACACTAATAGATGCAATCAGGTGTGGGGAATAAACAGATTCATGTGATGCTAATTCAGATTTGACCTGTAGAATTGAACACATCTCATACTAACCATTTTGAAAATTACTTTGCGATGCTTCATATTTCCAAGTAAATGGTAAATGTTAAAAACAAGATATATATTAAAGTCAGTTCATATTCAAACAGAACTTCTGACTTCTCCAGATGGTTAACATGTCCATTTGTATCAAGCAAAGCTAACTTGTTAAGAAGATTTATTTTTAATTATGTATATGTTCACATGAGTAGAGGTGGCTGTGGAAGACAGAGTAGATGGAAAAAGGCATGTGTAAGCTCTCCAATGTGGGTCCCAGGAATCAAACTGAGATCCTCTGCAGTAGCAAGATGTGCTTTTATCCACATAGCCTTCTCTTCAGCCCACAAATCCAGCTTTAACTATGACACGTGAGATGTTAGTTAAGACAACAAGTTCAAAATACCAAAAACTTATATTGAGTGAAAATCAAATTTTCTTGATTTTAAGCAATATTATAATGTCTGTATTGTGTGAATGTAAGTGGTATGTATGGAGGTATACATGAGTGGTGCTTGTATAAGTGTGTGTGGTGTTTGTCTTTGTGTTGGCAAGGGTGAGTTGTGATTGCTAGTGTTTATTCTCACGTGACTAGACTTAGAGTCACTAGCTAGGCTTCCTCCTTTACACTGCTATTTTCAGGTATTTGGTCATAGTGAAGAGGAAGAAACCTGTTCACTATCTCAAGATGATGGCCAAACACATTAAAGATAAAATCAAACATGCCTGGTTCATATTATTATCCTTGTTTTTGACACTGTTTGATGGGCTGTTATTGATAGTAACAACATAATGTACTTGTATAATATATCCTATTACACAAAAGAAAAACTTACCTCCAGTAGTGTGATCTTCCTCCTTGTGTTCTAATTTAGGACATTTAGCAAGGTTCCCTTCCTAAGGAGAAGGTACTTTTATAGGTTTTTATGTTAATGCTGTATTTTGAGCTCCATGCTAGAACTTTACTGCCAAGCCTGATGCTACCACATCCATACCAGACTTTCAATGACTCACACCTGGTTTTCAGCTTCATTGTCTTAGTGGCTTCCCTGCTTCTAGGGACTCTTCCCCATAATCTACACCACACTTTGAAGAATAATGTATCTTCATATGAAGGATAATAACAAAATCTGTGCATGACAACATAGAGTGGCTTTGTTGCCTGGGCAACTAATGACAAATTTCTTAGTAGGGCTCTCAATGCCTCTACCATTTATACTGGCCTCTATGCTTCTTCATATTAAGTCTATGTCAAAAAAAGAGGTGAGGAAACACGTTATAGTATTAGCACCTCTGCCTACATCTCTCTGTTCCCCTTGCTAACACAGTCTGAATATTTTACTCTTTTTTTCCTTCCCTAGAAAGCATCTTAATAATTTTCCTCATGAATTATCCTTGGATTGGACTGGAGAGATGTTATTGAATAAAACAATTCAGTCCCCAGCACTCCTGTATCAGGTCATAATATAGTGTGTGTTTTGTCCCAGCATATTCAGCAACCACTTTTTGCTTCGTTAGTACACACACACACACACACATACACACACACACACACACACACACACACACACACACACACACACACACGTACATAAAGAGTTTTAGTGGAATTACCCTGTAATATGGCAAAAATGACCCTATTAGATTTAGAGTACAACATAGGATAACAAATAGAAAGCTAAGTGCCAGAAGTAGATTTTGTCCTGTTGACTAATTTGGTTCCATGTACCTTTCTCTATTATGAGCTATTGTCAATACTGTTGATCACCCTTTGATACTTGATGGTAAGAACCTAATGAATAAGTCAAAGAAAATGGAGTAAATAAGCTGATACCTTGACATTTCATTCTTACTGGATAGTTTTCATAGTGTCAGAATGTGCTATGCATCCTGATGGAAGAAAAGATTGTCAGTCTTTCTGATCTCTGAACTAAAACCACAGTCTTGCAGACATGTCTATTAGCTCAACAGTGGCACAAATGGCATGGGAGTAACCAACCAAGTTCTGATTCAATTTAAGGTCTGCTTAACAACCTGAAACCCATATGTGGCACCATTTTGGGGACTAAGAACTTGTGACTAGACAAGACATAGACCCTGGGAGAGAATCTATGACTATTACTCTGATAAATGGACACATTATTAGATCAACTCCTAATAAATTTTTGTTATAATCACATACTGGTGCATCAGTCAATCTTCAGAGAATCTTCTTGATACATCATGTGGTGATTGACAAAGAGAACTATAATTCACTGCTCTGCAGAGAAAAGGCTGTAGCACAGTCAGCTCCAGATGGGATAATTCCATCACACACTCTCCTCCCCAGGTCAGAGATCACTGAGGAAGATGGAGTGGAAAGACTGGGAGACCCATAGGTGGAGGGATGACTACAAGAAAACAGTGTTTTCTGGACACAGCAGGTCAGCTGCACACATGAACTCACAGAGGTCTTCAGCATATGTAAGAATAATAAATGATCAGGAAAGACACAGTTCCAGCAAGCAGAGGGAAGGTGGGCATTCGCACCCTTAGCTAAGGAGCTATTGGCAGTTGGTAGCGGCTGGAAAGGAGATTCAGGTTTCTTTAATGGTGCAGACCTGGGTACATAAATCACCCTTCACTGAAGGCTTCACATCCAAGAATATGTGGGCATTACAACCTGTAATGCTAACCTGAGGTGATTTATTATTAATGGGGTGGCACAAAACTGGGTTTCTAGTGAACAGTAGATGGATCTATCAGGAATGGAGGGATCAGGTGAGTATAATCAGAATACATTGCACAACATTCTCAATAATAAAATGAGAAAAAGTAGATTAAATTATATCAGAGGAGTGTGTGTGTGTATGTATGTATGTATGTATGTATTCTTTTATGTACATTCATAACCCTAAATATCACAATATCACAGGATATACATAGTTCAGCAACCCTGGGGATTTCGGGTAATTGTTGTGGACATGAGATTTGCCTTGTTTGGTGAGGTTTCAAGTTTATTCACAATGTGTTGTGCAGACATCTGTGGTCCAAGTTGAGGGGAAAACAGTAGAGGGTGCTTCCTCTTCTGATGTGGTTAATGTCTTATCAGGTGGTGGCTTCAAAAGACAGAATGTTACTGTGCAGAAGGATGTCCTTGTTCTGAATGAGGAGTTGCAATAAGGTTCTGAGGAGACTTGTTCTGTGAGTTTGGTGAACTCAAGAACCAAGTGTCACTGTCTTCTGTGAACATGTTGCCTGATGTCTGTTCAGTTCTGCTGCTCCTCTTGATACTCAGTGAGTTACATTTACCTAAGTGATGATGATGTCATTTTCTTACAGCTGTGTGTGTGTGTGTGGGGGGTCTTTACATTCTTCCTCACATAGAAAAGTAATTTCTCCTTATTTATTTATTTATTCATTCATTTATTATTTTCAGAAAGGAGCAATGGGGACTCAGTGACCCAGACAGAAGGCCTGGTTACTGTCACAGAGGGGTCACCTGTGAGGCTGAACTGCACTTATCAGACTACTTACTCAGCTCTTGCGGTTTTCTGGTACATTCAATATCTCAACAAAGCCCCTCAGCTCCTACTGAAGAGCCTCACAGACAACAAGACTATAGAGCAGCAAGGGTTCCACGCCACTCTCCATAAGAGCAGCAGCTCCTTCCACCTGCAGAAGTCCTCAGTGCAGCTGTCAGACTCTGCCCTGTACTACTGTGCTCTGAGTGACACAGTGAGGAAGATGCAGGGGAAGCTGCACACAAACCAAGGTGCAGGAGGGCTGAGGGGAGTGGCCCTGTGAGGGAGGGCTGTGAGGTTTCCCTAGCATTCTGAGAAACAGCAACAAATCTCAGGCCAAATTCCTAGAAACCTAGGAATTTGTGGATTTTCTGACAGGATAGGTTGAAAGTCGTTGCCAGAGACAATACAGGATTTGATCTAGAGAAATAGTAAATGGAGGACCTCTCACAGAAAACACCTCCAGGAAAGGCTGGACATAGGATTTAACTTTACTGCAATATCTTACAAAACTTATTGATTTAAATTCTCCAGTAATCTTCTGCTCTTACACCACAAATTTATGACTAGATGAGGAACACAGACTCTAATCTTTAAAAATCTGCTTCGGTCTCACTCCAAAATAATTTAGATTCTTCATCTGCTTTGTGCATGTTACAGAGATTCAGCCTGACTTCTAGTCTCATTTACTGTTGTTTTACTATAAAAGATACCATGGCCAATACAACTCATAGAAGAAAGCATTTAATTGGTGGCTTCTTTACAGTTTCAGAGAGTGAGTGATGATGATTATGTTGGATAATATTGTAGCAGACAGTCAGACATGTCCCTGGAGCAGTAACATGACCAACAAGAGACAGAGTGAGAGACTGGGCCTGGCTTGGACTCTTTGATGCCAGAGGCCACCATTAGTCACACACCTCTTCTGACAAGGCCACACCTCCTGACCCTTCCTAACAGACCACCAGCTCATAACCTAACATTCAGCTATCTGAGCTTATGGCTCCATTCTCCCCAACAGCATTCACTTAGTGAAAATACTCAGGAAACACAGGTGTTGGAACTCTAAAGATGATGCCCCAGAGGCTGCTCCTCCCTTTTCCTACTCACTATGTAGGGGGAGCCTGGTCATGAAAGTTTCTATCCAGAAAGGCTTCCCCCTTAATGTGTGTTCTCATAGGGCATTGCACTCTGCTTAAATCTTGAGGGCATGGTGGCATCACTCATCTGGGAGTGGAGTTAGATTATCTGATAATTCTTCTGCAATGTGGGGAAGGAAGCCAAAATTTTGATCCAACTCAATTCTGGAAACAAAATGTAGGTATAAAGTACAAACGTCTAGTACTCATATTTATCTCTCTGTAAAGGAAGAAAGATCTGGAATCAAGGAACACGTTTATGCTATCCTACTCTAGACTGTTCTTTATTAGATATCCCTCAAGTATAATTTTTATATTCTGCCCCTTCTTATACTCCATGAATATTCTGAGAGGTAGAAGCAAGTCACTGATGGAGAAGATGCTGTTATAGGTAACATGGCACAGTGAGCTCTTGTCATCTTCCACACTTCATCCACTCTCCCAATGTAATGCACGATATTCCCATGTTAGGAAGACATAGGGCAGAACAGAGATGCCTGAGAGATTTCGTTATAGCTGTCATAAGGATGCAATGCCAAGTACTCCCATAAGACTCCATGGGTGATCCTGAGTATCAGCCCAGGGTTTGTCCCCAAAGCAATGTACAGATTCAATGCAATCCCCATTAAAATCCCAGCACAATTCTTCACTGACCTTGAAATGATAATAACCAACCTTATATGGAAAAAACAAAAGACCCAGGATAGTCAAAACATCCTGTACAATAAAGGAACTTCTGGAGGCAACACCATCCCTGACTTTATGCTCTACTACAGAGATATACTTCTGGAAACAACCTGGTATTGGCACAAAAATAGAAATGTAGACCAATGGAATTGATTAAAAAATCCTGATATTAACCCACACACCTATGAACACCTTATTTTCAACAAAACAGGTAAAATAATACAATGAGGGTAGGAAAGCATCGTCAACAAATGGTTTTAGCACAATTAGATGATGGTGTGTAGAAGACTGCAGATAGACCCATGTCTATCACCATGCACAAAACTCAAGTCCAAATGGATCAAAGACTTCAACATAAATCCAGCCAAACTGAACCTCTTAGAAGAGAAAGTGGAAAATACCCTTGAACAAATTGGTATAGGAGACCACTTCCTGAACATAACTCCAGTAGTGCAGACACTGAGATCAGCAATTAATAAATGGGACCTCCTCAAACTTAGAAGCTTCTGTAAGGCAAAGGACACACTTGACAAGACCAAACGGCAGCTCACAGACTATGAAAAGATTTTTACCAATTCTAAATCTGACAAAGGGCTGATCTCCAAAATATACAAAGAACTCAAGAAACTAGTCAACAAAATACCAAATAACCTATTAAAAATGGGGTACAAAATTGAAGAAAGAATTTTCAATAGAGGAAATCAAAAAGGCTGAAAAACATTTAAGAAAGTGCTCAACGTCCTTAGCTATCACAGAAATGCAAATCAAAACAACTTTGAGATAATATCTTACTCCTGCCAGAATGGCTAAAATTAGAAACACCAATGACAACTTATGTTGGAGAAGATGTGGAGAAAGGGGAACACTCCTCCACTGCTGGTGGGAGTACAAACTCGTA
The DNA here is from genome assembly GCA_030556225.1 of Cricetiscus sungorus. Lineage (NCBI taxonomy): Eukaryota > Metazoa > Chordata > Mammalia > Rodentia > Cricetidae > Cricetiscus > Cricetiscus sungorus. The sequence goes on from JANBXA010000741.1 coordinate 264,428, forward strand.
CAGCCATTTTGGAGATCAGCATGGCGGTTCCTGGAGAAAATTGGAATTAGTTTACCACAGGACCTGGCAACCCCCCTCTTAAGCATATACCCAAATGATCCACATCCATGCAACAAAGACATGTGCTCAACTGTGTTTATAACAGTTATAGCAAAAAATTGGAAGCAACTTAGATGCCCCTCAACTGAAGAATGGATAAAGATGTGGCACATCTACACAATGGAATACTACTTTGCAGAAAATAAAAATAATAGAATCTTGAAATTTGCAGGCAAGTAAATGGAACTTGAAGAAACTATCCTGAATGAGGTAACCCAGTCACAAAAAGAGGACCATGGCATGCACTCGCTCACATATGGAATTATACCTAGAGCAAAGGATCACCAGCCTATAATTCACACCACCAGAGGAACTAGGACACAAGGTGTACTGTAAGAGATTCATATAAGGTCCCTCACAAAAGGGGAAGGGACAAGTCCCCCATAGGTCATGGGAAGTAGGGGGCAGTGAATGGAGAGAGAGGTGGGAGAAAGAGAAGGGGAGGAGAGTAAAGCACCTGCAACTAGGAAGGTTGAGTCAGGTTAGGAATAGAAGAGAGAGAGAGAGAGAGAGAGAGGAGAGAGAGAGAGAGAGAGAGAGAGAGAGAGAGAGAGAAGATAAAAGAGGGAGCCATTATTGGTTTGAAGAGAAAACTGAACCTAAACAAAGGTCTATAGACCTACAAGACTGACTCCAACTAACAATTTGAGCAACTGTGGAAAGGCTACCATAAAAGCCCTTCCCTGATAGTGAGATCAACAACTAACTTATCCACTATCATGAAGGTGGAAACAGAAGCAAACACCCATAACTAAATACTGAGTTGAACTAGAATCCAGATGCAGAGAGAGAGAGGGCAAGACCAGGTTGCAGAAACACATAAAAACAGCTGACCTGAACAAGAAGGAGCTAATGCCCCCCCCCCAGACTGATAGCTGGGAATCCAGCATGGGACTGACTCAGACTCCCTGAATATGGGTCTAAGCTAGAAAAACTGAGCAGTCTAAACGACCTCAAACAGTGGAACCAGGATGTATTCCTGGTGCACAAAAGGACCTTGCAGATACATTCCTCATGGAGGGATACTCCCTTAACCTAGAGACAGAAGAGAAGTCCTAATTACTACTTCAAATGACTTGACAGATTTACATGAGCTCACCTGGATAGCACAGCCCACAGTTTTGGTTTTTTTGTTTTGTTTTGTTTTGTTTTTTGTTTTTTGTTTTTTTTTTGTCAAGATATTAACCATAGCAACAGAAGCAACAGAAAGGAAACTAAGATACCAAGTCCAATGAATAAGTGTTGTTGTCAATATATGTGTGGGTATGGCCATTCATTGAAACATGGGAAAACTATAGATATCTCTTAGGAAAAGTGATTTCTCCTCATCTAGCAGCTATTAGAAGAAAATAGTCTTCTGCACAGAATGATCCTACTGATCACCTCCCCATTTATATGAGGAACTGGGCTACCTTTGCCTCCTGCAAGAATTACTTATGTAACTAACCACATATCCTATAAATCTGTATATATGACACCTATGTCATATCCAGAAATCTTTTTGCCACAGCAGTCCTTTCTCTCTTCTTGCTCTTAAATTCTTCCTTCCTACTCTTCTTTCATTTCCCTGAGACTTGACATGGAAGGCTGGTGCCAGATACTTGATTGCACTGTGACACACCAAAACATTTAATAAAGTTACCTTGAATGAGGGGCAAAGTAAGAAAGTAGCTGAACAGAATTACCCAGAGAGGGGTCAGAAGTAGTATATGTTTGTGTGATTATCATGTTATTTTAATTATTATGGTTTTGTTTATATTTTAAAATGTGTAATGGTGATACCTCTCTCACTATTCTTGTTATTTAGGTGTGTTTTGGCTTTCTTTGATCTTTTGTACCTCATTTATAGCGTGAAAAGTTGTCTTGAAATTATGTTCATGAAGCACATGAATTATTCTTTCAAAAAGAAAATTAAGGGCTATGCCACATCTGAAAAAAAATTGATTCTAAGAGAGAAGTGTTGGAAATCTGTTGTTATTCATAAAAATACAGTCATATTACTACTTTGGAGCTTAAAGAAAACAGTCAATATAAACAGTTAAGAACCTTATCAAAATACAGAACCAATAATAACAACATAAGAAAGAACAAATAAATACAAAATATCAAACCATAACAAAATGAGCAACAAGAACAAAAACCAAAGCAATCAAGCCCAACCAAACAGGCAAATAAAAATTTAAGCTAAGCAGCACTCTGTTGCTGCAGATTTAGCAGCACAGACCTACCATCATGTGGATGGCCTTGGATATGGTAGGCAGGCAAGTGTCAATAGTGAGAAGTCTTTTGAAATCAAGTACAGTCATGCCTCCATTGGCCTTTGTAGGTCAAGCCCTTTCCAAGGCTACAGTTGAGACTTGTTCTTAGAACATTGTTTGTGGCACTAGAGGAAGCTCTTGATAAATTATCACCCTCTGCCAATCCTGTTGTGTCTTGGTCACTATTTCATTCTTTTAGCCAACATACATATGTGTGCTTACTAGAGACCCAACAATACTGTGGGCAGCATCTGAATCCCCATAGTCATCAAAGATGACTCAGATGTCTTCTATCAATCCTTTCTCAGGACCAGTCCCTTCAGTCCAGGCTCTGAAACTGAAGAATCGTCGTTCATTTTAAAAATGGAGGGACAAAGAGGAATGAAGGACTACAGCAATCTCTCTAGTGCATTCTCTCAGCGACACTTGTGCATGGCATGGTCTCAGCTTCAACACTGGACTGGAAAATGAAATACGATGCTTTTGTGTGTGGTCATTCTAGAACACCTTCACATCAGAATAGTCTTCTAAGACAAATTTCCCACCTCATAGGATGGGCTAAAGACTCAGTGAGGATGGCAAAGCCATGGACATTAAGCTGACAAAAAAAGTCTTTTTCACCAACATGTCTAACCTTCTTGTTGTTGTAACCCTCATGTTTTTGTCTTGGTTCTCAGTAATTCTTGTCTCATGTGTCTTTATTTCAAACTTATTTTTAATGCATTTTTCCCCTTTGGGAATATTGAGTCAACACACGCATGTGTTCGATTGGAGCTCGATAACCTGGAGGTCAGCTGGTATTTGCCTCGCTGGTAAGGTCACAGCTGTGAGGTGGTGTCTTCTTCAGAGGAGGATGCCTTGATACTAGAGTGTAAAGTGTCAAGGGTCATAGTCTCTATGGCTTCTTTGGACTCTTCAGTTCTGTAAAGATCTGCTATGAGAAAAAAAAAAAAGGTAATCAGACCCACGAGCACTGTGGGTGGGGCACAGGGTAGAAAATAATCAGGGTATATTCAAACTGGAAGCCAAGAACGAGAGCCCTTACTACTGCCAGGAATGCTGTTTGCTGTGGAAGGGAGACTATGGTGACAACTTGCCTGTGAGATTTAATGTTTCTGCTGTCTACAGGAGTCTCATCCTGGGCTGGGACTGGTTCCAACTCAGATTGGAGATTATTCGACCTAGAGGATAAAGGCAATTAGGAAACAGGCTATATAAGCTATTTAACCTGAACCATCTCTGATCCGATGAATAACCCAGCATGAGATTTCAGTAGAGGGCACTTCCTGCATTTCCCAAGGGAGATGGGTCAGAGTATAACTGGGCCTGGATATTTTCCAGCTTTTAAAATCTGCTAGAAGATGAACAAATAACAACCCTGTGCTGGATAAGAAAATACAACCCATTTCTCCAATTGTCTACACTTACAAGAACTGTAATGTAGTTACATGTTTAGTTTACCAGTTATTGAAAATATAAGGAGCAATCACCAGGGATACTTGAGAAGATGATAAACTTTGTTGGATGAGAGAGGACACAATGGGCATGAGAGATAGTCAGCTCACTCATTGAAGTGTCTATCCTGTAAACATAATACTCAGACAGGTGTACATCTGGGGTCCTGGCCTGTTAGACAACCCTGTATAGTTAGTTCCCCAGGCTGTGCAGTATAAGAATATTCCTAACCACAGGGATATGGGATGGTGGTGGGCCAGCCCACTGTTCATGTTCCCTGCTTCCTAGTGCCCCAAGGAAGGTAAGCAAATTCCTCCTTTCCAAAAGCAGCTCTTATAAGCACAGACTGCCTCACTAGAGGCACAAGAGATATGAGCTCAGGATACTAGAAAATCTCCACAACCAGGCATCAAAAATGACAGTTCTCCCCTATGACATGATTGTGTCAGAGATTTGTGTGAGTAACAAAAGGCTGACTAATTCAGAGAGTAATTATTGCATGCAGAACAATATTCCATGAAAAGACAAAACCACATTGTACTTTCTCATTCATGGAATGATGGGAATCTAGGTAGTTCCTGCATTGAGGCATCTCTGAAAAATGCTGTTACAACTCTGATGTTCCCTAGCTTCTCTGTGGATAAGTACTTCATGTTCTGGAATCACAGGGTCCACTGGGGACAACAGTTTTATTTTCTGTATAAGTGTGTGCGGATTCTCACTGTGCAACATCATTTTCCACCACCAGCAATCTTTGAGATTCATTTCTCCCATTCCTCCATGGGGCTGATTTTAATCAGAATGAACAACTTTGAAGGAAAACTGTTACTGAGTGCTGAAGACACTGCACATAATGAGTGATTTAGTCCATCATGAGGCTAAGCAGGGAACACTGAGTCACCCCATTCTCACACCACCGCATGGCTATGGGACTCCTGCTGGACAGAGATGGGGCTGAAGCACACTGAATGTCAGAATCCCTCATCAAATGAAATCCATCAAAGCTCCAAAGCCAAGACTGAAACAAGGTTAGGCAAATGTGGAACAAAAAGGATAGCAGTCACCATTTACCCAAAGCAGTGAAAGTACCCAAGCCCTGAGGAAGCCTATCCTGCTTCTCAGAAACTTTGTTTTGTCATAATGACCCCTTGTTACATTCTTGAACAACATTTCTTTGGTCTGCTCCAAATCCTTTTCTTGCAGATAACTGTTTTCCCCTCTTCAATACCAGAAAGGCATTAAATTACACTAGTGGTTGTGTCCTTTAGTTCTAGAGAACTGAGTGGACATATGGAAAAATGGGCAGCAGTATACAATATATGCTAAACTAAAGTGAGCAGACACGATGCTTTCTCAATGACATTGACCTCCATGTCATTAATGATGTTCCTGAGTAAGTGCAATTACAAATATTCAGAATCACACACACACACACACACACACACACACACACACACACACACACCAATGCACATCTCAGGAGCTCCTTGCATAGCAGCGCTCCTTAATAGAACCACATGCAACTGTGTGATATGTGATTGACTCAGCTTTCTGAATGTACTGGATGTTCTAGCAGTGCAGGAGTATTTAATTGCCAATCATTCAACTTCTTACAAGAGAATAACTCAATAGAGAGACTTATGAATGATCACAAAAATGAAAAATTGGATTGTAGTAGGTGGGAATCTGGAGTTGTGGGTACATGGTTACATGTGGATCTCTATGTTTATGGTTGGACAGGTGGGCACCCTGCCTGCACTGCGTCAGCTTACCTGATGCTTCTCATCACAGGGTTCACAGATCTTCTCCTGGACCTCTTTAAAGAGCTTCTTCACCTCATCACAGGCCCCTCATAGTGCAATCTGCTTCTCCCACAGCTTTCTCTTCTCTAGTCTTAACTCATGGACATGGTTCTTCACCTGAGTCAAATCTCATAGGATCAGGCTGTGAAGGTAACTGAACCACCATCCAAAAATGTTAAGTCTCAGCCAGAATACATTTACCATCCCTACCTACAAGTACCACCACTCCTGAAAACTCCTAGGCCCCCAGACAACTCAAGACTGGAATTCACAGTAGGCAAGTCAGCATCTCTCAGAAGCAGGCCTAATCTAGTTTTTCAACCTACTTCTGAAAACCCTGGCACCACAAAAATTACTGTGACACTGAGAACAGAATGAAGTCCACACCTGTGCTTACCTGTTCATGGTACTTGGAAAGCTTCAGCAGGTAGAGGGCAGATACTCTCTGGGGGAGGACAACAATCCCAACTGAAAGAAATTCTGTCTAAATTATTCATGGAAACTACGTGGATGAAGCCCCTGCCAAAGCCTGAGAGACATAGGCTGACTGACACCCAGTTCATGTTTCAAACCATTTTTAAATCTAGGGCCTCATATAAAGGACATTTCTGAGAGAAGCTAGGTATCTTTTAACACTTAGCAAAACAGTTCAAGAGCCAAAAGTTCAAAGGTCACAAGGAAGGCTGTTTGCTAAGGGGTAGAAAGTTAAAATCAAAGTCTTCACTGTGAATCAAAGACAAAGGAAACAAAATCAGCCCCTCACAAGCTTAATCTGACACTTGCCTGTAGGATTCATTCTCTTCAATAAGCTTGTTGCACTTGTTCAAGGAATCACTGATCTCCAGGGCCAATTTATGAAGGTCTGACATCACCTGTTCATGCTCCTTTTTCATCATCTCAAAAGAATTCAGCCTGTGGTAGGGCATGAGCCCAGGAAAAAGAACCCCATGAATGCAGATCCTAAGGATCACATAAGATCAGGCTGTGTTGTGGACTACCGCAGCTCAGTGGATGCCAAAGCTTGGCTCCTATACACTGGGGCCTCCTGGTGCTTATTAGCTTCCTATACTGTCCCTAGGCCAGAACAGACAGGGTCAAAGGCAGTTATACAGGGCTGTATGAGCATCCGCAGTGGGCTTGGAGCTATAGGTTGGCTACCTAAGAAATTCCCAGGAGTCTCTGCCACATATCTATTCCCAACAGAAACCTCTGATGACATTTCTCTTCTCTTGAGAACATGGATACCTATTCTGTGTGCCTATTTCAACACAGAGGACTAGAGCACACGACAAGTATTTCCAGAGAGGAGTACCAACTTCAGGGTACCTTTGTAAAGTCCACAGGGGAAGCTAATGTTCCACCAAAGTGAGCACAGTGGCCAAGAGATATGCTGATCAAAGTGGAGTTAACTGAGCTCAGAAGGGGCATATTAAGGAAAATGAAAATGTCAAAACCTCAGGCGATGCCACTGTCTCTAGGGTCTCAGGATTATGTACACACAAACACACACACTCTGTCAACCCTCTCCACATACCTCAAGATGCCATGAGATGCAGAGAGTTGGCAGTGTTTCCAAGAAAGAGGAAGAAATGAGACTGAAGCAGTGTGATGAACTTCACATGTCAGCCATAAACTGAGATTGGTGAATGTGACCAGGCTCTTACAGGTGCTGCTAGAACCACATGCAACTGTGTGTTATGTGTTGGTCAAGCACTAAGAGTTTCCACAAACTCATTGGACTTAGAGTGTCCCTCAAGCCAGCACCTGCCACAGCATCTTTTAATGCATGTTAAGAGCTCCCACACTACGGTCCCTATCCCCAGACTGTAATTCAGACCACAGGCTCAGCTTTTCATTTGGAGGAAACATAATAGCCTGTATTTACATGTCACACCTATCCAGGTTCCAAGTTCTGCCTCTCTGTTTCACACAGGAAAATTAGTTAACACACCAGGACACCCTGAAGTTTTAGCCTCTTGAACTCAGGAAGGCTTGGCTTGACTCTGTGGGGTCAAGGTCAACTGGGATAATGATTACTTGTTGTTCAAATTCTTCTTGGTATAATTGGCCAGGATTGCCCCCAGCTGAATTCGCTCATATTTCATACTTTGTAGCTTAATGGAGAGTTCTTCCAACATCTCCATCTGCTGGGCCTCCTCAGTGAAGGTGGAGAGTTGGGATGATGCCTCCCTAGTAGTCCCTGCAGGTAGATGAAGACAAGTCAACTGGAATATTTGAATGACCTAGTACAGGAACGCTATGCTGAGGGCTAAGAAAACGCCCAAAAAGAGGAAATATTAGGGACCCAGTAGACAACTCAGAGAACAGGGCAGCTATGCTCACACTGGTGTCCATGAGCTAGATCTCTGACTTCAAACACCATAGTTAATCATGGGAATCATTCCCCAATTCATGCCCCTTTCTTTGGAAGGCATAAGCATCTTCATCCATGTAGATTTGGTAGACAGTGTCCCTTCAGATCTGAAATTGTTTAGTTAAGTCCACTTGTCCCTGGAGCTTAGTAGCACCAAATCCTGATCACATGTGTCTAGAAAAAAAGCATCTGAATGTCCAAAACTTTGGTTCATGACCAGGGGAGTTTCCCTTCCTTCTTATTTAATACAAGATTCCCATAGAAACTGAAGGAATTCATTCAGATGAAGAACAGCAACACCCAATCTGAGGGACACACCCCATAAGTCACTCCTTTGCTCCTGCTGGCCTTCCTTTTCACTCACAAAGAGGGTAAGGGTCTCACAGAAAACCAAGTGCAGGGCTATCAATTCATGGCTCCATCACACTATCCATGAAAAACTTGTACTCTGAGCCTGCTCTTAGGGGACCCAAAGAACTAAGGTAAGCTAATGTTTTCCAGATACTCCCAGATGTTGAGTCCTACTCTTGCAAGCCCCACCGCAAGTTCTACCTCCTCAAGAAATCTTCCCATACCCTGAAGAGAATTCACTGTGCCTTCCCCAGAACCATTTATTTCTCCATGTTTTACACTGAGACTGAAGGTCAGCTTCTTTTTTTCTCTCTCAGTCTCACCATGTTCTCTCTTCTCTCTCCCCAGCAGCTTACTCAGGCTTGTCAACATGTCTGTGGACACTGAAAGTATTCCCACATTCATTTGGTGTTCCCACAGCATGGGTGAGGACATTACAGGGAAATCCAATGGCTCTCCACAATACAATACAATTGTCCAGAGTAGGGACTATTAGGGTCACCAGCTGTCCTCACCAACCTACTAACTAGATCTTCTGCAATTCACTGGAAGCCATACAGACCATCCAGGAACTTCCACAGATACATAAAGGAAGACCTTCTTCATACCCTTATTGCAGAGCCAGTGATCTCTGTCTGTTTCATTAGAATACACTCAATACTACATATGTAGAGGTTAAAGACTCACTTCCAAAACATCATAGGAAATGTCTCAGCCCCTTCTAGAGACCTCTAATCAATAATAGGAGAAATAAAGTTTTCTAGAAATATAATTCAGGATGGTTGGTAGGAAAGTCCAGTCCCTGAAGACAACAAGCACATTGTGGAGGATCCACATGACTGGTAAAATATGTTGATGTGGTAGGGATTGTAGTTGTTCTGTAAAAACAATATAAGTCTCATAATGTATTAAAATTGCCCCTTAACCTCAGCAGAACACATCACAGCCATCACAGGTTATAAATGTGTGATCAACCTGGAACAGATCAAGCTAGAGTCACTAAGCACTGGTGATCCCCCAACACAAGAGCTAAGACTGCTATGAAGAGTGGTGGTCCATTTCTGCACTCATGTTTGAGAAAAGATTTAGAGGCCACAGAGATATGCAAACACATTTCCAGCAATCAAATTTGTCATACACATGGGGGAGTGTGTGTAGTGTGTCACTGCTATGGTACTTAACCTAGAGCCACACAAAAGACAATATTTTTTCATCAGAATCACCTCTGTACATGATTTAGGAATGGGGACCCAGCCAACTTAAATTACAATATTCATTGGAGCACGAGGACAGGCAAATGTTACAAAAGGAGAGTACTTGGCCCAATACCTTTCCCAGAGCCCAACTTCATACTTTTGAATTTACTGGCAGTCATGAAATGAAGAGTCAGCACCATGCTCAGCTTAATGAGCACATTCTCCAGAAGTCTGGATGTTGATTCAAAAGCATGCTTGGTGAACCCCAGAACAAATAAGTGATATGAGGTAAACTAAATCCATTCTGATGTTGTGTCACACTGACAAACATGTTAGACAAGGTGAGGTATCTCTGAAATGCCCAATTCAAAGGGCAGCACCTACCCTACATACTACCTCATCTCAGTCAAACCTGGCACACTGAAGGGTGCTCAGGAAGTAAGGATCAAATGAGACATTGCCCTAGCATTTTCTGAAAGACCAGATTTTAGCCTTTGCTCTGTAAATGTCAGTTATTTCCTAAGGAGATGAGAGTCTCAGAAGTTACATAGTTTCTTATGTCTCCTTGCATCATGTGGCCCAGAGGAGAGATGCCTAAGGATCATTCACAGCTGCAGAGGATGTACCTTGGCTTCAGAGACTTCACCCTCGTGGTTTAAGAAGCCTAGAGATAATTGCTACTGCCACATTCACTCAGGTAGTACAGGCATGACCAAATCACTTAACTTAATGCTTCAGACTCTCATGTTATTGGAGAAGTTACACAGGGGCAGAACATAGTTCCAAGATTCACAAAGACATCATTACTAACAGCCCAGGACACCCAGACACACTCTGCCCATGTCCACTGGCTCTAGAGACCTGTGTGCCACTCACAGCAGGGAAGTCAGAAACCTTAGGGATCACTGTAAGACAGCAGCATTTGGTGCCACAGCCATGTTAGTGGCTGTGATGTAAAGCCTAACAACCTCACCATTTGCCAGGGCACATTTCTTTCCCTGTAAGTACTGTCACACAACCTATTGGACTCCAGTGGGGCCAAAGTACAGTGAGGGTATTGGAATCTAATTAATTCCCCCATGCCTTCTCCCCCTCACCATGAAAGCAGAAAGTTACCAGCACAAATGTCAGTCTTGTCAATTTCTGACTATGTCAAACCAACCATCATGAATCCTTGATGTGGGTAAATTCTTTAAGAAACCAGAGAAGCAGTATAGACCGAATGTTTCCCAGAAGCCTGTTTCTGAGCCTTAGCCATGAAAGACTCAAGGCTGTCACATACAGAAAGATCCCTAGTCCCTTTCTTGAACTCACTGTGTCTTTCCCAGGACCATTTAATTCTCCATGTTTTCCAGTGAGATTTGGGGCCACCATCCTTCCTCACTCCAGTGACTTCACGTTCTACATTCCTCCTCCCAAGTATACTTCGCAGTCTTGAAAACATGTTTGTACGTGAACCTTATAGGTAGTGAATGACCAACCGTCCTAAGGGCAGTTGGTGTTGCTACAACAAGTGACATCACAGGATTCCAAGAGATCTACAGGATACAATAGAATTTCCAGATGTCACTGCAGATGTCATGGGGCACAGCCTTTGCCTCCTTGCTCTTTAGTTCTCCCTTAACAAATCAGAAGCTTAGATTTCCATTCTAAGAGCCTCTCCTGTGACACAGGGGATGCCAATAAGCACCTCCCCCATGCAAATTTAAAAATTTCTCTCTGCTTCATTAGAACTTTTTTTTTTTTAACTATTTTAGCTTTGAGGGAACTCACTTTATAATTACTGCCCAAAAAATCCCTTCCCCTGCTAAATATCAATACCCAAAATTATGAGAAAGAACATATGCCAAAAAATTAGGTCAGAGTGATATGGAGGAGGAGGGTGGAGTCCTCTCAGGTGAAACAGCAACTGAAGAATTTTATGGTTAAGGTAAGTTGACCATTGGAAATTTGGAAGTTAGTTGAGTCTGTTATGGGACCCACACTACTCTAGATTGTTCCCTCTACATGGATTTTATATTAGTCAGGGATGTCTAGAGAAATAGAAGTTATAAAATAAATCTATAGAAAAAGAATTTGTTAGAATGGCTTACAGTGTGTGATCTGACAAATCAAACAGTGACTTCTATGAACAGAAAGTTTATCAATCAGTAGTTCCTCAGTCCACAAGACTGGATATCCCAGCTGTGTTTGATGTATATGCTTAAATTTTTAAAAAGTAGGCTCTAATTCTAGTGAAGGAAGGGATGTGCTAATAAAGACAAGAACAGAGAAAGTGTGCAAGCTTTCTCCTCCCATGCTCTCAGATAGGACTCCAGCAGAAAAAGTGGTCCAGATTACATCTGAATTAAAATCCTAAATGCAAAGTGTGATTTCCTATGTCAAAGATCTACACTAAAGTAGTTATTTCTTCTTCAAATTAAGCATAAATGACCCACAGGTGTGCACAGTATTTGGGTTTTAGTTAATTCCAGATGTAGTCACATTGACAAACAAGGACATACATCAAAGTCTTAACCCATCTACCTATATTCCTGAGCAAATGGCTCCATTACAGATTGAAAGGAAGGAGTACATGTGAATCAGCTGTAGATCTCATGGTCATAATGACTTTTAGAGGCCAAATTATGGCCATGGATGAATAAGATAGGATGAAACACCAGGCTTTGGTTTCTTGAGTAAGAGAGGATTAGCAACAAACCTAGTATATTGAAACTCTTGCCCATTTCTGTAATTGAATTTTTAAAATTAAAATGATTATGTTGAGTTGGTACTAACTGTGGTAGAAAGATGGGTTGGATGTGGATCTCTTTAAAGAGATAGAAGAAAACCTAAAATGGCAAGGACACTGGACCTGTCAGAATGAGAGGGGTGTCTGGTGTCATATGATTTTTGACTTGAACACCTCTAGACCATGCATTGCTTATTCCATGTGTCCTGTGATGGGAAAATTCTCCTTCCTACAACAGGAGGAATTGGGGTGAAATATGTATGGTACTCATTGTAAACAACAGCTAGTATCCTCCTATTGCTTTCAAAGCAAAAACAGTTTATTAGGATTTGAAGTTTTTCTAAGGGTCCGAGAAACAGGATTTGAGGCAACAGCACCAAGAAACAAGTCATACTCTGGAGATGACAGCACTTATACTACCATGATGAGCTTGGTCACTACAGTGTGTGTCACCAAGAATATTGGATTAACAATGTGCCTATGGCTGCTTCAGAAAACTGTGACACAATGTTTCACAAAGATTGAGGAATTGGAACTGAGATATCCCTGAATATTTAAGCAGATTGCACTCTTCCATATCTTTAGAAAATAATCTTTGGCATGCAGATGAATGGCTCAGGGTTGTATTTGGGACCTAGACTCTGTAGTAAATGATAGGGCTTCTCATTGGAACTCCTCCATCAAAGCACAGGGAGGGTGGTCAAAGGTGGTGACAGCCTATAGCCACTCCCCATGTCCACCCTTGCTGCAGACTGCTCAGTGGGTAACAGGTCTGCATGGAGACCAAGACTCAGATGACCAGGTCAGGAGTGGCTTCAGCTTGACAGACACAAACACACTTGAGGAGGTTTGTGAACTGCTGTAAAGTTTACTTTAAAGTATCAGGTTTTTATGCAGAAAGAATGGATCTTTGGCCACAGTTAAAGATAAACAGACATTCTATAAAGATGTTAGCAATTCTTTTTGAAGTATGAGACAGTAAATACATCTAAGCAAGTGTATAACTGAGAGCCTCTGACTATTTTGGCCTGCTTGTGGTCAGCGTATCAGAGATTTGATTTACTGAGTATAGAGAAGAATCATTGTTTTTGAACAGTAAACTTTCAATAGCAAAGATTCAAGGGCTCTAAGATACCAAGTTAGAGTTTTATAGTAACTCCCACAGTAGCCTTGATGCAGGTAGGCTGATTACAGGCAAGGTCACATTGTGGGCTGCTACACTGGCACTGGGGGTTTTATGATTGGAGGCACAGAGGTCAACATCCATCCACTGAATGTTGGTCTGTATCTCTTTTAGTTCCTAAAACTATATCTAAGTGTTTTCTAGGCTTCCCTGAATTAACAGTGGAGCTACAGGCTAAAATACCCATGATTAAAAAGCATTATTGTTAACATAGCACAAAATACATCTAGCACCTGTTCCAAACAGCCAGCCAAGCAAGCACCTGCAGGGATACTTTTTCCCGGGAGGGAGGCGTAACCACGTGTGGTGTGAACCTCTGGACAGGTAGCCATTGAGATTTCTTTTAGCCATTGCTACACTGTCTCCACTGGGGCTGGTGTGGCACACCCTGCAGCCTCCAGATCAATTTTTCCAACTTTTCCTTTATTTTAAATATAGTATCATTTTCTGACATTAATCCTTTTAAGTTATTCTTACTAAACTGAAATTACACTTTGCACATTCTATTCTATTCAAGGAGGGTAAATTTTCTATATAGTATGGGGAAGTTTATGTTTTCCACTTTACAGCTTGATGTGATGGCTAATATTTGCTGTGTACTTGACACCATGTTGAAGAACTGACTCCATCAGTCAGTCTCACATGGTTCACATCGAAAATAAATCATCCATCATGGAAGGCCATGATGGGAAAATCTATAAAGACAGTTGAAAGGAGCTGCTGGGAACTGACACACATTGAGACAACAGTTGTCAGTGGCAGTGGAAATACCATCTGTCCCTGGTGCACAGACAGGGACAGATGGTATTTTTTTGGCATTTCCATGATTACTAATTGATATGGGTGGGCTCAGTCTTTTTGGGTGTCACCATCCCTATGCATATGAGCCTGGGCCATAGAGGAAAGCTAGCTGAGCAGAACTGTAGGCAGAATTACTCTGTGTGATCTCATCTTGGCTTCCCTTTATGATGGACTGTAACATGTGAGGTGAATAAATCTTCCATTTTCTCAAATTGGCTCTTTTGAGTTTTATCACAATATAGAAATCTAACCAGGACATTTGCCATATTCTCAGGACATGTTATAATGTTCCATTCCTCTCCCACTGGCCCTGAGCCTCATTGATTCCCAATTACAAAGGTTTGATCACTGCAATCTGTTGTAAAATCTGCTCCACCAGCCCTCCTGCTTGTATAACTCTATTGCAGTATTTTAGATTTTTTATTTGATGTGACATGTTTCTCTCTAATATCACATGGCTCCCTGATTTTCCCTGTTTATGTTTTCTCTGGATCTCCATCTTTGCAACTTCAAAATTTATCTTTTGCTCATCTCATATTACTTCTTAGTCAGATTATTAAGTTCCACATAAATGGGTTATTGTTCAGATGTTTTCTTATTCACCATTCATTGTATTATTATTAATTTAGCAAGACTGTCCTATTGTATTTCCTATTTATCCATAACTAAAACTTCCATTCATTTAAGACTTGAAAGAATCTTAGTTTCAGAGGTCTCTCTCTATGTATTTAAGTTTGCTTATCCTGATTCTTATTAAATCACAATACTTGGGCATTTCATAGCTTTTTTATTTTATTTAGTTTCTTATCATACATACCAACCACAGTTCACCATCATCCATGTCCTTTTACTCCTTCCCATCTTCCCAACCTACTTCCCATTCATCCCTTGATAGGATAAGGCCTTTCATGGGGAGCCATCAAAGCCTAGCACATTAAGTTGAAACAGGACCAAGCACCTCTACACTGCATGAAGGCTGAGCAAGGCATTCCAGCATATGGAATAGCTTCCAAAAGAAGCCAGCTCATGCACCAGGGACATATGGTATTTCCACTGTCAGAGTCCTTTCAAACAGACCAAGCTACACAGAGATTGCCCACATTCTCAGTTCCATGGAGGATCCACAACTGTTGTCCCAATGTGTGTCAATTCCCAGCAGCTCCTTTCAACTGTCTCTATAGATTTCCCCATCATGGCATTCCATGATGGATGATTTATTTTCGATGTGAACCAGAGGCTGCTTTTCAAATATCTTATTTGAAAATTTGTTCACCAGGTGCCAGAGCATCGCTCTTGCTGCAATATTAGAGATGGTGTGTTTGACCTCTGAAAGAGTAGATTCAGTCAGCAATTTCTGTGGTAACAACTGAAGAACCTGCAGAGCTGTGGAGACAGAGAAAGTGAGCTGACCACAGAAGCCTCTTGCCTGGCTGAAGTCCAAGTCCCCAGGGAGAGCTATGAAGACACTGACTGAACCTTTTGTCCTGTGTTCATCACTGCAGCTGAACTCTGAGTGAGAGTATTTGGAAAACAAGGTATTTTGTCTGTGTTCATGATCAGTCTGAGGAGCAGACTGGTTTGTTCAGATTGTCTGGAATTATTGTTGGAATAAAAGTAACGTCTGGGGAATGGTGACCTGATGGTCTTTCTGATACTGCCTCTTTCACAGGTGTGAGCTGAGGACAGCAGCTGGAACAATAGACTTCTCTCCTCAGTGCCCAGGAGGGAGGAGGCACCTTTACCAACTGGTCTTATACACACACACACTACCAATTATTACTTCTCCTGGTATATACAAGAGCCTGGGGCAGGTCTCCAATACTTATAAATGTTATTTCAATTGTTAACAAATAAGCAGAACAAGGGCTCATTGTCCTAATGCATAAGAAGGATGAACATCTTTCATTGAACATCATAGCTGCCCATCCACATCCTGCCACAACCAAGTCACATGCTTTAATAAAGTGGAGAGGTCCTCTTACTGGCACTTGAAATTGCCCAGACCCCATCTTAATTTGGAGACAAGGCTCAGCCTGCATTTATGATCAACAACATGATGCCCCCAGTTGGTTGCTCGAGAGGCTTGTTAAACAAGTTACCACCATCCCCTCTAATGACCTAATGTCCAGGCAGGAGCATGCCTCTGCCAGAGACCTCTCTTCTCCCACAGATGCTGCCAACCCTGATAGAGATGATCTTAAAAATGATGACAGTGATAGACTCTGCCATCAGCATCGCAAACTTCACCTGGATGAAAGCCTAACTCCTTCTTGCCCATTTTCTTTCTTCTCTTGATCCCCTTTCAGCCCCATGCTGCTACCCTCCCTCATAGGCCTTCTAGAAATGCACCAAACCACCTCATCCCATGGAACCATGATTAGGTGGTCCTCTCTGAAAGAGGAGACATAGTCTGGTCCACCTCTCATGGCCACAATATCCTATGGTGGCCTGAACAACTTAACCTTGCAAACTGGCCTTGCAAAAAGACCTGTGCAAACTGGCCTTGGGTGTTGCTGCCCTGTGGGGTACTGAAGGCCTCTTTGATCAGTCAGCCACACCATCCATAGACTTAGGGCCCCACCTATGCTGGCTGCTCTCATCCAAGCCGATGGGAAGTCATGTCAAGATATACCTTTTATATATGCCCAGGCCCCTGTAGGGACCACAGCCTCCTACATAAATGCGGAGGCAGCTCTGATTATTACTGCAAAAACTGGGGCTGTGGAACCACAGATGACACCTTTTGGAAACCCTCTTCCAGTTGGAACTGCATCACAGTCACTGCTGGATACCCTTGTATCACCCATACCTGCATTACTAAATGTTATGAATCAGCTTGCACTATCCAGGTCCCTAAGGAATGGCATACATCCTCACCCACAATAGGCTGGTGCAATCCTCTCAAAATTACCTTTACTACCCCTGGTTATCATGCCCCTAATTGTTATCGAGGATACACCTGGGGCCTTTGCCTTTATAAGAATGGATATGATGAGGCAATCACCTTTTCAATTAAGCTCCTCAAAGAAACCCCCATTTACACCTCCACTGTTGCTATTGGTCCCAATGTTATTTGGGGAGGGGCAGTTACAACAAGCTCACATCCAAAACCTGATAGCACCAGAGCACTTAATCTTATTCCCCCATACGACTTCAGCCCAGATCCCTACATAGACAAATCCCAGGACATTGTCCTGACTTTCATCAACCAGACCTTCCTCGCAATACACTCCACTACCCCTAAAGTAGTCAAAGATTATTGGCTTTGCTATCATTCCTCCCCACACTTCTATGAAGGAATTGCTATTTCTGCACCCTTTTATACTACCATTCACTCTAATTACTGTCACTGTAACCCTGCTTTAGTAGCCAGTCTCACCCTACAGCAAGTTTTGGCTCAGGGCTCTGCCTTACCCCTTTGAGTCATCCCTCTCCACCCCCTTGTATACCCAGCTATGCAATACCACAATAATTATTGATACCTATAATTATTATGTTATTCCTCCCAATGATACCTGGTGGGCCTGTCTTGATGGACTCACCCCTTGCTTGTCTACTCATTAGTTCTCAGATGTTGGCTTCTGCCCCTTGTACAGATTGTCCTTCGCCTAACTTACTATTGTCCTGATGAGTTTTCACTTCTGGAACAGACCCATGCATGTTATGAGTCTGTTTTCCCACCCACCTAGTCCCACAACCATGCCAGTCTCAAATAACACACAGAGATGCTGTATTAGATATAATGTTGTTGGCCTGTTGCTAGCATTTTTTATTGGCTAGCTCTGTCTTAAATATTAACCCATTTCTATTAATCAAAATGTTTTCATGTGGTCTTAAGTTACCAGAGAGAGAGACCAGGGTTCTGCTCTCTCTATCCTCCATGTTGAATCTCCCTAATACTTCTTTCTCTCTCCTCCTAGTCTCCTAGCCCTGCCTATTTTACTTCCCTATTAGCCAACAGTGCTTTATTCATTAACCAATAAGAGAAACATATTTACAGAATGACATCTCCCATCAGACCCAGGTACGCACCCTTCTTGTGTGCTCCCACAGGGAACCTATTATTGTAGTTACTATAGCTGTCCTCTTTGAACTAGGAGTGGTAGATGCAGGCACCAGGATACCATCCCTTATTAATGATTAATGATCAGTCTAGCTATTCAGAGTCAAGAGCTACCAAAGACAGAGATGTTAAGGAACTTCAGAATCAGATCAGCTATCTAAAGGAGTCTCTTCAGTCCCTGGCTGAGGTAGTCCTCCAAACTATTTGAGAACTCGACTTACTTTTTCTACAATGGAGAGGCCTTTGTGCTGTGCTCAAGGAAGAATGTTGCTTTTATGTTAACCACTCAGGAGTTATCAAAGACAGTATTTCAAGGGTTAGAGAAGGATTAGAAAAATGCCAAAAGACTCGAGAATGACAGAAATACTGGTATCAAAATTAGTTCTCTACATCTCCTTGGTTGAGTACTTTGTTCCCTTCTCTGCTTGGGCTTCTTATCAGACTCCTGCTTTTGGTCTCCTTTAGCCCATGGGCCTTTCATAAATTAGTAGCCTTTGTCAAACATCAAGAAGAGTCTACCACATGGTCTATACAGGTTCACTACCATAAACTGGCCTCAGAGGAGAATGACTCAAATTCTACAACAGCCAATATGATTGGGATGTTCCCCCGGAAATGGATCTATCCCTATACCACTTCAGCCAGCTTCAGAGGTGCAGACCTGGATGGTACTGCAGGAAGGCCTTGTCTTCTGAGGAACATGCCTTCGTGCATCAAGGCCAATGTTCCATACTCTCGTCCTCTGCAAAAAGAACAATGGGAAGTCCCACTCAAGAGGTTGCTAAAAGGAGTTACAGTAAAAAAAAAAAAGTCCCTATTGCCTGTCTAGACCTATAAGGGCGCCAGGCACTGCTCCCCCCCTCTGATGTAAAATCTTGGTGCATAATAATAAAAAGGGGGAATATTTTGGGAACTGAGACTGGCTATGATAAGTTATGGAATGAACCTTGGCTGAACTCTGGCTGTTTCTCTTGGCTATACATTTGGACCCTTCAGTTATATCACAAAGATGATATAATAACTAGCCCAATTTAGCAAGATCAGCCTAGCATATAACCACTAGCCCCATTACTATAGTAACCTTTCTTGTTTGATCTTTCCACTTTGCCAACCATCCATTCCTTGTGATTTTCTATATTCTGCTTGCAAGAACACCTGGTTCTCAACTATTCTTACCTCCCCATCCCCTCCCCTATATCCTGCTCTGCCGGCCTGTATAAGCTCCTGGGAAGAAAAATTAAAATTTGACACATGATCAGAATCCTGTCTGGTGGTCAAAGTCCATGTCTCTTACCCCCATCCCCCTCCCTTGGGTCTTTGGGTTCTAGGTTGAAGTCTTAAGGGCTGAGGCACCCTGCAGTTTTCTCTGTTTATGCCGAGTCAGGAACCTCCCTTAAAGGAGCTGAGGGATTCTGCTTGTCTCTAGCAAAACAGAGCCCACCTGAGACAATTGCTGCATCCAAGATCCTTGTTTGTCTCTGTTCTTTTGTTTCTAAAATCCTTTTTTAAGCTTTTGTCTAGTTTTAAGAAAGTTCTTGTACCCATGTTGCAGGCACCATTTCGTTAACAGCACTTTTCTTCCAGCCTGGTCCAACAGCCTTGTCAGCACCAAATAACACACAGGGACACTGTATTATGAATCTGTTGGCTGGTTACTAACATTTTCTTACAGGCTACCATTGTCTCAATTATTAACCCATAATTGCATATATATATATATATATATATATATATATATATATATATATATATATATATATTTCTATATGGTCTTATCTTACCGAGAATGACAAACTCACAGGTCCTCCCTTACTGGGATCACTATCCCACTCTAGCTTCTATTTTCAAACCATCTCTTTTCTTATTTCATTGCCTTCTTTCTCCTTTTAAGTTTTCACATATGAGAACACATATGTGTTGAGTGACTCTATATATCTTTCAATACCATCCAATTTTCTGTAGATGGCCCAGTTCCTTTAACCTGTAGTTCAGCATTACTCTGTTGCTTCAATCACAATATTTTTTTCAGTCATCCTTTGACAGGTGGTACCAATAGTGGGGCAGCATCTTCCAATTATTAATGGTGTTGTAATAAACACATATGCAGGTCTCTATCTTTTATGATAACATTAGTTACACAGGATAAGTGTTCTTTCGTGGATTATTGCTTACTTGCTTGCTCTCTCACTATATGTCTTTCCCTCTCTCACATTCTCTATCTCGTTTCTGTCTTTATGACTTTCAGACTTTCACACTGCTATTCTGTGTAGCTATATCAACACACATTTCTACCAACAGTGTATAATGGTAGAATTATGAAGAGAGTATTTCTGATTCCCATTGAATGTATTTTCAACAATACTAAATTTGAGCAAAATGTTGAAAATTTTCCCATGTCAGAAATAGTTTATACAAAGTGTTGAACAAACTAGGTGACTGAAAAGTTGGAGTCTGTGTCTGTGTTCTGGGAGAAAAAAGGGCCAATTGTGTTTTCCCCAAATTTCAGTCTAGGAGGAATGACAAGATCCTGAAGGCATCATTTGTAGGTCTACCCTTCACACAGCCTGGGAGTCATGGAGGAGAAACCCCAGGATGTGAGATTAATGTGGAGAACTAGGGCACAAAATCATCAATGCTGAAACCATAGTCAAGAAGAATATACTTGGGAACCTAATGACATTTATTATTTCTCTCCACAGGGATGAGTAGCCAGCAGGAGGAGAGAAGTGACCAGGAGCACCTGAGACAAAGTCCCCAATCTCTGACAGTCTGGGAAGGAAGGACTTCAGTTCTAACCTGCACTTATGAAAACAGTGCATTTGACTACTTCCTGTGGTACTAGTAGTTCCCTGGTGAAGGCCCTAGATTCCTGGTAGTTATGAGTTCAGTGTCAAATAACAAGGAAATGGAAGATTCACAGTCTTCTTCAGTGAAAGTGATACACAACTCTCCTTACACATCACAGATTCTCCGCCACCTACTTCTGTGCAGCAAGTGCACAGTGCTCTAGGTACCTGCAGTCACACCCAAACCCGAAGCTGATGATCCAGGAAAACCCTGTTGTGGGGCTGAGCTTGGCAGAGGTGCAGAGCAGCTTTCATTTGCAGGAGCAACTGACTGGTGACAGTGAATGTAAGGGCTAGACTCCTTCAGTCACAGACAGACTGAGGTCAAGTCACAGCTTTTCTCCAGTCTCTCTTTGCTCCTCAGATACCACCTAGGAGTAGAGAACTATTTAAATTGTCCCTATCCATGTTACCATGTCAACTGGTGTTACCATGATGTTGGGTTTGCTCAGGAAACCCCATTTTTGAGATTCATACAGACATTTCCTTGTAATATCTATGTAAAACATTATAGACATTGACATTTTGACCTCTGGCTCTTACAATCTTTCTTCTACCTGTTCTGTTATTCTCTTTAGTCTTAGGAGTAGCAGTTACATTGCAGATGTATCTATTGGATTTGGTAACACATTTCACATATTCTTTGTATTTGGTAAAGTTATGGATGTCTGACCTGTGGGGAACAGAATGCACACAGATTTGTCTTTGACATTTGTCATTACTGTTAATAAGTGTAGGGAGGACCAGCGCATTGTGGGCTAGATCATCCTAGGAAGGTGCTTCTAAATTGTAGAAGAAAGCTGGATGCATATAAGTTGACTTGCCAGCCAGAGAGTAAGCCCCATTCTCCTTTGTCCTTGCTGTACCTCTTTGACTGTAGAGTGCATTCCCTTGTTATAGGTAAAGCTATATAAAATAATAAAAAAAAAAGGCCTGATATCAACTTTATGGCCTGATTCGCTCAGTGGTGGACTGTGTTCTAAAACCATAAGACAAAAAGATGCTTTCCTTCTCCCAAATTATTTTCTCTCAAGATATCATCCATAGCAAGATAAAAAACACTAAGATTCCAAATCTAATAAATGTTGACAGTATGTGTGGCCAGCCACTGAAGAATGGGATATCACCAAATGTCTACATCTTCAAAAAGAGTGATTTGTTCTCCCCCAGCTGCCATCAATTTACAACAGATAGTTTGGGGCCTACACTGTTTAGAGCAGAGCCTACCGAGCACAACTACATGTGAGTTAGAAATTTGACTGACTTTGTCTAAAGTAAGTTGCACGTAAGTAACCACATATGCTACAAGTTCATAGGTATGACAGCTATTCATGTCCAGAACATAGAATTCCACAGCAGACCTTCTCATCTTTTGGCTCTTATATTCTTTGTATACTCTTTAATTCACTCATGTGACTCATGAACAAAATATTTCAAGACTATTTTGTAAAAATGTCTATTCTACCAAAGACCAGTATGTAGACGAAATGGATTCACAGTAAAAATTCTTGGTATATTCTTAAAGTGGTTTCATTTTTTCTAAGTGTATTAGTGTTTAAAGATTTGCATTGGGCTATTTGATTAATTTTTTAAATTATTTTGCACAGAGTGACAAAGGTATAGTTTTATTCCACTACATATACATTACTATTTTTTCCCAGCAGCATTTGCCTTTTCACCATTGCATGTATTGTGGTTGTATTGCTTCCAAAGTCCTCAAGTATTATTCCATTGGTCCATGTATTTTTTTCATTAGAGGAAAATGCTGTTTGGCTCCCATGATGCTGTCCTAAAATTAGATATCAAAAAATGTTATATATTCTTCCTTACCCTTTTTTACTTTCAATAGAATACCCATTACACATAATTAAAAATAAGCAAACAAAGAAAATCTTGGTAAAGACGCTGTAGTATGGCTCAATGAGTCCCTCTGTGTACCCTTCACCTTTGGATACATAGAACAGGGCTCCTTGCATGGTCTAGCAGTACACAGATAAAAAGGATGTTAATGTGAGATAACTCATAGACCTGGGTCTGGGCCTGGATAGAGGCTGTGGTTAGTTCACATCCTTTCCTCATCTAACTACTCAAGCAAGCTCTCCAGCAATGCTCAAGATAGTTCACCCAATGCAGCAGGCAGAATGGAAAGATGCCAATTCTCCTGCTCTCATGCTCTGGCATCTGACTTAACACACACTTGGACCACAAGGGACAGCTCTATTCTTTTTCCCTGGAAAGGTGGCTGGCCTACAATCGCCATTGCTGCAGTTGATGAGAGGCTGATCCAGATCTTCTGTTCTTATACACCAGAGGCCAACTCTCCCACCAGTTGCAGGTGACATGCCCAAATGGGGCAGGCATCTTTTCCTCACCATTGCCAACATAAGGTAGAAGAAGGTATTCAAAGTGCACCAGGACTGGAGGTTTTTTATTTGTTTGTGTGGTTGTTTGGTTGGTTTTTTGTTTTATTTTGTTTTGTTTTGTTTTTCATCTTCTAAAATCTTCTGGAAGTTGAAGGGATAACTACACTGTTCTGGTTACAAAAATATAGCTCATTTCTCCAGTTGTCTAGATTCATTATGTTAGTAAGAAAATCACAGAGTAGCAATGTCTGAGTAACAGTTCACACTGATATGCATGGCCTTGGTTAGACACCAGGTAAATGTGAGGAACCTGGCAAACTTAATGTGTTCCATTTAGGGAGCCTATAAAATAAAATCATTGAAGGTCATAATAATTTTTACAGCTCATAAATGTGCCTGTGTTCAACTTTCATCCAATACATGTTCTTATAACCAGAAAAAAATTTTCACAGTAAAAGATGCACACTGCAGAGAGCCTGTAATCATCAGGAGGGAACAGCATACAGATCTGCCTTATGGAAGGAACTGCTCTCTTCAGATGATGTTCTGGAAAAAAAATAGGATAGCAGGAGCACCCACTATCCTCTATGCTAACCCTACTCCTGCCAGGTTTAATATGACCATGAAAGATTTTTTGGGGAGACACGGGAAACAAGGAGATGAGAAAATTCCAGAGAGTTCAGGAAGGATTAGGGGTTAAGTAATCCCAAGAAACACTAAGGATCAAAGAGTATTTCCTGGAGAAGTTTTTGTTGAATAGGCCAGCACAATACCCTGAGATGTTCTTTCCCTCACTGGGGCTGAGAGCCATCTAGATGGCAAGAATCCCAAAGAGGGCAGGGATCCAGGTACTGGTGACCTGCATGGTTTTAAGGGTTCCTTCTGGTTGGGTTCTGACCTCATCTATGACACCTTTAAGGGATGTTCCATCTTTTCTCCCAAGTCCATGTGCTGGGTGGTCAGCTCCTTCTGGTTCAGCAGTTTCTTCTGTATTTCATCCAGGCTTTCTTCTTCCTTTTCATTAGCGAATGGGTTCTCAGTGGAGCATTGCTCACCCACAGGCACACAAATGAACTCAAGAGCACACACAAGTGCATTTGTGCACACATAAAAGAATGTAATGTAGTAACATGTTTAGTTAACCAGTTATTGCTAATCTAAGGAGCAATCACTAGGGATACTTGAGGAGAAGATAGACTTTTGTTGGATGAGAATGGACAGAGTGGTCATCAGAGATAGGCAGCTCAGTCATGTGTATCCTGTAAACCTAATTCACAGAAAGGTGGACCTTTGAGGTCCTGGTCTTTTAGCCATCCCTGCTTAGGAAGTTCCTGTAGTGTGTATGTTTTCCACCAGCCCGCCTGGTCCCACTCTTTGTTCCTGCCAGCTGCCTGGTTCCACTGCTGCGCTAGCCCCAAATAACAAGCTGAGACTCTGTATTTGATACAATCTTGTTGACCAGTTACTATCATTGTTTATGGGCTAGCTCTGTCTTAATGATTAACCCATCACTACTATTCTAAGTATTTCCATGTGGCACATCTTACTGGAGAGTGGTGGGCCCAAATCTGCTTTCTCCAGCTTACATGCTGACCCCTCCTACCTACTTCCTCTTTCTTCCTTGTCTCCTAGCCCAGCCTATTTTGCTTTCCTATTGGCCCAACAGTGCTTTATTCATTAACCAGTATGAGAAACATATTTACAGAATAACATCTCCCATCAAGTTCGCAAGATCACTGTCTTGTTCACAGCCCACTAGTCTTGTTTACTGCCTCCAAGGTAAGCAACTTTCTACAAAAGAGCTCCATTTAGCACAGACAGCCTCATATCACTCTGAAAAGAAATGAGCAAAAAAAAAAAAAAAAAAAAAAAAAAACTAGAAAATATCTACAACCAGAAGTCAAAAACAAATGTTCTTCCCTGTAAAGTGATTGTGTCAGGGATTTGTGTAACAAAAGGTTAACTAAATCAGAGAGAGATGATTACATATCACCTGCAACACTTTTCAGATGTGCAGTAAGCATTCTGCACAACCTTGAGAGGGAATCTATTCTAAGACACAACCAACAATATCAGCAAGGAGAAGCACTGTGAGATTCTGTGTTGTGAAACTAATGAGGCAACCAAGTAATTCCTTTGCTGTTAGCTCTGTGCAGTGAGATGAAATAAGTCTACTTATATAAATATAAAGCCTACTTTATATTTATATAAGACTACATTGTGGGTTTTTTGTAATTTATATAAAAATATAAATAGCAAAACAATGAGTATGTGTAAAATGAAGAAACACCTACTACATCTTTCCTCTGTCTGTGCTATTGAAACTTGGAACAGTTAGAAGAGAGAAAACAAGAGAGATGATCCACCTTGGAGGACACAGGAGATCCAGAGAGTGCTGGCCAGTCCAATTAACCAAAACAGAAAATTTCAGATTCCCTCAGAAGCCTGGGCTCAAGGTAATTAAGGAAAGAACAACTGAGCACAACACCATATGTCATTATCTAGCCTGGAAAAACAGGCACCATGAACATATCTACACATGCATGCAAGCATCACACAAAGACCACATACACCATAAGTGAGCAGAAAGAAATGAAGAGGACATCATGTTGAATGAACATTTGAATTTAGACTGTGCACATCATGTGTTTCAATGAGGCCACAGCATTGCTACCCATCCCTAGGAGACTAGACATTCCTAGGGAAGCACACAGTTTAGGCAATCTAGGTTGACATTATTGGAGAAAATGTTCTCTTGAAGCCTCAAATCTGTCGCCCCAACAGTCTGCCTGTCAAGGTTCTCCCACCTCTATAGTGCTCCAGTCAGCTACAGACCTGAAACTCCAGTAAGGGAGAAATGTCCAGCACCACCCACAGAAAACAGGGTTGACAAGATCTTACTCAGGCCTCTGTCAAGTAGAGTCAAGTATTGAGCAAAAGTAAGAGAACACATTGGGATGCAGGAAGAACCACAACCCCAGAGTTGACAGTGAGAACCACACACTGGGCATTGGCACTGGGATCCAGTCCTTCCAAAGTGCTTCCAATCTGTGATCTTATGTGACCTCTGCAAATCAAATGAGCCACAGGCCCTGAACTCATCCATGAAAGCTCTGTGCTATTCACTAAGTAGCTCCCTGCATAGCAGCCCTCTTGACACAATAACATGTAGATGTCTGATATGTAATTGACCCATCTCTCTGAATGCACTGGGGCTTCTGGCAGAGCAGAAATTGCTTGCCAATCAATTTCTTGCAGGAGGATAACTCTACTGAGAAACTTGTGTATGATCATAGAAATGAACAATTGGATGGTGTGTAGTTGTGAATTGAAGTAAGTAAGTAGATGGTTACATGGGTGTCTCTATTTTATGGTTGAACAGATGAGTAGTGAGTCCCACTGCCTCTGCCTACCTGATGCTGCTCAGAACAGGGGTCAAAGATCTAATCCTGGGTCTCCTTAAAGAGCTTCTTCACCTCCTCACAGGTCTCTCGTAGTGCAACCTGTTCCTCCAAAAGCTTTCCATTTAGTAATTTCAGCACATGGACATTGTTTTTCAGATGAGTCAAATCTGGTAGGACAATTCTGTGGAGGTAACTGAACCAACATCCAAAAATTGTAAGCCCCTACCAGCCTCCATTTAACATCCCTACCACCAAGCCCACCACCTCTGAAAAGTCACAGGCCCCCAGACTGCCCAAGACTGGAACTCACAGTAGTCAAGCCAACATCACTCAGGGGAAGGCAAAATCAATAGAATAAGCAAATTCCAGAAATTTCAAACTACTTCTGAAAACCCTGTCACCAAAAGCTTTATTATGTTCCTGAGAACAGGATGAAGCCCATACCTGTGCTTACCTGTTCATGGAATTGGGGAAGCATCAGCAGGTATTGGGCAAACACTTTCTGGGGGAGGGCAAAAGTCGCAACCAGAATAAATTCTGTCTACAGGTCCAATGGTAACAACTATGTGAATCCCTGGCCAGAGTCTGAGAGTTCATGGACTGCCTGACAAAACATCCATGGTATAAAACTTTCTTTTTTTAATGTAGGGGCTCCTATCTAGGAAATCCTTGGGAGAACTGCAATGTCTTTTCACACTTAGCAAAACAGTCCAACAGGCATATGAGCAAGGGCCACAGGTGGCTGGTGTTATGAGGCAGAAAGGCTAGAACAAGAGTCCCCACTCCAGGTAAAACAGAAAGAGAGCAAAATCAGCCCCTCATAAACTAAATCTGGCATATACATGTAGGATTTGTTGTTCTCTTTCATCAGCTGCTTGCACTTGTTCATGGAATCACTGATCTCCTGGGTCATTTTCTGAAGGTCTGACATCACCTGCCCATGCTTCTTTTTCATCTTCTCAAAAGATTTCAGCCTGTGGTAGGACAGGACCCCAGGAGAAAGAACCCCATGAACACAGGTCTCAAGGATCACATGAGAACAGACTATGTCTAGACTATCCCTGCTCAGTGGATGGCACAGCCTAACACCTATAAACTGGGGCATCCTGGGGCATATTATACTTCCTATCCTGTCTCCAGGCCAGAAGAGTCTGGGCGTCCACAGAGAGCTATCCAGGTCTGCATGAGCACACACAGTGGACTTGTAGATGTAGATTAGCTCTCTAAGAATTCCCCAGAAGTCTGGGCCACTTGTCTGTGCCAAACAGAAACCTCTGAAGACATTTCTCCTGTCTTCAGAACAGGAATTCTTATTTCTTAATGTCTATTGCTACACAAAGGACCAAAGCAAAAATCAGTATTTTCAGGGAGGAGTCCCATCTTCAAGGGATCTTTATAAACTTCACAGGGGATTCCCATCATCCACCAAGGTGAGCACAGTAGCCAAGAGATACGCTCATCTAAGTGGGGCTACCTGGCCTCAGCAGTGGCATTCGCTGGAAACTGTGAGTATGGCAAATCCTCAGGCCATGCTATAGCTATAGTATCTAGCTCACAGAAGAAAGCACACACACACACACACACACACACACACACACACACACACACACATACACACAATCAAGATGTTCATGCAGTACAGGCAGGTTCAGTGTCTCAGAGTCTAAGCAAGAAACCATAGAGTAGCAAATATGGGCAAACACCTTCCAACCATAAACTGATATTGTTGAATATGACCAGGTCCCTCCAGCTACTGCCAGGAGCTGTTAGCACATAGACATCTGCTCATCAGGTACAAAGACTAGACACAAACTCACAGGACCGAGTGTGGTCCTCAAGCAAACTCCTGTCAAGGCCTCTTTTAAAGAATATTTGGAGCTCACACACTACTGTCCCTATCACCAGACTGTGATTCAGGACACAGGGTCTGCTTTTCATTTGGAGGAAGCAGAACAGCCTATGTCCACATCTCATAGGTTCCAAGTTCTGCTTCCTGATGCACTCAGAGAAATTAGTTTAGACACCAGGACATCCTGGAATTTTAGCCTCCTGAACTCAGAAGAACATGTCTTGACCTTATGATGTTAAAAGGTCAGCAGAGAACTAGGATAATGCCTACCTGTTGTTCAAATCCATCTTTATATAACAGTCCAGGATTACACTCAGCTCAATTTGCTCATATTTTATACTCTGTAGCTTAACTGTGAGTTCCTCCAACTTGTCCATCTGCTGATCTTGCTTAGTGAAAAAGGAGATTTGGGAAGGTGCCTCTCCAGTAGTTCCTGCAGGTAGATAAAAACAAGTAAGCTGGAATATGTGAATGTCCTATGGCAGAAGACTCTGACTAACAATACGGAGGCATAAGAAAAGAAAGTGGTAGGGACCCAGGAAATGCCCCAGACAACATGCTCACACTGGTGTCCATGACCTATGTATCTGAATTAAAAATTCTTAGATAGACATGTGTATCATTCCCTGATTCAGTCCCCTGTCCCTGGAAGACATAAGGTACCAAGCCATGTAGATTAGATGGACAGTGTAATCTCATATCTCAGGTGGTCCAGTTGTCCCTTGAGCTTAGTAGCACCAAGTACTGATCACATGTGTCCAGGACAAAATCATATGAATGTCTAAGGTTTCAGTGCATGATGAGGGGAGTTTCTCTCCCATCTTATTAACATCAGATCCACAGGGAAATTGAAGGGATCTACTCAGATGAACTGCAGCAACACCCTACCCTGAAAGAGATTCCATATTAGTCACACCATTGTTCCTGCTGGTCTTCCTTTCCATTCAGAATGAGGTTAAGAATCTCCCAGAAAAACAGATTCAGGTTCGACAGTTCATATCTCTATTACACTAACTATCATTTACTCTTGATCTGATCTGGGGTAATCCAAGGAAGCAGGATATGTCCATTGCTTCCCAGATGATGATCCCCAGAAATGGAAGGCCTAGCTCAAGTTCACCTCCTCCAGCAAGCTTCCTATCTCCTTACCAGGATTCATGGTGACTTCTCCAGAACCATTTATTTCTTTACGTTTTACCCTGATACCTAAGGTCAGCTTCCTTCTGCCTCTCTCTGGTCTCCCTATGTTCTCAATGCTTTCTCTAAAGTTGTGTGCTTAGGTACTGTTAAACAACCCATTGGACTCCAGTGGGGTCAAAGTACAATAAAGATATTGAAATCTCATAAATTCCCATGTGCCTCCATGCCCCCTCTCTGTGAAAGCAGAGAGTCCCCAGCACAAATGCCACAGTTTTGTTAAGTTCTGCCTCTGCCAAACCAACCATTGTGAATCCTTGATGTGGGTCCATTCTTTAGGAAATCAGAGATGCAGAATAGATCTAATGTTTCCCAGAAGCCCCAGTTCCCGAGGCTTAGCCCTGTATGTGACTGCTTGCAGTCACATACAGAAAGCTCCTTTGTCCCTTCCTTGAACTCACTGTGTCTTCCCCAGAACCATCTCATTCTCCATGTTTTCCAGTGAGACCTATGGCCAGTATCCTTCTTCCTCACTCCAGTGTCTTCACGTACTCTATTGTTCCTCCCCAGTATACTTCGCAATCTTGAAAACATGTCTATAAGTGAACTTTACAGGCAGTGAACAACCAACTGTCCTTAGGACAGCTGGTGTTGCTACAACAAGTGACATTACAGGATTCTAAGAGATCTCTAGAATACTATAGAATTTCCAGAAGGCACATTTGATGTCATGGGGCACAGCCTTTGCCTCCTTGCATTTTTATTCTTCTCGAACATATCAGAAGCATAAGTTTCCATCCCAGCATTCTCTCTCATAACACAGAGAAGCCATTCAGCACCTCCATCCAAATTAAGGATTTTCTCTACTTCATTAGAATCATCTCAATATGTCAGCCATGGAGAGTTGAATCTCACTTTATAAGCACTGAGCAAGAACAGCTGTTCACATCCTTAATGTCCAAACCCAAAACTATGAGAAAGAAAATATGCCAAGAAATCAGGTCAGGATGATATGGAGGCGGAGTGTTGAGTCCTCTCTAGTAAAACAGCAACTGAAGAATTATAAGTACAGTTCAGTTAATTTGACCATTTGAAATGTATAAGTGATCTGAGTCTGTTATGAGACTCACACTACTCTAGACTGTTCTCTCCACATGCCTGTTATATTAGTAATGTATGTCTAGAGTAATAGAAGTTATAAATGAATCTCTCTATGGAAAGGGGGTTTGTAAGAATGGCTTACAGTATGTGCTCTAACAAATCAACCAATGGCTGGCTATGAATTGAGACTTTTAAGAATCCAATAGTTCCTCCATCCACCTGACCAGATGTCTCAGTTGTTTGCAGTATATGCTGAACCCTTAAAGAAGTAGGTGATAGTGCTGGTGAAGGAAGAGATGTGCTAATAAGACTGTAAGATACATGAAAGAGTACAACTTTCTTTCTTCCATGTCCTTATATATGCTTCCAGCAGAAAGATTGGACAAGATTACATCTGGATTAAAGATATGAATGAAAATTGTGACTTCCTATCACAAAAATCTAGACTAAAGCAATTATTCCTTCTCCAAATTAAGCATAAATGACCCACAGGTTTGCACACTATTTTGGGGATTTAGCTAATCCTGTATGTTGTCATTTTGACAACCAAGACTATGCATCAGAGTCTTAACCCATCTACAAATATTCCTGATCAAATAGCTCCATTAGAGATTGAACGGAAGGAGTGGCAATAATCAACAGTTTCATGTGAATCAGCTGTAGATCTCATGGTCATGATGACTTCTAGTGGCCATATTATGGCCATGGATAGTTAAAATGGGATGAAATACCAGGCTTTGGTTTCTTGGTTAAGAAGGGAGTATCTAGATAGCCAGTAAATTAAGCCCCTGGCCTTTCTCTATAATTGGAGACTTAAAATTAATATAAGTGTGTTATATTGGTAGTAACTGTAGTATAAAAGGGTCTATAAGTTGGAAATGCATCTCTTTAAAGGAAAAGGAAAAAAGCCCAAAATAGCAAGGCATGCTGGACCTGACAGAAAGAGTGTGTTTTCTGGGGCCATTTGCATCCTGTGGTGGGAAAACTCTCCTTCCTAAAACAGAGGTAATGGGGTGACTTTTGTGAGGTCCTCATCATAACAATAGCTTGAAACTTTCCATTGCTTTCAAACCAAAAATGGTTTGCTATGATTTGAAGTTTCTCTGATGATCAGAGAACCAGGATATAAGGAAACAGCACCAGGAAACAAGTCATATTCCAGAAATGACAGCACTGACATTACCATGATGAGCATGGGTACTGCAGTGTATATCACGAAGAATACTCTATTAGACTATATGTCTGCTGCTGATTCAGAAAATTAAGACATTATGGCTCAGAAAATGGGCCATAGATATCCCTAAATAGCATGTCCATCCTGCAGCCCCCAGAGGGGGCTTTAAAAAGTCAAATTTACCAACTTTTCCTTTTGGCTTGGGCTTATTGTCACTCATTATTTTAAACATAGTATCATTTTCTGACATTTAAATCATTCTTCCTACAACTGAATTTTCACTTTGGAATACTATTCTATTCATGGAGGTCAATTTTCTATGCAGTATAGGGAAGTTTATATTTTCCATTTTAGGGCTTGATGTGATGGCTAAACTCTACTATGTACTTGACACATTGTTGAAGAACTGACTCCATCTTTGGCATTTACTTGATTGCTAATTGATGTACAAAGGCTTTGTCCTGTGTGGGTGGTACCATCCCTGGGCATGCGAGCCTGGCCCGTAGAGGAAATCTAGTTGGACAAAGCAATAGGCAGCAGTGTTCCTCTATGGTTTCAATAATTTTCCTTGTGATCTTGCCTTAGATTTCCTTGATGATGAACTGTAACCTGTGAAGTGGACAAGCCATTCACTTTTCCATATTGGCTTTTTGATTTTTAACACAATAATAGAAAGCTAACCAGAACACTTGCCCAATTCTCAGAACATGCTCTGATGTTCCATCCTTCTCCTACTGGCCTGCAGCCTCTTTGATTACCAATTACAAAGTTTCTGGACACTGCAAAATGTTGCAGTACCTACTTTACCAACCTCCCTGCTTGCATAACTCTTTGGAAGTATTTTTAATTTTTGAATCTGATATCACATGTTTCGCCTTAACATCACAGTCCTCCCTGTTTTCCCCTTTTTACATTTATCTCTGTTTCTTCTTGACTTTCTACTTTAAAAATTATCTTTTGCTCATAATAGTACCTTATAGTCAGACTATTAAGTTCCACATAAATGGAGTACTTATTGTACTAATGTTTTCTAATTTACCATTCATTGCACCAGTACTATTAATTTAGCAACACTGACCTTTTATATTTCCTACATATCCACAGAGCTAAAATTGCCATTCATTTAAGTATTGAAAGTTCCTGAGAACATCAGATTCAGAGATCTAGTATGTATTTAAGATTACTCTTGGGTACTTCATTGCTGTTCTTATTAATAATATGCTTTTACAGTATCATAATCCAAAATGTCTTATTATATGTTTATAAGCAGATTGTGAGTAGAATTGTTTCCCTTGATTTCTCTGTCAGCATGTATGTCATTTGTATATAGATAGGTTACCAACATTTGTGTGTTAAGT
Organism: Cricetiscus sungorus; assembly: GCA_030556225.1. Taxonomy (NCBI): domain Eukaryota; kingdom Metazoa; phylum Chordata; class Mammalia; order Rodentia; family Cricetidae; genus Cricetiscus; species Cricetiscus sungorus. The sequence continues at coordinate 297,973 of JANBXA010000741.1, forward strand.
TTGCAAACTTCCACTTCTATTTATTTATCATATTAAGAAACTTCTGATAAATTTTAGTTTTATTTGTTTATAATCATATCATCTATAATAAAAAAATTTCGACTTCTCCCTTTTAAATTTTTATCCTCTCTACCTCTTTCATATGTCTTAGTTCTCTAGCTAAGAGTTAAAGTGCTATATAGAATAGGTATAGAAAGTGTGGATATCCTTGCTTTGGTCCTGGTTTTGTATATAGCATGATATCGCTGTGACTTTATAATGTTGAAATAAGTCCTTTATATACCTAGACTCTCCATGATTTTTATCATGAATGGATTTGGGCTTTGCACAAAGGTCCTCTTCTCATCTAAGAAGATGGTCATGTGGTTTCTTCCTTTATTCACTTTATGTGTTGAAATATATTTGCTGACTTATGTATGTTAAATTATCTTCACAGGTCTGAGGGTAAGATAACATAAACACGGTGATAATTTTTATAATTTTATTTATTTCTCTATCTCACATACTAAACACAGGTCCCCCTCCTATCCATCACTTTGCTGCCAATTACCCAACTCACCCTACCCTAGCCATCCCTCTGAAAAGGTAATGCCTCTCACGAGGAGTCAACAAAGCCTGGAGCATTAAGTTGAGGCAGGACCAAGCCCCTCCCCACAGCATTAAGGCTGAACAAGACACCCCACAATATGGAATTGGGTCCAAAAAGCTAGCTATTGCACGAGGACAGATCATGTTTCCATTGCCAGGGTCCTCCCAAGCAGACTGAGCTACACAATTCTTGCCTGCCTTCAGAAGTTCTGGATCAGTACCATGAAGGATCCACAACTTTCAGGCTAGTGTTTGTCAGTTTCCCTGAGCTTGGTTCAGCTGTCTCTATAGATTTCACCATCATGGTTTTCATGATGGATGATTTCTCTTGGATGTGATCCTGAGTTGATTTGCAAGTATTTGAGAATTTGTCCACCAGGTGGCAGATTATCTCTGTTCCTGCAATCTTAGTGATGGCTTGTTTGACTTCTGAAAAACAGACTTTGGTCAGCAGACAACTTAAGAACCTGCAGTGCTGTGAAGACAGAGAAGGTGAGCTGACCACTGATGTCTCTTGTCCTGCTGAAGTCCACAGTCCCCAGGGAGAGCTATGATGACACTGACTAGACCTTTTTATTGTGGTTGTGGCTGCAGCTGAACTCTGAATGAGAGATATTGGAAACATGAAATTTTTGGCAATATTCATGATCAGTCTGAGGATAGCCTGAAATCACTGTGTGAAGAAAAGCAATGTGGGGAATGGAGACATGATGTACTTCCCATTGTTTACTTTTGCATAGTTGGAGCATCAAACTTCTCTCCTGAGTTTCTAGGAGGGAAGAGGTGCTTTTATCAACTGCACCTATAGAGACACTACCAAATATTACTTCTCTTGGCATGAACAGGAGCCTGGGTCTCAAGCTGCTTATAAATGTCCTTTCAAATGTGGGTAGAAAAGAAGATACAGGATTTGTTGTCCTACTGAATAAGAAGGACAAACATCTCTCCCTGAACATCACAGCTGTCCATCCTGGGGACTCAGCCACACATTTCTGTGCAGAAAGTGCACAGTGCTCCCCAGGCACCTGCTGCATGCTCACTAACTTGGAACCGTGGCTGGAGACAAATATATATATTTTCCACTGTTGAGAACATGAATTTCCTGTATTTTGTTACATAGGTGGATAGTCTAAAACATCTTTCAATTCTGATTCTAAAACATACAAATTCTAGAGCATTTTGAGTAATCTCATAATGAGAATAACTGAAAATATGTCGAGACCTAGTTTACTGTCAGGTGCCATTTAGATGACCACACTCCAAAGATACATCTGTGTCACTGGTAGAGAATATTCATGATGGAAAGGCTCCTGCCATTTTATAATAGTACTTAATATATTTATTAGATTACTATTGCACAATGTATAAAAACAATTTAATACAAACAACAGTTTTCTACGTCTTCCTGGGGGCCAGGACTATGGGTGATGCAGTGTCATTAGCATAGCAATAAGAGAAGAGAGTGCTCCTGCATCTCCTCCAGGAAGCACTGGGCTCCTTTTGCCTCTACCTCCTAAGTGATGAGATCAAAGCCATGCAGCATCATGTCTCATCCAAGTCCCTGTTCTTAACTTCTACCCTGTCTCTCCTAACTCTGAAGTGTCATTAGCCCACTCTAGTAAGTGGCTTGGTTCAGACTTGTCATTTTCTCCCATTTCCTCTGGTTTGCTAATAAAACCTTTAGTTTACATTCCTAAAGCTAGCCACCAAGGCGTATTCCCATATTTCCCCACTTCCTCCTCCTGACACTACCAAAGTCCAGCAATCAAAAGCCCTCTTTGGCTCACCCAGTTGATTTGCCAGTTAAAATTAAACACCCCATTCTAACACAGGTTTTCCCTCTTTATTTTTATAAACCATCACTTGTCTATGTGCCATGTCTTTCTCCTCTCTATTCAGAGGCAGTCCTTCTTTTGGCCCTCTTAGACAATTACCTTTTCCCATTCCCCCTCATTCCTTTTTTTTTTTTTTTTTACAACATCATCCTAGTTTTTATAAACAGATGACCTCTCTTTCTCTTCTTAAAAATTACACCTGCAAGGTTATTTACTGTTGTTTTCTGCCATAGTTACAAAGCATTCACTTTAATTTTTCCTCCTAGATCAATAAAAGATCTCTGTGAAAAAAGGTATTTGTATGTGATTAAAGCCTAATCCAGGATGTGAGGGAGCCCCTGTTGTGCAGGTACCCCCTCCAACCCCTATTGCAGTTTAATAAGGGTCAGAATAAACAAATAGGCCGAAAGATGTTTATTCAGGGAGAAACAACTCACAACACAGACAGATGAACAGAGCAGTTGGAACCAGATGCTCCTCTCTCCCCTTCCTGCCAGAAAGAGAGCATTCCCCAGCCTCCACTCAGACCTAGTTCCACTGGTCACTTCTGCCCCTGGCTCCACCCCTCAATGGGTGTGGTCAGTGCCACAGAAGCAAACAAAGAATATCCCACTACAAACCCCTAAATTAAATGTTTTTTTTTAAATTATAACTATCAGAAATATCAAAGATGGTGGTGGCTTCTGGCATCTGCTTCACTGCAGATAAGATCCAATGCGCTTGAAAGACACATAGATGCTCTGAGGAGGACTTAGCTGAAGTGGAGTCTGCAGAGCCTGCAGTATATCTTGAGGAAGTGATAAAAAGTCAGGTTACATGAGAAGTTTGTTTTAAAAATTGGACTTGTAGGATTTGAAGGAAAGATGACAGAGAGTAACAGCAAGTGTGACAGAGAATGGCAAACTATAAATATGGTGGCGAAGGGTATGGGAGAGTATGGTCAGTGCAGATCAAGATCATGCCATTACTGAGTAAGGCTCACCCATGGCCTGCAGACCTGCCTACAGCACAGAGCTTCTGTTTACCATGCTGTGTGAAGGGGATCTTGGGCCACATGGCTACATGTAGGCTGCAAGAACAACAGCTGCATCCTGTGAAGCTCAGAGTGTCTGGGACCGAAGACAAGGAGAGATGTAGCCATCTGCCATCTGCAGTTCTCAAGGATTCTGCCCCAAATGCCCTGCCCAGATGGAAGAGCACCATGACTCTGGACAATGTGTGTGTAAAGTTGTTTGTACCACCACTGCCTCTCATCTATGGCAAATAGTGTGGCTAACTTTACATTCTCATCTTCAGGCAAGCTTTATTTGCAAAATCATACACAAAATATCACCACATAAATATTGATTGGGATGTGGAAAGAAAGGGGAACAAGTATGTGGTGGAAAGAAGTGGTGCTACAGATTTGTCAGTGAAAAAATGTTGGAAAAGTTTGCATGTCTTTGACCAGTAGGGCCTGCAGGGTGCTGTGCAAAGACATAATATTTGAGTACGCTCTGTCCCCAGAAAGCCATGCCCTGCTGAACTATCTCTATAGCTGTGAGCAATGAGAGGAAGGCTGAGAAGGAGGTCAGTTCATTTTCCTTACTGAACCACTTTAAAAGGCCTCTGTGCTGCCCCCCAGAGGCCCTGTCAGTGTCAGTGATACATGCTGCCTTCTCAAGCCATGTTGATGTCCATAGTCCATGTGGATGTCTATGGTCTGTATACTGCTGGAGGCCATGTTGATATCTGTGATCCATGATGCTACTAGAGGCCATGTTGATGCCTGTAGCCCTGGAATCATGGTGATATCTGTGGTCCATGCCATCATTGGAACCCATGCTGGTATTTGTGGTATGTGCTGCCACCTGAGACCATTTTGATGTTTTACCACAGACAAATGTATGTCTGCACACTGGCCTGACACCTGAGACCATGTTAATGTCTGTGGTCCATGATGCTGCAAGAGGCCATGTGACTGTTCATGGTTTGTGCTCCAGCTAGAGGCCATATTGAGGTACATGTCCTGTTCTGCTACCAAGGCCATGATGGTACTCACTGACGATTCTAAAGCCAAGGCCTGTGTTGATGTCTATGGTCTGTGCTCCCACTAGAGGCCATGTAGATGTCCATGGTCGGTATTACTGTTGACTAAATGGGCAAGGAAGCTTCTTTTGCAGTAGTATTGATGACTACAGCCTCACAGTTGAGAATGAGAGCCATATAAATCTTCTATATTATTTCCCTCTCTCTACAACCACCCCCCCCCAAAGAAACAGTCTAGACAGGCCGCCATCGAAGAAAACTCTTTAAAACTGTAATAGGGATGTAAAAGTGTGGCTCTTTACAGTTATGGCTTCTGCTGGGATGGGCAGATGAGGGTAAGGAAGGACTCAGCTTTCCTTTAGAGGCTGGCTGCTGCGAGACTGGCCATGTTTTAGTGAGCATTATGGATAGTACTAATTAAACTGATCTATTTTTGTATTTTATGTCATATTTTACACAGCTGTCTCTTATTTAGGGGACAGTCATTACCTTTCACTTGAAATGAAAGAGAGTTCTAGTAGTGTGATGGTGCCTTTTGCAAAGATAAACTGGTTCTTGATTTCATTTAAGTTTCTTTAGAATAAGAGAAATCCCATAAGGAATATAAGGAAATTCTACTTCCTAGTGACTGTGAACCGAGCATCAATGAAATAAACAAGTTTGTAGATGTAGAGTTCTTGAACATAAAACACTAAGTGGCATAGCTGGGTGGTGTGGTAAATTTATCTTTAGGTTTTGAGAATTCTCCATACTGATTTCCAGAGTACCTCCATCAATTTCGGTTGCACCTAACAGTGAATGTGAGTTCCTTTTCCCCCACAATCAACACCAGTTGTTTTACTAATTTTAGATACTCTGGGTAGGGTAAAATAAAATCTCAAACTTGTTTTAATATGCATTTTCCTAATTTCTGAAGATGATGCACATTTTGAGATTTATCATTTGGTCATTTTTAGTTCTTCTTTTCAGAACTCCATCTTGTCTTCTGACCATTTCCATTTCCTTCATCGGGAAATGATGGTGTGAAAAGGCTGGTTTAATGAGACTGTTGAAATGGCCTGAGGTCACTAGGGGGCACTGCAGGATTCCTAGAAATTACTTTCCTTAAGTTTCCTGAAGATCTGAGGAGAGACATAAGGACACAGGGCACCATCCACTCAGAAAGAAAGGAGTGGGGGTGATGGTGTGGAGATCACCCGGATATTTACCTTTCAATCATTCTATTGAAAACCACATATTTTTCTAGGTTCTGTTTGCTGGATTCCACGTGTCTATCAATCAATTTTAACAACAATTCTCTGAACAAAATAAAATCTCACTGGGCATTGTGAGGATGGACACACATGAGAAAACATCTCCAATGCTTTCTTTTTAAAAAATGTTGTCGTAAAATAACTAATTTCAAAGAAATAGAAATATTCCAACACCCTTAATACCCTTTATTACACACAGAGAGAGGGGGGAGGAGGAGGAGGAGGTGGAGGAGGAGGAGGAGGAAGAGGAGGAAGAGAGAGGCAGGGAGAGAGGGAGGGAGGGAGGGAGGGAGGGAAGGAGGGAGAGAGAAAGAGAGACAGAGAATACTCTAAACCAGAAACTAAAAGAATAACTTTTTGAGAAAAACTAAGATATAATAAGTATAAAAACAGAAGGGATCAGGCCTCACTGAACTTGGGCAGGCATTCACAGCCTGGTCAGACTCAATTGTGCTTTCCTACCCAGCAGTGCAAAAGAGCTGTGCAGAAGGCAAGAGATGGAAAATAAATGAGGACAGAAACACAGGCATGTCTCGTTTTTGTTACTAACAACAAAGCTATCATTGGGAACATTTTCTATGCATGAGTCTGATAATATCAAAAAATTCTTTTTATTTTGTAGAGCACATTGCATGCTGATCTTTTTCGTTGTGTAACTTAAGAATTCTGCTAGGACTTTCTTACTGAGTGTATTAACCACAAGTTAAGGTGGACCCTACGGCCAGACTTAGGTGGACAAAACAGAATGAACTCGATGTTTTGTATCATATTGTATGGTCTGGGTGTTCTTTTTGTGCTTTGGTCTTTTCTGGTTTTGTTTGTTTGCCTTTTTGTTTGACTTAAAAAGAGAGAAAAAGAAAGAATGTGGAGTTGGGTGAGTTAGAAGGTGTGGAAGATTTTGGAGGTGGTGGAGGAGGGAGGAAATAATGATAAGAACATGTTGTATGAATAAAAATTTCAAGACAAAATGTAGTCAAAGAATCATGCTAGAATTCTGTAAGACACTTTTAACCCACTAGAGCTGTAAGTTTTCATATTAGCATTCTATATTTATGTATTCATTCCCCTTCCTCAGACACTTCCCCCCAAACTCCACTTATATGAAGGGTTACATTAGAAATACAGTGTCCCAGGGTCCCCATCATTGTCTGTTATAGCTGTGGAGCAACTGCCATGCAGAGTTATGAGGTGGAAGTGGGTGGGGCTTCTTTTTCAGATGAATGAGGAAGTTGGGTGATTCAGAGAGAACCTGATGTGTAAGCACAAGACTTGACACCCTCACAGCTGGAGAGAGGACATCCCAGCACCTGGACAGGGGCCATGGAGAGGAAGCTGGGAGCTGTGCTGGGGATTCTGTGGGTGCAGATGTGCTGTGAGTTGTGCTCGCCTACATTGTTTTAGATATTCTCCAGAGATGTCAGTGGTGGAGAGGATGAGCCAACCTAGAGCTCTTGGGCAGTCATCCTCATGGTGTCTCCTGGGATATTTGACAGGTGTGGGTGAAAACCCCTCATGATTCTGGTTTGCTTTTCTGTTTCCAAGCAGGGGTGAGAGGAGTTGAAGTGGAGCAGAGTCCTTCAGTCCTGAGTCTCCATGAGGGAACCAGTTATACTCTGGCATGCAAGTTTTCTACAATCATGAAAAATGTGCAGTGGTTCAGACAGAATCCCAGGGGCAGCCTCATCAATCTCTTTTTCCTGGCTCCAGGAACAAAGGAAAATGGGAGGTTAACTGTAACATTCAACTCTAAGGATCGCAACAGTACCCTGCACATCAGGGATGTCCAGCTGGAAGACTCAGGCACCTACCTCTGTGCTGCTGATGCACAGTGTTTCCAGCAAGCCTGCAGCCTGGCCCCAAACTGCAGCTGGGTATGCAGCTACAGCCCTGCCACAGGGAGACTCTGCGGGAGGCTTTTGCACAGCTGTGGCTTTATGAGATCTCCACCAATTATCAGGAAGGTGTGAGGAAACACAAAATTACCACAACAGAAGTTTACACTTAAACTTGTACAAGGATAAGTGCCCTCAAATATCAGCCCACATGAGTAAAATCATCACTTTATTTTATCAAATGCTTGTATTTATGTCATAAAATATAAACCCCTCTTACACACTACAGAATCATTTTGGTCTTTTTTCCTAAATAGGAAATTGAGAGCAACTGTTTCCATTCTGTGGTTAGAGAACATGGGACAACTCTTCCAACTTATCTTCTCAACATGAATTTGATAAAATAATTAATTTTGAAGCTATAATAAATTATGTTATACAAAGTCAAGCAAACAAATCTTAAATCACAACATGACTTCAATAATGTCTTGATATTAAAAATATAATTATTTGTTCAATACACAGCAATTATTATTTTACATAACAAATTATGAGACCCAAATGATAAGTTACAAACTAGAGAGATGTATTTGTGATTTGGATCACAATAACACTTATAACAATTGATCCTACAAAATACATTCCCACAATGTAATAAACATGCAGAAATTCTCAGTAAAATATTGCTTTCAAAAACACTGGAAACTTCTTAAAAGTCACACAATAGACAACAATTCATTATATAATAATTAAATGAGATCAAAATAGTGCTAATTCTCAAGGGATGGTACCTTATATTCCACATTTGAAAGGCTCTGGCTTGCCACTTCTCTCTGTATGGAACTGGAAAGCAGCTGAGCTCCTTCATTCAGGAATTGTCTGTCTTCCCATTGCTATTTTCAGGTTGAAACAGCAGCTAAGTGGTTACAACAGCAGCTCAATTGGCTAAAATATTTACATTCTAGAGCTTCACAAATAACTGACCCCTTGTGATTCATTCAGCTTCATCCCCATTGCTACTATATTTGTTTCAAATATAGATTATCTGGACTTCCCAGATAATAAACAATTCTTTGTTGTCTGTAAGATTTATGTGAGAATAGCTAGAAGTAGTGACACTACAGTGACAGCTTCTACAATAATAATTACTCATTCAGTGATCTCAGAACGTTCACAAATAACAACAATCATAATCCTAGCTTCTTAATAGTGTGTGGTGAGGAATTAGGTGAAATTGGAATATGGTAATTAGGCACAGAAAGAGGGTACTCTGAAAAGTCTTTCTGACTGATCTTGATACACATTTTTCCTAATCATCTCCTGATTAATCCGGACATGAAAGTGCTTGCTTAATAAACAAATGAGCTTGAGTCCTATGGATAGTAATTTTAGATGTTTTCTAGACATAACATAATTTAAAAAAAAAAAAACTAAGTTTTATTTTCTGCTGTAAATTCTTAAAATCAATGAAAATGTGATTTAATTCAAATACAAAACATGAAAGAATGTATCAATTGAGTAAAGCACCTTCCATTCTTCCACATATGCATCAACAGCCTTCATGACTGGATATTCTCTTCAAGTAGGGAGGAGATCCAAGATGGAGGATGGAGAGAGAAGATCGCCAGCCCCTCTCTCAGATGAGACCACGTGGAAGTACTTATATTAATAGAAATGGGTTTAAGACAGAGCTAGCCATTAAGAAACACTAGTAACTGGCCAACACAATTATAACAAGTACAGAGACTCTGTGTGTTACTTGGGGCTGGTGTGGCAACTGGACTAGACTGGTGGGAAAAACTATCCTACCATATGGCGCCACAATGTGACTAATAAGAACTTCCACTTAAAACTTAACAAAAGCTTAAAAAATGGTTTTAGAAACAAAAGAAGAGAGACAGGCAAGGTTTCTTGGTAGCAACATTGTTCTCAGTTGGGCTCTGCTTTGCTAGAGACAAGCAGAGATTTGTGTGGCTCCTTTAAGGGAGGTTTCCTGACTCAGCATAAGCAGCAAAAAAACCCTCAAGGTTTTAAAGAGGTCTGCTTCATTGGTGTGTAAATGAAAACAAACAATTATAAACATTATTTGGGAATTTGGGTGTTGTTCTTTCCAAACTTCTTCCTGCTGGTAGGGGGTGCTGTCATGGGAATCCTAAGAAGACCCAGAAATCCTGGCTGTAGTCTGCAAGGATGTCTTGTCCCAGCTGTTTTTAATGTTGGATCACCTAGGACATTGCTTCAGGGGGTCTGGCTTGATCAAACCATGTGAGTCTGGAAGAAATCCACAGCTTTTCATTTTCTGTGGAAACAAAAATAAAAATCTTTTTCCCCAATAACCTGTCCTTGAACTTAAATTTTGAAGTCAAAGCACTTTTAAAATATATACATTGGATTGATCCAGCAGCATTTGTTTTAACAGTTGTTGTTTCCTCAGCAGTCAAATGATACAAAGACAATATAATACTGTACAGTATCTAGATTCTCTCCATCTTTACATGGCTTTTTTATTACTCTATTCTTTCTACTTCTATTTTTTCATGTTTGAGACAGGGTTTCTCAGTGTAAATTTTATCTGTTCTGGAATTAACTCTGGATACTAGGTTTACTTTGAAATCACAGAGATCTGCTTGCCTCTGTCTCCAGAGTGCTGGAATTAAAGGTGTGTTTCATCACACACCCAGTTACTCACTTCTTTTTCTTTTTTAAACCATTGTATCCTGTTTCTTTTTCTCTCTCCAGCCTACATATATTTTAAAACACACTGTAATCCTTTAGAGGTTTTTCTTAATCTAAATCTGTCTTTACTGTAAATTTTTATCTTTTTATGGCCACGTGTCTTTTATCTAGTAAACAACAACATTGCTAAAATGAAAGCCACAGTTGTTTTAGCCACGGTCTATCCAAGAAGGCTGCGGCTACTTTTACCACCAGAACTGAGAGCTGTGCTCACTGCTTTGGTCTTTGATGCTGTGCAGCTGCATGCTGCCGGCTTGGAGATGTGGTTTTCTCATTAGCTTCTGTTAAAGGTTTGAATTTCATCCAGATAGTGAACAAGTTCACAGTTTCTTTTAGACAACTGTAATCAGTTGTCAGTGTCTTCTCTTCCCAATCAAAATGATGCCTTTTGTGAAAATAATTGTTTCTGGTCATCAATAATGTCCCAACAAGCTGTTCATTCTCTCTTCTTAGTGAAGAGAATGAACTCTTAATTCAGAGAGTCGAATGACCCTTCACTTTCTTTTCTTTCCTACACTTTCAAATACTTGAATATTCTCTTGTTATTCCAACTAGTTTTCTTTTTTAACATGTCTTGTTTCAGTTTTCAAGTATTTTTGAAACACATTTTTTATCTATGTTCACAACAGATATTGGTCTGTAATTTGTTGGATCTTTGTGTGTTTCAGGGTAACTAGGTTCATGTAGAAAGAATTAGACAGTGGCCGTCAGCTTCTGTTTTGTGGAATGATTCGGAATTGGGTTTAGTAATGAGTTGTTTAGTTTCTTTGAATTTGTACACTTTATGTTGTTTTTGATATGCATGGATCCTGCTTTTAACCTATTATGTTAGTCTATTCCAATCATTGAACTTAAACCATTAATATTGAGAGTGATCACAGGACAGTGTTCATTGATTTCTTTTATTTGTTGCTATGGTGAGTTTCTGTCCTCTTGATTTTCTTGTTTTGGATTATTTATTTTATTATTTTTTTGTGCTTTTCTTGGGCAAGGATAATATCTTCAAAATTCCTTCATCTTTTTATAGAACTGGATTGGTAAGTGGATATTGGTTGAACTTGATTTATCTTGGAATGTTTTAGTCTCTTCAACAACTGTGATTAATAGTTTCCCTAATTTAGTAGTCTGTGTGATATCTGTCCAGACTCATTTGGCCTTTATATTCTCTATTGAGGTGTCAGTTATTGATGTATTGTGTTTGCCTTCATGTGTTAATTTATGTTTTTCCAATTCAATTTTTATTCTCTCTGTGTTCTGTAAAGATATTGCCTTGATTATTAAGATTCACCAGGGAATTTCTTTTCTGGTCCAGTTTATTTGGTATTCTGTATGCTTCTTGCACCCTGATAGGTACCTTCTTTTTTAGGTTAGAGAAATTTTTCTCTATTGTTTTGTTGAAAATATCTTTGGTGCCTTTGACTTCTGTTTCTTCTCTTTCCATGTTATTTGTAGATTCAGTCTTTTCATGGTCTCCCCAACTTCATGGATATTTTGCCTCAGGATTTTTGTATATTTAGGATTTTGTTTGACTGAGGTGTCCATTTCTTTTAATGAATCTTCAGTGACTGAAGTTCCCTCTTCTATGTCTTCTGCTCTATTGGTGGAACCTAATGAGGCTTTGTTTTGATCCTTGATTTTTTGTTTCACTTCACTTCATGTTTTCTTTAGCGATTCTATTTCTACTAGCATGTTTTTAACTGTTTTATTCATTTTATCCCACTGATTGTGTTTTCAAAGATTTCATTAAGGGATTTAGTCATATCCTATTTACTGTCCTTGGGCAAATTCATAACATCTATTTTGATGTCCTTATTTTGTAGCTCAGTTCTATTGTAGTTCAAGGTCAATTGCTGTGGGTTACTGGATTGTTGTGGACACATACTGTCTTGGCTATTAAAGATTATGTTTCTGTGAAGGTGTCAGATGTTGGGATGATTATGTTTCTATGTTTTGGTTTCTGGTATTGCTTTTATTTAGTGTGTGTTTTCTTTCTTGGTTTCTGTTGCACTCTCTGGATCTTAGTTAAGTATGGTTGTTATTGCCTGGTAGGGAGTGTTTCTATGGGTCACCACATGGTAGAAAGTAACAGTTGTAGGTGAGCAGAAAAGGCTGAGAGAGGCTTCAGTAATATGCTAAGGAGATCCTGTTCACACCAAAGGTGAGATCCAGAAGAAGTTGGGGGGGGGGGATGATGTGAAGAGAATATCTTGAAATAGGTTGCTGTAAGGCAAATAATTATATGGAGAGATGGGGATAGAAGAGCTGGGGATCCTGGTTCTGAACCAAGAGTTTCAGAGTCCAGTGAATGAATTAAGGAAGGGACATGTAAGCAAGCTGTTACCAGGATGAGCAAGAGAATGGAGAGGTTGTAATAGAGGAAATAGAGAACAGTGTGAATAACCTACATGAGTCACTGCCATTGTAGTCACTGGGGTAGCAAGTGTTTTTATGTATTGGAGGGTGACATGAAGGAAAGGGAATGGACTATCAAGATGGACTGTCAAGAAAAACCCTAAACCATATTAAATGCCATATTCTATAGTGTTGGGAGCCGGCCTTGAGTTACATCCTCTTGCAGAGTTGCTTACACCTTAGAACTCTAATTGAGCCTTATCTTGGTATACAGGAACCTGCACGACAGGTGGTCTCTTCCACTCATCCCAGGTACTGAGATAAACCAAGTGCCCGGAACTGAGATGGGCCTAGCCCAGGAACTAAGATAAGTAGACGTTTATGGTCTGAAGTTTATTGTCTGGGATAATTACTAGGACCCAGAAGTTAGCAGAGCTACCCCTCCCCATTTCCTCCCTGCCTGCTACCCCTCCCCATTTCCTCCCCGCTTTGCTTTAAAAACTCCTTTTTACATCAATAAAGTAGACCTTGACAAATGCACTGCTTGGTCTCCTTTCTTCTTTCTCTCCCATTATTTTCAGGTTCTAGCCCACCTCGACCCACAAATAACTAGGCCCCGTGGGTCGGGGGCAAAGTGGCCCCCAACATGGGGCCCCAAGGGAGGGCTTCTACTGGAATGAACTCACCATCCCTGAAGAAGAAACACTGGTAGGGCTCACCGAGAAGAGAGCCTGACCTGCAGGCCAGACTTGGGAGCTGCAGCAAGGCAAGTTGGAATCCGTTCTCACTGCTCATGAGCACACAATTCCTGGTGAGCGTGTCCAACCCCCCCCCACTTTCCATTTAATAATGATGGGTTAATCCTTGTCAAGGAGGTAAAGTTCATTAGGGACTTAAAGTACTCCTTTCCAGAAAGAGGAAATTGAGTTTCATGTAAAGAATATTAGATAATAGCTGCATTACAAGAGAATTCAGTTAAGGATGTTTTATTTCAACAAACTAATCTTTGCCTAGAAAAAAGAGGGCTAAAAGATGTATGTATGTATGTATGTATGTATGTATGTATGTATGTTCTATATGTATGGTGTGGCCACACAAATGCATGTATGGAGTGGGATTATGAATGTGTAAATCCTAACAGAAAATACCATTTGAATTGCTTGAGATATGGTGGATGTCTCAGGAGACATCAGATTCACAGTGGTATGCAGGAAATGGCCAGAGCCAGGATGGCCTATGAGCCACGGAGATCTGTATGGATGGTTCAGGCATGTTTAGCAGAGTAGAGAGTGAAGAAATCTTTCTAAATTTTGATGGTTAAAAAAGAAATTGAAAGAATGGAGGTTAATGTAAGATTCGTGAAAAGCTATTGCGAAAAAGCCTCAGGGAACTGCAGCCCTGTCAGGCTCCCTGCCTAGAAAGGTGTCATTGAAAATGCAAATGAGATCATCTTGTCAGTTAAAGAAAGCTTTACAGGTCAGAGTAGAAAAGGTTTTCAAAAGTATTTGTGACTTATGTTACATCCTAAAGAAATTAGGCCTCAAGTATTAAAAATTAGAGATAGCTTGTGATCATTAAATGCTTTTCAGAAATTATTGGGGTAATATTCAATGGTTACGTCCTTTTTAAAAGTATCTACTGGCAATTTATCATTAAAGAAAATAGTGATCCACAGTCACCTAGACAGCTAACTAAAGAGGGGACACAAATTCTTCTACAATTGGAGAATGCAATCCAACATAAACAGATATGCTATATTGAGTATGCTAAACCATGGGAGGCTTATGTGCTTTTCACATAAGATAGCCTGACTTCTTTCCTATGGCTAGGGGAACTATTGTTATGGTTACCTTTACATTACTTTGGTTTCCACAACCAAAGTGTTAAATCATTATTTTAAAACAGTAGCTTGTATGGTACAAAATGCTATAGGGAGTCTAAGAGATATTTTGCCAGAGAACCAAGTGTAACAACTATACCAGATAGTAAGTTAATGGTTATTTTAAACCTTTACAACTGGGAATTAACATGGAAAGGAATATTTACTCAGATGGTAAGGCACTCCTGACTTAAGGAGTTAATCTTTTTTTATCATTAGAAGTTCCCTTTTTCTGTATAGATTTAGGGCCTAAGTTTCCAAGCTTTTATTAATCATAAATTTTGGTCCATCAGCTGAAAAGTAAAAAAAAAAATTACTAGCTGTCTGTAAGGACATGGACTCGCCACCCTAGGGCCTCCGTCCCCTGCAGGTGACTGCTCCCGAAACTCTCTTGAGAAAAATAGTTCCTGAGATAACACCAGGATGTCCCAACGACCTCTGTAGAATGTTCCAACACCTTGCTTAATACAATACATAGTTTAACTGATGAGTAAATGTATGACTCTGGACCTCCCGTATCTCCTTCCTAGTCAGCTGATGAGTAAACGTGTAACTCCGGACCTCCCCTACCTCCTCCCTAGTCAGCTGATGAGTAAACGTGTAACTTTGGACTTCCCCTATTTCCTCCCCCTCTTTTGCAGTTTTTGCCTTTATAAGCTTGTCACAAGTTTGGGTCGGGGTCGAACTCCTCTACCCCTGCGTAGTGTATGAGTCTGGACCCCAGCATGCTGGCCTGAGATCTCATCCAATTCCGTTTTCAATAAACTTCCTCATGTGATTGCAGCAAGTCCAGTCTCGGTGCCTCACTGGGTGCGCGCTATTTCCGAGATTTGAGTGAGGGTCTCCCTTGGGGGGGGGGCTTTCAATTTGGGGGCTCGTCTGGGATTTGCGCGACCACCCAGGGATCCTAGACCCACTTGGAAGTAAGAATTTTTATTCTGTTGTGACTCTGTTTGTGGCCTGTTCAAAAATCTGGTGCGATCGCAGTTTCATTTTTGCAAACACTCTATAGAGGCCGCTCTCCAGGAGGAGGGTGAAGTGGACGGGGATAGACGTGTCCAGGTGTCCACCATTTGTTTGCCCTGGGAGACGTCCCGGGAGGACAGGAGGAGGACCAGGGATGCCTGGTGGACCTCTGCGGGGAAGGTCGGGAGATAAATTTTCTCCTTGACGACCTGTGTCAAAGGGCCATTTCTAGGCCGTCTGACTCCTCTCAGAATTACTGGTCAACTCGGAGTCGACAGCTGCTTTTGTGTTCCTGTCTTTCTTCTTTGTGCTTATTTTTGTTAATAGAGGTAGAGATGGGACAGACCGTGACGACTCCACTAACACTGACTCTGGACCATTGGACAGATGTTAAGACTAGGGCTCATAATCTTTCTGTCGAGGTCAGAAAAAGACCTTGGAAAACTTTTTGTTCCTCCGAACAGCCAAGTTTCGGTGTAGGATGGCCTTTGGGGGGAACTTTTAACCTATCTGTCATTTCCGCTGTCAAGCGAATTATTTTTCAGGACACAGAGGGACACCCTGATCAGGTTCCATACATCCTCGTGTGGCAGAACCTAGTCCAAAACCCACCACCCTGTATGGAACCTTGGACATCAGGGATAGAGACAGTGATGGTGGCCGTGGCCGCGAAACCAAAAGTACCTCCTTCAGATCCTCCGGCGCCCGCTCCATCAGCTCCCCCTAGGATCTATACTGAAATTGATGATGTTTCCCTCCTTGACCACCCTCCCCCCCCATATCCTCAACCCATTCCTCATGCAGCCCCCCCACAGGTGCCGGCCCCAAAGGACTCTTGGACGGCCTCCGAAACAGGACCAGCGGCTGGAACTCAAAGCCGCAGGGGTCTCAGCCCGGAGGGATCTGGCGCAGGACCTGACTCCACCATTGCCTTACCATTACAGTCTTATGGACCCGCCTCAGCTCCAGGGCAACTAGTCCCACTTCAGTACTGGCCATTTTCGTCAGCCGATATGTACAACTGGAAAACTAACCACCCCTCTTTCTCAAAAAACCCCTCAGGCTTGATGTGACTCCTCGAGTCCCTGATGTATTCTCATCAGCCCACTTGGAACGACTGCCAACAACTCTTGCAGGTCCTCTTTATGACTAAAGAAAGAGAGAGGATCCTCCTAGAGGCCAGAAAGAATTTTCCAGGACCAGATGGGACCCCCACCAATCTCCCTAATCTTACAGATGCCGCTTTCCCCTTGGTCTACCCTGACTGGGATTACAACTCTGTGGAAGGTAGGGAGCGTCTCATGGTCTACTGCCGGGCTCTAGTGGCAGGTCTCAAGGGGGCCGCATGGCGACCCACCAATTTGGCAAAGATAAGAGAAATCATACAGGGTCCAGTGGAGCCACCCTCTGTCTTCTTGGAACGACTGATGGAGGCTTATAGGAGATATACCCCATTTGATCCCTCCTCGGAGGGACAGCAGGTGGCTGTAGCCATGGCTTTTATGGGGCAGTTGGCCTCTGATATCAAGAAAAAGTTGCAGAAATTAGAGGGGCTCCAGGATTATACTTTGCAGGATTTAGTAAAAGAGGCAGAGAAAGTGTATCACAAGAGAGAGACCGAGGAAGAAAAACAAGAAAGAGAAAAAAAGGAGGCAGGAGAGCGAAAATCGGCGGGATTGCCGCCAAGAGAGGAATTTGACTAAAATTTTGGCCGCAGTAGTAGGTGGAGAAAGGTCAGAGAAAGGACAGTCATGACACCTGGGCAACAAAGCAAGAAGACCCCTGGGAGGACAGAGGCTACAACTTGAGAAAGACCAATGTGCATACTGTAAAGAAAAAGGACACTGGGCCAGAGATTGCCCTCGAAAGAAACAAAATGGCCCCAAGATACTGGCCCTCGAGAAAGATTAGGTGAGTTGGGGCTCGGTCCCCCTCCCCGAGCCTAGATTAACTCTCTCTTTTGAGGGGAACCCCATTAATTTCTTAGTAGATACAGGAGCCTAACACTCAGTTTTGACTAAACCATTAGAACAATTAGGATCAAAAAAAACTCTGGTTATGGGAGCCACTGGAAGTAAACTTTACCCCTGGACAACCAAAAGAAGTTTAGAAATAGGAAAAAGCCAAGTAACCCACTCTTTTCTTGTGATTCCTGAGTGCCCTGCACCCCTTCTGGGGAGGGACTTGTTGACCAAACTCTAGGCTCAGGTCCAGTTCACCCCGAAGGGACCAGAAGTCACCTGGGGAGAGGACCCTATAACATGCTTAGTTTTAAGTCTAGAAGAAGAATATCACCTCCATGAACCCAAGACTGGGATTTTGCCCCCTAAAGAGTAGCTGACAGCTTTTCCAGAGGTTTGGGAAGAGCAGGCTGGAATGGGACTAGCCAAACAAGTGCCACCCGTCATAGTCGAGCTGAAAGTGGCTGCCACCCCCGTCTCAGTCAGACAGTACCCCATAACTCAAGGGGCTAAAGAAGGTATTCGACCACATATCCAGAGACTGTTACAACAAGGTATACTGATTCCCTGCCGGGCCCCTTGGAATACCCCCCTCCTGCCGGTATGTAAGCCTGGAACCAATGATTATCGACCTGTCCAGGACTTAAGAGAAGTCAATAAATGGGTACAGTTCACCAAACTGTGCCCAACCCTTACAACTTGCTGAGTTCCTTACCGCCTGAACGATTCTGGTACACCGTTCTGGATTTGAAAGATGCCTTTTTCTGTCTCAGATTGCATCCGAGTAGCCAACCCCTGTTCGCTTTTGAGTGGCGAGATCCGGAAGGAGGACATACGGGTCAACTGACCTAGACTAGGTTGCCACAGAGATTCAAAAATTCACTGACTCTTTTCAATGAAGCCCTCCACCGTGACCTTTCGCCCTTTAGGGCCCGGAACCCTCAGATTTCTCTCTTGCAGTATGTAGATGATTTACTACTCTCAGCCTTGACCCAGGAACTGTGCCTCAACGGGACCAAAAAGCTCCTAAAGGAATTGGGTGAGTTGGGGTACCGGGTGTCTGCCAAAAAAGCCCAGTTATGCCACTCAGAGGTCACCTACCTAGGATACACCCTCCAAGAAGGGAAGCGGTGGCTCAATGAAGCACAGAAAAAGACTGTGATGCAGATCCCGACCCCCACCACTCCGCCACAAGTACGTGAGTTTTTGGGAACTGCAGGTTTCTGTAGACTCTGGATACCGGGGTTTGCCACGTTGGTGGCCTCACTGTACCTACTCACTAAAGAAAAAGTCCCATTTACCTGGACGGAGGAGCACCAAAGAGCCTTTGACAATATAAAGACTGCCCTGCTCACAGCTCCTGCTTTGGCCCTGCCAGATCTGACTAAGTCTTCACTCCATATGTTGATGAACGGGCTGGAGTGGCCCATGGAGTTCTGACTCAGATCCTGGGGCCCTGGAAGCGGCCGGTGGCCTACCTATCTAAAAAGCTAGACCCTGTTGCCAGTGGGTGGCCCTCTTGCTTGAAAGCCATTGCTACAGTAGCCCTACTTGTCAGAGACGCTGATAAGCTCACTCTGGGTCAGCATGTGACTGAAATTGCTCCCCATGATTTAGAAAGTATTGTGTGGCAGCCCCCTGACCGCTGGATGACAAACGCCCGGATGACACATTACCAGAGCTTGTTGTTAAATGATCGAATAACCTTTGCTCCTCCTGCTATTCTCAACCCGGCCACCCTGCTCCCTGAAGCAGACGACTCTACTCCGGTGCACCAATGCACTGACATCCTGGCTGAAGAAACTGGGACCAGGAAAGACCTGACTGACCAACCTTGGCCGGGGGTGCCTAACTGGTATACGGACGGCAGCAGTTTTGTGGTAGAAGGTAAAAGAAGGGCGGGAGCAGCGGTGGTGGATGGAAAGCAGATAATTTGGGCTAGCAGTCTCCCAGAAGGAACCTCTACTCAAAAAGCTGAGCTTCTGGCACTGACTCAAGCTCTGCGTCTGGCAGAAGGTAAGGCTATCAACATTTACACTGACAGCCGTTATGCTTTCGCCACAGCCCACGTTCATGGGGCCATCTACAGACAAAGGGGCCTACTCATCTCAGCAGGAAGAGACATTAAAAACAAAGAAGAAATCCTGGCCCTCCTAGAAGCCATACATCTTCCAAAAAAATTAGCCATCATCCACTGCCTGGGACACCAGAAGGGGGCTGACCCAGTCACAAAGGAGAACCAGATGGCTGATCTAACAGCAAAGCAAGCTGCCCAGGGAGCAGTAGTACTGGCGGAGGAAACTGGAAGCCCACCAGAACCCCCGCAAGCCATGGATCCCAGCTTCATCTATCCCTATAAAGATTATGATTTAATCGAAGATATGGCCTGTGCAGGAAAGGCTTGGATGTTCAGTTCCAGTGGATTGGCAAAAACCAAGGATGGACAAATCATTCTGCCCTCTAAAGAAGGGCAAGACTATGTGAGACGAATACACCAGCTAACTTATCTTGGAAATGAAGAGCTTAAGCAATTAATCAAAGGTTCTAAATATTATGTTCTAAGATTAAATACAGTAGTAAAAGAGGTAGTAGAGTCATGTCAGGCCTGCACCTAACCAATGCTGCCCGGCCGTTCAAAGAACCTGGAAAAAGGATGAGGAGAGACCAGCCGGGAGTTTATTGGGAGGTAGACTTCACTGAAATTAAGCCAGGAAAATATGGTAATAGGTACCTTCTAGTTTTTGTAGACACTTTTTCAGGATGGGTGGAAGCCTTTCACACCAAGTCTGAAACTGCTCAAGTAGTAACCAAGAAGATACTGGAAGAAATCCTCCCCCAGTTCGGGATTCCCAAGGTAATCGGTTCAGACAAAGGGCCGGCTTTTGTTGCCCAGGTAAGTCAGGAGTTAGCCGCCCAACTGGGGACTAATTGGAAATTACATTGTGCTTACAGACCCCAGAGCTCAGGACAGGTAGAAAGAACGAATAGAACCCTAAAAGAGACCCTTACTAAATTGGCTATTGAGACCGGCCGCAAAGACTGGGTGACCCTCCTCCCCTTTGTGCTCCTTAGGGTCAGAAACACACCTGGACATTTCGTCCTTATTCCTTATGAAATCCTACATGGGGGACCGCCCCCCTTGACTGAGTCAGGCGGGATATTGGATCCTTGCACTGACTCTCCCTCCTCCTCTGCTCTGTTTACCCACTTGAAGGCCTTAGAAGTTGTCAAAACACAGATCTGGAATCAGATCAAAGAAGCCTACACTCCAGGGACCACCATGGTGCCCCATGGGTTCCAAGTTGGAGACTCAGTCTTGGTCAGACGACATCGTGCTGGCACACTTGAGCCTCGGTGGAAAGGACCCTATCTGGTGCTGTTGACTACCCCCACGGCAGTAAAGGTAGACGGGATTGCTGCCTGGATCCACGCTTCTCACATAAAAAAGGCACCCAGTCAAAATGAAGACAACCGCAAAGATAATTGGACAGTGGCAGCCAGTGACAATCCTCTTAAGCTGCGCCTTCGCCGTAGCCCCAACCTTGGGGGATAACCCTCATGCCCCCCAAAGACTGACATGGGAAGTGCTTAATGAAGAGGGCACCGTCGTGTGGTCAAAAACCGCAGTGCACCCCCCTTGGACTTGGTGGCCGGATCTTGCCCCTGATATCTATAAGTTAGCTGCCGGTTCCCTGGCCTGGGATCTTCTAATTATGACAATTTAGATAAACCACCCCCGGAGGAACAATGTGTCCCTCATGGTATAGGGAGCACATTGGGATGTTCTGGACAATTCTTCCGAGCCAACCTCCAGGCAGCAGACTTCTACGTCTGCCCCGGGCAGGGACATAACAGAGAGATGAAGAGACAATGTGGAGGGGCATCAGGTTATTTTTGTGATAAATGGGGATGTGAGACCACAAGAGAAGCCTACTGGAATCCTTCCTCCTCCTGGGATCTGATTATAGTAAAAAAGGGTCGTAAGCCGGAAAAGCCAGAAAAAGGAGAGAGAGACACATCTAAGTACCCATCTTATAAGACTGGATGTGCTCCCGGGGCCTTGGATGTCCCAACGACCTCTGCGGAATGTTCCAACGCCTTGCTTAATACAATACATAGTTTAACTGATGAGTAAATGTATGACTCCGGACCTCCCGTATCTCCTTCCTAGTCAGCTGATGAGTAAACGTGTAACTCCGGAACTCCCCTACCTCCTCCCTAGTCAGCTGATGAGTAAACGTGTAACTTTGGACTTCTATTTCCTCCCCTTCTTTTGCTGTTTTTGCCTTTATAAGCTTGTCACAAGTTTGGGTCAGGGTTGAATTCCTCTACCCCTGCGTGGTGTATGAGTCTTGACCCCAGCATGCTGGCCTGAGATCTCATCCAATTCCGTTTTCAATAAACTTCTTCACGTGATTGCAGCAAGTCTGGTCTCGGTGCCTCACTGGGTGCGCGCTATTCCCGAGATTTGAGTGAGGGTCTCCCTTCGGGGGGCTTTCACAGCTTTTGCTAAGCTTTTGGAAAAAATTGATAATCAGTTTCCAGTTAATAGACTGTTACAATTTGTACTAATACAACCTTTTGTATTCTCTAAAATTGTAAGGGGTAATTGTTGGGGCTCAGCAGTATGTGGACCCCGCTTCTGGGCGGGACACCTATGGCCACGTAATCACTATGTCAGGCTTTACCTAGCTGTTCAAGCTTTTACCTGGCTGTGCAGGGGACCAGGTTACGCATGGGCAAGCTCCTCTTTTAAAGCAAGCATGCCAAGCGCACCTCTCTCTTGCCTCTTGCTCCTGCTCTTTCTCTCTTGCTCTATCTCTCTCTGGGGCCCCTTCTGCCTTTCTCTCTCTCTCCACTTTCGGTTGGTTTTGGTTGGCCACCAGCTACCCCCCCCCCTTTTCCTCTCCCCTCTCTCAATAAACTCTGCATGGGCGCTGAGTCTCGTGTTTGTGTTTCTTAGGCAATAGCAGCTACATCAAAGGAACAACAGTAATCCTGTAAAAAATGTTGTTAGTTTCTCCTGATGGTTTTTCTAATGGAAAAGCAGCTTATGTTATTGTTGGAAAAGAATATGTAGTACAGATTGATCTCCAGCACAGATAGTTGAGTTACAAGCTGTTACAATAGTTTTTCAGCTTCTAATAAATTATTCATTTAACTTATATACTGATGGTCATAATGTTTTTAGAGCTCTTCAATATTTAGAGATAGTTCCATGCATTAAAATTAGTAAAAACCAGGTTAAAATGCTGTTTGAGCAAATTAAAAGTGCCATTCATTTTAAAGAGAGCCACTGTGCATTGTGGGTCATATAAGAGCTCATTCAAACTTTCCCAACCCACTGGCTAAAGGTAATGAGTCAGCTGATAGAAAAATTAGTTCAACAGTCATACAGCTTTCATCAAAATAGTAATAGTCTAAGAAAGTAGTTTGGTTTAACTATGGAGACTGCTCAACAAATTGTCAAATAATGTGGTGTGTGCCCACAATATTTACCTGTAACTAATATAGGAGTTACAGGTAACTCAGGCCTGCTTCCTAATTATTTATGGTAAATGGATTTTACTCATATTGCAAAATTTGGCAGATTAAAGTATGTGCATGTGACAGTCAATATGTATTCAGGCTTCTTAATGGTCACTGCACAAACTGGAGAAGCCACTAAGCCTGTGATAAGTCACTGTTTAAAATGTTTTGCTTACATGGGAGTTCCAAAAAGACAAACAATGGATCTGGATATACTAGTAAAGCATTTCAACATTTGTGCACAATAAAAAATTAAGCATATAACAGGCATTCCTTATAATTCTCAAGGACAAAGAATTGTGGAGCATGCTCATAGCTCCTTAAAAATGCAACTTATAAGCAGTTGTGTCCCCAGTTTCCACATGATGCATTAAATCAAGCATCTTCATTTTTAAAATTTTTAAATGTGGATGTCCATGAGCAATCTGTGGCGGGCAAATTCTGATATGACAGAACTCAAGAGACATTTACTCAAGTCAAATGAAAAGATCCATGCACTAGACTGTGGAAAAGGCCCAACCCTGTCCTACTAGGGGATTGAGGGGGGTCCAGGGCATGTTTGTGTTTTCTTGCAGGAAGAAAATGAGACCTGGTGGCTGCCAGACCACTTGGTGAGATGCATGAAACAGAAAAAACTGGACCTGAGACCTAGGGAGTATAATTACCTCCTCTCTCTCTCTTTCTCTCCAACACACACTCTCTCAGGGGTTATTCTTTAAAACAGACAAGGCTTATACCTATTGTTTTTACAACAATGAGAGATTGTTGCTCTCAAGAAGGAATGTTGCTTCTATACAGAAGCAGTGAAAATAGAAACCAGGCTGGTTATTACCCTACTACCCTTATCTGTTGCTGGTTTCTTAATTCTACTTGCCTTAGGCCCTTAGGCCATTAAGAGGTTAACTGGCTTTATCTGCCAACAGACTCCTTGAAGACAAAGCCTATCCAAGTACAAGTCACAGGCTTGACTGGGGGGCCACTTCCCAGGGAAGCCTCCTTCTGCTATTGACAAAATAAAACATCTCCCACTGAAGTGCACCTATGAGTGCAATAAAGAAGCCACCAAAGGCACCTTGCCTGGGATTCATGGGAGTATACCTGGTTGCATAAAGGTTGATGTAAAAAACCTTTCCTCCTCAAAAAGACATCATGGAGGTCCTGAACAATCTTGACTGCAAAGGCTAGGTGAGCCTGCTTGCTTCAGGATACATGTCACATAACTGTCTAGGAAGACCAGGATTCCTGCTCCCACTCATGGTGACATAGTGTCAATAGCCCACCTTCTTACTTAAAAAAAATGGAGGAATTGCCAGAAGCAATCGTGGCATAAGCCTTAGAGATTGTCAGCTTTTTCTTAGAATAGCCCATAGAGTTAAAAGACAGCAACTTTCAGTCCTGATCTACCTTCTCCCCCTCCCCAATTTCCTGAGAAGTAGAATTTAGGGCTTATAATATTACTTAGTAACACTCCTTATACAGTTATTTAGCAACTCCTGAGACCTCTTCCCCTGCTAACAACCTGCTTATCTCTACCTGCATTTCCCCTCAGCAGATATCCTGCTCACCTTCAGTGACCTATAATGTAAAACACCAGGAGGTCCAGATACCAGACAACGACTTCCCCAGAGCTCATGGAGGATTTTTGGCTATGCTATTATTCTTGGCCTTTCTTATGAATGAATAGCCATTTTGGGAGACAAAATTCTGGTCATTGCAGATGGCATACAGATTCCACTCATGAAATCTCTGTTACTCAGGTCTCTGGCCTAGGGCTATGCATCTGTACTTCTGAAGCTCCTCAATATAGCCATCATTGTAACAGAACAGGTTCTCCCAACTTACCTCACATTTACATTGTGATGTAACAATGCTTGGTGGGCAGGTATTCACAGCCTCACCCCCTGACTGTGGCCACTGCAGCCTTTTGTATTTTAATCAAGCTTTTGCCTCTCCTGCTTTACTATCACCCTAATGACTTCCTTCCCTTATGGGAGGAAAGGGATGTCTCTCCCCTACCTAGGCAGCACAAAGAGCTTATGTCTGTCCTCGCAATCTCTCTCCTCAGTCTTGGTGCTGCTGGAGTGGGGACAGGCATTTTCTCCCTTGTTCTATCCAGCAACAGGTATTCTGAACTACGCTCAACTATCAATGATGATGTCCAGTGACTTCAAAAGGAAAATGTCCCTTATAGGTCTCCTGCTAGACCCTCTGCTAGAACTTCCTCTCCCCCTGTGGAGGTCACACCTCACCCCCTGGACCTCCTTCCTCTGCAGAATTGATCCTTGCACTAGTCAATTCAACTATTCATACCCTCCATCTTACCAATAACACAGATCTACAAAAATGCTGGATTTGTATTTCCCCAGGTTCCCCTTTTTACAAAGGGATTGCTGTTTTTGATAATGTTTCCTTTACTAATGATACTAGCCAGTTAAGATGGAGCCCTACTTCTCCCACAGAACAAGGCCTGACCATTGGCCTGGTCTCAGGACTGGGTCTGTGTTGTCTTGGCCTTCATATGATTTCCCCCTCCTCATTAATTCCAATATGTAATCAAACTGTTGTAATTTCTTCACAATACATTTATGTTACAGCACCAGAGGGAACTTATTTTGCCTGATCCTCTGGATTGACTACTTATGTGGTAATCTCAGTTTTTCTAAAGAAACGAGATTATTGCACTTTGGTCCAGTTAGTACCTCAACTTACTATACATGATCCAGAAACCTTCCTTAACTTTTGGGGTCTAGATACTTTCAGCCATGTAAAAAGAGAACCGGTAACTTCCATTACCTTGGATGTTATTCTAGGTCTTGGTGCTGCTGAGGCAGGGAGAGGAATAGCCTCTCTGGTACAGACTAACTCCCATTTTAATCAATTCACGGCTGTAGTAGACAAAGATATTAAGGAATTTCAATATGGATTTAAAAATCTAAAAGATTCACATACTTCATTAGCAGAAGTTGTGTTACAAAATAGAAGAGGGCTTGATTTACTATTTTTACAACAAGGTGGCCGTTGTGCGGCCTTAAAAGAGGAATGTTGCTTTTATGCTGATAAGACTGGCTTAGTGGAAGACAGCTTAGACAGAGTGCAAAAAAGTCTTGAGGAATGTAAGCTACAATGTGAACAGGCTGAGTCCTGGTACAAAAATTGGTTTTTCACCTCCCCTTGGCTTTCTACCCTTCTTCCTTCCCTCCTGGAACCATTGGTGGGATTATTGCTACTGCTATCTTTTGGGCCTTGGGCATTCCAGAAATTAAGTCGATTGATCAAAACTCAAATTGATTCTATGCTTGAAAAACCTGTTTCTGTACACTACCATCAACTTTTAGAAAAGGAACAGAGCTCCTCTGAGGATGGTGACAATGCCGATTCTAACCCCCCCCCCCCAGGCAAGGACTTGATTTCACAGGACTCGAACAACAGAGGACCTGGTTCTCACAAATATGGAGATGTCAATGACTGGAATATCGTGGTGCCACAGATCAGATGCAGACCCTCTTATATGGCTGTAGGTCTCTCAATGATGGGAGTAGCATAAGTCCATCTCTCAGGAGCCCACTCTTCTTGCACGAGTTTCTTCCCCAATTTTTGACTGTGTGCTTCAGTGCTGAGGGTGGATACACCCTATGTAGCCTAAGACAGAGTTCCTACCCATTTGTCACATAGTGATAAGCCCATCCCTAGGGTCCCGATTGTGGGATCCCACTGCATAGCCTAAGACAGACCCTCCATAAAATATAATAAAATAGGGGGAGATGTTGGGAGCCATCCTTGAGTTACATCCTCTTGCAGAGTTGCTTACACCTTAGAACTCTAATTGAGCCTTATCTTGGTATATAGGAACCTGCTCGACAGGTGGTCTCTTCTGCTCATCCCAGGTACTGAGATAAACCGAGTGCCCGGAACTGAGGTGGGTCTGGCCCAGGAACTAAGATAAGTAGACGTTTATGGTCTGATGTTTATTGTCTGGGATAATTACCAGGACCCAGAAGTTAGCAGAGCTACCCCTCCCCATTTCCTCCCTGCCTGCTACCCCTCCCCATTTCCTCCCCACTTTGCTATAAAAACTCCTTTTTACATCAATAAAGTAGACCTTGACAAATGTACTGCTTGGTCTCCTTTCTTCTTTCTCTCCCATTATTTTCAGGTTCTAGCCCACCTCGACCCACGAATAACTAGGCCCCGCCTGTCGGGGCACTATAGGTCTTTGAAAGGTTTGAAGAATGCCTATCCATCTCAAATACATCTCTGTGTATCTGTGAAAACCTAACTAACTTAACTCTAAGTTTTGACTATCATAGGTAATTATCTATAATCTGTACTACATTATACATTACATTTCTAAGTGAGCTATAAAAACACAATACCTAAACAAGAGAAATATATGCATCACAACATTGACCTTAAATTGTATCAATAAATGAATATCCATTCCAAAACAAAGTATTCATATCTATTCCATAATACCCTTTTACCTTTAAAAAGAATTATGTGATCATTAATCATTTGTTACCAAGCCCACTTAAATGAAAACAAACATTTATAAACAATATTTGGGAATTTGGGCATCGCTCTTTCCAAACTGCTTCCTGCTGGTAAGGGGTACTGTCATGGTAATACTAAGATGACACAGAAATCTTCACTGTAGTTTGCAAGTTGTCCCAACTTTTTTGAATGTTGGTTCACCTGGAACACTATTTCAGGGGGTTCTGACTTGATCAAACCACATTAATCTGGAAGGAATCCACAGCTTTTCTTTTTCTATGGAAACAAAAATAAAAATCTTTTCCCCCAGTAACCTGTCCTTGGACTTAAATTTTGGAGTCTTACCATTTTTAAAATATATAAATTGAATTAATCCAGCAGCATTTTTTTTCTCAGTTGTTGTTATTTCCTCAGCAGTCAAATGATATAAAGACAATATAATACCATACAGTATCCAGATTTTCTTTACATGGCTTTTTTTTATTACTCTATTTCTTCTGCTTCTATTTTTTCATATTTTGAGACAGGTTTTTCTGTGCAACTTTTATCTGTCCTGTAACTAACTCTGGATACCAGGTTTACTTTGAAATTGCAAAGATCTGTTTGCCTCTGCCTCCCAAGTGCTGGGATTAAAGGCATGTGCCACCACACCCAGCCACACTCTGTCTTTATAAAACCATTTTATTCTTTTTCTCTCCCAAGCCTGCATATACTTTAAAACACATTGTAAACCTTTAGCATTTTTTTCTTAATGTAAATCTGTCTTTACTGTAAATCTTAATCTTTTTTTTTTGGCCACGAGTCTTTACCTGGTAAACAAAAACACTGCTAAAATGACAGCCACAGGTGTATTAACAGTAGTCTATCCAAGATGGCGGCAGGTACCTTTACCTCCAGAACTGAGCGCTGTGCTCACTGCCTTGGTCTTTGCTGCTATCCAGCAGCATGCTGCCGGCTTGGAGATGTGGTCACTGTCATTGCCAGCTCTCATACACACCATTCAGTTGTTAGCAGAGCTCTTTAAAAGCCTTGCATTTTGTTTGTTTGTTTGTTTTGCCGCTTATGCTGAGTCAGGAAACCTCCCTTAAAGGAGCTGCGCAAATCTCTGCTTATTTCTAGCAAAAACAGTCCAGCTGAGAAAAATGCTGCTACAAAGAAGTCTTGCTTGCCTCTGTTCTTTTGTTTCTAAAACACGTTTTTAAGCTTTTCTTAGGTTTTAAGTAGAAGTTCTTGTTATCCATTTTATGGCACCATTATATTAAGTGTAAGGTTTTTCATGCTGATCTGGTCCCACCTCCAGGCCAGCCCCAAATAACACACAGACACACTGTATTATATATAAAGCTGTTGGCCTGTTACTAGTGTCTCTTATAGGCTAGCTCTGTGTTAAATATTAACCCATTTCTGTTAATTTAAGTACTTCCATGTGGTCTCATCTTACCCGAGAGAGGGGCTGGCATTCTTTTCTCTCTGTCCTCCATCTTGGGTCTCCTCCCTGATCCTTCATCTCTCCTCCTAGTCTCTAGTCCCACCTATCTTGCTTTCCTATTAGCCAACAGTGCTTTTTTCGTTAACCAATACGAAAAACATATTTACATAATGACATCTCCCATCAGTTCTCACTGAAACTCTGGTTTAGTTACCAGAGTCTTGGGAGACCAGAAGGATGAAACAATGAGGAAGACAGATGAATGGGTGTGGAGACTAAGTGCAAGGAGTCCTGGTGTACCACTGTACTGTAAGATGACTAAAGATGTCAAGCATGTGCTATATATTTCAAAAGTACAGTGGAAAGGATTTAAAATGATTTTACCATAAAGAGATGAGAAATATTTGAAGAAATACATTGATGTTCAATGTGAATGCAACAATATATACTTGTATTTTGTAATCTTTGTTTCTATATATGACTAAAAATGTAAGTAGGAAACCAAAAAAGTAAATAAGTAAGTAAATAACTATTCAGTTTCAATCCAATACCCCCCCAAATTAAACCCTCCAGTAAATGCACAAACTCATAGGCTTTAAACAAATCATTTCTAAGTGATGAAGACATCAAAGAGGAAATTAAGATATAAATAAAAAAATCACTGAGATAAATGAAAATATAACAAAATATTTTGTGATACACTGCAAGCAGTCAAAAGAGAGAAATGTACAGTTTTACAAGCCTACATTAAAAATTAAGAGAAAAAGCATAAATAAATGGTTTAGTGATGCAACTCAAAATTTGTAAAGAATAAGCAATGTCCACAAGGAGTTGTCGGCAAGAAATAATAAAAACCAGAGCAGAAGTCAATGAAACAGAAACAAAGCAAACAATCAAACAGTTAATGATCTAAAAGCTGGTTCTCTTAGAAGATTAACATATTGACAAGTCAACCACAGAAAGATAAAAGCCAGCTTAACAGAATCAAAAATGAACAGCAAAACATTACAATAGACATCAATAAAGTTCAGAACACTATAATGGAATATTTTAAAAATTTGTACTCCATTAAGTTGAAAAACATAGAAAAAAAAACATGAATTTCTAGATTAGGCCAAACCATCAAAATTAATCAAGAAGTCAACAACCTAAACACCAACAACAAACAAAGAATTTGAAATAGTATTGAAATACCGCTAAGATTAAAAACAAAAGCCAGAAACAGATGTACTGAAAGTAAAATTCTATCAGACATTTAAGAAGGTCTATGGCTAGTCTGTTTTGAACAATTGAAGAAAATGAAGAGAATAAGAAGGAGTACCCCAAAATTCTTTCTTTGAAACCACCATTGTTCTAATACCCAAAACAGGCAAAGATACAACACAAAAAGTAAATAATAAAAGAATCAAAGTACAAGACAATATCCCTGATGAACAGAGACTCAAAAATATTCAATGATATACTTGCCAACAGTATAAAGGCATACATTTAAAAAAGAAAAGATTATATCCCACAACTATATTGGCATAATCTCTGAAATACTGTGATGGCTCAAAACACACAAATTAATAACAATAAAATACACAAATGGACTTAAAGACAAAAGTCACATGATCATCTCATAGACATAGAAGAGGCCTTTGACAAAATCCAACATGTCCTCATATTAACAATCAGCATGGCACAGTAATCCATGGGTGCAGTAATATCACACACACACACACACACACACACACACACACCTTAATGGTACCCAACATTTCTCCCATTAGACTGAAGATACACTCCACAATAGTGATTCCATGTCTGGTTGGTACTGGAAATCTAGCTAACTTATAAAATGTGAGTGAAGTCATAGTTATTGAAGGAGAATCTCAATATGCTACAAACATAATTTATGATACAAACATAATCCCTAACAACAAGCTATAAATAATTGTCCTTATACCCAAAGATAACTGTAGTCTTTACTCCTCATCAAGAAAACTTCTCTTTCAACAGAGACAACTAAAATATAGTGCAACCAATCAAACTGCAGAGTTATGGATCCCAGTCCCAAGGAATATATCTGCAAAATACATATGCACTTTAGCCTCTGGGAACACTGCAGAAGAGAAGGCAGAATAACTATAAAAGGCAAGGTTTGAGGAGTTTTCTGGAAGACTGTGTCTCTTGCTGATATCAGAAGTAACACACATAAAGTCTTGTCAACATGGCACCATTGAACATGCCAGAGCAGATAGGGAGCAGCTCATGAGGCTTGAACCCTGCACAGAGGAGTGTAGGCAGCTGAGGAAAGCTGGGAACAAGAGGGGGTGAACTTACCCATGGAAGAACACACTAATTGGCAGTTCAGCACCAAATGGTCACCCTTGAAAACAACCTACATATAAAATTTATGGTTTGCATAGGTCGTATTTAGGAATATATATGTATTCATATATAAGTGTACCCATGCAATAACAATTAATTAAAAAAAATTAGCCATGGATTTGAAGTAAGGTTGAAAGGGAGAATTTGGAGGGAGGAACTTTCACTTAAAACTTAACAAAAGCTTAAAATATAGTTTTTAGAAACAAAGGAACAGAGACTAGCAAGACTTCTTGGTAGCAGCATTTTCTCAGTTGGATTTGTTTTGCCTTAGACAGAGATTTGCCCGGATCCTTTAATGGAGGTTTCCAAAATTTGCATAAGCAGCAAAAAACCACCTTGCTTTTAAAGTGCTCTGCTAACAATTCATTGGTGTGTATGAGAACTACAATGAAGGTTTACACTGTGTTTTTTTTTAAAAAAAAATATGTTGGCTTGGGAGAGAAAAAGAAATAGGATACAATGGTTAAAAAAAAAGAAAAGAAAAAGGAAATAGAATGGCTGTATATGATGGCGCACGCCTTTAATCCCAGCACTTGGGAGGCAGAGACAAACAGATCTCTGTGATTTCAAAGTAAACCTGGTACACAAAGGGAATTCCAGGACAGATAAAAGTTACACAGAAAAACCCTGTCTCAAAATATGTAAAAATAGAAGTAGAAGAAATAGAGTAATGAAAAAGCCATGGAAAGATGGAAAGCACAGAGAAATTTTGGATACTATATGCGATTCCGTTGTCTTTAAATTGTTTGACTGCTAAGAAAATAACAACAACTGATAAAAGAAATGCTGCTGGTTTAATTCAATTTATATATTTTAAAAATGCTTTGACTACAAAATTTAAGCCTAAGGACAAGTTACTGGGGAAAAGGATTTCTATTTTTGTTTCCACAGAAAAGGAAAATCTGTGGATTCTTTCCAGACTAATGTGGTTTGATCAAGCAAGACTACCTAAAGCATTATCCCTGAGACAAAGCAGCTTTACAGACTACAGCCAAGATTTCTGCAGAGCCCCCTACCAGCAGGAAGTAGTTTGGAAAGAACGATGCCCAAATTCCCAAATATTGTTTATAAATGTTTGTTTTCATTTAAATGGAGTTAGTTATAAATGGTTAATTATCACAAGCAATCTTTTTAAATGTAAAAAGGGAATTATGGTATAGATATGAATACTTTGTTTTGGAATGGATTTTCATTTATTGATACAAATTTAAGGTCAACTTTGTGATATGTATTTTTCTCCTCTTGTTTAGGTATTGTGTTTATATAGCTCATTGAAAAATGTAATGTATAATTTAGTACAGATTATAGAGAGTTACCTATGATAATTAAAACTTAGAGTTAAGTTAGTTAGGATTTCTAGATATACAGAGATGTATTTGAGATGAATAGGCATTCTTCAAACCTTTCAAAGACCTACAGAATATGGCATTTAAAATGGTTTAGGGTTTTTCTTGACAGTAAGGCACAAATGCTCCTGGTAACACCACCTGTATCAGAAAGAAGATGAACCTTGAAGAAACGCGTTATGGAGTTTGCTTCTAATATGGCAAGACTAGCCATTTGGACAAGATACTGCTCTTGTCTAGACTGACTTTATAAACTGAACATGCAGGTCCCACAAAAATGTGACTGCTGACAAGATGGACAGTGCTACAGGGTTCCTGCTTCATGAAAGAGTCTGCCAGATACACTACGGCCTATGGGTTGAAGATGGAACATTACAGTAGAACTTTGGGTGACTGACCAGGCAGTAAGTTGTCTCTGTCATTTCTAGAGTTTATATAATATCCTTCTGTAGTATTTGAAGGAGTTGAAGACAAATAGTTATGGTTATAGTTTTCCTTAGTTAGGATTAAAGATAAGTTACATATAGGACTTTAGACTCACAAAGATAGGATAGATGATATTTTGTTTAAGTCTTACAAAATGTTAATGGACTAAATATTGTTAACTGTGATTCTTATTTGATAACTGTTGTATGGTATATTTTGCTATGTTAAGGTTAAAACCCTTCTTTTTATTTTAGACAGAAAAGAGGAGATGATGGGAGATGTTATTCTGTATATATGTTTCTCATACTGGTTAATTAATAAAGCACGTGGCCAATAAGAAACAAGATAGGCTGGGCTAGGAGACCAGGAGGAGGAAAGAGGAAGGAGTAAGGAGGAGTCAGCATGGAGATCTTGGGGAAAGAAAATGCTGGCAAGATGACCATGTGGAAATACTTAGATAAGTAGAAATGGGATAGTAATTAAGACAGAGCTAACCCATTAATAATGATAGTCACTGGCCAATAGGATTGTATTAAATACAGAGTCTCTGAGTGTTATTTGGGGCTCCCGTGGCGGCAAGACCTGGCGGCCAGTGGGGAGGAACAAAGAGTGGGTCAGGTGACCAGTGGCGGGAATGAAGAATTATTGGGGTTAAATTATAACTTCAAAAATAGTAATTAAAATATACAATAACATAAGTACTAGAAAGATCAGGATGGTAGCCCAAGCTGCAACTTTTGTTTCCTATTACACCTAGAGTTCTGTGTACCCTTCCTGTAGAGAAGCAAGTCTGTTTCCCCCATACCCGATAACAGTGAAAGAAACATGGCTCACTTCTTAATTGTGTTTCTCTGTTAAAACAGAGAGGTTGTAGTTACCATGGTCCATGAGCATAACTTATGGTGCTGGTTTTTCCTATTGAAGAAAAATTATAGAAGATGCATAAACATAGTGGCCACAGATTTAGTTGTTTAATGGCTTAGGGCATAAAATCACCCATAAAGACAATAAAACAACTAACAGGAATAACATCCGAACAATTACATGAAGATAACCATGAACATGATAACAAGAAAGTGGAAGGGCTTGTATATCTGTTACATTTAAAACCGGGATTTGCTAGTAGGATGGAGGAGGAAGGAAATTCATGTTTTAAGCAGGTGAAGTTTAACCTAAACGCTTAGTGTGGGCAAAGGCAGAAAGGGAAGTTCATTATGCAGACTCAGCTAGGAGGGCAAGGCAGTTTGTGTTAGGAGGAAATGTTTTAAGAGCAAAGACGAACCTTTTTCAAAAGTTCAGATCACTCCATAGAGTTCAAAATGTTATGTGTTTCTTCACTTGTACTGAAATTCTGAAATTTGTATTTTTTATACAGTGTGACATCTGCCCCGGAAAACTTGCTTCAAAAATGCCTTAAAATTGGCATTTCCTGACCTCTCTAGGTGGCACATGCCTTTAATTCCAGCACTGGGCAGGCAGAGGCAGGGGGATCTCTTGTGAGTTAAAAGCCAGCCTGGTCGACAGAGCGAGTTCCAGGACAGGCTCCAAAGCAATACAAAGACATCCTGTATCGTCAATCCCCCCCCCAAAAAAAAAGAAAGAAAAAGAAATTGGCATTCATTTAAAACAGAGAGTACAATCTTTGAAGTAGCAGTGACCCTCAACCAAATGCAAGAGTTCTTTATTTCCTTGTCTTGTAGCAAATATTGCCACATGTAACTGTTCACTCTCTGGCCACAAGGTGGTGCAGTGCCCTAACACTATGGTATTTCCTGTGTGAATTGAAGTTTAAGACTCATTGATTCTTTGTTTTCAACATGCTAAGCATCTAGAACATTGTCTAGATGCCACTAAAGATGGACTCTTCTCCAGCCTTCCTGACAGTGATACTCCTCATACTTGGTAAGTAAAGTGATTTAAACTTTACATATTTTTTATCAAAAAAGTCTGGAGCACTAAATTCATCCAAGAGCTGCTTTGTCTTTAAAGTGACATACATATCTATTTTTTTTTTCTCCAGCAAGGATTCATGGAGAGTCGGTGACACAGACAGAGGGTAAATTGACTCTCTCAGAAAAGGACTTTCTTACTATACACTGCAACTATTCAGCCTCGGGGTACCCAACTCTGTTCTGGTACGTGCAATATCCTGGAGAGGGTCCACAGCTCCTCTTCAGAGCCTCGAAGGCCGATGAGACGGGAAGCAGCAGAGGTTTTGAAGCTACATATGATAGAGGATCCACTTCCTTCCACTTGCAGAAAGCCTCGGTCCAAGAGTCAGACTCGGCTGTGTACTATTGTGCTCTGAGTGACACAGTGGTGAAAACCACAGGAAGAGCTGAACACAATCTCAGCACCAGGGGCCTGGCTGCTGAGCTCCTGCCTCTGGGATCGCTTTGGTTCCTGTGCTGAGTGCCTCTCCGTTTCACTGATTGGCATAAAAGTCAAACAAATAGCCACAGCGGAAGAACAAGAAGCAGAGTCTTCCATCCTCTGCTCTTGATTGGGACTAAAGCACAATCTGACAGAAACCTGCCTCTTACGGAGTCTGAGATCCCCCAGTAAAGCCCTGTGACTAACAAGTTGTCTGTGTGTCGTGGAAGCCTGTCCTCCACATCTTCCACAGCTTTCTGGTAGAACTGGCTGTATTGCAAATTTCAAGAAACGGGACATGCCCACAAACGGCTTCTGCATAATGTTTTCTGAAAGTATGGAGGGAGAAGTGAAAGGACAGCTCAGTGTCCCCAGACCTAGTATACCTGTAGAGAAGGAAGGAGGACAGAGCCAGGTCTGCAGCACAAGTGCAAAGAGGACAGGGACTTCAACTGTGCAGAGAGAATTCTCCTTCGTTATTGGTAAGACCGGGCTGGCGATCAAACACAAGAGTATGAGAAGCAAGGGTGGAACTTTGGCGACCTAGGAGCAGTCACAGGACAGCTGGCTCTCTAGGGTCTCAGAAGTAGTTACAGTGCTTGGGGGACGGCAAGCACACAACTTATGCCTTCACACAAAATATATGTAGCATAAACCGGATGCTGCCTACACTCTCAGACGGTGTTTAAATGGCTTTCTGTTCTTTCTAGAATACAACTCCAAGTTCAGGCTGTGATACTCAGTGTTCCACAGGATTTGTGCATGCCTGAACTGTCAACGTGAACTTTTTGTGGGGCTAGGTCCTAGCTCTTCACAGCAGCAATGCTTGTTTCTGTTCAGCATTCTGAACTTTTCAGACGGGTTCCAAATCTTTCTTAACAGGAAACACATTGCATAGAAATCTTCATAAACCAATGCTATCAACTTCAAGTCTCAGCTCCGGAGTCACTTCTGTGAAGAATCTACAGGTTTTGCTGGTTCCTATGTAAGGTTGTATGACTTGCATAGTCATAGGCCTCCCGTTACTCTATCATAGTCTCCTCTTACTGTATCATAATCCTCCTGTTACACTGACATAGTCCTCCTCTTACTCTGTCATAGTCCTTCTGCTTTGAAATTGTGTCTCCTAGAAATCACAGGACACCTCAGGAGATTTTATTTTAAAACATACAGTTAAAGGTTGCTGTTTGGCCAATGGACTGGTAAAACCATCTTCCCATTCTCTCTCTGTTCTGACTAAAAAGTTCTTCCCACACTCACTAGTTATCTGGGCATGAAGCACTAATTTATTTCACAAAAGTTCTTACTGTTGAAGTGCATCATAGGCGTCTTGCTCACATGTGTAAAAGTAGTAATTAATGTCCATAAATAAATATCTGGTCTTCATGTAAAGGCCAAGCAGACCACCTTTGTGGATGCTAACCTTTTCAATAGTAATTCAGACTTACTGGTTTGTCTTTGTGCTCACACCACAGGACCTTTTCCAACAGAGCCCCAGCCCACAAAAGCCAGACACAACCCAAGTCTAACACTTTTCCCTTAGGAACCCTGACTGCAAGGGTGAGTCCTCTGGGTCTCACTCGTAAGCCCCAGCCAGCTCCAGTGTGGCTCCACTCCTTCTGAACCCCTCCAATCCATCATCTTGCAGCTTCAACTCAGGATTTAGGATCAGTGAGCTAAAATCTCACATCAAAGACACAACCAACAACCTAACTGTAGATGTAAGGTCTCATAGGAAAAACAGAATAATAATAAAACCCAAGACAATATATGCCCTCTTAAAAAACAACAACAACATCAAAAACAAACAACAACAAAAAAAACCCCAGCATGTTCTAGTGGTCCCTAATGAGAGCAAGTTAGATGAAACTGGAGAACTTGAATCAAAAAATAACCATGAAGATGGTAAAGGGATTCATGAATTCCCAAATAAACTCTCTAAAAAGATAATAATGAACAGAAATAAAGTCCTGAGTGATCAAAGAAAACTCAAATAAATGACTTAATGAAATAATGTGAACTATTCAAGATAAAAACTTTATTAATAAGGAACTAGAAATGCTGAATACCAGGGTTCTTTGGTAACGGTTCAAGTAATTATATTATTCTGCATTACCTACACTTATATTTGCATATATCATATATAGGAATAAGATAATATCTATTCTAATATGATAATATATAAATCTCAATAAAAGAATAAGGTATTGTTTCTTTATATATAAACATATTTTCATCCTAAAGGAAGTTAAGCCACTTTTTCTGACAACGACCCCATAAGAACAATAGACTAACAAAAACAACAGTACCTGGTATGAAGAATCTCCTTTTGAATGGTTAATTGGGGTTTCAGTCTAAGTGACTCCCAAAATAATATAGATTATTGATGTAGCCCCTGATTGCCTCTCAGGGTTGAAGCCACTATTGCTAAAGACACCCCACACTTAGGACAGAGGACTTTAATGTTTGCACCTGGATCTAATCTGAAAGCTCTTTCCTGTGGTCTATCTTTCATGGTTTCAGAAAATACTACACAATCTGCCAAGGGACAAGATATAAAATGATAAATTACCTACTCAGCTGTTACACCTATGAACCATGGAAATTGCTAGTGTGGCTAAAATATCCATAAGGGTACAATAAGGGCACTCACAGGTTGCTAGCAACCAATAACTGCCTACTTGACTTAAGGTCCACCATGAGGAAAATCATGCCTGGTACTGGAAACCCAGCATGCTTCCTGGGCTGGTGAGTTCATGGACCATAGAAAATACTTACTTCCACCACTTTGCTATATGAGTGTAATTTCTTAGTACATTCCAAATCTTATCTGTTTACTGAGAGACAA
The DNA here is from genome assembly GCA_030556225.1 of Cricetiscus sungorus. Taxonomy (NCBI): domain Eukaryota; kingdom Metazoa; phylum Chordata; class Mammalia; order Rodentia; family Cricetidae; genus Cricetiscus; species Cricetiscus sungorus. The sequence goes on from JANBXA010000741.1 coordinate 336,218, forward strand.
GTGTAGTCTCTGCCTTTCACCAAAGAAACCTCTCTTGAAAGAAAATGGAGGCTGTCACTGGTGTAAGTTAGGCTCTCTGCTCAGCTCAGCTGCAGCAGGTTGCAGAAGCTTGTACCCTCAGGTGCTGTTGCCAAGTGTGGCTCATTGTCACTGTCCCAACTCATAGCAACCCGAGCTCCTTTAAAAGGTTCCTCTGGACATCATGGTTCTCTCTTGTGTGTTCTTTCCTGTTCTCTCACCCAGTTTCTCTGTCTCTGCGTCTGGCTTGCTGTCTGTCTCTATCTTTCTCCCATGTTCCCACTCCTAGATGGCCTTTAGCACTCTACCCTCCCCCAATAAAACTCTTGTGCTCGATCTGTTGCTGGGGTGATCTCTTAGCAGCACTCCTTGGCCTGGTTGCCAAAGGCACATTCCTGTACGTTATTCTAATTATCACCAAAACCAAGACAAAACAAAAGTACAACTGGACCCATGAAGAGAGGATTGTGGGTGGGAAGTCCAGCCCTAATACATACATCTACTCCTGGGTCTGTGGCTCCAGGAACATGACTGAAGAGGAGGCTTAATGACTGCAAGGGGCAGAATACCAGGATAGCTGCCGTGAAACAGTCTCTCCTAGAAATGGCTGTATAAGCAAGACCAGAACCATGCCAATATCAATAGACATGTTTGCAAAGAAGGGGGAAAACTTTCCAGTGTCCAACCCCAGACAAAAAAAAAATTATAAGCAACAAGTAACTTCTGGGAGAGGAGAATTAGTCTCTCCCAGGGATGAGACCCTTATTGGTTGTCAAATGCATATGGGTACCTCTCAAACCATACACACATAAGCAACAAACACAAACTTAGCAGGCTTTATTTATATATATTTATACATACAAGCACACACATACACATTTATAACAATAATAATAAATGAATGCTATCAATTTGAGAGTGGGGGAACTCAGTGGGGTTTGAGAGAGAGAATAACTTTGAGTAGATTGAGGGAGGAAAAAGAGGTTGAAGTAATGTAATTTTATTTCAATTAAGCCCAATATTTTTCACGAATTGAAGCTAGAGATAAAAAAGTAAATAAATCAAACAAAAATTCAGTGGATTTATTTATAGGTAATATTTTAAATGTTTATTTTTTAATGCTTCTATTATAAAAGCTGACTGTCAAAAAATCTTAAAATCTCATAAACACATTAGAAATGGAGACAGATATTTTTTAACTGATAGGATTAATGGAAAGCCTCTCCAGTCTAGTGGGTCACACAGGAGGCAGAACATCAGGGCTAAAGGCAATGTAGAAGCACCATATCATTCATTCAAGGAAAATGATGAATATGAAACCTTTGCACAAAATACTCAGGAACCTAGCAACATAAACAGGTTGAAGAAAAAGAACATGCATATTCTCTAGATTATTTTCATATCTTATATATTTGAATATGTATATATGAATAAATATAAATGTGAATAATTATATGTATACCATCAGATAATATCAACCATTGTGAATTGTTGCTCTTACACAGGCAATATAAATTTAGAAATGTATTGTTCTCACAGTATTAGAGGTATATTAGTAGGAGCAAATAATCATTAGATACCATTTCTTCATAGTCACTATTGAGGGGAGAGGATACAGGTACTCATGCATACCCTGGTAAAGAAATGACAAAATTGCTAGAGGATACTGTGGAGACAGAGATAAGAAAGATATGGAGACTGTGTGTGTGTGTGTGTGTGTGTGTGTGTGTGTGTGTGTGTGTGTGTGTGTGTATGTGTGTATAGTATATATGTATATATTTATATGAATATATATTTCTTATTTTATATATCAATCCCAGTTCCCTCTCTCTCCCTCTCTACTTGCCATGCCTTGAACCCCCCCCCTTGCCATCCCATTCACCACCCCCCACTCCACAGGGAGGGTGATTCCTTCCAGGAGGGATCATCAAAATCATCAAGTCATTTGGAGTAGGGTCCAGGCCCTGGAGTAGGGTCTAGGCCCTGCTTCCTGCCTGTCGGTTAAGGGAGTATCCCTCCATGGGGAATGGGCTCCCAAAGTCCTTTCATGTAGGGATACATCCTGGTTCCACTGTCAGAGGTTCCTTAGACTGCCCAGGACTTCTAACTGAAGCCCACATTCAGGGGGTCTAAGTCAGTTCAATGCTGGTTTCCCAGCTATCAGTCTGGGGGGTCCATGAGCTCCCCCTTGATCAGGTCAGCTGTCTCTGTGTGGCAAACTTGTACAGCCATTTTGGAGATCAGTAGAGCAAGTGGTTCCTTAGGAAAATGGGAATCAGTCTACCACAGGACCCAGCAATTCCACTCTTAGGCATTTACCCAAACGATCCATATCCATGCAACAAAGACATCTGTTCAACTATGTTCATAGCAGCATTATTTGTAATAACAAGAATCTAGAAGCAACCCAGATGCCCCTCAATTGAAGAATGGACAAAGAAGATGTGGCACAGTTACACAGTGGAATACTAAATACTCTGTGGAGAAAAATCAATGGAATCTTGACATTTTCAGGCAAATGGATGGAACTTGAAGTAAGCATCCTGTATGAGTTAACCCAGTCACAAAAAGAGGAACATGGTGTGTACTCATGCATATATGGATTTTAGACATAGAGCAAGGCTCACCTATAATTCACACCGCCAGAGAAACTAGGATACAAGGAGGAATCTAAAAGATTATTCATACAAGTTCCTTCACAGGAGGAGAAAGGGACAAAATCTCCTGAGCATATTGGGAGTAGGGGTAACAGTGAGTGGAGAAGGAATTGGGAGAAAGAGAAGGGGAGGAGAGGAGAACATGTGGGACCAGAAAATTTGAGTTGGGGTGGGGGGATATAGACAAGAGAAGAGAGGGAGGGAGGAAGAGACAGAGAGAGAGAGAGAGAGAGACAGAGAGACAGAGAGAGAGGGACAGAGAGAGGGAGACAGAGAGAGAGAAAGAGACAGAGAGACCATAATAGAGGGTGCCATTATAGGTTTTTGGTTTGGTTTGTTTTTTATTTTCTAGATAAACCATAAAACATTTATTTTTGTAGGTTTTGCTTATAAATCAAGATGAGGCAGTAAACATAATCATGTAAAAAGACAGAAGAACATATATAAATCAATTGACTGTATGGATTAATCGCCCTTGCCTCTGTCTTCACCGTGAAGCAGAAGTGAATCTAACCTGCGGAGATGCCTATGAAAATGGCTCAACAAAGGGATACAGACAGCAACAACCAAATGGGGAACAACAGTGCCTGGCTCTGCTATTCACTTGTCCTTTGAGGTCCTTCCACCCTGTCAGAACTGTGCTGAAGTCTGCTTGTTGAGCTCATCACCTTCTCTTCTAACTCCTATGCCTGTTCACCAATCACACAGTTGGATTTTGTTGTTGATTTGCTTTTGCAGTACTGAGGCATGAGCTTGCACATGCTAGGCAAGTGCTCCACTAAGCTATACCACAGCCCTTGTCTTTTTGAGACAGGGTCTCACTATGTAGCTCAGGCTGGCCTAAAACTTGTGATCCCCATGCCTCTGCTTTCCAAGTGCTGCTACCACAAATTTTAAACACCTATAACTCCTGCAAGTCAAAAGTCAACAGTATACTTTATATCATAACACATTATAAAATGTATCTCTCACAAATTTTACTTTTTCAAAGACCTGATATCCCAACAGCTGACAACTGGTTCCACAATGAAAATGTTATATCTAAAATGAGTTTAACTAAAACAATTCCAGAGTATCTCTAGCAGGGAGGCATTTTGGCACTCCCAATGCCAGCTTCTGGAAGATACTGAAAACATGAGAGTTCAAACGGGGGCCATTTAAATATATGGACTAGCAACAGCATTCAACTGGAGGTCTATCAGTAAGGTATGCATTGATTAATTGGCCTACTACACCTTACAGCTTTTCTTCCAAACAGCAAACATAAAACAACAGCCACTTTTTAAAATATTTTAGGTATTTTCAATGGTTTCTGAGTTATTTGCTTGCAGGAAGCTCTGGTTTATTTTTATAGAGTTTGATGTATGTGTCCACCATTAAATCCAGATCATGTTTTATATCAAAATTTATGTTAAGCAAAGCCAAATTACTTGACCTCTGGTCTGTCAAAGTGTTCCGCAAATATGCCTTGAGTCCACTTTCATAGCGTTCATTCTCAACTTTCATCACAGGGAGAATACACAGGACCTTCAGCAAGGCATATACATTGGGGAAAAACTTGATGTCAGGAAGATGGAGGGCTTCATAAATGGTGGACAGGAGCTCAATATCCTTCCCTCTGTGTTTCCACTTGATTCTCCAACAGTGAAGCTCAGCTGAGAGTGTGTCAGGATTGGACAGGTCACTTCTGTATATGTCAGCATGGTGCTCTTCTGATGTGTTGAATTTGAGCTGCCCCGTCACTGAGAGTACCAGAGATAGGCATTTCAGAGCTTTGAGGTACTGTTCAGAAAATATATCTTTAAGTTCCTGAATAATGTGCTCCACTGTGGGAACACTGAGGGTATCTTTATAGTAACTCTCAGAGGTTAGCTGAGACTCCAGGTTACCTTGCTGTGCCCTCCGGAATTTCCCTGGGAGTTTTATTTGAATGTCAAGTTTGGTTGTTAAATTTGTGGCTTCCTCAAACCAAAACTCATGATAAACTTCAATATTTTCCATCACCTCATTAAGTGAGTGCAATACTGTAGTCAAGCTATTGGCTGCAAAGAAGTTTGTCCCTGGAGATTCTTCCCAAAGGCCCTTGTAAAGGATAACACAGAGTACAAATGCCCGTCCAGCTGTACAGTTATTCTCCCTAATATTTGTATCGCTATTTATACCATCTAAACATAAAACAAGTGCTTGTAGGAGATCCACTAAGATTTCAAAGGCGCCATGCCTGCCTGACCACTGGGAATGGCAGATTTCCTTCAGTTCCTTACCCCGCTCTTCACTGTTCTGAAAAAGAACAGAAATTACATTGTCAAGTTCTAAAAGCAGCTGTGGTAATCGGTGGAAAAAAGAACAGACTTCCTCAATTGTTCCTAAAGCCACAGATACCCCTACCACAGGGACAGACTTCGCCAAGGACACTTTTAAGGCACAGGAAGAGCAGAGTGTGTAGATAGCCTGGGGGTATTTTTCTAAACGTCTCAAGCAACAACTTTCATCTTGGAAGAAAACCCACTGGACACAACGTAAGCCTGACCACGACAATACTCCATATTCAATCCCCATTTCTCAGTTATCGTAGTGTGAAATTTCACATCCAAAATCTCCACATCAGCTTCATAGGGCAGGAAGCCCACAAACTCCTCTCTCAGGTTATGAGCTTCATCGACAATCCTCACCAGCACAGGCAGGTGCTCTTCTCCTGCTATGTCCACCACATCGTCTGTGATGATGGAAAAGAAGTGAGTATCCCACTTCCCTGAGCGTCTTCTCCCGAATGCAGCTCTCACAGATCTCCAGCATCTGTCTCAGCTGAGCTTTGGAGCAGAATAAGGTGTTCACCGCTGTGGTCTCAAAAAGCTTCCGCAGGACCTCTTCTCCAGAATTGATTCGGCACTCCAGCAGCGCCTGAAAGTTATCCGGAGCAAAGAAGCCTTCTGGGATCTCATCAGCCTCGTGCCCATCCAAGGGTATATTCTGTTTTCCCATGAGGATCAGAATCTCAAACAACGACTTGAGGTACTCTTTGTTCTCCTTCTCTTCAAGGGTTAAAGGTAACACATTCCCATCCTGCTGGCTCCCTGTTTCAGCACTGGGGTTCTGAGCATTGCTATTAGTTTCCTGTTCTTGTTCACAAGTTTTATCAATTTTTTTGATAAAAAATTTTTATTTTTTATTTTATTTTTTTGTTTCAGTGTCCTGATTTCATCTTCACTCAATTCTTTCATTCGCTTTCTGTGTCTGCTATGTGGATTGTTCAAATGACTGGTGAGATCAAATATTGTTGGTATTGCATTAACTCGAAGAACTGTGCGATAAGGACTAGTTCTTCAGATCATAGGGGTCTCAAAGTGTTTGGCACATAATCAATAATGCTTATTTAGTTGATCTGGTGTTTTATCTTCTAAATCTGATCTCCTACAATTTTCAACTCACTTCTGGCATCTGGCCGGGTCCCAAGGGAACCTGAAGAAGGCCAGATCGGACTGTATACTCTTCCGTGTGCAATTGGGGGCAGAGCAGAAGTTCAGCATGGCCGCCTGGCAACCAGCCGGCCCAGCCCTCCCCTCCCCACCTTGTCAGGGCACCACAAGGGTGCGTGGAGTGAGCCATTATAGGTTTGAAGAGAAAACTGAATCTAGGAAAATGTTCAGAGACCTACAAGGTTGACCCCAACTAACAATCTGAGCAACAGTGAAAAGGCTACCTTAAATGTCTTTTCCTGATAATGAGATTGATAACTAACTTACATGCAATCATAGAGCCCTCATCAAGTAGCTGATGGAAACAGAAGCAGACACCCACAGCTAAACACTGGGCCAAACTCCTGGAATTCAGTTGCAGAGAAGGAGGAGTCATAAGAAAAGGGGTCAAGACCAGGCTTCAGAAACCCACAAAGGTCTGGAGATTTTGTAATAATCTTGTTCTGTCTTGTAAATGGGCAGTTATCTATAAAATCTCCCCTAGACTGTCCTTTGCTATTGAGATCTCTTTGATCCATGGACCTTAAGAAACATCTGATGTTTTTTCATTTAATTTTGATGTATGGTAAAACATTTTTAAATTAAGTGTTTATTAATTCTTTGACAATTTTATTAATATTTGCCCTTCATCCTCAACTCCTCCCAGATCCTCCCTACCTCACTAACTTTGTACACATTCTCTCTTTCCTCCTCCTTTTCTTCTCCTCCTCCTCCTTTTCTTCTCTCTGTCTCTTTCCCTATTGTCTCTGGCTCTTCTCTCTCTTCCTCACAAAGTATGGTTTGTGTTGGAAACTACTCTTGCAGGTAGAGTCCACTTGCTATGCAGTCCATACACCAGAGATGACGTCATTAAAGAAAGTTAACTCTCATCCCAGAACTAATCAAATTCCATAGGGATGGGAATTCATGTCCTTCTTCTCTACTAGATTCTTGTCTGTACTGAGCTTTCACAGGTCTTGTGCACACTGTCTTAATTTCTGTGAGTTCCTATATGCATCTGCCTAGTCTACTCATAAAACACTGTGCCCTTGAAGTCATTCACTGCTTGTGGCTCTCACAGTCCTTCCATTCCTGTTTCTGTGAAGAGCAGTGAGTCTAATAGAAGGGTTAGCATGTGGACATCCTATTAGGACTGAGAATTTCAAAGTCTTTTATTCTGTACACATTGACCAGTTATATGTTTCAGTGTTACTCACCATCTACTATAAAAAGAAACTTCTTTAAATGAGGGTTGTGTGATGTACTGGTTTATTGATATAGCAACATGTCATTATGAGCCTTTATAAGACTCACCCTACTTAGCTGAATAGTACTAGGTTGTCTCTAGGTTCTATAACCCATCTAGTCACATGTTCTTGACCTCATTGACAGTTCCAGGTATGAGTTCCATCTTCTTTGAATGCAATTAGAACCAATGGGTTTACCTTACAATAAACTTTTTGCACATGGGTTTTGCCTAAATAAAAAACAGAAAGTAAAAATTCAGCCCCTGGTGGGAAATACCCCTAGAGTATACAGAAACCAATAGGGTAGAATGTCTCCATAGCTGTGAGCAGATACTGGCATGGGTTGAAGATTAGATGGATTGGTTTATTGATGAATAAATCTTAAGTAGCTCTTGCAGGGCCCTGAGTTTCCTAAGTACTTTAAAATTTTTCCCAGGTGTTGAAAAAAAAAGCACTTTCAGCGCTTGCCTTAGGAGCAACAGGTTTAGTAGCTAAAGTAATCATGACACTATCATTGACAACAGTTGCTATTGATGTCTGAGGGGTTGGGGCTGAGAAAGAGTTAGAGGAGTATGGACAGATGGGAAAGCAAAAGAAAACTCCTTGAGATGGCAACTTCTTTTCCCAGAAGACAACTTGAGTTAATCTGGTGGGAAGGCAAGGGGTTGGGTACCTAAACAGGACTAATAGTGGAAAGGAGAAGCATAGGCCCAATAAAACTCTCTAGCCAAAGCCCAGTTAGCTGATTAGTCTTAAGTACCCTCCCATTCCAGTGCATAAAGCTTATACTTTTGCTTTCTCCACAGCTCCATTTTTTGTCTTCCTAGGATGTTCTATTTTCTTTTTCAGGAATGGAGCACAGTACCCACTAGATGTTTACCATCTTCCCTGACACAGCTGTTTGTTACTGGTGTATGGAGAATTCCAACTATTTCCAGTATTACCGTACTGAAGAAATAGCTGACCAAATAAAATCTATGCAGAAGATCCAGCTTAGTCCCAAAATAATGGCTATCATCAAAAAACAAGAGGTTTTGATGTTGTGGACATGATGAGAAATGAACCCTTGTATGTACTTGATCAGAATATAAATTAGTGAAGCCATTATGGAATTTAGTGTAATGTTTCCTTTCTAAAATCCCCTAAAAATATAAATTGCACATAACCCAGCTTTACAACTCCTAGTTGTGCATCTGAATGAATCAAACTAAGTTCACAATAAGGATATATGCACGCACACCATGCTGTTTTGATACTGTTCACATTAACCAAATTATGGAATTAGCTCAGCTGACCTTCAATGAGCACAAAAGAGTGAATATTAGTAACATACCTTATATTTGTATATCTCAATGTTACAATAAGCACAATATTTTGTATAAATAACACTACTAATAAAAATAGGGACTGGAGATACGGTTCAATCAGTGAAGTTCCTATCTCATAAGAATGAAGAACTGTGTCCTGGTATCCTGAACACATGTACTATCTATTACTGGACCCACATATATAGCCCTAGCACTGGTGAGGACAATGCCAGTGGAGTTCATTGACAAGGCAGCCTGTGATGATGAGCTCTAGCTTCAGAAAGACCCAGAGACAATTTCTCAAGTTTGTTTGTGTCTGTGTATGAGAGAGGGTAGGCAGGGAAGAAGAGAAGGGCTTGTTGATACAGCAGTGAAATCTAGGACAGTTTTTTTTTCTAATTGGTTCATCAGGGTTTCTTTTTAAAAGTCTTAATAAAAAAAAAAGTGAATAGTAATCAAAGACAACGCCTGATGTTGACCTCTAACCTATCCACATGTACCTATGTTTACACATACACTGATGTGTTCATACATACCACCTTCACAAACACAAACACACATAAAATGTACAAAAAGAAATGAATGAATAAATAGACAAAAATAAATAGACAAATACATAAATAAAATATAGCTAGGTTATGGGCGGGTGTTATATGTGTCGAGCCTCTTTTAAAGGTATTTTGTTTCAAACAGATATTTTTAAGTATATAAAATTTAATATTGATAATGAAGAAACAATACAAGACTCCATGGGTTGACAAAGAGAAGAGATAAAGAACATAAAATATTATTTGATTGTGAAAATTTTTTGGAAATACAACAAAAAATGACTAGTGAAATAATTTATTTGCTGAAAAAAAGCCATTTGGTGAAAAATATATGTGTAAGTATGCTTATGCATAAACTTGAACAAATGTCTTAAACTCCTCATCTGACAAAACTTTCTTTTTTACATCGTTTGCATAGGAAGAGTTTGGGCTTAAAATATTTGACACTAAGGTGAATCCACATGATGGCAGTGTCTTCTCAGAGACTCAGAGGAAATTTCTCCCATAGTCCTTTGTGTCTGTGTGTGTTGTGGGGGAGGTTAGAGAAAGAAGGAGGGCTTTTGATGTGTCAGTGAAAACTATGACCTTCTTTCTAATTGGATGAACAGTTTGGGGTTTTTCTTTTCTTCTTTTTTTTTTTTTTCTTGCATCTTAGAGCAGAAGAATTTGAACTCCCTAATGCCAGTCCTTCTGTTATAGATTCACTTCAACTTGTGAATCTTCATTGAAAACAATAATGTATCTTTTAAGTATTTCAATAGTGGTACTCTGGCTTCAACTGAAGGGTGAGTTTGAACATTTATATGGGAATATAAAGTTGCAATATGTGAAGGTGTTGACTTCACATATATTAGGAGGAAGGGTAGAAATAATAATGTTCTTATGCTGAAGCAAATGCAGGTGGGAGGCCCATGGCAAAGCCATTTTGGAGTGTAAGCATTTATATGCATCCAGTCCTGTGTGTGTGACCTTTGCCTTTCTGCACAGGTGTGAGCAGCCAGCAGAAGGTGCAGCAGAATCCAGAATCCCTCAGTGTCTCAGAAGGAGCCATGGCCTCTCTCAACTGCACTTCCAGCGATCGTAATTATAATTACTTCTGGTGGTACAGACAGCATCCTGGGAAAGGCCCTGAGTTTCTCATTTCCATCATCTCCAATGATAAAAAGGAAGAAGGTAGATTCACAGTTCACCTCAATAAATCCAGCCTGCAAGTTTCCCTGCACATCAGAGACTCCCAGCCCAGTGACTCAGCTGTCTACCTGTGTGCAGTGAGCACACAGTGCTCCCCAGGCACCTGCAGCCTGCACACAAACCTATTGGGTCCTTCCAAGTCCTTAGATAGAGCACAGACCACAGGCAATGGAAAATAAGAGCAAGGGTAGAGAGGGTTTGATTTATTGAGAAAGTATTTTGATATTTTGAAAATAACCAGTCCTAAAGGGAAAAGGACACTATTGGTTTGGCTAGATATTTCCCACTCTTCTATTGCGTTTAATGTTTTACAATAATGTACACACCTTTATGTGCCTATGTTGTTCAGCTGGAAGGCATACACATAGCTGTGGGACTCACCTCATACCATGTCATAAAGACTACCATCATGTCTACAGTACTCTGACTGACTTGCTTGTTTTTTAAAATATTTCCATTAAAAAACATAGTTGTTTTTGAATTTTTAAAAACTTACTTACAATGTAGCTAGTTTCTCTAGAGCAATTTCATACATATTTACTTTTGGTTGACACTTCCCCAGGCTTATTCCCTCCCCTATTTCTCTGTTCTCCATTTTTAAGGAAAATTCCTTTCTCCCAGAATCCCCCTCCAATTCCAGGTCATGTGCTCTATTACCATACCACTCACCCCTCTTAATGATTCTTTTCCCTCTTGTGGGAGGCTGACTAGCCTCCTGTCGCCTATATACACTTGTAGTCAGATGATATATACAGATAAAAAATTACAAGACAAGATGTACATGTGTTTGTCTCACACTGGGAAAACTAACTATAGTATTTGCCACCTTCATCCATTTTATGCAAATTCTATCATTTCATTTTTCTTTATAGATGAATACTATTCATATATATGCATATAGTGTTGACTTTTTGGATGACCTTTTCAGATCTGTTGGTCCTGGTATCTCAGAACTGAACAAATTGAACAGACTCTAGTCTAATGCTAAACCAACCTTACACCAGTTTGAGTGTATTTTTATACACAAATGTAACAAGGAAAACAATGATCCAAAGAAGGCTGTTTGGGTTCAGCAAAACATGAACAGAAAAAACATGTAAATAAATGCCAATAATCATATATTAAGTAGTAAGATAGCAGCCTCTTCCTAGAACTTTCCGAGGACAGACTAATTTAAACACAATTTCTTGGCACATAGTGTAGATTATATGTAGGAAACACTGAAAGCAAGGCAGTTCCTCTGGAAGATGGGAACCAATCTTCCTAAGATCAAGAAAATAAACAGTTGCAAGAAAGAAGGACTGAATTTCAACCATAATTATTCTACCTAGAAAATAATCATTTAAAATTAAAGGACTCAAAGATATATCCCAAAGGCAGTGAAGACTATCTGAGATATTCAAATCAGCATTACAGGATATTGTAAATAAATATTGCACACAAGTTAGGATGCCAGAAAAATTGTGAGATCTCTGGAAAGAATATATCAATTACCCAACAATAAACATAATCTCAGTAAACCAATAAACTCCCTAGATAAACAAAGGATGAAGAACAAACGTAACAGAAATAACCAGAGCAGAAAAGAATGAGGAATGGGAACCCCAGCACCTGGAACTGCACTGGGACCCCTTGGCCACATTCTGGGAAGTCAGCCAAAGAGCCTGGGGAACTGCTTTAACCCCTTATGGATTCAAACAATACTGTCTCCCATACTTATACATTCACTGCCATCCTTTCCTCACACAGACCCCCTTTCCTAAAGGAAGGTGTCTGTCCTTCCTGTGGAGATCAGGCTCCAGTCTCTTTTTCTGCCTTCTGTTTCCCTATGGTGCTGAGGAAATCTAACAAGAGTTTAATAAGGGCAGAGAACAAAAAGCATTGTAGTTTCAATGGTGCATACTCCTAATCTGTGCAGACCACACTCTCTTAGCCAGATGATGGGGCCACCACCAGATGTCAGGGTTCCCCTTCCTCACACTCCTGGGTTTGAAATCAGAGAGATGGGGGAGAGGAGGGTGGATGTGTGGTGGTTGGGGAGAGAAGAAGGGAGGGGGTGGGGAGGGAGGTGTTTGAACTTGCTTCTGCAGCTTTTCATGGCAGATGCTCAGAAACCAACCAACTTGTGAGCTGCATCTCTTGTGATCTGCTCTTTAATGGGAGGAATGGACAGACTCCTGGGAGTGTCGATGGTGATACTATGGCTGCAACTGACAGGTGAGTTTGTGTTTCTGGTGAGGGTAACAGGGACAGCAAAGTTCATAGTCCACATACATGTGAGATGAAGCCTTCTTATTAATCTGGAGATGCAGTTTGAAAATGTAAACACTGACTCCTGTTCTCTGGCATTTGTTTCTATGCAGGAGTAAACAGCCAGCTAGGAGAAGAGAATCCTTGGGCCTTGAGCACCCAGGAGGGTGAAAATGTCACTATGAACTGCAGTTATAAAACATCCATAACTGTCCTACAGTGGTACAGACAGGTCTTAGGCAGAGGCCCTGCCATGCTAATCTTAATACGTTCCAATGAGAAAGAGAAACAGAGTGGAAGACTAAGAGTGACCCTTAACACCTCCACCCAGAACAGTTCCCTGTCCATCGCTGCTGCCCGGCCTGAAGACACTGCTGCATACTTCTGTGCTACAGAGGCACAGTGTGCAGCAGACACCTGCAGCCCTGACACAAACCCTCAGAGCTGTTTCCTAGACCCCAAGAGAGGGTGGAGTGGTGCTTAATGTCATTTCACAGTAAGAGTTCACTGGAAATGGAAGAAAATACTTTCAAGTTTGTGATTTTTTTTTAACTTTATTTTCCTAACCAGTGTTGTAAGGAACAGATAGAGGTATCAGAGTCCTGTTACCCTGACATTCCAGGATGGAGGTGGTACTGACCTACACTGTAGTTACACAGAACTAAACTCGTTTAGTCAAGATCTTGGGAAAGGGCCAGACAGATTCCTTCAGCTTATATCCTCTTTTATCTTTTTTCTGTGGATGAAGTCAGAAAGGCTTAAAGCCACAGTACCAATAAAGGAAAACTCTCCACACAGCACTACTTCTAAGCTTGAAGACCTCTGTGCCCTCTCAGGCATCTGCTCCAAGGCCTAGGCTTCAGGAAATGTGTAAAGGCCTCCTTGTCATTTATTCTCCACAAATAAGTAAATTTCCCCATATTAATGACCTCCTTCCAAGCAGTATCATAGGCAATAAACCTATGATTTATTCAAAGAACAGAGATGACTGTCAGTCTGGTTCTCTGCCCCAAACAGTTGCCTATTCACTGACATAGGTCTACAGAGCTTCTCTTACATGAATCTCAAAGGCATTTATATGAATCTCAAAGGCACAGCTAGGCAGGGAACACTGAGATTCTAGTATTGGGTGCCATGGAAAGAGACTGCACAGGTGCACATACTTTTCTGAAATATTATCATTGTTCCTAATAATCTAGCCATGTGGTTATAAGTGAAATCTTGATGTTTTCTAACACTGTCCTATTTTAGACCAAGATGGCCATGTGTTTGCTGTCCATATCTTCAATTCTATGTAGTTAGTGCCTTTATTTTATCAATACAGCTGACATCATTAACATCCATTCAAGTTAAGACCATTGTCTTTCAGCTTAACAATGCCAGGGGATGCTGTCAGAACACATCATTTCTTCATATTTTGGCACTTTCCTTTCTACCTTCTAAAACTTATGTTTCTACTAGAAATCACATGTTTCTAAAACAAAGCAGTACTGTGCTGTTAGCTCCAGCCCTGGACACTCCTTATTCAGACTTCCTGGATGTGGAGTAGTGCTTATCATCAGGATGTTAATGTTTCTGTTATTCACCTCAGGGTTATAAAGACTGTCTTTTTCTTCCCCTTGATTAAATGCATCAAAATACAAGTACAGAAAACATAAGCACAGCGCTCATGAAAATGTAAGCTTGTTTATGTCCAAGTAGTCCCATTCATGTCATTGTTGAAAATGCCCTCTACACCAGATTGCCATGAGCTTCTTTAACAGCCCCCACCCTTCACCCAAGTGACAACAATGTGGAGTTGTGTCATTTTCTCTTGAGATTTCTCAGGAGGCTGGAATAATATAGTCATAGTGTGCATCCTCCCATGTTTTGCTTCTTTCACTCAACCACCATACTGCAATTCGTTAATTGTGTTAGCTGTCAAATCAGCACATGAACATAGAAAGAAAATGTTGTATGTACACAGATGAGTGTTTTTTAGGTAAAAGAATAAAATCCTGAGCAACATTTCTACCCCACGCCATGCAGCTGGGGAGGGCAGCACTCAACCAAATGCAGCTCATGGTTTCCAGCTCCAGGACAAGACAGGACTCCATAAACACCTCCACACCAACTGGGAGTGGCACCAGGCAGCTGGGCACTATTATGACCAATTTGTGATGAGAGAACATGGTCCTTTTCAGTTCCATGGAAGACTGAGTGGGACTAGGACCCACACACAAGCTTGGGGCAATGGGATCTAAGCGGAAAACACAGTCCCACAAGCCAGGGACCTTGTGGCACCAGGCAGAGAGGTACTACTATGGTGAGAAAATATATGGTGTGGTATGGGAGAGAGACACGCACACAGAATGGTTTATGTCCTATGGACAGAGGCATATCTGAAGAGATGGAAGAGGTGATGGGCGAAAGGGTGGACAGGTTAATTGCCACCTAGGGCCATAGTAATGTCTGGGCCTGGACTGCTACTGGGGCCCACATCTGGGTTCACGGCTCTGATCCCTGGGTCTTGATACCACCAAAGGCAGAGAGGATAGGGCTGTAACAAGTTGTCCCTGCCCTCCTTGGCTGAGGACTCAGGAGAGAGGCTCCTACAACTCACCTGAGAAGCTCAGTAGAATTGACCTCTGTAGACAGGGGCTCAGGTGAGCCAGCCCCGAGGACAAGAGAGAAACATAGCTGGTACAAATTCCTTCATCTGTAGTGTGGTATTGGGAGTGAAGGACAGATACCCTCCTTCTTCACCCCTATCATCTCTAGCAGGTAAATGAGATGTCTTTCCACTTTACCAGCTGCAACACTTGGGAAAGTGGCTCCTGCACCATGTCTGGGCAGCACAGTGGAGCTGACCCTGTTTACAGGGGCACAGGTGAACCAGCCAGAATGAGCATGAGCATAAGCATGAGAGATCTAGCCCCATCCCTCATCTGACATATGGTGGTATGGGAAGGAAGAGATGCCCTCCCTGAGCCCTCTGTGCCTGAGGTGGGTGGGAGAGCTGGCCCTGGATCCTGAAAGTGGGAGAGCTTCTCCTGTTCCTCACCAGCTGCAGCACTCAGGAGAACAGGCCCTGTACATCCCCTGGGTAGATGAGTAGAGTCAACTCTGTTGGTGGAGGTGTAGGTGAACTAGGTCTGAAGTTATGAACTTGGGAGAGTGGTCCCTACTACGTGTCTGTCATGTGGCACCATGGGTTGTAATATAGGGAATGATAACCAACACTAAGGGCTGTTTGAGGGCTTCTATGGAAACCTACTATGGCAAGAGCTTCTTAAAATATATACACATATGAAAGAAACCTAAGTGGAGTCACCAAATAATGGGGGAAACAATGCCCCAACTATATATCCTCACTACTGTGTCAAACTTATAGTTACGGGAAAGGGTTACATCTAATTAAACCCCCAAAACTTCAAGCTATTGCCAATGCTTTTGGTTGTTGTCCACATTCAGATGGCAAAGCACTATTTTTAAAACAATACATACATATCTTACTGAACATGGAGAAGATGAGTGGGTGCTTTCACCACTGCTAACTAGTTTTCCTGATATTAGAAAGTATTTTTCATAAACCAGAGGAGAAATATAATCACCAATCCCTTTATATTCTTTACCCTTGACAAGGTTCAACCTTTGCTTCATCACTCCTAGCTGGGAATTGGTAAATATTGTTGGCTGTGCCTGAATCCTTGATCTCATTGCTACATAGAGTTAGGAACCAGCCAGACTATCCGCCCACCAGCAAACAAAAAACAATTGTAACTGGGTAAAGCCTATGTTAACACTGGGGGACCACTGGGAGCTGGAAACTGTCCGGTCTTCAGGGCATTAGACCTACAAGGCTCACTTTACTCTGATGCTTCTATTCCTCTCTCCTGGTCAATTATCATCATCAGGAATACTTTATGGCCCCCAAGACCACTTGGTGGGCATGCCCAAATGGTGTACCTAGGCATTCCAATAAATTCCTCTGTGTGTGCTAGTGCACATCCTGCCCCAGGTGAAACTACATGGTGGGAAGAAGAGAGAGCACACTTTGAGATGAACCCCAGGCTTCAAGGCTCAAGAAGTGAGGTACATCTCTCCCTGTTCCACTTGTGGTTGGAGCCTATAGTGCTCAGGCAGCAGCCATAGGGACATTTACCCTTACAGTCAGTGATCGAACTTTAGAGAATTAAGTAAACAAGTGGACCAGGATTGTCTTATTTAGGATATCTATTGCTGTGAAGAGACACCATGACCATGACAACTCTTTTTAAGACAAACATTAATTAGGGCCGGCTTGTAGTTCAAATGTTTAGTCATTATCATCATGGTGGGAAACATGGCAGCATACAAGCAGACATGGTGCTGGAGAAGGAACTAGGAGTTCTACATCTTGATTTGTAGGCAGCAGAAGGAGACACTGTGCCACACTGGGTATAGACTTAGCATTAAAAAACTTAATGCCTGCTTCCACAGTGACACACTTCCTCCCACAAGGCCACACTTTATAATAGTGCCATTCCCTATGGGCCAAGCATTCACACACATGAGTCACTGGGGGTCATACCTATTCCAACCACCACAAGGACTTAAAGATATTAGAAGGCTCCAAATTCAGATTAGGAAAAAAAAGTAGACTCTTTAGTAGAATCCTTTCTGAAAGCCTAAGGAGCCTTAGCTCTTCCCTTCATGAAACTAGTAGGGTCATGTATAGCTTCTGGAGAAACTGGTTTCTATTTCAACCAATCAGTGAGAGGGCTCTGCATATGAATTGTGAGAGCATTCCTTCTGTAAGAAGGAATCCTCAGGCAAACACACTGCTAATGATTTGTTTGTTCTCAGTTAAACTTGTAGTGTTGTAGGGGTAGAGAAGTGAGGAAGGAATGGGTCAGGGAAAGGGAATTGGGAAGAAAAATGAGAACGACATCTCAGATCCAAAAGCTATCTGGTCAGAAGGATAAGACAGAACTTCAAATTGATTTCATTGTTCTGGCTCTCTAAAAAAAATGCTATGAGAAAATGCCTAGAAGGCATATTTTTCCCTGAATTCCTGGATTCAACAAAACACACTTTGAAGATCCAGCCTCTGGATTTTGACAATGTTTAGGCAGCAGGGCTGCTTGAAACTTATGTTTTTATATTCAAGTGGTGATGGCTTCCAAATTTAATAGTTTTATCATGCAACCATTTTTTTCTAAAGAAGGATAATTCCTTCCATTTTGCATGTCCTGTTTTTCATTAGGTTAGGACTCAACACAGCACAGATTAGCTTAGGAACATGAGGTGTGCTCTAGACAGAAAGAAGACAGATTTGCTTCAGCGTCTTTATTCTGCACAGGCCACCAGAGGGCGACGTTGCACAGACTAGCTGCCTCCATATCTGCTTTTGATCCCCACTTCCATTCAGTTGCTCTCTGTGTCTGGCTGAGTTCTTAAAACAACTGGTAAGTGAAGAAGTGAAGACAGCCAGCAGCCAGAAAGTCCCCAGGACCAGGACCACTTCTGCAGGCATAATTTATTTTATAATTTTATGTAAACAAAGACGGAGTCTTGTAGCATGTACGTTTTCCACCAGCCCGCCTGCTGGCAGTCTGGCATGCTGGCCCCAAATAACACTCAGAGACTCTGTATTTGATACAATCCTGTGGGCCAGTGGCTATTATTGTTAATGGGCTAGCTCTGTCTTACTTATCAACCCATTTCTACTTATCTAAGTATTTCCACGTGGCTCATCCTACCGGGGAGCCACAGCCGGCATCTTCTTTCTCCATGCTCTACCTCCTGACTCCTCCTAACTACTTCCTCTTTCCTCCTCCTAGTCTCCTAGCCCCGCCTATCTAGTTTCCTATTGGCCAACAGGGCTTTATTAATTAACCAGTATGAGAAACGTATTTACAGAATAACATCTCCCATCAGTGTCAAGTCAGCTTTGTGGCTTTTGTCTTCAAGAACTGGGAATGTCAGCCACTTCCCTGCATGTACCAAGCTTTTCCAGAAAGGCAGCAGAGGTGTTCAGCCATGTTTCCAGTGCTCATCTTGTACCTGGGGTACATTTTTTTCCTGGGTGAGTAAAACATCCTCCTTGTTTATGTATGTATTTGAGTCAGTGTTTTACTCACTTGAATTGTAGTAAGAATATTTTTCTACATGAAGACTGCATCTCACTTGTTGATTTTGCAGGAGACATCCAAGCACAGTCACTCAGCCTGATTCCTATGTCACTGTTTTCAAAGGACACTCTGTGGCACTAAGATGCAATTATTCCTATGGTGGAGCTTCTTACCTCTTCTGGTACATGTAGCACCATGGCCAAAGCCTTCAGTTTTTCCTCAGATACATTTCAAGAGACCCTGTGAATCACAGTGTGAATGGCTTTAAGGCTGAGTTTCAGAGAGTAATCCTTCCTTCCACCTGAAGAAAGCCTCTGTGCACCTGAGCGATTCTGCTGTGTACTTCTGTGCTCTGAGTGCACAGTGTCTGGGGCTACTGGGGGGGGCGCTGAACACAAACCTGTAAAATGCTGGAGAGGACTGTAGCTGATTGATATTGGATCATCCATGCTCCTGTAAATCACGTAAATAAAATTATTAGTTCTCCAAGATGGACTTGTCTGCAGTCATTGCTTTGGTCTGTCATTGGTGCTCCATCTGCTTCCAGGAAAATTGGCATAGCTGGGTTAAATCATACAATAATTCCTGAGGTATGTTTGCTTCCCTAACAGTTGTTTAGTAGACTTCCTTAATGATTTTTACTGACTGGTTCAAGTCTCTGGGAGACTTGAAGATACAACTTAGTTCCACATAAACTATGACTGCAATGGATGTCTATGTAGTGTACACTAGAGGGAGAAGTGTTGGCTTCTTCCTACTTCAGACTGAAGATTAGTGTTAGGAAGTGTAACAGCTTGTACCCACCACCGCAGGAGCCTTAGAAACACTCTCCATCTGTTTGGAAGCAGATGCAGAAATCCACAACTAACCAATGGGCCAAGCTCCTGTACTACAATCAAAGTGAGGGAGGAGCAAAAATATGAACAAAGGAGTCAAAACTATGATGAGGAAACCCACAGAATTAGCTGACCAAAGCTAGTGAGAGATCGATGACTCAGGTCTGACAAATGGGGAACCTGAATAAGAGCAAAGTAGACTCCCTTAATATAGGTTACAATGGTGTTTCTGGGACAATATCTGAGGCCACTGGCAGTGGGTCCAAGACCTAACACTAATGCACAAACTGACTTAGTGGAGCCCTTTCTATATGGAGACATACCATACCCAGCATAGACACAGGGGTAGAAAGGTGTCTTGGTCCTGCCTCAACTAAATGATGAGATAGACTTAGTAGACTTACAATGGGAGGATTTACCCTTTCCTTGGAGCAGATGAGAGGAGCGGGAAGTGGAGGGAGTGGGAGGAGAGGAGAGGGGGGAACTGGAGTTGGAATGTAAAAAATAATTTAATAAAATTAGAGAAAAATTAAAAAAATAAGTTGGCATAGCCGCAAAAAAAGATATTAAGCCTTTTACTAGATTATGCTAACAGATATGTTAATGAAGAAACATGTTTCTTAAAAATAAGAAAGAAAGAAAGAAAGAAAGAAAGAAAGAAAGAAAGAAAGAAAGAAACTGTCTCCATCTGTGATTTTAGTTCAGTCAACTTGTCTCAGGACAGAATTACCATGAAGAGAATCTCAATAAGGACTCATCTGGATTATGTTTGTGTGTGATCGTCTGTGGAAGATTTCGATAAACCCTGTAGGAAGATACAGCCTGACCATGGGCAGCACCTTTTCCAGATCTGCTCTGTACACTGAATGAAGTGGGGAGACTGAGTAGAGTTTGTCTTGTAAGCATTCTATGCTCTTTGTTCCTGATTATGGGTGTAGTGTGACAAGTTCACTCAAGCTTCTGTTCTGTGATTTCCATGCTATGATGGACTATAACCTGGCATTGTTAGGTCAAATGAATCCTCTACCTACTAAGTGCTCATG
This sequence comes from Cricetiscus sungorus, assembly GCA_030556225.1. Taxonomy (NCBI): domain Eukaryota; kingdom Metazoa; phylum Chordata; class Mammalia; order Rodentia; family Cricetidae; genus Cricetiscus; species Cricetiscus sungorus. Next base: position 356,865 of record JANBXA010000741.1, read on the forward strand.
CTTAGACTGTGTTGTCATAGCAACTGGAAGGGGAAGTGATGGGAGATGTGATTCTGTATATATGTTTCTCATACTGTTAATAAAGCCCTGTGGCCAATAGAAAACTAGATAGGTGGGGCTAGGAGACTAGGAGGAAGAAAGAGGAAGTAGAAGGCGGAGTCAAGATGTAGCCCAGGGAAGACGCAGGACGCCTGCCGCGCAGCTCCCCGATAAGACGACCACGTGGAAATACTTAGATAAGTAGAAATGGGTTAATAATTAAGACAGAGCTAGCCCATAAACAGTAATGGTAATTGGCCAACAGGATTGTATTAAATACAGAGTCTCTGAGTGTTATTTGGGGCACACGTGGTTGTGGGACCATGGCGGCAGAACCAGCGGCAGCCGGCGGGGAAACCTGCTGTAACGTAATGGTGTCAGAAGCGGGATTGAGAACTTTCATTTAAAACTTAACAAAAGCATAAAAAATAGTTTTTAGAAACAAGGGAACAGAGACTAGCAAGACTTCTTAGTAGCAGCATTTTCTCAGTTGGATTTGTTTTGCTGTAGACAGAGAGTTGCACGGCTCCTTTAAGGGAGGTTTCCAAAATTAGCATAAGAGGCAAAAAAGCCGGCTTGCTTTTAAAGAGCTCTGCTAACAATTCATTGGTGTATACGAGAGCTACAGTGTAGGTTTACACTGTGTTTTAAAAAATACGCTGGCTTGGGGGAGAAAAAGAAACGGGATTCAATGATTTAAAAAAGAAAAAAAGAAAATAGAATGAATGGGTATAATGGGACATGCCATTAATCCCAGCACTGGGCAGACAGAGGCAAGCAGATCTCTGTGATTTCAAAGTAAACCTGGTATGCAGTGACTTCCAGGACAGATAAAAGTTACACAGAGAAACCCTGTCTAAAAATATGTAAAAATAAAAGTAGAATAAATACAATAATAAAAAAGCCACGTAAAGATGGAAAACACAGCGAAACTTTGGATACTATACATGCTTCTGTTGTCTTTAAATTATTTGCTTGCTGAGAAAATAACAACTACTAATAAAAGAAATGCTGCTAGATTAATTCAATGTATATATTTTAAAAATGCTTTGACTCCAAAATTTAAGCCTAAGGACAAGCTACTGGGGAAAAGGATTTCTATTTTTGTTTCCACAGAAAATGAAAAGCTACAGATTCTTTACAGACTTATATGGTTTGATCAAGCCAGACCCCCTGAAACAGCTCCCCAGGTGATCCAACATTCAAAGCAGTTGAGACAAAGCCTTGCAGACTACTGCCAAGATTTCTTTGGACCCCCATGACAACGCCCTCTACCAGCAGGAAGTAGTTTGGAAAGAACGACGTCCAAATTCCCAAATATTATTTATAAATGTTTGTTTTCATTTAAATAGGCTTGGTTATAAGTGGCTCTAACCACAAACAATCTTTTTTAAGGTAAAAAGGGAATTATGGTATAGATATGAATACTTTGCTTTGGAATGGATTTTCTTTTATTGATACAATTTAAGATCAATTTTATGATATGTATTTTTCTCCTCTTGTTTAGGTATTGTGTTTGTTTAGCTCATTGGAAAATGTAATGTATAATTTAGTACAGATTATAGAGAGTTACTTATGATAGTCAAAGCTTGGAGTTAAGTTAATTAGGATTTCTAGATATGCAGAGATGTATTTGAGATGAATAGGCATTCTTCAAACCTTTCAAAGACCTACAGAAAATGGCCTTTAAAATGGTTTAGGGTTTTTCTTGACAGTGAGGCACAACTGCTCCTGGTAACACCACCTACAGAAGAAAGGAAGATGGACATTGAAGAAACACATTATGGAGTTTGCTTCTAATATGGCAAGACTAGCCATTTGGGCAAGGTACTGCTCTTCTGAACTGTTTGACTTTATGTTGTAGAAACTGGACATGCAGGACCCACAAAAAGGTGACTGCTGATGCAAGATGGACATTGCTACAGATTCCTGCTTCATGGACGAGGCTGCCAGACAGTCTACAGGACACAGAGAAAAATGACTGACACACTGTCAATACAGGTGGACAGTTTAAAGTTTCCTGCTTTGTTGAGGAGTCTGGACACACACTATGGCCTATGGGCTGAAGATGGAACATTACAGAAGAACTTCGGGTGACTGACCAGGCAATGATTTGTCTCTGTCATTTCTAGAGTTTATATATTATCCTTCTGTGGTCTTTGAAGGAGTTGAAGACAGATAGTTATGATTATAGTTTTTCTTAGTTAGGATTAAAAATAAGTTACATATAGGTCTTTAGACTGACAAAGATAGGATAGATGATATTTTCTTTAAGCCTTACAAAATGTTAATGGACTAAATATTGTTAACTGTGATTCTTATTTGATAACTGTTATATGGTATATTTTGCTATGTTAAGGTTAAACCCCTTCTTTTACTTTAGACAGAAAAGAGGAGGTGATGGGAGATGTGATTCTGTATATATGTTTCTCATACTGTTAATAAAGCCCTGTGGCCAATAGAAAACTAGATAGGTGGGGCTAGGAGACTAGGAGGAGGAAGAGGAAGTAGTAGGTGGAGTCGAGATGTAGCCCGGGAAGGAGCAGGAAGCCTGCCGCACGGCTCCCCATAAGACGACCACGTGGAAATACTTAGATAAGTAGAAATGGGTTGATTATTAAGGCAGAGCTAGCCCATTAACAGTAATGGTAATTGGCCAACAGGATTGTATCAAATACAGAGTCTCTGAGTGTTATTTGGGGCACACGTGGTTGTGGGACCATGGCGGCAGAACCAGCGGCAGCCGGCGGGGAAACCTGCTGTAACAGGGAAGTAGGATGGCATCCTTACACCAGCTCATGGCTGCTTTGTTAGATTTGGAGCACAGAGTAAAGAGACAAAAGGCAGGAAAAAGACCAGAGTCTGACCTCAACAGATGAAACTACTTCAAGCAGTGAAAGACAGGTACTCTTTCATGGGAAATATAGGTCTGCAAGGAAGGAATAGGTACTTGGACTTTATAGAGGGGATTGGGATGAGGAATTTGTGCAGTTCCAAGGGGCTACATGCAAGTCTGCAGCCTCTCATTCCTCATGCTGTCTGCTCATTTGAGGTAGACTATTGGGCTACTTACTGTGAAGGCTTTTATTTGTTTTTACATGGAAATAGAGAAAAACAAGAGCAAGATGAAATCACTCAGTGATGGTCTTTGGGATACAATAGCTGGTGCCTCCTCTCTGCCTCTTAAATATTGTGCAACTTTATTTTGTACTCAGAAAGATATAGTTTTTTAGTTGACAGGGGAGAAAACCAAGAGCCACTATAAATAAAAAGAAAATCTGAGCCTCGTATACCTTATTCAGAGTCTTTATTTGCCTAATTCATTCAGTGATGTGCAGTAAGAAGCATTCTGACTATGTTAGCACATTGAGAGTTTGTAGGGGGCTGCTGTTAATAGAAAAAGGAAAGAGACCTTAGGAGACAGAAACCATGGATGGGGTCAGAACTTTATGATGCAATCTACAACTTGAAAATAATTACGATTTTTAATGGTGTGTGTGTGTGAGTGAGTGTGTACATGTGCATGCATGCATGAATATGTGAGTGTATTTGTATTTGTGTGCATGTGTGTGTACGTGTGTGTGTACATGCATTCATGCGTGTGAGTGTGTGTGTGTGCACGTGCTCAAGTGCTGCATGTGTGTATTAATGACTGCATGTGATCTCAAGGGCAGAGACATGAATTTTCCAGGCTTTGGTATTAAAGGGTATTGTGAGTCACTTGGCATAGATGTTGGGAACTGAACTTGAATCCTCTTGAGAGTCTTACAGCATCTGTCAGTCAAATTCATTCCTTAGTGAATATATACTTCAAAAGCTTTGGCAGCTAGAGAGTGACTCCATTGAATAGCACACTATTCATCTGTAGACACACCATTTGTGCCTGTTCCCAGAGGGTGAGATTTAGCTCAATCTTTAGTGTCTTCAGAAACATAGTCACTCTGGGAGCACATAGTCCCAGACAGTGTGACTATGATTTTAAGGGAGGATATGGTCCTGTGTGACTATGACTTTATGTGAGGACATGGTCATGTGACAATAACTCTATGGAACTCTATTGGTTGTGCAAATAATGTTTATAGATAAAGATATGAAGCACAGTTGAGACAAAATATCTTTGGAAAGTACAGTATCAAAACAACATTGAGAGATATCAAAACAACAATGGAGATCAGCTCGGGAACAGGGTCCTACACAAGTAGTTTATAAATGCTCTCCCGAGTATTTGCTGAAACCTCTGTTCTTTTCCTTCATGGCCACCTGATTGCCAGAAGAAACTACATCTGTTCTCAAGGTCCATGCCTGAGAGATCATTGACTCCCATGGGGACCTCACTGTTGAAGATAATCTCTATACCTCAAAAGGTCCCTTCTGAGACTTGTCTTCTACCTATCAACTATTATCTATCTATCTATCTATCCATCTATTTATCTATCTAGTATCAATTTTTTTTCTTCTTGAGACAAGTTTTGTTGCACAGACAAAGCTTAAAGTGAGATTTGAAGGCATTTATAGTCTGGCCTTTCATGTCCTGGGATTTTTGTCATGTTCCACTATATTTGCATAGTTCTAAGTAAATGTGTTTATCCATGTGCACATATATTTTATGTGAAGTACAAAAATTTCCCCTTGAAAAGAGGGATTTGCCTCTAATCATTGTCCTTCTATCAATTGTCATTTATTTCCTATATTTGTTGTACTAGTAATCACATAGTAAAAGCCAATATTGCTACCACCACAAAATTATTAATTTTTCATTAAACATATCTGTTCAATGCATGTATTTGTGCCTAGTGTGCTTTAGGTGATAATCGAAAAGGAAGCATGCAAAGAGAATAAAATTGAAGCTTTGATAGGACATATCTCATTGTTGTCTTACATAGGGCTTTCATAATATTGTCATTATTTCATCTGAAAAATTACAACTATATTTTTCTCTTTAATTTTATTGCTTGATTTTTTTTTGAGACAGGGTTCCTCTTTGTAGTCTTGGCTGTACTGGAACTTGCTATGTAGATAAGGCTGGCCTCAAACTCACAAATATCCTCCTGCCTCTGCCTCCCTAGTTTTGGGGTTAAAAGATGTGCCATAATGCCTGGCAGAACTTCTTAGTTTTTAATACTACTGTGCCCTCATTCTGTCTCCTGCTTGTGGATCAACACAGGTATTAATTGATGATGGAAGATGTCTAGTTGGGGCATTGTCTGCCCTACTATTTAGTGACTTCATTTAGACTGCTTTTATGCATATGTATATTTTAGGATGCTTCTACAATTGTGTTTTCATATGTTTTTCAAATGGCCTTCAGTGTTAACTGTCCCTTTCAACATTCCCTCCTTCATCTTCTGTTCCATCCTCTCCATATTTAATCTTTCTATTTTATTTTTTCATTTGCCTCACTGTAACACTGCGTTCTATTTCTTCTTCCTAGGGTGACATTCTCTTCCCTCCTGATTCCCTATCTGAAACCTAATTTTTGTGATTATTTGGGTTGTACCATGCCTATCAAAAGCTTAAAGCTAATTTAACATGCAATATTTGTCTTTTGGGGTCTGTTACCTCCCTCGGGTTGATTTTTTTTTCTATCTCAATCCAATTACTTTCAAATTTCATAGCTTCACCTTTTAACAATGTTACACTCTTCCATTGTGTAGATGCACTACACTGTCATCATCTGTTCATCAGTTGATAGACATCTGGGATGCTTCCAATTCCTGTGTACTGTGAATAGGGCAGCAAGGAACATGGATGGGCAAGTGCCTTTGTGGTGTGGTAAGGTGCAGGATCCTTTGGGTATATTCCCAAGAGTGGTATAACATCCCAGCTTCCCAAGAAATCACCACACTGATTCTCATGGTTGTACAAGTTTGCAATACCATCAATAATAAATAAGTGTTCCCTTTCCCCAAATCCCCAGCAACTTGTTCTGTCATTTATTTTATTGATTTTGGCCATTCTGACATAGTTAAGATGGGAGCTGTCTTTACATGTACAAGGTCCTAAAGACTGACATATGCCTTATTATTAAACTCTGGGGAAGGCAGAGGGTAACATCCTCCCTCAGTTCAGCTTCTGCCCACCAGAGGGTGCAGTTTCCTAATGCAAGCTCATTTCCTGTGAGATTTGTATCTGAGGAGACTCACCCTTTCTCTGAATTAAGATTCCTTCAAGCTAAGCATCAAAACCATTTTCTAGATGACACTGAAAATGGACTCTTCTCCGGGCTTCGTGACTGTGATACTCCTCATACTCGGTAAGAAAAGTGATTTAAACAGAAAAGTCTTAAGCTTTAAGTTATCTAAGAGCATTATGCCCTAGATAACACAGAACTCACTCTCCCTCTCTCTGCTCTCCTTGCACTCTAGGAAGGACCCATGGAGACTCAGTGGCTCAAGCAGGAGGCCAAGTGACTGTCTCAGAAGGCGAGTTCCTGACAATAAATTGCACGTATTCAATCACAACTATCGCATACCCTGTTCTTTTCGATATCCTGGAGAAAGTCTACAGCTCCTCCTGAAAGTCATTACAGCTGGCGAGAGAGAAAGCAGTAGAGGTTTTGAAGCTACTTATGATAAAGGAGCAACCTCCTTCCACTTGCAGAAAGCATCAGTTCAAGAGTCAGACACGGCTGTGTACTACTGTGCTCTGAGTGACACAGTGGCAGAAACCACAGGAGAAGCTGAGCACAAACTGAGAGGCAGCAGGCTGCCTGGCTGCTGAGCACGTGCCTCTGAAATCCAGCTGCCTTCAGCACACCCTTTGTTGTGTGGCCTTACACTTCTCTGTTAGTGAAAAACCTGTAATAGTTCTCATGCCAGGCCACATAACTTCACAAACCTCTACATTGTTTATCACATCATCAGCAGTGAAAAGAAATCACAAAATGTTTACTCAAAGGTTTGGAGCAAGACCAGCTCTGACCCCAAGATGGCAGTGCTTGCATTGGTCCTGACTCCAGGAGCTGATGTGGGCCTCGGGTCTCTGGCTGGCTGTACTTCCTGGGAGTTCCTGTATGTAACAAGAAAGAGATGATGAAATAGGCAGCAACTTTGGAGCAGACTTGTGCAGAACAACAATGGAGAAGCATTGGAGTGCCTGCTGGGTGATTCTATGGCTGTATTTTCAGTGTAAGTTCGTGGTGGTTTTAACCAGGGGGCCACAGGAATCAAAGAACATTTTCTTAGAATTTGGGGGAAGGATATCCCACCTACCTTGGGATAGGTGGAGAGAGTAAACTATGCCTATTTTTAGGTCACCCGAGATTCACGTGGAGAGTAAAGGATACAAACTACAAGCACTAAGTGTGGATGGTTGATTTCTGAATTTTACACTGTTTTCTGAATAGGGCCTGCTGGCACGACCCAAGTGGAACAGAGTCCCCAGTCCCTGGCTGTCCTGCAGGGAGAGAGCTGCATCCTTCAATGCAATTACACTGTGCGTCCCTTTAACAACTTAAGGTGGTACAGACAAGACAAGATAGGCAGAGGTCTTGTGTCCCTGGCAGTTATGACTCACAAAGAGAACAACAACTCAAATGGAAGATTCTCAGCAACTCTGAATACAGACGCTCAGCACAGCACACTGCACATCACAGACACCCAGCTTGGGGATACCACCTCCTACATCTGTGTGGTGGGTGCACCGTGCGTGCTCCACAGACACTTGCAGCCAGCACCAAAACCTGCTCCTGGAGGCTTCAAGGAGGTATAGGGGACAGAGCAGTCTTTGTAACACTGTAGTTCCTTAGTAGGGAAGTGAATTTCCATTTGGGGGTGGAAATTTCCATTAGTCTCATTAGAAAGACAATTGTAAAACAATCTGAAAAGAAAGCTTGAGAACAATATTAGATTTTTGAGAGATAAAAACAATATCGGAAACAGAAAACCCTGGCAGCCACAATCAGGTGAGGAAATAGAATATTACCCTTTTCACCACAGTCAGAAAAAACAGCTAGAAAGTGGAGAACTCAATGAAAGGCGCTTAGAAATGCTAATCCATGGATCTGTATGTAAATGGCAGCCAGTACCACACTTTTGTGTCCCAGGAAAAAGGCTTGCACCAGAAATACACATGTAAAATGGAAGAAGGAAAACACTCCTAAGAATGGGTGTGTGCTAATGAGCTAAGGAGAAAATCCAAAACGCATCTTAAGACCCATAGAATCCACATTTATACCAGGCATATTGCCTCAGAGTTTTTGCACAATCCATGTTCCTTAGATAAAGTCCAGGTAAGGAAAGGCATTTGATCTTCCTTCTTTCTTATGTTAACCATTTACAAAGAGTATTCATAATTATTTTTTCCTATGATAAAAATACCTTCATTTTTTTTCATTTTTTTTTAATTTAAATTTGAAACAAGGTTGTTTTACATGTCATTCCCAGTTCCCTTAACCTCTAATCCTCCTCTATCACACAAACCAAACCCTAGCCCATCCTTTTTCTGCTCCCCAGGGAGGGTGATGCCTTCCATGGGGAGTCTTCAAAGTCTGTCATATCATTTGGGGCAGGTCCTTGTCCCTCACCCACAAATCTAGGCTGAGAATGTATCCTTCTATGTGGAATGGGCTCCCAAAGTCCATTCATATATTAGGGGTGAATACTGATCCATTACCAGAGACCCCATAGACTGCCCAGTCCTTCTAATTAACACCCACATTAAGGGGGTCTGCATTGGTCCTATGCTGGTTTCCCAGCTGTCAGACTTGGGTACATGAACTCCCTCTTGTTCAGGTCAGCTGATTCTGTGGGTTTCTCTAGCCTGGTCTTGACCCTTTTGCTCATTACTCCTCTTGCTTTGTAACTGAATTCCACAAGTCCAGCTAGTGTTTAGCTGTGGGTATCTGCTTCTGCTTCCATCAGCTACTAGATGAAGGCTCTAGAATGGCATATAAGGTACTCATCAATCTCATTATAGGGGAAGGGCATTAAAGGTAGACACTCCACTATTGCTTAGGTTGTTAGTTGGGCTCATCCTAGTAGATCTTTGGGCATTTCCCTAGGCCAGATTTCTCCTTAAATCTATAATGGCTCCCTCTATTATGGTATCTCATTTCTTAATCTCCTCTATATTTTCTCTGTCTCCATATTCCTGTTGCCTCATGCTCACTTCTCCACTCTTCTCCCCTTCTCTTTCTCCTAACTCTCTCTCCCCTCCCTCCATGCTCTCAATGTGCTCTGGAGATCTTGTCCTTTTGCCCTTCTCCAGGAGACCATGTATGTCTCTCTGATGGTCCTCCTTGTTTCCTAGCTTTTCTGGTGGTGTGAATTGTAGGCTGGTAATCCTTTGCTCTGTCTCTAAAATCCATATATGATAGAGTACATACTGTGTTTGTCTTTTGTGACTGGGTTACTTCACTCAGGATTGTTTATTCTAGTTCTATCCATTTGTCTGCGAATTTCAAGATTCCATTGTTTTGTTTTGTTTTTCTCCACTTAGTAGTACTCCATTGTGTAAATGTACCACATTTTCTCCATCCACTCTTCAGTTGAGGGGCATGTAGGTTGCTTCCAGTTTCTGGCTGTTATAAATAATGCTGCTATGAACATAGTTGAACAGATGTCCTTTTTGTATGAAAGTGCTTCTTTTAGGTATACACCTAAAAGTAGAATTATTGGACTTTGAGATACACTAATTTCCATTTTCCTGAGGAACCACCATACTGATTTCCAAAGTAACTGTACAAATATGCGCTCCCACCAGTAGTGGAGGAGTGTTCCCCTTTTTCTACATCCTCTCCAGCATAAGCTGTCTTTGGTGTTTTTGATTTTAGCCATTCTGATAGGAGTAAGATGGTATCTCAGTGTTGGTTTGATTTGCATTTCCCTGATGGCTAAGGATGTTGAACACTTTCTTTAGTGTCTTTCAGACATTTTAGCTTCCTCCACTGAGAATTCTCTATTTAGTTCTCTACCCCACTTTTTAATTAGATTATTTGGTGTTTTTGGTAACTAGCTGTTTGAATTTTTTTGTATATTTTAGAAATCAACCTTTTGTCAGATGTGGGTTGGTGAAGATCTTTTCCCATTTTGTCATTTTGTCTTGTTGACTGTGTGCTTTGCCTTTTCTAATGTAAGCATTTGTTAAGAAATCCATACATGTGTATCATACTCACCTACTTTATTATTATTTTATTTTACATGTCAATCCCAGTTTTCTTTCCATCCCTCCCTCCCTTCTTCTTACCCTCTCTCCCCCCTCACATGCACCCTGACCACCCTCCCCTCCCATCCGACCACCCCCATTCCACATGTAGGGCTATGCGTCCAGGTGGGGTCATGTGCACCAGGAATACATCCTGGTTCCACTCTCTGGGGTCCCTTAGACTTCTCAGTCCTTCTAGCTAAGACCAATCGCAGGGGGTCTGATCCCCCTCTTAGGTATATGTCTAAATGATCCACATCCATGCACCAAAGACATGTGCTCAACTATGTTCATAGCAGCATTATTTGTAATAGCAAGAACCTGGAAGCAACCTAGATGCCCCTCAACTGAAGAATGGATAAAAGAAGATGTGGCACATCTACACAATGGAATACTAGTCTGCAGTAAAAAATAATGGAATCTTGAAATTCGCAGGCAAGTGGATGAACTTGAAGAAACCATCCTGAATGAGGTAACCCAGTCACAAAAAGAGGAACATGGTATATACTCATTCATATATGGATTTTAGACCTAGAGCAAAGGATCACCAGCCTATAATTCTCACCACCAGAGGAACTAGGATACAAGGTGCATTCTAAGAGACTCATATATGGTCCCTCACAAAAGAGGGGAGGTACAAGTCCCCCAGAGCACATGGGAAGTGGGGGGGGAGTGAATGGAGAGAGAATATACTCACATAATTTCTATTTGACTTTCCTTTAATTCCTCACACATTTTCCTTACTCTATCTCAAACTCATGCCTTCTTCTTTACTGTTACACACACAATTTTTCCCATTTGTAGCACTGAGTCTTACTCTTCACCTCTCTAGGACTTCTTCCATTTCTCCCAGTAGCCCTTTTCAGTTTCCTGGTTTCTGTGGTCACTGCAGGTTGTGCTCTCACATCTGAAGATTCAAGTGGGAAATACAAATCAGACAGAGCATGTGATGCTCTTATCTCTGCACCAGGGTTACCTCACTCAGTATAATAGTTTTGGTTTCTGTCCATTTAATTGCAAATTTTATGATTTCATTTTCTTTACAGTAGAATAGTTGGTGTTTCTGCTGTCTCAACAGAAGTAGTGAGTGAGTTTCTACTGTGTCAAAGAGTGTGCTGCCCATGCTGGCTAGTTTTATGTCAATTTGACATAAGCTAGAGCTATCTGAAAGGAAGGAAACTCAATGAAGGAAATGTCTCCATAAGTTCCACCTGTAGGGCATTTTCTTAATTAGTGATTGACTGGGTGGGGCAGGCCAATTGTGTGTGATGCCATCCCTGGGCTGGGGGTTCTGGGTTCTGTAAGAAACCAGGCTGAGCAAATCAAGATGAGCAACCCAGTAAGCAGCATTCATCCATGGCCTCTTCCATCAGGTCCTACCTCCAGATTGCTGCCCAGCTTGAGTTTCTGTCCAGTCTTCCTTCAATGATGAACTACAGTGTAGTTTTGAAGTAAAAGTCAGATAAATCCTTTCCTTTCCAAGTTGCTTTGGTCATGATGTTTTGGTCATGGTGTTTCATCACATCAATAGTAACCCTATCTAAGATACTACCTTATCCTTCTAGGCTGCACCCTGATGGCATAATTCAGAGAAATGGTAGAGTAGTCATTTTGTTGGCAAACCAGATAAAATGTGTAATATACTAGAGATTCACAAAAAGCTCACTATTTTTATTTCGAGGGACAAGAAATATTCCTTGCCAATTGATAAGGTTGCTTTCTTTCTTTCTTTCTTTCTTTCTTCTTCCTTCTTTCTTTATTCTTTCCTTCCCCTCTCTCTTTCTTTCATTCCTTTATTCTTTCTTTCTTTCCCTTTTTTTGTAATGTCTTAGTCATACCTGAACCTCGTTCTATAAGTATGTTGATTTGAAAGAAAGTTGCTTTCATAGGCTCAAATATTTGAATACTTGGTTACAAGTTGGTAGAATTATTTCGGTAGAATTGGTAGGTGAGTGCTTATTGAATGAAGCCACTGGAAGTAGGTTTTGTAGTTCTAAAAGACTCATGCCATTCTCAATTAGCTTTATCTTTCTGATTCATTCATGTTTATCAAAATGGATGTTTTCAGTCTGTACTAGAGAAACTTATCCAGTGGGACTTGGCAAGACAGAGAAAAGCATCCAATTACACTAACATGTTAGAGTTTGATACAACAAACAGACCAAATGAAAGAGCCCAAAAGATGGCACAAGAAAGAGAGACTCACTCCTTTGTACACTCAGGAGTCCCATAAAAAGTCTAAACTAGAAACCATAGCATATACCCAAAGAACCTGATGAAAACCCATGCAGGCCCTGTGCATGCTGCTTTAGGCTCTCTGAATTCATATGTACTTTGATCATGTTGATTTAAAGGGTCTTGTTTTCTGGTGTCCTCCATCCCTTCTGGCTCTTACACTCTTTCTGCCCTCTTCTCCCTAATCTATGAGTAGAAATATGTGATGGAGACCTCTTATTTTTGGCTGAGTGTTGCAAGGTCTCTCATTCTCGGCATAATTTTGTCTATGGGTCTCTGTATTTGTTTCTATCTGCTACAGGACAATGTTTCTTTGGTGACAGCTGAGCAAAGCACTAATCTACGAGTATAGCAGAATGTCATTAGGCATGGTTTTATTGCTACATTTTTAGAATGATAGTATTTCCTTTTATCCTAGGTTTGTGGAGAGTAATATACAATCCTGACAACAGCCTTGGTTGGTTGGGGATTCCCATGGGGACCCTTTGGTCAACAACTTAATTATATATAATCCTATAACAGTACTGGAAGCTTCCTTTGCTGACAAGAGATGTCCAATTGGCACTATCTTACCCCATTATTTGGCAATTTCCCCCTAGGTCACCTTCATATATGTATGCATTTTAGGAAGCTTCTACTGTATGAAGTATCTATAATACTCCTCAAAAGGCCTTCAACTTTAGTGATCTCTTCATATATTCACTACCTCATCTTTTTGGCTCAAACAGCCCTTACACAGTTACATGAATTTATGTAATATTTTGGTATTGGTGAAATAAGTGGACCATGTTATGAAAGAATAGTGCTTGATTGCTTTAGCCCAACAGGTGCCTCCCTGAAGAAATGACCTAAAGGCCTTGCCTATATTTTATGTCACCCAGGACTCTACCAAGGCAGAGAAATCTCTTTGTGGAGAAACTAAAATGCTTTAGAATGCACTAGAATGATTTATCAACATACTTTATCACACAAGATAAGAAAAATGAAAGGTGGTCAGTTGACATGACAAGTCTGAGGCAGAGGAAAAGAAACAAAAACACACAAGAAGAAATAGAACAAAATTTTTGAGACCCACAGAACATTTTCTGACATAGAGACATCAATATTAATAGTTAGAAGAAAGACTGAGGGCAAAGAGAGTAGTTAAAGAAAGCTTGACCACAAATCTCTCCAAAATTGATGGAAGACAAAAGGCACATGTCCAAAAAAGCTCAGCATGAACCCAGAGAACAATGGCAATGAAACCAGCTCTGAACATCTGCAGAATGTCATTGCTGAAAAAATGATAGTGTAGAAAGCTGATATAAAGAGTGGCTGATAATGGATCTTTAGCAAGATCAATAATTTCTCATTTGAAACTGTGTCAGCCTGAAATTGGCAAAATGACATATATAAAGAGATAGAAGAGAAAAATATTGTCCACTTTTTGGTAAAAACCATTTAATCAAACTAAAGGAGAAATGGTGGCTTCCTTTACTGGACTTTCATTATGAGAAATCATAGAGACTACAGACAGTTGATGGCTTCTGAAGGAAAGGGGTGATCAATTTTCCTTTCCTTCTTTCCTTCCCTCCTTGCTTCTTTCTTTGTTTCCTTCCTTCTCCTTCCTTACTTTTCCTCCCTTATTTCGTACCTTCTTTCCTTTCCATCCTTGCTTTTGTTGCCTGTCTTTCTGCAACAAGTTCTCATTGTGCAGCCCTGGCTAGCCTGCATCTTATAGAGATCCACCTGCCTCTGCCTCCTGAGTGCTGGGATTAAAGGGGTGTGTGACCACACCTAGCCAGTTTTCATTAAGGAATTGATTGATCATAGGTTAACCACATTGCAATGGATAGCCCTGCAGCAGGGAGAATATGGACAGAACAAAACTAGATCAATTAGTTGTTAAGAAAAAATTTAAAAAGAAACAAAATTAGGGCAGTAAGGAGGTTGGGAAGGATCTAGGAGCTGTTGTGTAGGATAAAGGGTGTAAAAAGGATTAAAACACATTATGTGAAAATCTGAAAGAATTAATAAAATATATTTTTAAAATAAAAAATAATTGAAATCCTAAGGATAATAATATTTCAAGCTGAAATAAAAACAACAAATATTCAATGCTTGGAACCACATAATGGCTAAGATCAAAAACACTGGTGACCGCTTATTCTGGAGAGGATGTGAAAAAAGAAGAACACTCTTCCATTGCTGATGGGTGTGCAAGCTTGAAGGTGGTTTCTCAGAAAATTTGAAATAAAACTACCCCCAAGATCCAGAAATACCTCTCTTGGGCATATACTCAAAGAATGCATACTCATACCACAAGGGCATTTGTTCACCTATGTTCATAGCAGCATAATTTGTAACACCCAGAAACTGTAAACAACCTAGATGCTCCTCAACTGAAGAATGGATAAAGAAAATGTGGTACAATGGAGTATTACTCAGACATAAAATCAGTCCATAACCATAGAGAAGACAGGAAACAAGGACATTCATGGATCCCCACATACACACTTGGAAGAAAAATAGATAAGATTTCCTAAGTAAATTGGGAGCATGAGGACAGTGGGAGGGTGATGGGGAAGTTGGGAGAGAAAGAGGGAATGAAGTAGAATAACATGAGGGACCAGTAGGGCTAGTTGGGGGAAAGACAAAGAGGAAGAATAAGGAATAAATATACCTTAGGAGAGTGAGCCATTATGGCACTAGGAAATTTCCTAGAAATGCATAAGGATGATCCCAGTTAAAAATCTAAGCAATAGTGGAGAAGGAATTTTAACTGATCTTCTCCTGTAATCTAATTGATTACTACCTTAATTGCCATTGTAGAGCCTTCATGCAGTAACTGATGGAAGCACAGGCAGAGATCCACAGTTCAGCAGGGGCTGAACACCTGGAGTTCAGTTGCAGAGAGAAAGAAGCAATGATATGAGCAAAAGAGTTACACCTTGATGGGGAAACCCACAGAAAGAGCAGACTCAAGCAAGGGGGAGATCACCGACTCTGGACTGAGAGCTTAGGCGCCTGCATAAGACCAAACTAGGCCCTCTGAATGTTGGTGACAGTTGGGTGGCTGGGCAGTTTGTGTGGACACAGTTGAACCATTATTTATCCCTACTGCATGAACTGGCTTTTTGTAGCCCATCCCCTTGGATACCTTTCTTGGCCTATTTCCAGAGAAAGGACATTGGTCCTGTCTCAAGTGATGTGACAGACTTCTTAATTCCCCATGGGAGACCTCAAAGCTCTCTGAGGAGTGAATAGAGGATGATAAGGGAAGATGGGAGGGAGAGTGAACTAGCATTGGTATGTAATATAAGAATGTTTAAAATAAAAAAGAAAGGTGTTTGTTTTTAGCAGATCTTTTGTCACTGTCAGTATCTACAAGATGGCAATCACTTCTCAAAGACATGGGGGACCTCTCAAGTGGATTTGAGTGAGAGAGTTGTGGGGGGGGTTGCTGGGGAAACAAGGGTGGTAAAAAGAGCTTTGTTTCCTACTTGGTGGCACAGAGTCTTGATGTTTCCTGAAGGGGAAGCATTACAAACGTGAAACTATTTTTTTTATTGGTTTAAACTCTGATCTTCAGTGAAGAGAGAAGAGAGAATGAAGAAATCCTGGAGTGTTTCACTGGTGGTCCTGTGGCTTCAGGTTAATTGTGAGTTTTGGCATCTCTTCTGGATATAAGGTGTCATATGTGAAGTTGTTGTCTACTCTAGGACAGTGGTAGAAACACAGATGTTTTTCATCTCTAGTTAAGGGTAGGAGGCCCATGGAAGAGCCACTCTGGGGTGTCTGCATGCATATACAACCAGTCCTGTGTGTCTGACCTTTGTCTTTCTGCACAGGGGTGAGCGGCCAGCAGAAGGTACAGCAGAAGGAGCGATGTCCCAGAAGGAGCGATGGCCTCTCTCAACTGTACTTACAGTGATCGTAGTATTTCTGATTACTTCTGGTGGTACAGAATGCATCACAGGAAGAGCCCTAAGGCTCTGATGTCCATTATCTCCAATGGTAAAAACGAAGAAGGCAGATTTACAGTTTACCTCAATAAAACCAGCCTGCATGTTTCCCTGCACATCAGAGACTTGCAGCCCAGTGACTCAGCTGTCTACCTGTGTGCAGTGAGCACACAGTACTCCCCAGGCACCTGCAGCTTGCACACAAACCCACTAGGCCCAGCAAGGCCTAGTGAAATGTACTTATTTTATGAAAACATCTCATCCTGAACACACAGTGCTCTAAGCTTCATGTTTCCTATTCCTTCTCATCCTTCCTGCCCCCCCCCACAACCTACTGAATCCCATTAGTGTTGCTCATATGCTTAAAGGTGTGGGAACATCTACTGATACATGGGCATCCTACAAGTGGCCACCTTCCTAAAGAAAAATGACTCTCCTGTGTCAGCAGTCATCAATTGTCACTAGCTCCTCAGCAAGCAAAGGGGCCTTAAGAGCCCCTTTCACTCCCATGCTTGAATTTTAAGCTGTCTTAATTTTGTGCATATCTGGTTCAGGTAACCACAGCTTCTATGAGTCACTTGTGCAATAACCTTGTCGTGTCTGGAGAACAGTGCCTGGAAGCTCTTCTCCCTGTTTTCTAGGTCTCACTATTTTTTGTTTTGTTTTTACTACTCTTTCAAGAGTTGTAAAGAATGCCGAATGGAAAGCTGGTAGAGTTGTTTCATTTATGGCTGAGCACTCACAGTCTCTTTTTCTTAGCACTTTGGTCATTTTCTTTATCCTTGGGAGTCTACATGTTTTATTAAGTCCCTTCCCTTCTGGCATTTTCCTAGCTTTGGAGAGGCTGATATAGATGTCCACTTAAGTTTGACACTCAACCCTTATACTCAGTACCTTGGATGGTTGTGCATCTCACTGAAAATAAAGCTTCTTCAACCAAGTAACATTACCCAATTGCTGGCTCTTGTTTTAACTTAGTCACATTCCTTCTTTGTGACTGGAAGATATACTTTGACTCTTCATTTGGATGATTATATTATCAGTGTTTCTTCAAGACAGTGTATCATAGATTGAGCCTCAGATCTGGTCATACCTCTGTGAATTTCCACAGGGATGCAGGCACAAACACTGGCCCTTACCCTGTTGAGCCCATGGCAGAATCCTTTTACTGCTTGGAGCCTGAGTCAAAGTTCTCATATATACTTTTGGTTTGTATTAGTTTCCACCTTGCTAAATTTGTGCAGACAGATCCAATTCAGTTTCTTTTTTGTAGTCTTTCAATATTCTATGTATCTCATGCTGCTATTTCTTCTTAGTTATGAGTATACAATTGTTTACCAGCACTAGGGACACCTGACAGGCAGAAGTAGCTATGTCAGTCAGTGATTATCAGCTATGAGCCTGCCAAGATCAGCATTTAAGGGAGCACAAGTCAGAGGTGGATAGAGGGAGACTTTAACAAGCTCTAAATGGGTGGGTTATTCCTAAACATCACATGGCCATCTCCTAAGTTGGGGCATTCATAGAGCATATGGGGCTTCTACTGGTTCAGCCTGTGATCACTCAGAGAACTAACCAATCCTGACATAATTACACCAGCATTTGCCCAATCTTTTCCATAGCCCTGTAAAAAATCCTAGGCAAGAAGGGTAACAGCTCTCTCCTTTCTGAAATCATTCTCCCTCAGAATTTTCTCTCACTTTTTCTTAATTCCTCACTTTTCTATAACTCTCTTAATAAAGATTTCCTTGTCTCTGCAGACACACACACATGAGAGTCCACATCTTTTACCTTCAATAATAGATCACAAACTCAGAGCCCCTCTCCCAGGTTAATCTTTGGTGAATGTCAATGTCAGATCCTTTGGTCATGTACACCTGAGTTCTGAATGGGACAGCAATAAAAACAAAAAGTCAAAAAATAAACTAACCAACCAACCAACCAAACCCATAGATAGTAAGAAGACCTCTACTCGAGTAGATTCATGGTCTGTTCCTGTCTGCACACACACAGCTGTTTGCTTTTGTACTACAGATGGAGTTTCTTTTTTATCGTAACCTGTCACTATAATGCAAACCCTCTGAGCTGCATCCTACAAACTCTAACTATGGACAGAGTTAGCACTTATGTCTTCTCATGAAGAAAGCTCTGCTATCAATAAAACAGAGGAACACTTTCAAACTTGTGACTTTTAAAAGTACCTTTAGTTGAGAAAAATGCCATGAGTTTAAAATAAAAAGTTAAAATGCTAGGCTCAGTTCTGGCCATTCTTACACACATGTCTTCAAGTGTAGAGTCCTAGTATTTCTTCACCTGCAATTTAGAATTCAGATTAGCAATCACAAAAGATTTTTGATGCTCCAATGTCAGAATAGGGATTCTGGGATCCTTGTGGAGTATGAGGAAGGACTGCCCAAAACTGAAAGTCTCCAAAGGCTCTGTGTGTGGCCTCATGGTCTTGATGGGTCTTTGAACTTCTGAGATGAGTCTTGTGTTCTTCTAATTCCAGGAAGTTCTGACTCATCAGGTGTTAAAATGAGAAGGATTCTGAAATGTTAAGATTTTAAAGTAGGTATATTTATATTTAAATACAGTCTAGAATCTATCTTTGCTTTTATGACTATCCAGCATTCCTCAGCAGATATTTACTCCTCCTGGAATCTCAAACATCCAGTGGTAATTGTTTTTACTTAGGCTTGGCCCGTGTATGTTCTCACCAGCCTCACAAGGCTCTCGGGGACTTTGACTCGGCTGTACAGTGACTGCCACCCCTAGCCTTTCTTTGAACCTCACATCAAGGCCTGAAGACCAGGGGTTGTTATGTTCTTCATCATTTCACAATGAGCACTATGCAGATGATACTGAGTTCTGATGCCAGCTTCCCACGTAGCCGGCCCCTTTTTATCCTTGCTGCAGTGAGTAGCTACTGCATGCCTAAGTGGATAAATTGAGGAAAACACTTCCTAGCATTGTCTTTTTTTTCTTGAAAGTGTCAAAAGAGACTATTTTTCCAAGAACCTTTTCTCTAAATGAGTCTTCTATGTTCCTACTCTGAGGTACCTTATCTTCCAGGCAGTATTTCTGTCATTCCAGTGAAAAGCTCTAACTTTTCCATAATAGCACTACTCTCCATAATAATTATAGTTGATTTTTGCTCGGACCTGTTGTGCTTGATGCTTTAAATTGTTTATATTTTTAATTTTTTTCCCTTTCTCTCTTCATTCTCACTAAAAACAGCGAGCAATCATCTACTTAAGGCCTGGATGTGTGGCCCCTCAATAAGCAAAATAAATAAATAAATAAATAAATAAATAAATAAATAAATAAATAAATAAGTGTCTATTAGTGAGCTTATCACATAATAACAGCACAGCACCTGATATAGCTCTGCTTGCAGCATTGTATTGGACACCATTAAAGGCCATTAGACAAGATATCCACTGAAGAACAACCAAATCTGACTTGTTAACTTATGTTTCTCATTGTTTACACAAGAGGCAAATGTCTTTTGAATTGAGTTCTAAAACTGCACACATTTCACACTGCCTTTACACTCTGATAGATGAAATCAGGTGAGGATAATAAACAGATCCATGCGATGTTAATTCAGATTTGACTCATAGAATTGTAAGCATCTCATACTAATTATTTAGAAAATTACTTTGCATTTAGAAAATTACTTTGCTTCATATTTCCAAGTAATTGTAAATGTTAAAAACAAGATACATGTTAAAGCTAGTTTGTGTTCAAACAGAACTTCTAACTTCTGCTCCAGATGCTAAACATATTCACTTATATCAAACAAAGCTAACTTGTTAAGAAGAGGTATTTTTGACTATGCATATGTGCACATGAGTAGAGGTGGCTAGAGAAGACAGAGGAGATGGAATACAGGCATGTCCAATGTGGGTCCTGGGGAATTACACTCAGATCTTTTGTAGTAGCAGAAGTGCTTTTATCCACTTAGCCATCTCTTTATCCCACAAAGCCAACTTTATATGACACCTGAAATGTTAGTTAAGACAATGAGCTCAAAATGCCAAAAACTTGTATGGAGTAAAAATCAAATTTTCTTGTTTTTAAGCAATATTATAATGCCTATGATGAGTGTGTATGTTTGTGTAGTGAATGTATGTGGTGTGTATGAACTTATATATGAGTGGTGTTTATTGCAGTTTAATAAGGATCAGGATAAAGAATTCGGCCGAATAGATGTTTATTAAGGGAGAAATAACTCACAACATAGGCAGATGAACACAGCGGGCTCCACAGGATCCTAAGCCTTCCAGCATCCACCACCAAAGAGAGTGGCCCAGACCCTTTCCCAGCCTTTTCCCCCAGGTCACGTCTGGCCCTGTCTCCACCCCCAATGGGCGTGGCCTAAGCCACAGGTGCGGACAAGGTGAATATCTTGCTACAATTCCCCTTTTAGTCTAAAGAAAAGATTTGGGTTTGATACAAAACTATATACAAAACAGTGAATAACAAGTGTGCTTTAAGAAAAGGAAAATCGAGAACACAATGACCTACATATCTAGTCCTAGGGTGAAGACATAATAGAGTTTACAATAGAGTTATCCTAAGCTAGGAAGCTTAAGTCTAGTACCTAATATATCTAACTAGGAAGAGAGAATAATAGTTGTGATAGTTTAATCTACATCCTCATCAAGACCTGAGAAGGAAAATAGCAATACTAGGGTAGATAGGAAGTGTGAATGAGCAACTTCCAAAAGATGCAGCGAGGACAGATACAGCAAGCTACCTGGACAGTCACCCAAGGTCTCACAGCAACGCTGGTAAAGCTAAACCCCTTCTTTTTATTTTAGACAGAAAAGAGGAGATGATAGGAGATGTTATTCTGTAAATATCTTTCTCATACTGGTTAATTAATAAAGCACTGTTCGGCCAAGGGGAAAGCAAGATAGGCGGGGCTAAGAGACAAGGAGGAAAGAGGGGTCAGCATGTAGAGCCTAGAGGAAGCAAGACACCAGCTGCTGCAGTGCTCAGATAAAATGACCACATGGAAATACTTAGCTAAGTAGAAATGGGTTAATCATTAAGATAGAGCTAGCCCATAAGCAATAATAATAACTGGCCAACAGGATTGTATCAAATACAGAGTCTCAGCTTGTAATTTGGGGCTCGCATGGCAGCCGGCGGGGAGAAACAAAGAATGGGACCAGGCCACGGTGGGAAAAACCTGCTTGTAACAGGTGCTTGTATATGTGTGTGTGTAGTTTGTGTATTAGTGTTGCCAAGAGTGTGATGGCTAGTGTTTATTCTCACATAACTAGACTTGGACTCACCAGCAAGGGTTGCTCCTATACATTGCTCTTCTCAAGTATTTGGTCATAGTGAGGAGGAAGGAACCTGTTCACTATCTCAGCATGATGGCCAAACACATTAAAGATAAAAGCAAACATGCCTCGGTAATATTATTATTGTTGATTTTGACGCTGTTTGATGGGCTGTCATTGATAGTAACAACATAATGCACTTGTATAATATACCCAATTACACAAGAAAAAGCAACAGTTGAGAATAACTTACTTTCAACAATATGATCTTTCTCCTTATGTTTTTATTTAGGACAGTTAGCAAAGGTTCACTTCCTAAGGAGCAGCTACTTTTATAGGTTTTTATGGTAATGCTGCATTCTGAGCTTCATGCTTGATTGAGCTTTACTGCCCAGCCTGATGCTACCACTTCCAGATAAAACTATCAGTGACTCACCCCTAGTTTTTGGTTCATTGTCTTAGTGGCTTCCCTGCTTTAAGGACTCTTCCCCATAATCTATGCCATACTTTGAAGAATAATGTATCATCATATAAAGTATAACATCAACAAGATATGAGGTATGCATGACAACCTAGAGTGGCTTTTCTGCCTGAGAAACTAATATCAAATCTCTTAGTAGGGCCTTCAATCTCTCTACCATTTGCATTAGCCTCTGTGCTTCTTCACATTAAGTTTATGTCAATATAGAGGTGAGGAAATACACTGTAATATGAGCACCTCTGCCTAGATCCCACTGTTCCAATGCTGACAGAGATTGAATGTTTTACTCTGCTCTCTCCCTTCCCTAGAAAGCATCTTAATAATTTGCCTCATGAATTATCCCTGGTTGGGACTGGAGAGATGTTCTTGGATAAAACAATTCCATCTCCAGCACTGCTGGGTCAGATCACAACATAGTGTTTGTATTTTCCCAGTGTATTCAGTGACCACTTCTGGCACCATGAGCACACACACACATATATGTACATAAAGAGTTTTAGTGGAATTACCCTGTAATGGGACAACAATGCCCCTATTAGACAACATAGGA
This sequence comes from Cricetiscus sungorus, assembly GCA_030556225.1. Taxonomy (NCBI): domain Eukaryota; kingdom Metazoa; phylum Chordata; class Mammalia; order Rodentia; family Cricetidae; genus Cricetiscus; species Cricetiscus sungorus. The sequence continues at coordinate 379,554 of JANBXA010000741.1, forward strand.
TAACACACACAAAGCTAAGTGTCAGGAGCGGATTACTTCCTGTTGACTAGTTTGGTTCCATGTACCTCTCTCTATTATGAGATATTGTCAATACTGTTGATCACCTTTGATACTTGATGGTAAGAACCTATTGAATAAGTCAAAGAACATGGAGTATTAAGCTGATGCTCACCTTGACATTTCATTCTTACTGGATAGCTTTAATAGTGCTAAAATGTGCTATTCATCCTGCTGGAGGAAAGGATGAATTGTGAGTCTTTCTGATTTCTGAATTTCATTAGCTCAATAGTGGCACAAATGTCATGGGAATAACCAACTAACTTCTCATTCAATTTAAGGTCTGCTTCAATGCCTGAAACCCATATGTGTCACCATTTTGGGGACTATGAACTTGTGACTAGACAAGACATAGACCCCGGGAGAGAACCTATGACTATTACTCTGATAAAGGGACACATTATTAGATCAACTTCTAATGAATTTTTGTTATAAACACACATTGGTTCGTCAGTCAGTCTTCAGAGAATCTTCTTGATATATAATGTGGTGATTGACACAGAGAACTAGAATTCACTATGCTGCAGAGAAAAGGCTGTAGCACAGTAAGATCCATATAGGACAGTTCCGTCACACACCCTCCTCCCCAGGCCAGAGGTCACAGTGGAAGATGGGTGGAAAGACTGTGAGAGCCATAGGTAGGGGATAACTACAAGAAAATAGTGTTTTTTGAACACAGCAGGGCACCTGCACACAAGAACTCACCAAGGTCTACAGCATATGTAAGAATTATGAAGGATCACTCAAGACACAGTCCCAGCAAGCAGAGGGAAGGTGTGCATTCCCACCCTTATCTATGGAGGTACTGGCAGTTTGTAACAACTGGAAAGGAGATTCAGATTTCTTTAGTGACGCAGCCCAGGGTACATATATCACCCTCCACTGAAGGCTTCACATCCAAGGATATGTTGACACTACAACCTGTAATGCAAACCTTAGGGGATTTATTGTAAATGTGAGTGGAACAAAACTGGGCTGGTAGTGAACAAAGAATGGATCTGACTGGAGTGGAAGAATAAGGTGAGTATAATCAAAATATATCACGTAACATTCTCAAAAACAATAAAATGAAAAAAGTCAATAAATTATATCAGGTGTGTGTGTGTGTATTCTTTTATGTAAATTCATCACCCTAAATATCACAGGATACATATAGTTCAGTAACCCTGATGATTTCAGGCATGCTTTGTGGACACAATACTTGCCTCCTTTGGGTGAGGTTTCAAGTTTATTCACAATGTGTTGTGCAGACATCTGTGATCCAGGTTGAGGGGACACCAGCAGATGGCGCTACCCCTTCAGATGTGGTTAATGTCTCAGCAGGTGGTGGCTTCACATGACAGACTGTCACTGTGCAGAAGGAGGTCCTTGTTATGAAGAGTTGCAATAAGATCCTGAGACTTGTCCTGTGAGTTTGGTGAACTCAAGAACCAAGTGTCACTGTCTCCTGTGAACATGCTGCCTGATGTCTGTTCAGTTCTGCTCCTCCTCTTGATACTCAGTGAGTTACATTTACCTAAGTGTTGATGACATCGATTTCTTACAGCTGTGGGAATCTTTATATTCTTCCTCACATAGCAAAGTGATCCCTCCTTATTTATTCATCTATCTATCTATTTATTTTTCAGAGTGGAGCAAAGGGGATTCAGTGACCCAGACAGAAGGCCTGGTTACTGGCATAGAGGGGTCACCTGTGAGGCTGAACTGCACTTATCAGACTAATTTCGCTCCTGTGGTTTCCTGGTACATGCAATATCTCAACAAAGCCCCTCAGCTCCTCCTGAAGAGCTCCACAGACAACAAGACTATAGAGCAGCAAGGGTTCCACGCCACTCTCCATAAGAGCAGCAGCTCCTTCCACCTGCAGAAGTCCTCAGTGCAACTGTCAGACTCTGCCCTGTACTACTGTGCTCTGAGTGACACAGTGAAGGAGATGCAGGGGAAGCTGCACACAAACCAAGGTGCAGGAGGACTGAGGGGAGTGGCCCTGTGAGGGAGGGCTGTGAGACTTCCCTCAGTTGGGTTTACCTAGCATTCTGAAAAACAGCAACAAATCTCAGGCCAAATTCCTAGAAACCTAGGAATCTGTGGATTTTCTGACAGCATAAGAAAGAAGTCATTGCCAGAGACAGTATAGGATTTAATCCGAAGAAATACTGAGTGGAGGATATCTCACAGAAAACACCTCCAGGAAAATCTGGACATGGGATTTAACTTTACTGCAATGTCTTACAAAACTTAATGCTTTAAATTCTCCAGTAATCTTCTGCTTTTACACCACAAATTTATGACTAGATGAGGACCATAGGCTCTAATCTTTAAATATCTGCTTTGGTTGCACTCCAAAATAATTTAGATTCTTCCTTTGATTTGTGCATGTTACAGAGATTCAGCCTGACTTCTGGTCTCAGTTACTGTTCTTTTGCTGTAAGAGACACCATGGCCAATAACTCATAGAAGAAATCATTTAATCAGGGGCTTGTTTACAGTTTCAGAGAGTAAGTGATGATGATCATGTTGGATAATATGATCCAGTCAGACATGTCCCTGGAGCAGTATCTCAAAACTTACATATGACCAACAAGAGACAAAGTGAGAGACTGGGCCTGGCTTGGACTCTTTGATGCCAGAGGCCACCATTAGTCACACACCTCTTCTGACAAGGCCACACCTCCTGATCCTTCCTAACAGACCACCAGGTCATAACCAAACATTCAGCTATCTGAGCTTATAGGGCCATTCTCATTGAAACCTTCAGACTCCCCAACAGCATTCACTTAGTGAAAATACTCAGGAAACACAGGTGTTGGAACTCTAAAGATGATGCCCTAGAGGCTGCTCCTCCCTTTTCCTACTTACTATGTAGGGGGAGCCTGGTCATAAAAGTCTCTATCCAGAAAGGTTTCCCCTTTAATGTCTGCTCTTATAGGGCATTGCACTCTGCTTAAAACCTGAGGGCATGGTGGCATCACTCACCTGGGAGTGGAGGTAGATAATCTGATAATTTTTCTGCAATGTAGGGAAGGAAGCCAAGGTTTTGATCCAACTCAATTCTGGAAACAAAATGTTGGTATAAAATACAAACCTCTAGTACTCATATTTATCTCTCTGTAAAGGAAGAAAGATCTGAAATCAAGGAACACGTTTATGCTATCCTACTTTAGATTGTTCTTCCTTAGATATCCCTCAAGTATAATTTTTATTTGCCAGTTGATGATAAAGAGAATGTAAACATATTTTGGATCTGGCTGGGGTGAACATTGAGTTGGACTTACTCATGTGACTCACTGTCTCCTGATTGTACACATTGGTGTATTCATCAAGATTTCACAGCCTTTAGCTAATGGTGTTTCCATCATGACTATTTGCCACTTGGTTATTTAGCTCAAAGTCATGTCAGCTTGAGTTATTTATAGGAATTTTCCAGTATTGTAATCTCTATCCTCCCTCTCTGACTGCTTCCAATGTTCTTTTCTGTTCTCACTGTTCCCTGCCACCACCCTGTACACTCTGACCTCTCCAAAGAGGATTCTGTCCTTGTGTTCTTCCTTTGACACAAATTTGTCTCACTGAATGCTTCAGGTTAAGGTCCTTAATGACTTTGCTTCACTTTGATTGATAACAGTAACACACATAAATAATACATACATACATACAAACAGAGAGAGAGAGAGAGAGAGAGAGAGAGAGAGAGAGAAATAGAGAGAGCCTTATTTGTATAAGTTAACACTCAAAATACCTTGCTGGAGAGAGAATTGTGAATTGTGGTAATAGAATTGAAATGTTCCTAACAACTGCCTGTTACGAGCCGTTTTTTTCTGCCAGCTGCCTGGTCCCACTCTTCACCTGGTCCCACTGCCATGCCAGACCCCAATAACAAGTAGAGACTCTGTATTTGCTACAATGCTGTTGGCCAGTTACCATCATTGTTTATTGGCTAGCCCTGTCTTAATGATTAACCCATTTTTACTATTATAAGTATTTCCACTTGGCTCATCTTACCAGCCAGAGCACCTGGCCACATGCTGCTCTCTCCAGACTTTCCATGTTGACTCCTCCTAACTAATTCCTCTTTCCTCCTTGTCTCCTAGCCCCGCCTATCTTTCTTTCCCATTGGCCATAGTGCTTTATTCATTAACCAGTATGAGAAACATATTTACAGAATAACACCTGCCCCCTGGTGTCCATGCATGACATAGTCTCTTCCTCTGGGAGGACCTTGAATATGATCTGTAACATTACTGAATCATGTTGTATTTACGAGAAATGCAAAGGGACCGCACAGGTAACTGAGTCTCTTATCAGTTTGATGATTGTTGAATTTGACTCTGAGTTCATCAAAGTGAAGATTGTCTATAGCAGGCTTGCAGACTTTTTAAAATATATTTATAAAGTTTATTGTAATTTATACTCTCTAATTTACTGTTCATGGACTAACATAGTTACATCATTCCTAGCAACATCAATTATATCTTTTGCTCAGGCATTTTGGTGATGTTGTGTAGAACTTGGGGTACTATGTGTGTTCTGATTACTATGTTTTTAATACTTGAAATGTGTAAAAATTCTGTAATTTTGTAAAATATAGGTTTCTCCAATTTCAGTTCATAACTTTATATTCTTTTCTAAAACTCACAAGTCTCTGCTTAGAAAGCATTAAGCTTTTTCTGTGCATGAAATTTACACTCAGAAGTTAGCAAAGACAGAGGTAGGCCACTGAAGTTATGAATTTATTTCTTAACTGGACCTCTAGAGGACACCCCATTCTAAAAAGTAAATGTTGTTTACATATGTTGGGATAAACTCACAGAAACCTTCCTTCTCCCCCAACCCTGCCATGAAGTCTACTCTGAGAGTCCCTCATGCCCTTTTGACATTACATTTCCTATGTTCAATTATCCTACCTCTTTCCCTTAAGCCCCATTTTCTTGTCCTAATCCCCCCCCTCTAATTTCTTCTTCAGGAGAGGGCAATATAGTGGGTTATGGGTGGAGTTGTAGGGGGAACAGGGTGGTGGTATTGGATATTATCTGAATACATTATATACATGTATGAAATTGCAAATAGTTATTTTTTGTAAGCCTCTTCCAGTGTTGCAATAGGTGTTCTGACTGAACATACTTCATGCAGATGCCAGATGCAGGACAAAGGAAAGACAATATCTCCTCTTCATTGTCCCTCCATTGTCCCTAGGATGAAGGTATCTATACTTCTCTACACTCAGAGCAACCACTGTCCATCTTTCCCACTCTTCAGGATGTATCCTTTCCTGAGAATCTCCAGAAAAGAGTGAGCTGCTTCCTGCCACCTAGGTGATCTCGCTGTGTCTCCTGGGGCTCAGAGTAGCCCTGCTGCTCACAGTCACTCTGCTTTAGGCCCTCGTACACAGAAAGAACACTGAGCTGCTTCACTCTGAACAGAGATCACCTTAGTGTGAGTCCCCCACACAGCGCTGATGTTACAGAAGGACGCAGTGCTCAGCCTACCTGATGGCTGCATCTGTGCATCTGCAGCAGCTATTCTGAGGAGGAGAAGCAACTACTCACCCCTTACTCCTCAGTGTCTCTTCCTGAATGTGCAACACCCTAACCTGGGTCTATGATGCCTCCTGAAGCTCACACCAGGAAGCCAGCCTGTCTCAGGCATGGAGGCCTTTCAGACTGAGTGTGGAAGGATGGAAACTCCTTCCACCTGAGCATCCTCTGACAGCTGGTCTGAGGGAGCTTGGTATCCCTCTGCCCTGGATCACAAGTGCAGATCTGGACACTAACCACCTGACTCTGAAGAGTAAGAGACCAGGGTCATAGTCTCAGGTACTTAGGAAGTTGGCACATTTCATAAAAGTAACAGCAAAGAGAAATTTGAATCTTGGGAAATGTTCATTTCTATGATATATATCTTATTCGCCTTTATTTGTTTCCCATTTTTCAAAGAAATGATCTGATTTGTCCTTCCTTCAGAAGAATTTTGACTCCAGTTTTTTTTTAAAAAGTCCTTCACAATATTGTCCTACCTGAAACAAAATTTTTATCAAATTATTACCAAATTCTACCAAAATATCTAGCAAGTCATTAGCTGATCTAATACTCTTTGGAACAATGATGGGCTGAGATGGCATAAGGTTGGGTGTTGGGAGATATTTGATCACACTCTGTGAAGATGTTTCTCTGTCATCCCTTACCTGACTAAGGCATCTTCTGAGTGATTTAATAAAGAGCGTCCAATAGCTGTAAGAGGATAGGCAGAACATCCAGGCAGAGATAGGAACTCTGGGAAGAATCTAGCACAGGGGATTAACCAGTGAGACAAAGAAGAAGTCAGACCTACAGTATAGAGGAGAGGTAATGAGCCACACATCAGAAAATAAATTTGTATAAAAGGGGTTAATTTAAGTTTTAAGAACTAAAAAATAAAATTTGAAAGACCTAGTTGGGAATAAGCCTAAGATAAGGCCAGGCTTTCATACTGATTCAGAAGTCTCTGGATCATTATTCAAGAGCTGGCATTGCAAAGAAAGCAAGACTACAGCTGTGAGTTATTTTGAGGCAACATTTTTATTTTTCATTATTAGCCTCTTTTCTCAAGCAGTCATTTTTATGGGGAGAACTTTAAAGCACTTTCCTGTATTGTTATGAACTCAAGTGCATTGTTCTCTGCAGTCACCATGTGCAATAGCACAGCAGACCTGCTGTCCCTGTCACTCTGGACTCAGAATCTCTATATTAGCTTTCCCCACTCCACTTCCTTTTTATGCAGTCATATTTTAAAACAACATTTAGAACAAACATTGACTGTTGCAAGAGTGTTCCAATTTTCAAACTGCATGCATTCCAAAACTATGAAACCATTATATTACTCTATCATTATGTTCCTGTTTCTTTTTCTGATGCAGTGATTTCACTTAAATTACTTCACAGGTGAAGATTCTGGCCAATTATCAATGAGTGTGACTATGGGTCTGTGTTAATGTCTGATACTTGTATACAGGTTCTGAGGACACAAGAGAGCATCAGTCTCCAGGAGCTGGAGACTGTTACAGGCAGCTATGAGTCCCCTGATATGTATGCTGCAGTGGGAAATAAGGTCTCCTGGAAAGACAAGGAACCTTATCTGCTGAGCCCTCCCTAAGGCCCCAGTAAAGGTATTATTATTATTATTATTATTATTATTATTATTATTATTATTATTATTATTATTTTACATATTGATCCAAGTTCCTTTTCCCTCTTTCCCTTCCTCCCTCCCTCCCTCCCTCTCATGCCCCCTGACCACCCTCCCATTCCATTCCCCCACACACTCCACAGATAGGGTGAATCCTTCCAGGAGGGATCAACAAAATCTGTCAAGTCATTTGGAGTAGGGACTAGGACCTTTCTCCTGCCTCTACATTAAGGGAGTAACCCTCAAAGGGGGATGTGCTCCCAAAGTCCTTTTGTGTATCAGGGATACATCCTAGTTCCACTCTCAGAGGTCTTTAAGACTGCCCAGGCTTTTTAACTGAGACCCATGTTCAGGGGTCTGAGTCAATCCAATGCAGGTTTCAAAGCTATCAGTCTAGCTATTACAAATAATGCTGCTATGAACATAGTTGAACAAATGTCTTTGTTGCATGAATGTGGATCATTTGTGTATATGCCTAAGAGTGGGATTGCCTGGTCCTGTGGTAGACTGCTTCCCATTTTCCTGAGTAACCACCATATTGATCTTCAAAATGGCTGTAAAAGTTTGCATTCCCACCAGCAGTGGAGGAGTGTTCCCCTTTCTCCACATCCTCTCCAGCATAAGTTGTCATTGGTGTTTCTAATTTTAGCTATTCTGGCAGGAGTAAGATAGTATCTCAAAGTTGTTTTAATTTGCATTTTTCTGATATCTAAGGATGTTGAGTACTTTCTTCAGTGTCTTTCAGCCATTTTGATTTTCTCCATTGAATATTTTCTCTTCAGTTCTGTACCACATTTTTAAATAGGGTTGTTTGGTGTTTTGTTGACTAGTTTCTTGAGTTCTTTTTACATTTTGGAGATCAACTCTCTGTCAGATGTACAGTTGGTGAAGATCTTTTCCCAGTCTGTGGGCAGCCATTTGGTCTTGTCAACTGTGTCCTTTGCCTTGCAAAATCTTCTCAGTTTGAAGAAGTCCCTTTTATTAATTGTTGATCAATGTCTGTGCTACTAGTGTTATGTCCAGGAAGCAGTCTCCTGTATCAATTTGTTCAAGGGCACCTCCCACTTACACTTCTAAGAGGTTCAGTGTGACTGGATTAATGTTGAGGTCTTCGATCCATTTGGACTTGAGTTTTGTGCATGGTGATAGACATGGGTCTATCTGCAGTCTTCAAAACACCATCACCCAGTTGTGCCAGCACCAAATGTTGAAGATGCTTTCCTCCTTCCATTGTATACTTTTAGCTATTTTGTCAAAAATTAGATGTTTGCAAGTGTGTGTTAACATCGGAATTTTTGATGTGATTCCATTGCTCTACCTGTCTATTTTTGTGCCAATACAAAGCTTTCTCAGGACTATATAGTAGAGCTTGAAGCCGGCGATGGTGATGCCTCCTGAAGTTTCCTTAGTGTACAGGGTATTTTTTTTGACTACCCTGAGTCGTTTGTTTTTCCATATAAAGATGATTATTATCCTTTCAAGGTTATTAAAGAATTGTGCTGGAACTTGGATGGAATTGTATTGATTCTGTAGATTGCTTTTGGCAAGATTGCCATTTTTACTTTGCTTATCCTACCTATCAGAGTATGAGAGATCTTTCCATTTTCTGGTATCTCCTTTAATTTCTTTTTGTAAAGACACAAAGTTCTTGCTATATGGTTCTTTTACTTGTCCTGTAAGTGTTACCTTAAGATACTTTATTTTGTTTGTGGCTATTGTAAAAGGTGATGTTTCTCTGATTTCTTTCTCAGCCCCTTTATCATCTGTATATAGTAGGGCTACTGATTTTTTTTTAAGTTTATCTTGTATCCTGCTAGTTTCCTGAAGGTGTTTATCAGCTATAGGATTTCCCTGGTAGACTTTTTTAGGTTGATTATGTAAACTATCATATAATCTACAAATAGTGACCATTTGATTTCTTCCTTTTCAATTTGTATCACCCTGATCTCATTTTGTTGTCTTATTGCTTTAGCTAGAACTTCAAGTACAATACTGAAGAGATATGGAGAGAGTGGGCAGCCTTGTCTTGTTCCTGATTTTAGAGGAATCACCTTAAGCTTCTCTCCATTCAGTTTAATGTTGACTGTTGGTCTATTGTATATTGCTTTTATTATGTTTAGGTATGTTTCTGTTATCCCTGATCTCTCCAAGACCTTTATCATGAAAGGGTGTTGAATTTTGTCAAAGTCTTTTTCAACATCTAGTGAGATGATTATATGCTTTTCTTTTTTGGTTTGTTTATATAGTGGATCACATTGACAGATTTTCGTATGTTGAACCATCCCTGCAACCCAGGGATGAAGCCTACTAGCTCATGGTGGATGAGTCCTCAGATGTGTTCTTGGATTCAATTTGCCAGTATTTTATTGAGTATTTTTGCATCAGTGTTCATGAGGGATATTGGCTTGTAATTCTCTTTCTTAGTTGTGTCTTTGTGTGACTTGGGTACCAAGGTAATTTTTGTCTTGTAAAAAGAGTTTGGTAATGAAGATTCTACTTCGATTTGAAGAGTATTGGTATTAGCTCATCTTTGAATTTCTCGTAGAATTCTGCACTGAAGCCACCTGGCCCTGGACCTTTTTTGGTTGGGAGGCTTTTGATGACTGCTTCTGTTTCATTAGGGTTTATAGGTCTATTTAAGTTGCTTATCTGTTCTTGATATAATTTTGGCAAGTGATAGTTATCCAGAAATTTGTCAATTTCCTTTGAATTTTCAAATTTTGTGGAGTGTAGGTTTTCAAAGTATGACCTGAAAATTGTCTGGATTTCCTCGGTGTCTTTTGTTATGTCCCACTTTCCTTTCTAATTTTGTTATTTTGTATATTCTCTTTCTGTTTTTTTGGTTAGTTTGGATAAAGGTTTGTCTATCTTGTTGATTTTCTCAAAAAACCAACTCTGTTACATTGATTGTTTTTTTGCATTGTTTTCCTGGTTTTTAGTTTATTGATTTCTGCCCTCAAATTGATCATTTCTTAGCATCTACTCCTCTGGGATGAGTTTGCTTCTTTTTGTTTTAATGCTTTCAATTTTGCTGTTAATTCTCTAATGTGACGAACTTTCTTCTTAGTACTGCATTCAAAATGTCCCATAAGTTCAGGTATGTTGTATCTTCATTCTCACTGAACTCTAAGAAGTCTTTAATTTCTTTATTTCTTCTTTGACCGAGGTATGGTGTAATTGCACATTGTTCAGTTTTCATGAGTTAGTACTGTTTCTGCAATTTGTGTTGTTGTTGCATTCTATCTTTAAAGCATGGTGGTCTGATAAGATACAGGGGGCTATTCCAATTTTTTTGTATCTATTGAGTTTGTTATGTTGCCTAGTATGTAGTCGATTTTCGAGAAGGTTCCATGTAGAGCTGCGAAAAATGTATATTCTTTTGTGTTTGGATGGAATGTTCTATAGATGTCTGCTAAACCTAATTGGGGCATAACCTCTGTTAGTTCTTTTGTTTCTTTTTTAAGTTTCTGTCTGGTGGTCTTATGTAGTGGTGAGAGTGGGGTGTTGAAGTCTCCTACTATGAGTGTGCAAGGTTTTTTTTGTGAGCTTTGAATTTTAGTAGCATTTCTTTTATGAATATGCATACCTTTGTATTTGGGGCATAGATGTTCAGAATTGAGACTTTGTGCTGATGAATTTCTCCTGTTATGAATATGAAATGACCATCTTTATCTTTTTGATTGACTTTGGTTTGAAGTCTACTTGTTAGGTATTTGGATAGCTACACCTGCTTGCTTCTTGGGTACATTTGATTAGAAGATCTTAGATGTGTTTCTTGTATACATCTGAAGGATGGATTCTGTCTTTGTATCCATTCTGCTAGCTTGTGTCTTTTTATAGGTGAGTTAAGACTATTAAAGTTGAGGGAAAGTAAAGACCATTGATTGTTAACTCTTGTTTATTTTAGATTTGTTGTTGGCAGTGGTATTGTGTATATTTTTGCCCTGCTTTATCCTTTGGATTCTGGTGAGGCGAGATTATCTATTGCCTATGTCTTTGTGAGTGTAGTTAACTTCTTTGAGTTGGAGTTTTCCTTCCAGAACTTTCTGTAGGGTTGAATTTGTAGATATGTATTGTAAAAATCTGGCTTTGTCATTGAATATGTTGTTTTTTCATCTATAATGATTGAGAGTTTTGCTGAGTGTAGTAGCCCTGAACTCTTAGTACTTATAGAGTATCTATCCATGACCACCTGGCCTTGAGAGTTCCTGTGGAGAAATCAGGTGTAATTTTGATAGGTCTGCCTTTGTAGGTTACCTGGCCTTTTTCCTTCACTTCTCTTAATATTCTTTCTTTATTCTGTATGTTAGGTATTTTGATTATTTTGTGGCGAAAGGTCTTTTATCTTTGGTCCAGTGTATTTGGTAATCAGTATGCTTCCTGTATTTTCATGGGCATGTCCTTCTTCAGATTGGGAAAATTTTCATCAATGAATTTGTTGAATATGTTTTCTGCACCTTTGAGTTGGGCTTCTTTGCCTTCTTCTATGCCTATTATTCTTAGGTTTGGCCTTTTCACAGTATCCCACATTTCCTGGATGTTTTGTGTTAAGGATTTGTTGGTTTTAAGATTTTCTTTGGTCGATGAATCTATTTCCTCTAGTTTATCTTCAGCCCCTGAGATTCTCTCTTCAATCTCTTGTATTCTGTTAGTTATGCTTGCATCTGTAGTTCCTGATTGTTTGTCAAGTTTTTCTATTTCCAGCATTCCTCACCTTCTGTTTTCTTTATTGTCTCTATTTCAGTTTTTAAGTCTTAAACTGTTTCCTTCACCTGTTTTTTTTTTTCTTGGCTTCCTTACTTTCTTTAAGAGATTTGTTAATTTCTTGCTTTTTTGTTTTGGCTGTTTTTTTCCTCTGTTTCTTCCAATTTTTTTGTTTGATTTTCTTCCATGTTTTAAGGTATTTTCTCATATTGTCTTTGAGAGCCTGTATCATTTTTGAAGTTCTTTTTAAAGTCCTTCTCTCCTGATTTATCTGCTTTGGAGTGTTCAGGTCTTGTTAGTGTAGAGTCCCTAGATTCTGGTGGTGTTATGCTTGTCTTTCTATTGGTGGGTGTTTTCTTTTATTGCTGTCTTCCTATCACTTCTTTCAGTGGATGCAAGTAGACTCTCTCTCTCTCTCTCTCTCTCTCTCTCTCTCTCTCTCTCTCTCTCTGCTATTCTCCCTGTGGGTAGTACAGGTGGGTCAGAAGTTCAAAGTCTGTAACACTGGATTGTCCAAGCTCTTTAGGAGGTCTCTCCTCCAGTAAAGGCTTGGAGATGGGGGTCAAAAATCAGGCAGGCCGGGTCTCAGTGTGGTCCCTATAGGATAGGCAGTTCCATATGCTCAGAGCAGATCCAGAAAGATCCCCCGTGGTGGAGGCATTGTTGGACCAGCACTCTGGCCCAGTTCTCAACCAGAGCAGTAAAGCAGAAGGCCCAATAAGACACAGGGTTGGGGTAGGTCAGGTCAGCTGGACCCCCAGTGAAGGTCTTTAGTCAGAACAAGTTCCTCTTTCCTGGGTTCAACATTTAGCTGTTGCTTCTCTGAGTGTTCCAGGCTCTGTGTGGGACTAAGGTTTGTTTCTTTTGGGCATGGCTTGACCTGTCCTGCTTGCAGGGTTCCTAATTATGCACAACCACAGAGACATATAAAAAATTCCTTCCCTACACTGTGATGTACCCAGAGTCTCAGCCAGGTCTGATTGGGAAGAGTTTCAGGCTCAGAAGGCTGGGAGCAAACTCTGCAGTACCTGGTCAGGCAGGGTTCATGAGTGGAAGTACCTGGTACAGGAGGAGGGACATTCACAGCAATCCTGAAACCACAGCCCAGGGCTTGATTACTGCTCCTGTATCCATTATCCACACAAGCACCATGAAGAGGCTGCTGTGCTCTCTGCTGGGGCTGCTGTGCTCCCAGGTTTGCTGTGAGTCTTGCTGTCCATACTCAGAGACAGAGAGGACTGTGTTCAGCACATGGAGGCTGGGGAAGCAGCTCAGGAGTCCTGCAAAGCTCCTTCCTTCTCAGAGGACATGGGATGTGCTTAGGGTTCTGTGGATGCTCAGTGACCTCTATCTGTGTCTGCTTCTCTGTCTCTATTCAGGAATGAAAGGGCAACAAGTGGAGCAGAGTCCTGAGTCCTTGGTTCTGCAGGAGGGAGAGAGTGCAGAGCTGCAGTGCAAATTTCCACCATTGCAACATAAGTGCAGTGTTTTCTCCAAAGTCCTGGGGGACACCTCATCAGCCTGTTCTCCATTTCTTCTAGAACAAAGCAGAGTGGGAGACTGAAGTCTAGGGCAGTCACCCAGGAACTTCCCAGTTCTTTGTACATGCCCTCCTCTCAGACCAGAGACTATGACACTTATTTCTGTGTGATGAATGCACAGTGCTCCCCACACACCTGCAGCCAGTACACAAACTTTCTGCTGGGTGGGTGTGACCTAAACAATCCCTTCAGAATCATCAGTGTCCATCTTAGATCTAATAGATGAGAGGATGGAGCACACAGTCAATGTGATAATTTAGTTGCAGTGTACAGGTATCACAAAGTGTAAGAGAAAGGGGAATGAAAGGCAAAGGCTGGCTTCCAGGTCACCCTGCTGTGGACAGGGTCAGGGTTAGTGAGGAGAAAACAAACTGCAGCAACAGCAGGGACATCCAGTCATGAAGACACAGACTGTACAGAGAGCTGGTGTCCTGGTTTCCTTTCTGATGCTGTGATGAACTCTCTCAGAAAGAGTACTTAGAAAGTGCAATTATTTATTTAGCTTTCACTTACAAGTTGTAGTTCATCATTGGTAATCAAGGCAAGACCTCAAACAGAATATTTTTACAACACTGGAGGAACTTGGTTTCTAGGCCACTCAGGCTCACACTTAACTAGCTTCCTTATATGACCCAGGACAGTTTCCCACAGGATGGAGCCACCAACCCTGGGCTTATCTCCATTCAAATGTTTAAAAAGGGGCTTTTTGGAGTTTCAGTGAAATTTATTGAATTATAAATGACTTTGGGGACATTGTCGGTATTGAATCTTCTTCATCATTTTGAGTTACCTTTTCATATATTTAAATTCATTCTTCGTTGTTTTGATGTTTTTCTAGACAAAGTTCTGAATGTCCTTAAGAAAACAAAGAGAAGAGTGACTATGTGAAAGTGCTCAAACAGGATTCAGGCATTATGCTGGCCTGCCTCTGTCACCTGGCAGAATGCACTCAGGCAGTACTCTGGCCAACCCAGGGTTCCATGAGTACTACTCTACAGGCAGGTGCAAAGGACCCCTTTAAAAATCTCCTGCCCTCTTATTCTATCTTTGCTGTCTTTATGCTCTCTCTTACTCTTATCCTCTTTTTCTGTTCCTGTCTCCCTCTTTTCTCCTGTCCTCTCTGTCTCTGTCTCTTTACCTCTTTTCCTTTCCCCTCCCTCCCATTTCCAATAAAACTTCTCACTCAAGCTCTGTCTGCTGGAGTGTTTGTTTCTCCACCTCGGTCACCCTCACCTGCCATGGAATCTGCCATGGTACCCCATGCAGTACCCCCTTCCAGCTTTATCCTGAAACTGAAGCAAAAGAACAACAAAACATATATCTTGTTCAAGTATGGTTAAAGATAGAATCTATAATTCTTACAACACAATAAAAGAGAATGAATGGCTCATGCTCAAACGTGCAAAGGAATGTGTATATAATAAGGAAAATAATTAGAATTTAGTTGGGGATTGTGCTGATTTATTAATGTTGCGGTTTTGGTTTTCCTCTAAGAGCCATGATTTTCTAGCGGATGGAGGCCATTGCAGAAAACACAACCAATCAAAGTGCAGTGTTAGAGTCTCGTCCTATGGCTATGTCCTCAATAAAATTTCTGCACCTAAAGGCTCAGGACACACTGAAGAATTTGGAGGAAAGATGATAACAGCCAGAGGACCAAGGAGTTTGCTGAAAAATTGTGTTTCCTAAGAATGTCAGAAGCTACACACATGAGCTGAACAAGGACAACAATAGACATTAATATGTATGTGGCAAAGTGCACAAAGCTTTGATCCTGATTAATGAGCTACTGACAATTAAGGAATGCTGGTAGTGGGAGACAGGTTTTCTTTTTGTTTTTGTTTTTCCCAAAGAGGAGTGTGCCAATTGGTTACCCAGTACAGAGTGATCATCCTTGAGAACATACACACAAGCAACACTGTACAGATGAGCACATTGTATTTATATATTTAAGAATAAATATGTTTATAGATGCCTATGTAACAACAATTAATGAAAGCAGAGGCCATAAAATTGACAGGGAGCAAGTAGGAAAATATAGAAAAATTTAAAGGGAGGGATTGACATAATTATATTACATTTCCAAAAATAAAGAAATGATAAAAGTAAAAGAAAAATAATGTTTATGGTTTAATAATCATCATGTGTACAGTCTACATGAGGGGTTAATAAAATGTGACTAACATGAAATCCAAACACTTGCCTATTTTATAAACTTTATTGTAAATAACAAGCATTGCCATCTCCTTTTCTCTTATGACTGACTTCTCTCATTCTCCAGAATAAAGTAGTTTTAGGCACAATAGAAAGATAGGGAATCATGAGGATATAAGGAGAAAAGATTGGAAGGTGGAGGAAAGAAAACTATGGTATAGTTGCCCTCAAGAAGACCTACTCACTTTATATGTAAACATATTGGAACCAGAAAAAGATTCAAAGCCTTTTGGAATCTACTCTCTAAGGTGGGATACCTTGCTCAAACTTGATGCAGTGGGGAGGAGCTGGGTTCTGCCCCAACTTGACAGGTCTGGCTTTGTTTACTTCCTATGGGAGGTGGATAGGGGTTGGGTAGAAAGGATGTCAGGGGAGGGAACTGGAGGAAAGGAGGAAGGGGAAACTGTAGTTGGCATGTAAAATAAATTTTAAAAGTTAAAGTGAAAAATAAAATAGAAAAAAACAAACACACAACAACAACAGCAAAAGCAATATTAGCAAGCCAGGGAAAGCAAGCCAGTGAGCAGCTTTCATGTATGTTTCCTGCTACTGTTCCATCTTGAATTCCTGACTTGGCTTACTTCAATGATAGCCCATGATCAGAAATGTAAACTAAATAATAAATTATTTCCTTCCCCACTTGCTTCTGGTCATTTTATTTATTTATCTTAGTAATAGAAAGCGAACTAATTCAAGCACCAGAAGAGATAACCCATTCCTGGCATGGGTATTTTTATTTGTTAGACTGTATTGTCTACTAGATGCATTCTTAATCCAGGGTAACTTAATTTTAACTTTTTTATGTATGTATGTGTATTAAGCTTCTGGAATGAAAAAAAATAAATCAGTTCTTTAATTATATAATTACATAACCATCAGCACACAATAATTGTACAAAGTAATGGGTTTGTTGTAATATTTTAGCATATGCAGTTGCAGTGATTTCCTCATATTCATCTTGCCTCCCCCCTCTGTCTTTCTATCCCTTTCCCTGCCCCCTCTGTTGTAATTTAAGAAAAGCAGTGCACAGGAAACAGACAAGTTTCAAACAGAGTGGTTGTTTTCATTATTATTATTATTATTATTATTGAAAGGGATCATAAAAAGGGGAAAGAGGAGGGGAGAGACTAGGAACAGCAGGAGAAATAAAAGTGAGAGAGGGGGAACAGACAGAGGGAGGGAGAAAAAAGAGAGAGAGGGATGGCAGGTGATCAGGGCTTTCTTAAAAGGGAACATAGTGAATATGTACAGGTGATACTCTTAGTGGTTGCAGCTGAGGGCATATCCTATCAAAAGCCAAAGGACAGGAAAGTACACATGCCTTAAAGCAAACATCCCTCCCAATTTATTTACTATAGAAAGATACGGAGTTAGAAAGGGGTAGCAGGTAAAGTGGGGATGAGGATGCCATGTTCCTGCTGACTTGGGGGGGCATTTCTCATCTTTGGGTGAACTTAGGAAAATTGGGGTGCTACTCATGTCCTTGAGTAGCTGACTGTTTTTCTTTACTGTCCAGGCACTTCTGAATAGTCAGGTGCCTTGTGGACCTAGCAAAATGCCATTCTTGGTGGATGCAAATTGACCCCATAGGACTAAAAGCACCTGATCCTTTCTCATCACCACATCATCACCTGGACATGTTTGGTAGTCTTGCACCTCCAGCTCTATGATCAACAGCTGGGAGTTCTGCAACAACAGCTGATTCAGAATGGTTGGTGATTCTCTAAAAAAACATCCCGGTAGGAGCAAGTAGGTATAGATAATGACATAGTTCCCATGAGTGCTTCAGAGAAGTAAGACCCAAGGATCTGCAATTCCTAGCATCCCAGGAATTCAGAGAGGGCTGATTTTGAGACAGGAACAGGCCATCCAATGAGTCATCATTCAAATGCCAAGGGCACTGAGCCAGGGAGAGACAGTTGCCTGGTACCAGGACTTTGAGAAAAGCTAGAAGGTGAGTAAAAGGACTTTGCTCTGTCAGAAAGGAAGCCTCACCTCCAGGGGGATGAAGAAGTGGATAACCCCACCAGATACCTAGTTATTGGTATTGAATAGAAGGCATTGCCATTAGTGAAAGAAAAGAAGATTTGTTGCAAGTGTAAGAGAGCAGATCTATTGAAGTTGAAGCAGGTGGTTAGGATCCCAGCATGTTCGGAAGCTGATTTTTGGTAGGCCTATTTCACATGAGTGAAGCAGAACAAGGTTCAATGGTTTTCATCAACCAAGGATCAAGCAAGAAAGGCATAAGCCACCTTGGTGATTCATCCGTCAAGGGGCAGGGGCCAAAGGACCAGACAGTCCAAAACTGGCACAGGCTACCCAGTGGGTTGTCATGAAAAGGCTGGGGGCCAAGGGCTCAGAGTCCTCAAAAGCCATAGTTGCCTGATACTAGGCCAAAAGGTAAGAAACTATGCTCCAAATACTGGAGATTCCTCATTCATGGGATTAGCCTAAGGAGGGGAAGTTGGAGTGCCTCACCAACCATAAAGATTTTGGATGGAAGGACCCAGCAAGCTGGAGAAGTGAGACTGTCATATGTGAACCAGGGTCCAGGGTCCTCGTGTTCCTCAAACTGCCTTCAGGCAGGAAAGCCTTTCCTGGTCAGGGAACCAACATTGTAATTTAAGAAAAGAAGTACATGAGAAAAAGATGCCAGAAGACAGGGTTCAAGCAGAGGGTTTTTATTTTATTTATTTACTTTTTAATAAGGGAAAGGAATCAGGAGATGGGGGAGATTGGCCTCCTGGGATGGGAACAGCAGGAGAATGTAAAGAGGAGAGAGAGAGAGAAAAGAGAGATGGGAAAAGAGAAAAAGGGAGAGAAAGAGAGAGATGGGATGTGGGCAGGGCCCTTTTAAAAGGGAACATAGTGAATATGCATAGGAGGTGCTCTTAATGGCTAGAGCTGAGAACATATCCTGTATGAAGCCCAAGGTCAGGCCAGCACAGGTGCCTAAGTACTAACACTCTCTCCCCCTCCATTTGTATAACTTCTGTTTTCAGATCACCTTTACTTTTGTTTTTGTTTTTGTTAGTTTTCACATATGAGAAAACATATGTGTTGTGTGTCTCTACATGTCTGCTTTATTTTCCTTAATATTATATCTTTCAATACTGCCTGTTTTCCTACAGATGGCGCCAGTTCACTTTTCCTTGTACCTGTTGTTTCAGGTACATTTTCTTCATCAGTTCTTTACACAGGGGTCAGTGGCCAGCAGGAAGAGAGACATGACCAGCTGATGGGAGATGTCATTCTGTAAATATGTTTCTCGTATGAATAAACCACTGTTGGCCAATAGGAAAGGAAGATAGGAGGGACTAGGAGACTAGGAGGAAAGTGGAAGAAGTGGGGAGGAGTCAGCATGGAGACTGGAGAGGTAGTACGCCAGCTGCTCTGGCCAGTAAGATGAGACCACGTGGAGATACTTGGAATAGTAGAAATGGGTTAATCATTAAGACAGAGCTAGCCCATAAGCAATGATAGTAACTGGCCAACAGCCTTGTATCAAACACAGGGTCTCTGTGTGTTACTTGGGAGCTGGTGTGGTGGAGGGAACAACTGGCAGGGAAAAACCTACTCGTAACAAATGGTGTCAGAAGTGGAACAGAGAACTTTCACTTAAAACTTAACAAAAGCTTAAAAATTAGTTTTTAGAAACAAAGGAACAAAGACAAGCAAGACTTGGTGGCAGCATTTTTCTCGGTTGTACTTTGTTTTGCTAGAGACAAGCAGAAATTTGTGCAACTCCTTTAAGGGAGGTTTCCTGACTCAGCATAAGCGGCAAAAAACTGCACGGCTTTTAAAGAGCTCTACTAGCAACTGAATGGTGTGTACAACAGCTGGCAATGGCAGTGACCACATCTCCAAACCAGCAACATACTGCTGGATGCAGCATAGAACAAGGCAGTGAGCATAACTCTCAGTTCTGGCAGTAAAATAGCCACCGCCATCTTGGATAGACCACTGCTAAAATAGCTATGGATTTCATTTTAGCATTGTTGTTGTTTACCAGGTAAAAGACTCATGACCAAAAAAAGATAAAGATTTACAGTAAAGACAGATTCACATTAAGAAAACCACTAAAGGTTTACAGCGTGTTTTAAAGTTTACATAGGCTTGGGAGAGAAAAAGAATAAAATGGTTTTAAAAAAGACAGTGTGGCTGGGTGTAGTGGCACATGCCTTTAATCCCAGCACTTGGGAGGAAGAGGCAAACATATCTCTGTGATTTCAAAGTAAACCTGGTATGCATAGTGAATTCCAGGACAGATAAAAGTTACACAGAGAAACCATGTCTCAAAACATGTAAAAATAAAAGTAGAAGAAATAGTAATAAAAAAGCCATGTAAAGATGGAAAGCACAGAGAATCTTTGGATATTGTATGCTGTTCTGTTATCTTTAAATTGTTTGACTGCTGAGGAAATAACAACTGATGAAAGAAATGCTGCTGGATTAATTCAATATTTTAAAAATGCTTTGACTCCAAAATTTAAGTCTAAGGACAAATTACTGGGGAAAAGGATTTCTAATTTTGTTTCCACAGAAAATGAAACACTGCGGATTCCTTCCAAACTAATGTGGTTTGATCAATCAAGACCCCCTAAAGCATTATCCCTGGGACAAAGACGCCTTGCAGACTACAGCCAAGATTTATGCATCTTCTTAGGATCCCCATGAAAGCGCCCTCTAATGGCAGGAAGCAGTTTGGAAAGAATGGCGCCCAAATTCCCAAATATTTTTTATAAATATTTGTTTCCATTTAAATGGATTTGGTTATAACAACCAATCTTTTTAAAGCACTCAATATTAGTGTTCTCAAAGCTGAAACTCAGAGGCTATGTCTGTGAAGCACAGAGAGCGTCCACCTGCTCTATGGAGAACTAGAGCTAGGGCACAGCTCAGCCATCCTGAACTCGCCAGCCTGCTGTGTCTCCATGGGCTACTGCTTAGCCACAGAGACTGCAGTTCAGGGTATGTGGGCCTGCCATTACTCAACAGTTAGACAGGCAGATGCCAGAAACACATTTCTGATATACATATTGGCTGGTTATCAACAGTCATAGCAAGACCTTGTTTGTACTTTCTCTTCTGATGCCTTTAGGTTCATTTCATCTGCTGGGATAATGAAAGCAAATAAAAAATTAACAGCTGCAGTCCAAATGATGATGCATCACTGCACAAACTTTCAATCACCAAGCTATGCTATATTAACCTGCCCCGAATTGCCTACAGGTTATATGTATCATGTACATTTGGAAGGCTGGAGTCACAGAGAGACCTAGAAAGCTAATCATGAGATGGACTTGTACATTAAAAACTGCACAGAATATAACAAGTGGGACTGAATACTTCAGGGCAATGGTAAAGATGGTTTTATGAAATGTATGGAGAGAGAGAACAGGATATTTTCAGAATTAAACTTGATGTTAGATTTTACAAGATAATCGAGTTTTGAAAAGGTCAGATTTTAAATTAGTGTAACTTATCTCTCTGTCTCTGTCTCTCTCTGTCTCTCCTTGCCCTCTGTGTCTGTGTTTGTGTGTGTGTGTGTGTAAACTAGTGATCATCATTGTGTATCTTCCTCTATTCCTTTCCTCTTATGTTCATCTATTTATTTGGAACAGGTTCTCACTGAAACTGAAACTACCAATTGGACTACACTGACTGACTGGTGAGATCCCAGGGTTCCCCTGTCTGTTTCCCAGAAATCTGACTACAGGGGTTTCCACATCACAGGATCCTATGTGGCTGCCGGCACCTGACTCACAGCAAGCACCTGTCACACTAGCATCTCCTTAGCCACTAAGATTATTAGTTAATTCCTGTTACTGATTCACAGACATAGGCAAAGGGAATCTTCTGGCATTCTGAGGCACTGTCCTTCACAATGTGAGTTAAAAGTAGCTCTCCTAACTGCAGAATTTATACAGATCCTAGCATTCAGAGATGGAGGAGATTGTTTCAGGTCCCAGTGTTCATAGGGATATTCACAGACATGTGAGGACCTTTTTAAAATTATGTTGATTAGATAATGGATACAGAGAAGAAAACATATGACATTGTTATGTCTACAGGAGCATTAAAGACAGCGCATGGCTCATAATGAATCTGACTTCCATCCTCCACATTATCCCACTGAATAACAACCATGTGTGCAAAGCAGCTTCACCCTCAGCAGGGCCAGGTTTTCCCATTCTCCCTTTCAGGTGCTGCTCCTTTTAACTACCGAGGAAGACAGGAAGCAAGTCAAAGTCTGTGGTGACCTCCACTATTTCTCTCTGCACAGGGAACTTGTGGCCTATGATCATACAAAACCTCATTTCCTGCTTGAGGCAATGTAGGAAACACAGTCTGTATACATGCAGTGGCAAGCACTGAAACCTCACAGTGATCTAAGACCCAGAAGACAACACTCATAGAGAGGGACATGGGCCACAGACCTCCCTGCAGCCTGCTTTGTGTGCTGGTGGCCTTGGCCTTCTCTGGTAAGGATGTCTCACATTAGTTAAGGGAATAAGCAAGAAGCATTGCCCCAGGCACGTAGCAGTTCACATGGATGTGAGAGGGAACAGGGACTAGAGAGAAGCAAGCAGAATATGTCTTCATTGAAGTTCATCTTGAGCCTCATGGTACCAAACTCCAACAGTGTTTTGCTCACATTACCACAGAATATGCTTTTTTTCTTTCTTGTGATTGTTCTGCAGGATCCAATTTTGGCCAGAAAGTGACTCAGGTCCAGTCAATGGCAAACGCACAGGAGGGGGAAGAAGTCAACATGGACTGTTCATATGAGACAAGTCAGAACTTTTATCACCTGTTTTGGTACAAGCAGCTTCTTAGTGGGGAGATGGTTTTCCTTGTTCGCCAAATTTCTTCTTCCACTCAGACTGAGAGAAGTGACCGCTACTCTGTCATCTTCCAGAAAGCAGCCAAGTCCTTCACTCTTGTCATTTCAGCCTCACAGATACAAGATTCGGTGATGTATTTCTGTGCCCTCTGGGAAGGGGCTCACAGTGCTTGAAATGAAGCAGAAGCTGAACAAAAACTAGAGCTCCTTAAGCATAGCCTCTCTCAGTGAGCCCAGCTGAGAAGCACACCTGTGCACCAGTCAAGAAGGCTCCAACTGTGGCTGCTTCATGTGTAGTCTGAATCAAAAGCTTATTTCTAAGTAAAACCTCATTTATGCAACTTAAAAACAGTCATATGACTTTCTCTTAATACTTTGTCTCGAAAGTATTTAACTAAATATAGACCACTGAGAACACGTGTAATATTCTCTGTACCAGGGAATCTTCTACCACAATGACTTAAATATTAGTTTTTCTTTAAATTGGTAACAGCACATACCTCAGACTAGGCATCTGGAAGTGCAAAGAGAACAGTTTACTTGTGAAATGAGTGAACCAGAGCCATCATGAGTGTATTAGTCAAAGATATATTATGATGAGTTCACCCTGTGAAACTGCTGGTGTTTCCTGATGAGTCCCTACAAATCTGGTATTGGGCCTGAGATGCTGAGATTCAGCTATATCAGAGTAGGGAAGGACAGTTGCATGAAGCCCACACCAGGCTGTCGGTGATATTTTTGAAAATACTTTTGAAATTCCCTATTGGCCTAATCTTTCTCATTGAGGGAAATTCAGAAGAAGCCCTGGTTTTTTCCAACATTCTAAACTCACACTTCACCCAAGTAAAGAAAAGCTATAGAACTGAGGACTGGATACTTAATGGTAAATTGAGATGGAACTTCATTGAAAGCATATGTGCCTGGGCCTGAAGCTACCAAGGAACAAATTTAGAAGACATGTCCATCAGATGCACAAAGCACAATGAATAAACATAAAATATATGAGACAACAACACACTATGACACCACCTAAACTCACAACTCCAAAGTCATGGACACCGAAGAGAATGGGTCAGCTAAAATACAAGATAAAGAGTTTTCGTTCTCCTTTGAAAGGACATGAATGCCTGTTTATGGGTCTCAAGTAAGCATAGAAACAATGTAAGAGACTCAAGTCAGGAACTTGATAAGGAAGTTATCAAAGTGAACCAGTAATTAGGAGATTAGAGAAATATTAAAAAGCAGAGGAAAACTTTAGCAAAAAAAACTGGGACTCTGAACATGAACCAATCATAATTGTTAGAAGAGGAGGAATCAATCAATCAAACAGAAAACATCAGTCAAGTCCAAGAGTTTCATCGATGCAAAACAAGGTTGAAATAGCAATACAAGCATAAACTATATAGAAAAATAATGAACATATCCAAACTTTCCTAGGACTGTGGAGCACATTCAAGAGAACAAACCCAGGAATCCAGGAGGTAGAACACGGAGGTGAGGAAATGTTTGTAAACATAGACTGTTCATTCAATCAAAAGATAGCAGAAGAGCCTTCAAACTGGGTGGATGCAGATGCAAACTAAAGAGCATTTCTTCTAATCAGAGCTGACCAGAGAAGAACTGCTCCTCCACAAGTGAGGACATGATTAAGAAATATAAAGAAAGCCATACTGTGTATGCCTTAATATCAGCATTCAAGAGGCAGAAGCAGGTAGATCTCTGAGTTTGAGGCTTGTGTGGCATATATGTTAAGTTCCAAGACAGCAAGGGCTACACAGAGAAACCCTGTCTAAAAAAACAAAGCAAGCAAACAAAAACTTCAAAAGAATTACAAGAGAAAAGCACAAATTCACATTTAAACCAGAAACATCAGTCTAATATCCAAGAGAGCATGTTATGGTGTTTTAAGGCCTGAAAATGAATAACATGTAACAAGATTACTATACTTTGCAAATGATCTCTTCAATTCAATAAAGAAGTAAAACATTTCAACAAAAGTACAAATAAAAGCAATTTTTAATGATCCAGCCAAAAGTGTAGAAAATTATTAGAGGAACTCTATAAATGGAAGACCAATGCAGTCTCATTTAATAGTACATAAAATAATATATTTCATGAGTGGAAGTGATAAAAAAGGAAATCCAGGAAGTAATCAATCATATCCTGCAAAACCAACCTAAACCCCCTAATATAAACACAGAAGGAAGAAAAGAACAGCAATGAGCAAAACAAGCAAAACATCAACCCACACAATCATGGCAGACTGCAAGCTGCTATCAGTAATCAAGTTAAAAGTAAATGGATTCTTTCTTACTAAATTAAGCTGTATTGCCCTGATTAATCAACTCTACATATTTGAAGATGGAGAATTGCATCAATAGCAGGGGCCAATGTAAGTAGACACATTTCCTGATTAAAGCTCCACAAGGACCTTTAATAACAAGCATTACTGTAGAGTGATTTGTATGTGTATGTGTTAGGTCTTTCTATTTTATGTTGGGGGAAAGCAGAATTAAGAAGAGAACACATGCTGGGATCGTCCCACTGAAAGTGAGAAGAGCAGACACCACTGCTGCTTTGACATTAATCCCAGGAACCACTAGCAGCTGTGGGGCGTCACTAGTGCTGCATGAACATAGGTGCCTCAAGACAATCAAGGATGGTGTGTTCTAATGCATAGTGTTCAGACTCTGTCTCTGAATGACAGTAATATATTAAATTGCACACAATGAGAAAGTAAGTAGCTTCAACTCAAAATTATAAGCCAGCTAACTAGCTGTTTTAAAAAACAATACCGACTATCTGTGTCTCCAAGAAACACCACCCATAAACAATAATATTAAAAACTGGCAGACAGAGGGTTGGGATCAACAGGACAGGAAAATGAAAGCTGGAGACATAGGACATCAAGCCTTGTGTCTGAGAAAATAGACTTTAAATCTAAGCCTGACACAGAGATGAAGAGAGCCACTACACAGCACAGAGTGTGAGTATTTTACATGTGAGTGCACAGATCTTTGGAGATCACAGTTCTGCAAAACGAACACTAAAAGACACAAAATGTTTTATGGTTTCCTGTCTGGAGTAATCATGGCATAAGCCTTAGAGATTGGGAGCCTGTTTTTAGAATTGCCCATTGAGGCAGAAGATTGTTATCTTCAGTCCCAATCAAACTCCCGCTCCCCCCAACTTCCTGATAAGTAGAAATTAGGGTTTACAGGAATGCAGTTAGGTTACTTAGTAACCCCTCCTTATGAAGTTAGGGTATTTAGCAACTGCTGCAACCCTTTCACCCTGCTAACAGTCTGCTTATCTGTACTTGCATTTCCCCTTTTCCTATATCCTGCCTTGCTGGCCAGGAGAGTTTCCTAATTAGTAAAGATCTGAGACTTCAGTTACTCACTGTGACTTTAGCAAGCCCTTCTGAAATAAAAAACTATCAGGGAACTTCAGAACTAAGGGGTTCTTCAAGCCCACCACTTTTATTTTGGCAGGATAACACAGGCAGGGTAAGGCAAGAGGCACTTAGAGAACTCACTAAATCAAACAATGAAATACTGTTAACATAGGTAAATTTCATTTTCTCTATTCTGAGAAATAAATAACTGATAATTCATTAAAATCGACAGAAGCCAATGAGGAAGATATGTTTTAAAGAGCATAAAGAAAAATGAATAAATATCTCTAGCGATCTAATGACTTGACGTTTTCTTCAATTGTCTGTGTTAAAAATTACTCATGGTGGACTCAATGACACCTCCCTGCAGTTGTGAGTGACCTGTGACCTGAGGCAGAGGATTGTGAATTCAAAAGTTCTGCAGGCATGAGCCACAGTGCCTGTCCCTGCAATGCACATGTCCTAACCAGATTCCAGTACTGAGTGTTTTGGGAGTTTATGAGACAAGTCTGATAAGAATCAATACAAATAGTACAGCTTAAGTCACAAATGGCACCCAATATTGAGTATATAAAAACACCCAAAAATGTTTTTACTCAGGGGAAGGAAATTTCAAAATGGCATATGTGTGCCATCTATATTCTTCTGAGACCCTGGTCCATATTGCTATAGACACAAGGATATGATGCCAAGGAAATAGCAAAAAGCAATATCTTAAAGAATGGTACTTACATTTTCTAGAAGATTCCCTCATCAAAAACCATGTGAAGAGAAGCGAAAGGGAAAATGAACCACAGACCTGGACATAGAAGAAGAAGTAGAAGAAGAAGAAGAAGAAAAAGAAGAAGGAGGAGGAGGAGGAGGAGGAGGAGGAGGAAGGAGGAGGAGGAGGAGGAAGGAGGAGGAGGAGGAGGAAACGAAGGAAAAGAAGAAGAAGAAGAAGAAGAAGAAGAAGAAGAAGAAGAAGAAGAAGAAGAAGAAGAAGAAGAAGAAGAAGACGACGACGAAGAAAGGCTTAAGTGAGAAAAGGAAAGCAGATAAATTTTTATTTAAGTTAACAAGTATGAGAGACTACAAGACATATTTCAGATTGTGGCTAATTCAGACATCATAACCTTGTAAGACAGTTCTTATTTTTATCCCTTTTGGTGTTCAGCATTGAGACACAACTATCTCTGACTTTAAGTAGCATCTCTGAATTTTTTCTAGTCAGTCAGAATGCAGCACCTGAGAAGTCCCTAATGTGTACAGTTATCTGTGGTGAGAGCAGTGGCCCAGTGCAGGGCAGCTGGGTGTCTCAGTGATGGTGACATTATTGGATGTATCTGCCCCTAGAGAATGGAGAAAAATATACCAAGACTAAAGCTCGTTGCCCAGCAACCAACAGATCAGCATCACTAACTCACCTGATAGCAATGCTCAGTGTCTCAGGACTCTTCCCCAGTTCTGTGCTGTGTAGTATAAGGAAAGAGAGGGAAAGTTATTCCAGGAACACAGGGGGCACAGTTTCTTACCAGATCCTGCATCTCTTGCCTTTGTTTTGTTTGCTCATAGTGATGTCCCATCAAATATGTGCATGGTGAAGCTCTGCACTTTCTGTAAGTCTTGACTTAAGATTTGTCTAAATCTTTCCACTTCCTTCCTGAAAATCATGCTGTAGAATACTCTAAATGTCAAAAAGTTAAGTAGTAATTTTATATTTGTTATTTATATATTAAATATTTTATTGGTCTAAAAATATAATCCTGAGTAATGAACTATTGAAGGAGTTAAAAAGACAGATATGTGTGGATGAGAAAGCACAAGCAGCCGCCTGAGATCTAGCGTCTAGTCCCTAGAAGATAAGTGAAGAGAAGTGGATACAAGGACATGATATGGTTATCTAACAAAACCAACATGAGAAAGTCCTGGCTACAAAAGATTCCACTCAGATTCAGGTAGTGAACTGCCAGTGCAGGAACTCTCCTATCCTAAGAGACAAAGATTTACTTTATCTTCCTCTGAGGCTCATCTTCCTTATTTCCCTGACACCCAGTCCTTTGTCACAGGAATGTACTTTGAAAAATGCTAGATAACCAAAAACAATCATTTTCTAGTCCCATGGCCAATACATTCCTCCACATACATACGTATAAAAATATTAAAATCTAAGATCTATATATTAGAGAAAACATGTATTATTTGCTTAAGACTCAAAAGGAAGTAGTTTTGACTGTACCTCTGCCATCTGAAGTCTCACTCAAGTACTTTGCTATTAGAGCTGGGCTTATGGCTGCCCTCTAGTGCCTATGAGTTGAATTGAGAGAAGGCCTAGTTGTATCAGCAACTATCCTAAACATCTGAGTCAGACTTTGTGAAAATCATACCAGCAAGATTCATGCAGATTGTGGTGGAGCTTAATCTAGTGCTGTCTGTTGTGGCTCCGATTCATTTAGGAGTGAACCTTTGGGATAGAGATTCATTCACTGATGCATATGGGCTTTGGGATGAAGATTCATTCCTGATGCACAGGGGCTTTGGGATGGAGAGCAGAGGAGTGATTAGATATAGAGCTTAGTCTTGTTGCCCAGGGTGGGGTGTTTTTTCTTTTCTAAGTGAAATGTGAGCTTATATTCTGCCCCTTCTTATACTCCATGAATATTCTGGGAGGTAGAAGCAAGTCACATGGCACAGTGAGCTCTTGTCATCTTCACTCTTTCTCCACTCTCCCAATGTAATGCATGGTTTTCCCATGTTAGGAAGACATAGGGCAGAACAGAGATGCCTGTGAGAATTCATGATGGCTGTCATAAATATGCAATGCCAAGTACTCTCATAAGACTCCATGGGCTTTGTCTTGTGGGCAAACACTTCAATCCCTGAGCATATCTGCTGGTCTTTAATGGGGGACCCAGTTTCTGACTTAGCAGAGCTACTGAACTGTGTGATCTCCATGTGTTTTATTGTTTGGTGCCTAGTGGTCATGCTAAAAATGCTTGGATCTTCCCTCCCTGAACAGCGTAGGGCAATCCAGAGATTAAGATTTTGTTGAAGTTCTGTACCAAGCATTTATTAGATGAGGGGATTTTGTCAGCTTGCTTCACAATTTTCTTGCTTGAATTTCTTATTTCTACATGTGATTGGTGGTAGGATCTACTGTGAATCTCTTTATGAGGCATAAATGATATGATGTTTGGAAAAGTTTAGTAGTAAGTGCCAAAAAGTATACAAAGTTATTTACAAAAAGGCAAGTTGTATGTATGAGGAATGAATACATTTTCCAATGACACATATTGCCTGTCACAGTATAGCTTTCCCAATGCTCTTATTGAAAGACTGTGGTCAGCTCACCCTGGAACCTGTGTTTGTTGTCTTAATGAATGACACAATCTGCTTGCCTGTATTCCTCTCTAATTATCTGTTTAGTAGAATCCTCAAAAGAAAATTGAATAAAGTTACTAAATTTTTATACTACTAGTCATTGTGTATAATAGGTATCATTTTTTTCATCCTGTCTCATCATTGTTTGCTCATAGTTACCTCATCTTTATCCCTTCAAGTTCCACTTCTGCCAGTCTTCTCTGCCTCCAAATATTCCCAGTCTACATTCCTATCATTTCCTGCCCCCTCTCATGTATATGTAACCTTCTCAGTCTGTTTAGTGTTTTCCATCTGTGCATGTTTCCAGGACTAGCAAGGTGGGATTGGAATATCTCTGTAAGAGTTTGTCCCTGGAGGATACTGATTCTAACTTTTTTTCAAGGTTTAATCACCTCCAGGACTTCATATAGGATTTGACCCATACAACTCTCCCCAGTCCAAAACTGGAGCTGGTGTTATCATGTTAGCTTTGCTCAGGCAACCATATTTTTAGATGTATGGATGCATTTCTCCTGTCATTATTGGGAACTTTCCTATCAGCAGGCATTTTAGTCTTCTGTTTGCTATGCTCTTTCTGCCACCTCTTTTGTGATTCTCTTCTCTTAGGAGTAGGGTTGTAATGGAGATGTACCAGTTGGAATTTACTCCATAGGGTCACTTATTCTTGGTCTTTTGACCAGTTGTATTTCTGATTCAATGGGGGAATAACAATAATCACAGATTTGTATTTGATGATTGTCCTGACTGTTGATAGGTATAAAGAGGCTGAGCCATCTATGGTATCAAGCATCTCTAGGGTGGTGGCCCTAGCTTGCATAAGAAGGCTAGATGAGTAGAAGTTGCAAGGCAGATAGTACACATATTCTTCTTCATTCCTGCTATATCTCTTTGGTTGTAAAGTGTATTGCTTGGCCAGTAGTAATGTTGTGTAGAATAGGAAGCAGGCCTGATGTCCAGTTTCTGCACTGACTTGACTCAATGATAGACTGTGATCTGGATCTGTATGGTAACACAAAGCTTTCCCTCTCCCGAATTGTTATTATTTTTTCAAGATATTAGCCATAGTAACAAAAAGAAAACTAAAATACCAAATCTTATAAATAAGTGTTATAAATATATGTGTGGGTGTGGCCAACCACTGAAACATGAGAAACCTACAGATGTCTACAATCAAGAGTGATTTCTTCTCCTCTAGCTGCTATCAGGAGAAAATAGTCTTCTGCATGGAGTGGGCCTACAGAGCACCTCCCCATTTATATGAGGAACTGAGCTGCCTTTATTTCCTGCAAGGATTTCTTATGTAAATAACCACACATCCTATGAATATGTAAATATGACACCTATGTCATATCCAGAAATCTCAATGCCACAGCAGTCCTTTTTATCTTCTGGCTCTTAAATTCTTCCTTCCTACTCTTCTTTAATATTCCCTGAGCCTTGACATGGAAGGCTGGTGCCAGATATTTGATTGCACTGTGACACTCTAAAACAAATAATAAAGTTACCTTGAATTGGGGGACAAAGTAAAGAACTAGCTAACCAGAATTAGCCTGAGAGAAGTCAGAAGTAGTCTATGTTTGGGTGATTATCGTGTATTTTTAATTATTATGGTTTTCTTTTATATTTTGAAATGTGTAATGGTGATACCTCTCTCACTATTCTTGTTAATTAGGTGTGTTTTGGCCTTCTTTGATCTTTTGTACTTCCATTTACATTGTGAAAAGTTGCCTTGAAATTATGTTCATGAAGCACATGAATTGATCTTTCAAAAAGAAAACAGAGGGTTGTACCACATCTGACCAAAGAAATTGGTTTTAACAGAGAAGAGTTGGAAATCTGTTGTTATTTATTAAAATACAGTCACCTTACTACTTAGGAGCTTAAAGGAAGCAGTCAATATAAACAGTTAATAACCTTAACAAATTACAGAACCAATAATAACAACATAAGAAAGAACAAATAAATACAAAATATCAAACCATACCAAAGAGAACAACAACAAAAACCAAAGCAATCAATCCCACCCAAACAGGCAAATAAAAAATTAAGTGAAACAGCGCTAGGTTGCTGCATTAGCACCACAGACCTACAGCCTGTGGATGGCCATAGATACGGTAGGAAGGCAGTTGTTAATTATAAAAAGTCTTTTAAAATCTAGTACAGCCATCTCTCCATTGGCCTTTGTAGGTCAAGGCCTTAACAAGGCTAAGGTTGAGACTTGTTCTTAGAACATTCATTGTGGAACTAGGGGAAGCTCTTGATAAATTATCACCCTCTGCTAATCCTGTTATATCTTGGCCACTATTTCATTGTTTCAGCCAACATACACTTGTGTGCTTACTAGAGACCCAACAAATCTATGGGCAGCATCAGAATTCCCATGGACATAAAAGATGACTCAGATGTCTTCTACAAATGCTTTCTCAGCACTAGTCCCTTCAGTCCAGGCTCTGAAACTGAAGAATCCTCATTCATTTTAAAAATGGAGGGAAAAAGGGGAATGAGGGCTGCGGGCATCTCTCTAGTGCATTCTCTCAGTGACACTTGTGCATGACATAGTCTCAGCTTTAACACTGGACTGGAAAATGAAATATGATGCTTTTGTATGTGGTTGGTCTGGCACACCTTCACATCAGTGCAGTTCTCTACAGCTGATTTACCACTTCATATGAGGGGCTGAAGACTCAGTGAGGTTGTCAAAGCCATTGACATATATCTGACAGAAAATGTCTTTTTCACCAACATGTCTAACATTCATGTTGTTGTAGCCCTCACATTCTGTTGAATGTCTTGGTTCTCAATAATTATTTTCTCAGGTGTCTGTATTACAATCTTATTTTTTATTCATTTTTTCCCCTTTGGGAATATTGAATCAACACACTCATATGTTTGATTGGGGCCAGATCACCTGAAGGTCAGCTAGTATTTGCCTCATGGGTGAATTCACAGCTATGAGGTAGGGTCTTCTACAGAGAAGGTTGCCTTGAGCATAGAGTGTAAAATGTCAAGGGTCATAGTGTCTATGTCTCCTTTGGACTCTTCAGTTTGTCAAGATCTGCTATTGAGAACAAAAGATAATCAGACCCATGAGCACCCTGGGTGAGCACAGGCTAGAAAATAATCATGGTTTATTCAAACTGGAAGCCAATGGTAAAAGCCACTACTACTCCCACCAATGCTGTTTGCTGTGGAAGGGAGGGTATGGTGACAACTTGCCTGTGAGATTAAATGCTCCTGCTGCAGCAGCTCTGTATGCAGGAGACTCATCCTGGACTGGGGCTGGTTCCAACTCAGATTGGAGAATTTTTGACCTACAGGAGGAAGGCAATTAGGGAACAGGCCTGGTGGGGACCTGCTGTATCAGGTATTTCGCCTGAACTATCTGTGTTCAGCTGTCCAACCCAGCATGACATTTCGGCAAAGGCAATTCCTTGCATTCTGCAAGGGATATTTGTCAGAGTAAGCACGAGCCTTGATTTTTCCAGATTTTAAAATCTGCTAGAAGATGATATGATGACTGCCCTGTGCTGGGCAAGAAAATACAACCCGTTTCTCCAGTTGTCTAGATGCATTATTTTGGAAATAAAATAAAATGGTAGCAATGTATGAGTAAGAGTTAAGGAAAGATATGCATACCAGATACCAGGTGAATGTGAGCAACCTCAGAAACTTAATGTAAACTTAGAGATCCAATAAAATAAAACCATTGACAGTTCTAATTATTCATACAGCACAGAAATGTGCAGGAGTTCAACTCCTACCCTGTCAATGTTCTTATAACCAAAACAGTCTGTCACGGGAAAGAATGCACAATGCAGACTCCTGGTAATCATCATGGGGAGCTGCATGCATATCTGCCAAAAGGTAGGTACTTCTCTTTTAAGCTGATGTTCTGGGAGGAAAATAAAGTGGCAGAAGCACACACTGTCCTCCACTACTAACTCTACTCCTGCTATGTTTAGGAATACCATAGGGAGATTTGTGGAGACACAGGGGACAAAGTGATGAGAAGAGAGCAGAGAGATCAGAAGATTATAGGGGTTAAACAAATTCCCAGAAACACTAAGGACCAAAAATAATGTTTCCTGGAGGATATAATGTAGACTAGGCTAACACAATTCCCTGAGGTGTTCTTTCCCTCACTGAGGCTGAGAGCTATTCAGATGGTGAGAATCCCAAAGAGGACAGAGATCCAGGTACTGGTGACTTATGTGGTTCTAAGGGCTCCTCCTAGGTTGGGCTATGAACTCTTCTCTAAGACAATGAAGAGAGGCTCCATCTTTTCTGCTAAGTCTCTGTAGTGAGTGATCAGCTCCTTATGCTTCAGTAGGTCCTTCGATCTTTCATCCAGGCTTTCTTCTTGCTGTCCAGTAGAAGATTGTATCCTCAGTGGAGGGGTGTTCACCACATGAACACACATAAACTCATGAGACACACAAGTACAAGTATGCTGCATACAAGAACTGTACTGTAGTAACATGTTGAGTTTACCAGTTATTGCTAATATAAAGAGCAATCACCCAGGATACTTGAGAAGGTGGTAAACCTTTGTTGGATGAGAGAGGACACAATGGGCATGAGAGATAGGCAGCTCACTCATTGAAGTGTCTATCCTGTAAACATAATACACAGACAGCTGTCCATCTGGGGTCCTGGCCTGTTAGACAACCCTATATAGGAAGTTCCCCAGGCTGTG
Organism: Cricetiscus sungorus; assembly: GCA_030556225.1. NCBI lineage: Eukaryota > Metazoa > Chordata > Mammalia > Rodentia > Cricetidae > Cricetiscus > Cricetiscus sungorus. Next base: position 413,531 of record JANBXA010000741.1, read on the forward strand.
CAGTATAGGAATGTTCCCCAACACAGAGATATTGGCTGGTGGTGGACCAGCACACTGGCCTTGTTCACTGATTTCCAGTGCCCCAGGTGTGCACATTCTTGCAAAACAGCTCTTATAAGCACAGGCTGCCTCACTAGAGGCACAAAAGAAATGAGCTCAGGCTTCTAGCGAATCTACACCACCAGGCATTAAAAATGGCAGTTCTTCCCTATAAGGTGATTGTGTCAGGGATTTGTGTGATAACAAAAGCCTGACTAATTCAGAGAGTAATGATTGCATGTATTATTTCATGCTGAACACTATTCCATGGAAGGACTCAACAACATTGTACTTTGTCATTCATGGAATGATGGGAATCTGGGTAGTTCCTACATTGAGGCATCTCTGAGGAATGCTGTTACAACTCTGATGTTCCCTAGCTTCTCTGTGGACAAGTACTTCAAGTTCTGGAATCACAAGGTCAACTGGGGGCAGCAGTTTTACTTTTTGATTAAAAAAAATCAAACATCCACTGATGTCCAACAGTGGATTCTCACTGTTGGACATCAGTCTCCACCACCACCAATCTCTGAAGTTCCTTTCTCTCAACCCTCCATAAGGCTGATTTTAATCAGAGTGAACAATTTTGAAGAAAAACAGTTACTGAATGCTGAAGACACAGCACATGGTGAATGCTTAAGTCCATCATGAGGCTAAGTGGGGTGAAATGAGAGACCCCATTCTCACACACAGCATGGCTATGGGACTCCTGCTAGACAGAGATGGAGCTGGAATCACACTGCAAATCAGAATATCTCAACTAATGAAATCCATCAAAGCTCCAAGGCCATGATTAACTGAACCAAGGTTAGGCAAAGGTGGAAAGAAAAGGAAAGCAGGCAATGCTGATGAGAACAAAACATGGTACAGAGAAGACACAGTGAGTCCCCTGACTATTGAGTGTGAAATCACCATTCCGCCAGAGCAGAGAAAGTATTCAAACCCTGAGTAAGCCTATCCTGCTTCTCAGAAACCTTGTTTTTCCATAGTGACCCCTTGTCACATTCTTGTACCATATTTATTTGGTTTGCCTCAAAACATTTTCTTGCAGATAAATATTTCCCCCTCTACAACACCAGAAAACCATTGAGTTACACCAGTTATTGTGTCCTTTAGTTCTAGAGAACAGGGTGGACATATGGAAAAATAGGCAGCAGCATACAATATATGCTGAAAGTAAAGTGAGCAGACAAAGTGCTTTCTCAATGACATTGACCTCCATACCATTAATGATGTTCTGGAGTAAGTGAAATTACAAATATTCAGAAATACACACACACACACACACACACACACACACACACACACACAATTCATATACATCAGTGCATACCAACACATACTTGCATATATCTGCTACCCCATGAGAAGCTTTCTGCATAGAAGCTCTCCTCAATACAATTACATGAAACTGTGTGATATGTGATTGACCCATCTTTCTGAATGTACTGGATATTATAGCAGTGCAGGGGTGTTTGATTGCCAATCATTCACTTTCTTACAAGAGGATAACTCTATAGAGAGATTTATGAACGATAATAAATGAAAAATTGGATTGTATGTAGGTGGGAGTCTGGAGGGGTGGGTGCATGATTATATGTAGAGCTCTATGTTTATGGTTGGACATAGGCTGACTGACACCCACTTCATATTTCAAACCATTTATAAATCTAGGGCCTCATTCAAAGGACATTACTGAGAGAAGCTATGTGTCTTTTCATACTTCACACTTAGCAAAACAGTTCATGAGGCACAAGTTCAAGGGTCACAAGGATGGTTGCTTGCTAAGGGGTAGAAAGTTAGAATCTAAGTCTTCACTGTGAATCAATGACAAAGAGAGCAAAATCAGCCCATCACAAGCCTAATCTGGCACTTGCCTGTATGATTCATTCTCTTCAATCAGCTGGTTGCACTTGTTCACGGAATCACTGATCTCCAGGGGCAATTTCTGAAGGTCTGACATCATCTGCTCATGCTGCTTTTTCATCATCTCAAAAGAATTCATCCTGTGGTAGGGCATGACCCCAGGAGACAGAACCCCATGAACACAGGTCTCAAGGATCACATGAGATCAGTCTGTGTTGTGGACTACCCCAGCTTAGTGGATGCCACAGCCTGGCACATGTACACTGGGGTTTCCTGGTGTTACTAAACTTCCTATACTGTCTCTAGGCAAGAATAGGCAGGGGGCCAAAGGCAGTTATACAGGGTGGTAGGAGCAACCTCAGTGGGCTTGAAGCTATAGATTGGCTACCTAATATATTACCAAGAGTCTCTGCCACATTTCTATTACCAACAGAAACCTCTGATGGTATTTCTCCTGTCTTCAAAACAGGGGTACCTAGTCTTGGTGCTATTTAAACACAGAGGACCAAAGCACACAATCATTATTTCTAGAGAGGAGCCCCAACTTCATGGTACCTTTGTAAACTCTACCTGGGAATCCAATGTTCCACCAAGGTGAGCACATCGGCTAAGAGATATGCTGATCAAAGTGGTGTTACCTGATCTCAGAAGTGGCATGTTATGGAAACTGAGAATGTCAATATCTCAGGCGAAGCTATTGTCTCCTGGGTCTCAGGAGTATATGTACACACAAAACACACACACACACACACACACACACACACACACACACACACACACACACACACTGTCAACCCTCCCCACATACCTCAAGATGCACATGAAGTGCAGAGAGTTGGCAGTGTTTCCAAATATGAGGAAGAAATCAGAGTGGAGCAATGATGAGCTTCATGTGTCCCAGTCACAAACTGAGTTTGATGAATGAGACCAGGTTCCTCCAGCTGCTGTCAGAAGCTTTTAATACACAATCATCTGTTGGCCAAGTACTAAGACTTTCCACAAACTCATAGGACCTAGTATGTTACTCAATCCAGCACCTGCCACAGCATCTTTTAATGCATGTTGAGAGCTCCCACACTGCTGTACCTATTCCCAGCCAGTGATCCAGGCCACAGGCTCTGCTTTTCATTTGGAGGAAACATAATAGCCTGTGTCCACATGTCACACCTACCCAGGTTCTAAGTTCTGCCTTTCTAATACACACAGGAAAATTAGTTTAGGCACCAGAACACCCTGAAGGTTTAGCCTCTTGGACTCAGGAAGGTTTGGCTTGACTCTGTGGGGCCAAGAAGGCCAGCAGAGAACTGGGATAATGATTATCTGTTTCTCAAATTCTTCTTGGTATAACTAGCCAGGATTTCCCTCAGCTGAATTCGTTCATATTCCATACTCTGTAACTTCATGGAGAGTTCTTCCAATATCTCCATCTGCTGGGCTTCCTCAGTGATGGTGGAAAGTTGGGATAATGCCTGCAGGTAGATGAAGACAAGTCAACTGGAATATTTTAATGGCATACTGTGGGAGACTCTATGCTGAGGACCAAGAAGAAGCCCAAGGAAGAGAAAATGCTAGGGACCCAGTAGATGCCTCAGAGAATGAGAACAGGGCAGCTATGCTTCCACTGGTGTCCATGAGCTATGTCTCTGATTTCAAACACCATGAATATTCATGGGAATCTTTCCCCAACTCAATCTCCTGCCCTTGGAAGGCATAAGCTCCCCCACCAATGTGGACTTGGTGGACAGTGTTACCTCATATCTGATGTTGTGCAGGTAAGTCCTGTAGTCCCTAGAGCTTAGTAGCACCAAGCCCTGATAGCATGTGTCTAGAACAAAAGCATCTAAATGTCCAAGACTTTGGTTCATGGCCATGGGAGTTTCCTTTCCTTTTTATTTAATACAAGATTTCCATGAAAACTGAAGAAATCCATGCAGACAATGTACATCAACACCCCACCCTGAGAGATACACCCTATTAATTACTCCTTTGCTCCTGCTGGCCTTCCTTTTCACAAAGAGGGTAAGGTTCTCCCAGAAAACCAACTGCAGGTTTGTCAATGCATGGCTCCATCACACTCTGGGCCTGCTCTTAGAGGACACAGAGAAGCAGGATAAGCCCATTGTTTTCCAGATTCTCCCAGATGTTGAATCCTACTCTTTCAAGCCCCACCACAAATTCTACCTCCTCAAGAAATCTCCCTATACCCTGACAAGGACTCACTGTGCCTTCCCCCAAACCATTTATTTCTCCATGTTTTACACTGAGACTGAAGGTCAGCTTCATTTTTTTCTCTTTCTGGTTTCCCCATGTTCTCTGTTCTCTCTCCCAAGCAGCTTGTCAATATGTCTATAAACACTGAAAGTATATCCCACAGTCATTTGGGGTTCCCAGATCATGGGTGACATTACAGGGAACTCCAATGGCTCTGCACATACAATAGAATTGTCCAGAGAAGGAACTATTAGGGTCATCAGCATCCCTCATCTACCTATTAACTAGATCTTCTGCAATTCGCTCAAAGCCATACTGACTATCCCAGGAACTTCAGCAGATACATAATGGAAGAATTTCATGCCCTTATTACAAAGACAGTGATCTCTGTCTTTTGCATTAGAATATACTCAATACTATATGTATGGAAGTTGAAGACTCACTTCCAAAACATCACAGGAAATGGCTCAGCCCCTTTTAGAGATCTCTAATCAATAACAGGAGAAGTAAAGGTTTCTTGGTAAATGATTCAGGATGGTGGGAGGAAAGTTCAGGCCCCTGAAGGAAACAAGCACATTGTGGAGGATCCACATGACTGGTACAATATGTTGATGTGGTAGGGATTGTAGTTGTCCTGTTAAAACACTGTAAGTCCCATAATGGATTAAAATTACCCCTAAACTTCAGCAGTACACATTCTATCATCATAGGTTATCAGATGTGTGATCAATTTGTGACAGGTCAGACTAGAATCATTGATCACTGGGGCTACCAGGTGAGCCCTCAACACAAGAACTAACACACCCATGAAGAGTGGGTGTCCATTCCTGCATTCATGTTTGAGAAAAGATGATTGGCTATTGAGAGGCAACAGAGATATGGAAAGTCATTTTCAGCAATCAAATTTACCATACATATGGGGAGGGTATATAGTGTGTCACTGCTATGGTGCTTCACCTAGAGCTACACAAAAGACACATTTTTTTTTATCAGAAGTCACTTGTTACAATGAACATATGTTAGTCTAGTGGATACAGCAAGCTTACAATATAATATTCATTGGAATATGAGAAGAACAGAGAAATGACAGAAAAGGAGAGTCCTTGGTCCTGTCTATACCTTTCCCAGAACCCAAATTCATACTTTTGAATTTACTGGTAGTCTTGAAATGAAGAGTGAGCACCATGCTCAGCTTGAATAGCAAATTCTCCAGAAGTCTGGATGTTGCTTCAAAAGTGTGCTTGGTGAATCCCAGAACAAATGAGTGTTATGTGGTGAACTAAATCCATTCTGATGTGTCACACTGACAAACATGTTAGACAAGGTGAATTATCTCTGCAATACCCAATTAAAAGGACAGCACTTACCCTACATACTACCTCATCTCAGTCAAACCTGACACACTGAATGATTCTCAGGAAGTAAAAGAAAGATGAGACTTTGCCCTAGCAGGTTCTGAAAGACCAGACTTTAGTCTTCCCCTCTGTGGATGGCATTTATTTTTTAGGGAGGTGAGAGTCTCAGAAGTTTCCTGGTTTTTGTATCTCCCTGCATCTGGTGGCCCAAAGGAGAGACTCCTGAGGCTTTTTCGCAGCTTCAGAGGATGTACCTTGGCTTCAGAGACTTTAACCTTGTTCTTTAAGCAGCCTGGAGGTAATTGCTACTGTACTTTCACTAGGGTAGTACAGGGATGGCCAAATCACTTACTTAATGCTTCAGACTCACATGGTATTGGAGAATTCACACAGGGAAGCAGAATATAGTCCCAAGATTCACAAACTCATCATTACTAACAGCCCAGGTCACCCATGTCTTCTTCGCATGTCCACTGGCTCTAACAGCTCTCAGGTAGAACTGGAGACTTGTGTGCCCCTCACATCAGGGAAGTCAGAAATGTTAGGGATCACTATAAGACAGCAGCATTTGGTGTCACAGCCCTGCTAGTGGCTGTGATGTAAAGCATAACAACCTCACCATTTTCCAGGGCACATTTCTTTCCCTATAATTACTGTTAAACAACCTTTAGGACTCCAGTGGGGGCAAAGTACAGTGAAGGTATTGAAAAACTTGAAAATGACCTTAAAATGGGATAAGGACTTGAATAGTCCACAAATAATACCAGCTGAAGCTGAAAAGGAATTAGAATGAGTAGAAAAGAGTATACTAGAGGCACATGTGGACTATGTGAATCCCAAACTAGACTGTATTCTGGTTATATTACCATCTAGAGAATATCCTTCAGGGATTTTGATGCAGAGGGAAAATGCCATATTAGAATGGATATTTCTACCACATAAACAGAATAAAAACCTAAAAACATATATAGAAAAGATCTCCAACTTGATTATAAAAGGTAAATTAAGACGTCAACTGACAGGAAGGGACCCAGCAGAAATTATAGTAATTTTAACTAATGAGAAAATTTCCTCCTTATGGAAAGATAATGAATATTCACAGAGAACATGCAGTAATTTTTTTGGGAATGTTTAGCAACAATTATCCCAAAAGTGAAAGAATCAAATTCATAAATAAAACAATTTGGATTCTTCCACATATTGTATGAAAAACACCTATCTTGGGAGTTCCTACATTTTACACTGATGTAAACAAATCTGGTAAGGCAGGATATAAATCATGAAAAATAAGTAAAGTAGTTCAAAGCCCTTACAGTTCTGTACACAAGGCAGATTTGTCTGCCATTCTCATGGTGCTTATGGATTTTACAGAAACCCTCAATATAGCTACTGATTCTCAATGTGCAGAGAAAGTCATCTTACACATTGAGACTGCAGAATTTATTCCATATGATACAGAATTAACTTCATTGACTATACATTTACACGGTACTATCAGAAATAGAACTCATCCTGTGTACATAACACACATCAGATCCCATACGGGTCTGCCAGGTCCTCTAGCACAAGACAATGATGAAATTGATTGGTTATTAATAGGAAGTGTGCTAGAAGCCTCAGAGTTTCATAAGAAACACCATGTGAACAGCAAAGTTTTAAAAAATGATTTTTCTATCACTTGGCAACAAGCTAAGGATATTGAAAGGACATGTTCTATTTGCTTATTCTATAACCAAACTCCTTTACCACCAGGCAGTAACCCTAAAGGTATAAATTGGAATGAAATATAACAAATGGATGTGTTTCATTTTACAGAATTCAGAAAATTAAAATATGTGCACCACACTATAGATACATTTTCAGGGATCCAATGAGCCACTGCTCTGCACTCTGAAAAGGCTGGTTCTGTTTTCACACACCTATTGGAGGTAATGGCCATTATGTTTATACCTGTACAACTAAAAATCAACAATGCTCCAACATATGTCTCCAGCAAATTGAAATATTTTTTGAGCATTATAACATAAAGCACATAACTGGTATACCACACAATCCTATAGGACAAGCAGCAATTAAGAGATCTAATTGTACTTTAAAAGAAATGCTCTATAAGCAGGCAAGGGGAACCAAGACACCCAAACCCAGATTACAAAATGCTTTATTACCATTAAACTTTCTTAATGCTAATGAAAAAGGAAAACAGCTGCAGGATGACACTGTACAATAGAAAAAACTTCTGAAGTAAATCAGCTGATGTACTTCAAGGATGTATTGACCTCAGTATGGAAACCAGGATAGAGGTTTCGCCTTTTTATCTACAGAAGAAGAAAAGCTCTGTATACCTTCTAAGTTTATCAAAATCCAAGTTGAACAAGAGAAACATCTTAATGAAGAGCAATGACAAGTCATCCAGCAAAGTAGTTCCCATGAATTGTGCAGAGACCTCTCAAAGGTAGGAGAAGTGTTTCATTCTTGTCCTTACAGAAAAACAGAAAACACCCATTTTCAAACAGCCAAAAGACACTTAACATGTAGGTACCTACAGAAGAGAAGATAGCTCTCCAGAAAGAACAATTTAATGAAGAGGAATTTGATTTATGGTAAAACTATTTAATTCTAGTTAACTATTTCTATACAGAAATCTATTTCTCTTTACTATCTACTATTTCTCTAGTCCCAGTTCATGTAAATCATAGTTTGCTTTGGAATGGATTTGACTTTCCTTCTCTAAAGTCAAGCATGTTGCTAAGATTAAATTCACAGTTTCTACCTTATATCAAGAAGCCGATCAGTGCAAGGCAGAAAAAAAAAAAAACAAAATCTGGAGACTGTCATTTGCCTATACAGTTTTCTCTCTGAAATCCTAATTTTTCTCATACATTTTCATGCTTATTGTTGCCTTCCCCAATATTCATACCTTAAAAGTTGAAAACTTTATGTTGATATTGATGTTTAAGTTTTCCACAAGGAACAATAACAATTCCTAACAGCAATCTTTGAACTCTCCAGAAAAAAAGATGGGGCCCCACTTCGTCATTTCCACTTGACTCAATCTAATGCATCTGGACTACAACCATCACCCTAAAAACGGTTTGAGACTGTTATGCTTGAGACAACTCCTTACTAGCTAGCTGAAAAGGTGCACCTTGTTATGACAGCCTGGCCAAAGTTTCAGATATAACTTTAGTCAAGCATTTCCTGCCACACAGAGACTAACTACGTATGTCACAGCCAGTCCCACCGAGAAATTTGGTTGCTAAAAATTTTCTTCCTATGGAATCCTATGGAGCAATCATCATCCCATTTCAGCAGGATAAAATCTTAAGATAACAATGCCCACTTTCCCTACTCTTGGCATTTATGGATAATATTCATCTTCATAGGGTTTGTTTTAGTTACTTAGGATTGGGTGTGGAAGGTGATGCTTAGACTCAGGTATCTCTTTTAGACAGGTATAAGGTATGGTTGGGAAAGCTATGGCTTAGATGGGATATAGGTAGATTAGCCTATCTTCTTGTAAATGATTTTAGTATTTAGTATTATATAGCTTACATTGTTATATATTCTTACTTGTGGCAACCTATGTAAAATTAAGTCTATATTTTCTTCCTGGATGAATTATATATTATATTTTGTCATATTGTATAAAATCTTTCCATTTATGATGTTTTGTGCACAATATTCTTACCAGATGTATACTTTTACTTATGTTCAAAACATTTTGATACATATTGATACAATTTAGGATATTTTTATCATGCTGCACTATATCGTTCTACCTCTAGCCAAGACATTTCTATTCTACCTCTGTTTTAGAGATTTACATGTATAATAACATGCATATATACATAGTTATATTGTTTAGGTGTTTCTCCCTGCTTTATTTAGGGAAGTTTTAACCAGTTTTATAGCTAGGTTCCTGAGTATTACAGATTATCTTCACCCATGTTTCCTATACCTATGAGATTAGTCAGACATAGATGAGTAATCTTCAAACACTTCATAGACCTGCAGAACATGGCAGTTAAATGTGTTAATATCAGTACTCCATTGAGAAGAGACACTATTGCTCCTGATAGCACCATGTATATTTCTGAAAATATGTTGGGCACTGTTGTCACTCCTTCTGGAGTCCATTATGGCATCGGTTAATGGCCTTTTGGGCAAAGAACTGCCCCCACCTTGAGCACTGATTTGGATGTGCTTGTAGGAGGCAAACATACAAGACTGCTGAACCTTGCCAAGTCTAGGTAAAACAACCTTTCTAGCTCCCTGATTCTGTAGTGGTCTGTCAGATTTTCTAGGCCTTAGCTAAAACTGGTTGTACCAACGTTGCTATGAGACCTTGGGAGACGGTCCAGATAGCCTGCTTTTTCTGTCCTCACTGCACCTTTTGGAAGTTTCCCATCTGCACTTCCTGCCTACCCTAGTATTGTTATCTTCTTTCTCAGGTGTTTAAATAGGTTGAAAGTTAAACTGTCACAATTATTATTCTCTCCTCCTATTTAGATATATCAGGTACTAGACTTAAGCTTTCCAGCTTAGGACAACTCTATTGTAAACTCCATTGCCTTCACCCTATGACTAGATTTGTAGGTCTTCAGTTTGTAAGTTCTCTGATGGAAGATGTTATTCTATAAATATGTTTCTCTGGTTAATGAATAAAGCACTCTTGGCCAATAGAAAATTAAGATAGGTGGGTCTGGGAGACAAGGAGGGAAGAGGAAGTAGGAAGGAGAAGTCAGCATGGAGAGCCAAAAAAGAACAGCACGCTGGCCAGCTGGCTGCTAAAATGACCACGTGGAAATACTTAGATTAGTAGAAATGTGTTAATCATTAAGAAAGAGCTAGCCAATAAGAAACTAGTACCTGATCAACTGCATTATATCAAATACAGAGTCTCTGCATATTATTGGGGTATGGCATAGCAGTGGGACCAGACCGGCGGCGGGAAAAAGCTACTCATAACAAATGGTGTCAGAAGTGGAACTGAGAACTTTCACTTAAAACTTAACAAAAGCTTAAAAATAGTTTTTAGAAAGAAAACAACAGAGACAAGCAAGGCTTCTTGGTAGCAGCATTTTTCTGGGTTGGACTCAGCCTTGTTTTGTGAGAGACAAGTAAATATTTGCCTGGCTCCTTTAATGGAGGTTTCCAAAATTAGCATAAGTGGCAAAAATCAACATTGCTTTTAAAGAGCTCTGCTAACAGTTCATTGGTGTGTAGTAGAACTGGCAATAAAGGTTTACAGTGTGTTTTAAAATACACGTTGGCTTGGGAGATAAAAAAAAAAAAAACAGGATACAATAGTTTAAAAAGGTAGAGAAACCTTTAATTCCAGCACTCAGGAGACAGAGGGAAGCAGATCTCTGTGATCTCAAAGTAAACCTCGTATGCAGAGTTAATTCCAGAACAGGTAAAAGTTACACAGAGAAACCCTGTCTCAAAATATGTAAAAATAAAAGTAAAAATAAAAGAGCAATAAAAAGCCATGTAAAGATGGAAAGCTCAGAGAAACTTTGGATACTATACATGATTCTGTTATCTTTAAATTGTTTGACTGCTGAGGAAATAACAACTGATAAAAGAAATGCTGCTGGATTAATTCAATTTATATATTTTAAAAATGCTTTGACTCCAAAATTTAAGTCCAAGGACAAGTTACTGGGAAAAAGAATTTCTATTTTTGTTTCACAGAAAATAAAAAGCTGTGGATTCCTTCCAGACTAACGTGGTTTGATCAAGTAAGACCCCCTGAAGCAACATCAATGGGACAATATAGCCTTGCAGACCACTACAGCCAGGATTTCTGTGTCTTCTTAGGATCTTCCATGACAGCGCCCCCTACCAGCAGAAAGCAGTTTGGAAAGAACAACACTCAAATTCCCAAATATTGTTCATAAATGTTTGTTTTCATTTAAGCGGACTTGGTTATAAATGGTTAATGACAACAGCCAATATTTTTAAAGGTAAAAAGGAAATTTTGTTATAGATATGAATGTTTTGTTTTGGAATGGATTTTCATTTATTGATACAAATTTAAGGTCAATTTTGTGATATGTATATTTCTCCTTGTTTAGGTATTGTGTTTATATAGCTCATTGAAAAATGTATAATTTAGTTCAGATTATAGATAGTTAGCTATGATAGTCAAAATTTAGAGTTAAGTAAGGTTTTCAAGATATACAAAAATATATTCGAGATGGATAAATATTCTTCAAACCTTTCAAAGACATACAGAATATGGCATTTAAAATTTTCTTGACAGTGAGACATAGCTGCTCCTGGCAATACCACCTACATCAGAAAGGAATAAGGACATAGAAGAAAAATGTGATGAAGTTTGCTTCTAATATGGAAAGACTAGCCATTGGGACAAGATACTGTTCTTGTCTAGACTGTTTGACTTTATGCTGTATAAACTGGACATGCAGGACCCACAGAAAAGTGACTGCTAAAACAAGATGGACATTGCTACAGGATTCCTGCTTCATGGAAAACGCTGCCAGACAGTCTACAGGACACAGAGAAAAATGACTGACAAACTGCCAATACAAATGGACAATTTCCTGCTTTGCTGAAGAGACTGCCAGACACACTATGGCCTATGGGCTGAAGAGGGAATATTACAGAAGCACTTCGGGTAATTGACCAGGCAGTGAGTTGTCTTTGTCATTTCTAGAGTTTATATATTATCCTTCTGTGGTCTTTGATGGAGTTGAAGACAGATAGTTATGGTTATAATTTTCCTTATTTAGGATTAAAGATAAGTTACATATAAGATTTTAGACTCACAAAGATAGGATAGATAATAAAATATTTTCTTTAAATCTTGCTAAATTTTAATGGACTAAATATTATCAACTGTGATTCTTATTTGATAACTGTTATGTGATATAGTTTGCTATGCTAAGGTTAAAACCCTTCTTTTATTTTATTACGAGTAGGTTTCTCCTGCTGCCAGTTACCTGGTCCCATTCGTTGTTCCTCCCTGCCAGCGGCTGGGTCCCACCGCCATGCCAGCCCCAAATAACATGCAGAGACTCTGTATTTGATTTAATTCTGTTGGCTAGTTACTATCATTTCTTATCAGCTAGCTCTGTCTTAATTATTAACCCATTTCTACTAATCTAAGTATTTCCACATGGCTCATCTTACTGGACAGATTGCCAGTGTGCTGTTCTCTTTCAGCTGTACATGCTGACCCCTCCTTCCTACTTCCTCTTACCTCCTTGTTCCCTAGCCCCACCTATCTTGCTTTCCTATTACCCAACAGTGCTTTATTCATTGACCAGTATGAGAAACATATTTACAGAATAACATCTCCCATCAGTTCTTAATTTTCCTTTTCTTAGAGAATACTTGTTATTCACTGTTTTGTATTTAGTTTTGTATCAAGCCTAAAACTTTTCTTTAGACTAAAAGGGAAATTTTAGTGTGATATTCACTTTGGCTGAAGCTGTGGCACTTAACATGCCCATTGGGGTTAAGGAGAGGGATGAATGTGACCTGGGGGAACTAGGTCTGGGGAAGGGGCCCCAGAGCTCTCTCTTGCTTGCAGGATGGGGACAGAACATCCAGAGGCATCCTTGGAACCAGCAACCTGCTGGTGTTTATTTTTCTCTGTTGTAAGTTATTTCTCCCTGAATAAACATCTATTCAGCCTATCTGTTTTTCTTGATCCTTATTAAACCATGATATCATTTGTTTGTTTAAGATTCTCTATATTGACTTCCAGAGTACCTCCATCAATTTTTATTTTTCCCAACAGTGAATGAAGGTTGCTTTCCCCTCACAATCTACCCCAGCCTTTGCTGTCAATTGCTTTATTGATTTTAGATACTCTAGCTGGGGTGAAATGAAATTTCAAAGTTGTTTCAAATTGCATTTCCCTAATTGCTAAGGATTATGGACAATTTTTAGATACTTCTTGGCTTTTATTATTTTTGGTTTGAGAACTCCATTTAAATGGTTTTTCCTCTAACCATCTGCATTTCCTTTCCCAGGATGTGATGACGTGAAAAGGGCTGGTTATTGAGACTTGTGGAGATGGCCTGAAGTCAGTTTTGTTGATGGTGTCAGTCCACTAGGGGGCACTGCAACATTCCTAGAAATTACTTTTCTTAAGGTGCCTAGAGGTTTGAAGATCTGAGGAGAGACATAAGGACACAGGGCAATCCACTCACAAAGAAAGGAGTAGGGGTCTTGTTTGCTGGATTCCATGTGTCTATCAACAACAATTCTCTGAACAAAATAGAATCCCACTGGTCATTATGAGGATGGACACTCAGGGAAAATGTTTCTACTGCTATCTCTTTTTTGGCATTATGTTTATTATTTCATACATTTAAAGTAATAGAAATTATTCCAATACCCTTTATACCATACATGATATGTATGCATAACACACACACACACACACACACACACACACACACACACACACACACACTGTAAACTAGAAAGAAAAGGAAGTATTACTTGAGAAGGAAAAAGGGGATGTATTAAATGTATTAAAGAATATAAGGGCAGGCACCTCACTGACCTGCAGCAGGGATTCACAGCCTCATATTAACCAGCAGTGATTTCCTGCACAGCACAGTGGAAGAGCTGGGCAGAAACCAGGAGATGGAAAATAAATCAGAGCTTGTCTTGTTTTCTTATAAGCAGCAGGTGTTCAGAATATTTTCCATGTACTTGATGGTCTTAAGTCCAAAAAATTTCTTTTATTACATACAGTGCATTGCATGCTGATATGTCAACGACTGTAATTTAAGAGTCCTGCCAGGTATTTCTTGTTGAAGAGTTGGCACTTGCCCAGCAGTGGATAACCAACCCAGAATGAATCCAACAGTGCTATTGTATCATACTGCTTAATTTGAACATTTTTTTTTGTCTTACTGGTCTTTTGTCTCTGTTTATATGTATTTTGTGTTTTTGTGAGTTTGGGTGTGTGTGTGTGTGTGTGTGTGTGTGTGTGTGTGTGGAGAGAGAGAGAGAGAGAGAGAGAGAGAGAGAGAGAGAGAGAGAGAGAGAGAGGAGGGAGGGAGAGAGAGAGAGGAGAGAGAAAGAGGGGGAGGGAGGGAGGGAGGGAGGGAGGGAGGGAGGGAGGGAGGGAGGGAGAGAGGGAAGGAGGGAGGGAGAGAGAGAGAGGAGAGAGAAAGAGTATATTCTTTGGTTTTTTTTGTTTTTTAATTTTTTGGGGTTTTTTGTTTTGTTTTGTAATTCTGCATCATTTTGGGTTTTGTTTGTTTGCATCTTTGTTTTCCTTAAAAAGAAAGAAAAAGAAAGAATATGGAGTTGAATGACTTAGAAGGTTTGGAAATTTTTGGAGGTGTTGAAGAAGAGGGGAGACAATGATCAGAATATATTGTATGAATAAAAATTTCAAAACAAAAATTAGTCAAAGAATCATGCTAAGATTCTGTAAGACACCTTACAGAACCACTAGAGCTGTAAGTTTTCACACTAGCATTCTGCATTTATATATTCATCTTCCTCAGACATTTCCCCCCAAAGTCCCCTTATAAGAAGTGTTACATTAGAAATAGAGTGTCCCCATCATTATTCTTCACAGCTGTGGAGAGATTGTCATGCAGAGTCCATGAGAGATGGAAGTGGGTGGAGCTTCTTTTTCAGATGAATGAGGAAGTTGGGTGATTCAGAGAGAACCTGAGGACACTCCAGCACCTGGACAGGGGCCATGGAGAGGAAGCTGGGAGCTGTGCTGGGAATTCTGTGGGTGCAGATTTGCTGTGAGTTGTGTTCTCTTACATTGCTTTAGGGATTCTCCAGAGATGTCAGGTTGGATGGAATGAGCCAACCTAGAACTCATGCCCAGTCATCCTCATGGTGTCTCCAGGAATATTTGACAGGTGTGGGTGAAAACCCCTCATGATTTTGGTTTGCTTTTCTGTTTCCAAGCAGGGGTGAGAGGAGTTGAGGTGGAGCAGAGTCCTTCAGTCCTGATTCTCCACTCAGGAACCAGTTCTACACTGACATGCAAGTTTTCTGCAACCATGACAGTTGTGCAGTGGTTCAGACAGAATCCCAGGGGCAGCCTCATCAATCTCTTTTTCCTGACTCCAGGAACAAAGTAAAATGGGAGATTAACTGCAACATTCAATTCTAAGGAGCACAACAGCACCCTGCACATCAGGGATGCCCAGCTGGAGGACTCAGGCATCTACCTTTGTGCTGCTGATGCACAGTGTTTCCAACAAGCTTGCAGACTGGCCCCAAACTGCAGCTGGGTGTGCAGGATGCTTTGCACAGCTGTGGCTTCATCAGATCTCAATCAATTACAAGGAAGGTGTGAGGAAACAGAAAAATACTCCAGCACAGGTTCCCACTTAAATTCAGGTGATGGGATACTGACTTGTAGAAATATAAATGTTCAAAAAGATCAGTCCACATGATAAAATCTACTCTTTATTTTATCAAATGCATGTGCTAATGTCACAAAATATAAACTCCTCTTGCACACTCCAGAATCATTTTTGTCTTTTCTGAAAATTACAAACTAAGAGCAACTGTTTCCATCCTGTGTTTAGAGAACGCAGGACAACAATTTCAACTAATCTGCTCAGCATGCATTTAATAAAAAAATTAATTTTTGATACATAATAAATTACATTGTACAAAGGCAAGACAATCAAATATTCATCAAAAACATGATCTTAACTATATAATACATTTAATTATGCAGCATAAAACAAATATTTCACATCAAAATTAATGCAAACCAAAAGATAAATGACAAACTCTAGAGATATAATTGTAATTTATATTACAATAACATTTACAGTTAATTCTACCAAAATATATAAATATCTGCAATGTAATAGACATGCAAAACTTCTGATTAAAACAGTGCTTTCAAAAGAAACACTGGAGATATCTAAATGTCACACATAGTATATTGATACTATGATCCAAACAACTGCTTTTTACCAAGGGTTGGCACATTATTTTCCACAGCTGAAAAACACTACATGCCAGGTGTCTCTGCAAGTAACTGGAAAGCAGCCATGTTCATTCATTCATGAATCATCTTTCTTCTCATTGGTATTTTCACATGGAAACGGTAACAGAATGGTCAAACAGCACCTGGATTTGCTAAAACATTGACTTTCTAGACCTTCACAAATTAACTGCTTCGCGGTAATTCATTCAGCTTCATCCCCATTGTGACTATACTTGTTTCAAATACAGATTATCTGAACTTCCCAGATAATAAACAATTCCCAATTGTTGTCAATAAGATCTATATGAGTATGGCTAGAAATGGTGACACTAGAGTAACAGCTTCTACAATAAGAATTACTCATTCAGTCATCTCAGAGAGTTCACAAATAGCAACCATCATAATCCTAGCTCCTTAATAGTGTTTGGTGAGGAATTAGGTGAGATTGGAATATGGTAATTAGGCACAGAAAGAGGGTACTCTGAAAAGTCTTTCTGACTGATTTTGATACATGTTTTTCCTAATCATCTCCTGATTAATCTGGACATGAAAGTGCTTGCTTAATAAACAAATGAGCTTGAGGCCTATAGATAGTAATTTTAGAAGTTTTCTAGATAAGACATAAAATAAACTTTTAAAAAATCCATACAAATAAATTTCATTTTCAGATATAAATCTTTAAAATCAAAATTTAAGGTAAATCAAAATATAAAACATGAAATAATTTTATCAATTGAAAAAGGACCTTCCATACTTCTACATTTGCATTGACAGCCATGATGACTATGTCATCCTCTTCATCTCATGCTTTTATATGGTCCATGAACTCTCACACTTGTGGGGGGTTGTCCTTTTCTATATATGGTTCTATTATTGGTTAATAAATAAAACACTGGTTGACCAGGCAGGAAGTATAGGCAGGGCTAGGATATGAAGAGAATTCCGGGAAACGCAGATGACAAGATGTAGCCCCTTCTCTGGTTAGATAAGATCATGTGGAAATACTTAAATTAATAGTAATGGGTTAATAATTAAGACAGAGCTAGCCAATAAGAGGCCCAAGCCACCAACCAACAATTTCACAATTAATGTAAGTCTGTGTGTGTTTAATTGGGGCCAAACAGCTTTGGGAAACTGGTTACAAATGGTGTCAATGTGGGTTGCATGAATTTCCATGTAGAATGTGACAAAAGCTTAAAAAGGGTTAAAAAACAAAGAACACAGACAAGCATGGCTTCTTGGTAGCAATACTTTCTCAGGTGGTCTCTGTTTTCCTAGACACAAGCAGCATCTCAAGCAGCTCCTCTAACAGCAGCTTGGCTTCTTGACTCATCACAAGGGGCAAAAGCTGCCCCTTTGCTATGCTGTTTAGCAGATAAAAGACTCCTAGATAGAAAAAGGTAGAGATATACAGTAAAGACAGACTCAGATCAAGTAAAACCTCTAAAGGGTTTACAGTGTATTTAAAAATATAGGTAGGCTTGGGAGAGAAAAGAAAAGGGAAAGGAAGAAAGAGAGTAGCTAGGTATAATGGTGCATGCCTTTGATCTCAGCACTTGGGAGGCAAGGCAAGCAGATCTCTGTGATTTCAAGGTCAGCCCAGTTTACAGAGTGAATTCTAGGACAGGCAAGAATACACAGAGAAGCCCTATCTCAAAAAATAAAAAAAGTAAAAGTAAATAGGGTAATGAAATGTCACATAATGTTGGAAAATATACAAAGTCTGGATACTACATGCTATTGTGTTTTCTTAGAATTTTTGGATTGCTAAGGAAGGAGCAACAACTGCTAAAATACATTTGATTATAAATGCTGCTGGATTAATCTAACTTACATATTTTGAAAATGCCTTGAATTCTAAATTTAAGACATGTTACTTTGGAAAGAGATTTTCTTCTTGTTTCCACAGATAATAAAAAGCTGTGGATTCCTTCCAGGCTAATAGGATTTGATTAAGCGAGACCCCCTGAAGCACTGGTCCAGGTGATCCAACACCCAACACAGCTGGGAAAATGAAATCTTGCAAACTACTACAGCCAGGATTTGGCCACGTTTCTGTGTTTTCTTGGGATCCCATGGTATTAACACTGCCCCCCAAGCAACAGGAAGCAGTTTGGAATGAACCATGCCTGTTATGAGTAGTTTCTCCCTGGCCAGTCAGGTCCTACCATCACACCAGCCCCAAATAACACACAGAGGCATTATATTAAAGTTATAGGCCAGTTATTAGTTTCTTCTCAGCTAACTCTGTCTTAAATATTGACCCATTTCTATTTTTCTAATGATCTCATGGTCTCATCTTACTGGAGAGAGGGGCCAGGATTCTGCCCTCTCCAGTCTCCATGCTGACTCCTCCCTACTACTTCCTCTCTCCTCCTAGTTTCCTACTCCCACCTATCTTGCTTTCCTATTGGCCAACAGTGACACAGGCCTTCCTGTGCAACATTTGTCAGTGGCTAGTTGAGAAGCGCCAACTATAGCATAGATATTAAAAACACAAAAAAAGAAAGTTAGCTTCATGACTCAAAACAATGTTGAATATTTTTTCCTTTCATTTTTAAAATTATGTTAAGAGCTTGAAATATAGTTTGTCATTCCATTTTTCTGGTGGCAGCATGTGGTGATTATCACAGAGAACCAGACCACACTGTGCTGCAGAGTTGAAGAGACTGCAGATTATTCAACACACTGTGGGGCATCTCCTCGAAAGGTCAGAGGTCACTGAGGAAGAAGTGAGGGAAAGGATGTAGCAGCCATATGTGTACGATAGCCAGAAGGAGGTATTGTTTTCTGGGCATAGTGGGGCAGCCGTATACATGACCTCACAGACATTGACAACACAGGCCAGTACCAATTCCAGCAAGCCAAGGGGAAAGTGACATTCTCACCATTAGCTAAGGAAAAGCTGCTGGGAAAGAGGTTTAGATTTCTTCATTGGAGCAGTCCTGTGTACACATGCCACTCTCTACTGACTCACATATCCAGAATTATATGGACACTACAAACTGTAAAACTTGAGATGTTTATTTAATGCATTCTGGACTGGTTTTGTAGGAAAGAGTGGATGGATCTGGCAGATGTATAGGATGCTGATGAATATAATCAAAATTCATTGCATAAAATTTCCTTAAGAACGCAGGAAATGAGAATAAGTAGATCTATTTCTACCAGAGGTATGTGTATATATACAATTAAAATATAAGACTAATGTAATATGTAATATATGCATATTTGTCATGCATATATGCTACGTTCAGTAGCCGTGGTGATTTTGGGCATCCACTGTGGAGTGAGACCTGCCTTCTTTGGGTGAGGTTTGAAGAATATTCACAGTATTGTGCAGACATCTGTGGTGCAGATTGAAGTGAAACCAGCAGATGGTGCTGCCCCTTCAGATGTGGTGAATGTCTCAGCAGGTGGTGGCTTCACAAGACAGACTGTCACTGTGCAGAAGGAGGTCCTTGTTTATAAGTGAGGAGTTGCAACAAGGATGAGGAGATTTGTCCTGTGAATTTGGAGAACTCAAGAACCAAGTGTCACTGTCTTCTGTGAACATGCTTCCTGACACCTGCCCAGTTCTGCTGCTCCTCTTGATGCTCAGTGAGTTACATTTACCTAAGTGATGATGCTGTCATTTTCTTACAGCCGTGAGAGACTTTGCCATCTTCCTCACATAGAAAAGTGATTCCTTCTTATTGATTGGTTGATTTTCAGGAAAGATCAATGCAGACTCAGTGACCCAGACAGAGGACCTGGTTACTGTCACAGAGGGATCACCTGTGAAGCTGAACTGCACCTATCATGCTACTTACTCAGATATTTTCCTTTTCTGGTACATTCAATATAACAACATGGCCCCTCAGATCCTCCTGAAGAGCTCCACAGACAACAAGACTATAGAGCAGCAAGGGTTCCACGCCACTCTCCATAAGAGCCAAAGCTCCTTCCACCTGCAGAAGTCCTCAGTGCAGCTGTCAGACTCTGCCCTGTACTACTGTGCTTTAAGAGACACAATGAGGGAGACTGCAGAGAAAGCTGCACACAAACCAAGGTGCAGAAGTGCTGAGGGGAGTGGCCCTGTGAGGGAGGGCTGGGTGCCGTCTTAATGTGGAATTTCCCTAGCATTCTGAAGTTCAGCAACAATTCTCAGTACAAATTCCTAGGAACCTAAGAATCTGAAGATTTTATGAAAGAATAGTATGGAAGACATACCTAGATACAGGTTTGGCTTCATTCTCTGGAAATACTGTTCTCTCCTCATGTGGAGGACCTCTCACGGATAACACTCCAAGAAAACTAAGACATGATATATATCTCTAAATGATGTGTTACAAAAATCAGTGATTCAAATTAGGTGACAATATTCAGTCATTAGCCCACAAATTTGTGACTAAATTTGGACATGGACTCTAGTTTTTAAAAATCTCCTTCAGAATAACTCCACAAATTATTAAATCTTCCTCTACTTGGTCCATGCTACTAAGTCTTTTGGCTGCATTCTGCACTTCTTTACTGGAAAGAGACACCATGAACAAGTCAAGTTATAGAAGAAAGAATTTAATAGAGGGCTTGATTGCAGTTTTAGAGGGTGAGCCATGATGATTATGGTCCAAGCATAGTAGCAGGCAGATGCCATGGTTTCAAAGAACAGATCTGATTTCTGCATCAGTAGAATTTTGGCCCTGAGGAACATTAGATGAGTAGCACTCTTCACCCCAGGTTCAGAGCAGCTACTGCAGATACACAGAAGCAGCCACTAGTCTGGGTACCACCTGGGCCCTTCATACTCCTTCAGCATCAGTGCTGTGTGAGGAATCCACACTAAAGAACATCTCTGTTGAGAGGGAAACAGCACAGTTTTCTGTGACAGCATTTTTTTTTCCTCATTGAAAATATCCTATAGGGTTGGAGGAATTAGTTGCTATAATACTGTTTGAGACAGTGATGGGTTGATATGGTGTGAGGTTGACTGTGAGTTATAACTAAGGAAACTTTGTATTTGCTTTCCATAACCAGTCTCATTTCTCAAGCAGCCAACTTTATGGTGAAAACTTTAAAATCCATTCCTCTCTTGTTAAGACTCCACAGTGCACTGTTCCATGCATTCACCATGTACAATGAATAGCACCCCAGTACTGCTACCCCTGTCACTGTAGTTTTTTACAAATAGACAGATTAGGAAATATAATGATATATAAAGAAAGACTAAAAGGGGGAATGAAAGAAAGCTGAGAGCTAAGCTGACCACAACGAAGAAAAAATATCTCTTTGCAACTCAAGAATATTGGGTCCAGAGAATGATTCCATGGTTTTCTTTAAGGCATAGGATTCTCAGCTCAGGACACTGTTGAGTAAAGTCCTTCTTAGTTGTCCACAGAGGGGTGGTGCTTCATCACAGTAGGTGATGGCTGTGGCTCTTCTACACCATCCTCAATAAGCTGGACATTATTGTTTAAAATAACTAAATTAGCTCCTATGTTTCATTAGAGAACAAATCATGCATCTGTTGGTCCACTTACCTATGTTATATCAGTTTAACCTAGGCCCACAGTGTTGGTAAATAGGAATTTTAAGTGAACAGAATGAAGATTCATGCTCTCCTTCAGGGCTGGTGCCACATTCCCTTCTCTAATGTACAATTCCAGTGCGGTCACCCACATTTGGTGTAATCTCTAGCCACACAGATATAACCTGTGTCTAGAACTGTGTTATATATCATTTCCACTGAAAAATCTACTCATTGTTAAAAGCAAGATCATTCTCCTCCTTCAGGATCTCCTCTGAGTGGATCCCACAGCAGTGTCCACACCCTTTTTTCACTGTCTTGTCTAGACACAGACGCATCTTTGGTGGGCTTCAGTTTTCTGTTCTTGAGTGCTGAGACTAGAATGAAGGTTTGAACAGTGTGTGTCATGGAAGACACCCAAGTATTCCCATACAGTAGGCACTTAGGCACTAAGGTAATACACATAAATCTAACAACTAGTTTATTTTTTTCAGTTTTAAAGTTCTTAAAACTGAATAATGGCAAATGAAAACTTCAGAAATAAACAGTCCATATGTTTTAAGTCACCTATTGTTCCATCAATTACCAGAATCTCTCACCACTGATGTTTGTTTTAAATTACACATTTTTTTTCCTAGTAGTACCTGATATCCCTCAGTCCTGATGTGAAGCAACTTTGTCCAGCATCTCCCCTCTGTCCATGCCTGTGGATTGTAGCATAGTTTCACTCTGGTTTTGGCTGTATTAAGGTTTCTATTACACTGAAAACACACCATGTCCATGGCAACTCTTATAAGGAAAACTTTCCAATGCCATGGCTTACTTACAATTCAGATGCTCAATTCATTATCATGGTGGCAGGGAGCATGCCCTTGTGCTGCTGAATACTTCTTGATAAGAAGGAAACAGGAAGTGGACTGATTTATTAGCTGAGGCTTGAGCACATATGAGATCTCAAAGCCTGCCTCCATTGCTGCACACTTTTTCTAATGTGATCACATCTACTCCAGTAAGGCCACAACAACTAGTCCGTGCCACTCCCTTTGAGATTTTGTGGCCAATTGCACTCAAACTGATGCAATAGTTAATATTTACTTACAAATGAGTACATAGATGTTTGTGTTTCTGAATCTCAGTTACTTCACTCAGGATTGTCTTCTCTAGTTCCCTCAATTGGCACAAAGTCATTGTTTTAAACAGACAAGTAATACTCTGTTGTGTAAATAAAAGAACTGGTACCTTAAAAATCATACTATGGTTTATATTGTGATACTAAAATAAGATCTTGGGGATCTACAAGACAGGAAAGATAATGTTTAAATAATGCTTTTCATGTGTCAGGTTGACAAGGGGCCAGTTGTGATGGTTAATTTTTATGAATTTAACACCAACTAGGAATATCCAGAAAGAAGAAAACTTACTCAAAGAATTTTATTTCTTATAATTGTTTGTGGACATTTTCTTCCTTAACAATTGACAAAAGAGAGCCCAGTCCATGTGGGCCTTGTCACCTCTGGGCAGAATTTCCTGATTTGTATAAAAAACAAGATGATAAAGCCAAACAAAGGCAAAAAATTAAGATGATTTCATATGTGGTTCTTACCACTGTTCCAACTTGAATTTCTGATTAGGAGAACCAATGATGGGTCATAGTCATAAATGTAACCAATAAATTAGTTCCTCCCTAAATTTAATCTGGCCATTATGTTTATTTTAGCAATAGTGCACAAATTAATTTAAACACCAGAAGAGCTAGCCCTGTCCTGACATGGGCATATTCATTTGTTATCCTTAGGTGTACAGCAGGCCTATTCTTTCTTTATAATAGGGTAATCCCATCGTAACTCGCTTTAATGTATGCTTGTATATAAGATTCTACAATGAAGAAATTTTTAATTTGATCCTTTCATTAATTTACAATTATTATAATTATCAGCACACATTAATTGCAAAAAATTGTGGGTTTCTTATAAAATTTAAATAAATTAATTTGTATTGATATCTTCATATACATCCTACCTTCACCATCTATTTTCCTCTCTGATTCTTCTGTCTTCATTCCCCTACATTTACGAATTTGTATAGCTTCAATTTTATTTCTATTTTAATTATGAAACTATTGACCAGTTACTATGATTCTTATTGGCTAATGCTGTCTAAATTATTAACCCATAATTACTAATATATGTATTTCTGTATTGTCTAATCTTATCGAGAATGCCAAACTCATGTGACCTCTCTTCGTGACATCACATTGTAACTCTAGCTCCTATTTTCAAAATCTTTTCTTTCATTTCTTTGCCTTCTTTCTTCTTTTAAGTCTTCACATCTGAGAACACATGTGTTGTATGTCTCTAAATGTCTTTCAATTCCATCCACATTCCTGTAGACAGCTCAGTTCATTTAACCTGTGGTTCAGCATTACTGTGTTGCTTTAGGCACAATATTTTATTCATGCATCCTTTGACAGGTGGTACCCTTGGTAGGGCTACATCTTCCAATTATGAGTGGTGTTGTAAATAAAAATATGCAGGTCTCTCCCTTATATGATGACATCAGTTACCCTGGATAAGTGTTCTTAAGTGGAATATTGCTTACTAGCTTGCTCTCTCAGTCTCTTTCCCTCTCTCACATTCTCTCTTTTTTATTTTCTTCACATCTTTCAGAATGTCCACACTGCTATTCTTTATAGCCATATCAACATATATTTCTACAAACAGTGTACAATGGTAGAATTATGAAGAGAGGATTTCTGATTCCAAGTGACTGTATTTTCAGCAATACTAAACTTGAGCAAAATGGGTAAGTTCTCCCATGTCAGCAATAGTTTTAGACAAAGTGTTTGTGAGAGGTGGAACCTGTTGAAAGAACTAGATGACTGTGAAGTTGGAGTCCGTGTCTGTGTTCTCTGAGAGATCAAAGGCCACTTGCATTCTCAGCAAACTTCAGTCTAGGAGGAATGACAAAATCCTGAAAGCATTATTTTGTAGTCCTACCCTTCACACAACCTGTGAGTCATAAAGGAAAGAACCCAAGATGTGAGATTAATGTGGAGAACTAGTGCACCAGATGAAAGCATGGATGCTGAAAACAGACAGGAAGGATATACTTGGGAACCTAATGACATTTGTTATTTCTCTACACAGAGTGAGTAGCCAGCAGGAGAGACTTGACCAGCAGCACTTGAGACAAAGTTCCCAATCTCTGACAATCTGTGAAGGAGGGACTTCAGTTCTGAACTGCACTTATGAAAACAGTGCATTTGACTACTTCCCATGGTACCGGCTGTTCACTGGTGAAGGCCTATGCATTACTGATAGCCATGAGTTCAGTGTCAAATAAAAAGGAAGATGGAAAATTCACAGTCTTCTTCAGTGAAAGTGATACACAGCTCTCCTAGCATATCACAGATTCTCAGCCTGGATACACAGACCTATACCTACTTCTGTGTGGCCCTTGGTGGGAACAGAGACCCTGGCCATGTACACAGGTCCTGACTGTCATTGCAACATGGGTGCAGACATGGTCCTTGGCTGCAATCCAGGCCTGGATGTCACTATGGCCATGGTTGGCAGTGCAGGTCACTCAGATAGGTGTGGACACAACAGCACCATGTCCCCAGGTGGTGGCCCAGATTCCAGGATCTACAATGTCTTTGATGACAACAGGGCCCGAGACATAAACTCAGATCCTGTCTGCAACAAGGGTATGGTTCTACATTTGGTCCTCAGCAACAGTCCCTGCCTGACACCACTATGTTTCTAGGTGGCAGTACATGCTTCTAAGACATGCGTGGTCCTGGGGGAGGCATGTCCCTTTGACACCAATATGGTCACAGATATGAAACTACTCAAAGTGGCTGCAAGATCTTCATTTGGTAAAATGATATCATGGATATCAACATGGACACACATAACTGTGTCAGAGCCATGGACAAGACATGGCCCTTGACAGCAGTCAAGTCTGGGACATCACCATGACCCAGATGGCAAGCAGGACATAAATTACTTTCCTACTCTCTAAGTGAATGCTGTTATTTCCTGAGAGGCTTTAGAGATATATGTGTGTGTTTCTCTTTAATTTGGTGCACATGATCATTTCATGAAATGTGTATACAGAATGTTATATTAATGTGATAACTAAATAATGACTGCACCGATACAATATGAATATTTTTTCATCATTTAATGGATATCTAGAGAGCTGGCAACACCATTCACATCCAAAGACTTCTGTAGCCCTGACCGCCTGGAAACTCACAGTATAGCCCAATCTGGGCATACAAGGGATTTGGGATTATACAATCTGGGGATACTAGAAATAGAGAGACAAAAATTTGATCATATAATTGGTTCTAAGATAAAAGAGTAGAAAGTCAACTTATATTCATAAAAATATAGTCAGTTTACTAAACACTGAATTAAAGGGAACAGTGAGTAGAGTTAACAAATACAAAAATAACAACAAAATTAAAAACAAATAAATAGAAAAATTCAAACCATAACAAAGAACACAAAATAAAAACCTAAGTAAACAAAATCCAAGCAAAAACCAAACTAAATAAATAAAGTTAACAACATTTTCTTCCTACAGATTTAGCAGGACAGACCTACAGCCTTAAGCTGGCCTTGGAATCATGGCAAGAAGGTAGTCACTGGGTTAAAAACCCTTTTGAAAGATAGTATAACCGTGCCTACAATCCATGATGTCGTGCCCTTCATAGTCTGTTGAATATGGGTGTTCAGTAATTCTTGTCTCAGGCCTTCTGCATCTGAAACTCCTTTTAGATGTTTTTTTTTTCCCCCTTGGGAGTAAAGTCTATAGAACAATTGATTCCTTTGGGCCTGCATCACCTGGAGGTCAGGTGGTGTTTGGCTCATTGGTGACTTCACAGCTATAACTTGTTGTCTTCTGAGGAGGAGGCCTTGATCTAAGTGTGTAGACTGTCATGGGTTCAAGATGTCTGTGGCTTCTTTGGCCTCTTCAGTTCTTGAAAGATCTGCTATTGAGAAGGAAAAGCAATCAGACCTCCAAGCAAGCTGGATGGGCCACAGGCTAGAAAAAAATTTCAGCCTATTCAAACTGGAGACCAAGGTCAAGAGCTCATAGTCCCCCACCAATGCTATGTTTGCTGTGGAAAGGAGGCATTCTTGACTCACTTACTTGTGATATTCAGTGCACCTGACCCAGCAGCTCTGTCTGCAGAAGGCTCTCATCCTGGGATGGGGCTGGTTCTAAGTCAGACTGGAGAGTTTTTGACCTACAGGAGGAAGGCAGTTAGGAAACAGGCATAGTGGGGACCAGCTATACTAGCTATTCAGTCTGAACCAACTCTGTTCAGGTGGACAAACCTGCATGAGATTTCAGCTGAGTGTTTTCCTGCATTCCCCAAGGGAGAAGGTTCAGAGTGCACCTGCCCTGGAGTTTTTGCTTTTTGTTTTTTTGTTTGTTTGTTTGTTTTGTTTTTCAATAGCTACTAAAATCTACTGGAAGTTGAAGTAATAACTACACTGTGCTGGGCACAAAAAACAGCCCATTCCTCCAGTTGTCTAAATTCATTATGTTAGAATGAAAATAACAAAGTACCAATGTATGAGTAACAGTTAAAGACAGATATACATGGCCTTGATAAGACACCAGGTGAATGTGAGCAACCTGGGGAACTGAATGTGGATCCTCTAGGGAGTCAGTAAAATAAACACATTGAATTTGTTCCTATTATTCCAACAGCATAGAAATATGCCTGGGTTAAACTCCCAACCCCCAAATGTTCTTATAGCCACAAAGCTCATCTTACAGGAAAGGGATCCACAGTGCAGAGAGCCTGTAATCAGCAGGAGTGAATTTCATGCAGATTTGCCCAAAGCTAGGAACTTCTTTCTAATGGGGACATTCCAGGAGGAAAATAGGCAGCAGGAGGACACACTGTCCTCCACAATAA
This sequence comes from Cricetiscus sungorus, assembly GCA_030556225.1. NCBI lineage: Eukaryota > Metazoa > Chordata > Mammalia > Rodentia > Cricetidae > Cricetiscus > Cricetiscus sungorus. The sequence continues at coordinate 441,415 of JANBXA010000741.1, forward strand.
ACCCTAATCCTGCTAGTTTAAAAATGACCATGGTGAGATTTCTGGGGAGACACAGGGGACAAGGTGCTGAAAAAAATATCAGAGAGTTCAGAAAGTAACAGGGGGTAAACAATACCAAATAAAGAAGTACCCCAACAGTATTTCCTGGGGAAGTTTCTGTTGATTGGCCCAGCACAATTCCCTGAGGTATTATTTCCCTCACTGGAGATGAGAGCCATCTACATGGCGATTGTCACAAAGGGGACAGAGACCAGGTACTGGTGACATACATGCTCCTAAGGGTTCCTCCTGGCTCATGTTCCTACCTCTTCTCTAAGACCTTGAAGGGATGCTTCATCTTTTCTGCCAGCTGCCTTTGCTGGGTGATCTGCTCCTTCTGATTCAGCAGGTTCTTTGGTCTTTCATCCAGGATTTCTTCTTGCTGTTCATTAGAGATTGTGTTCTCAGTGAAGGGTTGTTCACACACATGCACACACATGAACTCATGTGCGCACACAAGTACATGTATGCACTCATACAAGCACACAGTAATTCACTAACATGTTTAGTTTACCAGTTAATGGTGATGTGAGAAGCAATCAACAGAGATACTTGAGAACAAGGTAAACATTTGTTGGACGAGAGAGGACACAGCAGGCATGAAGATAGGCAGCTCAGTCATTGAAATGTCTATCCTATAAACCTAATACACAGACAGGTGGACAGCTGGGGTTCTGTTATGTTAGCCGAGCCTGCTTAGGAAGATCCCAGAATGTGTAGTGTAAGAATATTAACCACCATGGGACCCTAGTCTTGTTCAAAGCCCACAGGTCTTGTTCACTGCTTCCCAATTGCCCCCAAGATGAACAACTTTCTACAAAATAGTTTCTTTTAGCACAGAGTGCCTCATTTCAGGCTCAAAGTAATGAGCTCAGGAAACTAGAAAATCTCTACAACCAGGAGTCAAAAACAACAGTTCATCCCTGTAAGGTGATTATGTCAGCGATTTGTGTGAGTAACAAAAGGTTGAGAGAAGGTTCAGAGAGAAATGATTGCATATCACCTGCAGAATTTTTCAGGAATGCAGCACTCTACACAACCATGAGAGGGAATCTGTTCCAAGACTGGACTATGCCCATGATAAAAGTAGCAAAACAATCTCAACAAGGAAATGCACTATAAGATTCCTGTTTTGAAGCCAAAGAGACAAATCAGATAATTTCCTGTTTTGTTAGCGCTGGGCAGTGAAAGGAAATAAGGCTACTTTATATTTTTAAATTACTGTATTGTTTTATTATGTTATTTATTAAAAAGCCCATTAGTTCTAAAACAAATATGTGTAAAATGAAGACACGTCTACTACATTTTTCTTCTGTCTGTGCTATTGAAACTTGGAAAAGTGAGAAGAGACAAAACAAGGGAGATGATCCACTTTGGAACACACAGGAGATACAAAGAGAGCTGGCCAGCCAGATTAACCAAGACAGAACATTTTAGGTTCCCTGAGAGACAGGTGCTCAAGGGAACAAGGGAAAAGGCAACTGAACACAATACCACATGTCATTATCTGGCCTGGAAAAACACACTCTACACACATCTAAACACCCAAGCACATATCATACAAAGAGGACATCATGTTGAATGAACATTTGAATTTACACTATACATCATGCATTTCAATGAGACCCACAGCATTTCTATCCATCCCTAGGGAACTAGACATTCCTAGGGAAGCACACAGTTTAGGCAAACTAGGTTGACATTATTGGAGAAAATGTTCTCTTAAAGGCTCAAATCTGTCTCCCCAACCCTCAGCCTGTCAGGCACTCCACCTCTATGGCCATCCAGTCGGCTTCAGACTGGAAGCTCCAGGAAGGGAGAAAAGTCTAGCACAACCCATAGAAAATAGGGGCTGACAATGTCATACTCAGGCCTCTCTCAATTAAAGTCAAGTATTGAGCCAAAAAAGAGTACATATTGGGATGCAGAAAGAACCACATCCCCAGAGTTGACAGTGAGAACCACTCACTGGACACTGGCATTGGATTCTAGTCCTTCCAAACTGCTTCCAACCTGTGCTCTTATGTGACCTCTGCAAAGAAAATGAGCCACAAGTCTTGAACTCATCCTTGAAACCCTGTGCTCCTCACTAAATAGCTCCCTACGTGGTAGCCCTCTTGATAACAATGACATGTAGATGTGTGGTATGTGAATGACCCATCATTCTGAATGTTCTGGGGCTTTTAGAAGAGCAGGAGGTTTTGCTTTCCAATAATTTCTTGGGAGAGGATAACTCTTTGGGGAAATATGTGAATTCTCACAGAAACAAACAATTGGATGGTGTTTGGGAGTTGAAGTAAGTAAGTAGATGGTTACATGGGTGTCTCAATTTTATGGTTGGACAGTTGAGCAGTGAGCCCACACTGCCTCTGCCTACCTGATGCTGCTCAGGATATGAATCACAGATCTTCTCCTGGATCTCCTTAAAGAGATTGTTCACCTCCTCACAGGTCTCTTGCAGTGCCATCTGTTCCTCCAATAGCTTTTCATTTGACAATCTCAACACATGGACATTGTTTTTCAACTGAGTCAAATCTGGTAGGCCAATTCTGTGGATGTAACTGCACCAACATCCAAAATGGTAAGCCCCTCCAGCCTCCATTTAACATCCCTACTGCCAAGTACCACCACCTCTGAAAAGTTCTAGGCCCCCAGAGGGCCCAAGACTCAAACTAACAGTAGTCAAGCCAGCATCACACAGGGGCAAACAAAATCAATACAGGAAGCAAATTCCTGAAATTTCAAACTACTTCCGAAAGTCCTGGCACAGAAAGCTCTATTGTGTCCCTGAGAACAGGATGAAGCCCGCACATGTCCTTACCTGTTCATAGTATTGGAAAAGCATCAGCATGTAGAGGTCACACACTCTTGGGGAGAGGGCAAAAGGCCCAACTGGAATAAATTCTGTCTACAGATTCCATGGTACCAACAATATGAATCCCTTGCCAGAACACAAGAGCTCATAGGTTGCCTGACACCCAATTTATGGTGCAAAACATTTTTTTACATAGGGACTCCTAACTAGGAAATCCCTGGGAGGACTTCAGTGTCTTTTCACACTTAGCAAAACAGTCCAAGAGGCACATTTCCAACGGACACAAGGCGGCTGGTGCTATGAGGCAGAAAAGCTAGAACCAGAGCCCCCACTTTGGGTGAAAACCACAAAGGGAGCAGAATCAGCCCCTCACAAGCTAACTCTGGCACAAACCTGTAGGTTTCGTTGTTCTCTTTCATCAGCTGCTTGCACTTGTTCACGGAATCTCTGATCTCCTGGGGCATTTTCTGAAGGTCTGACATCACCTGCTCATAATCCTTTTTCATCTTCTCAAAAGATTTCAGCCTGTGGTGGGGCATGACCCCAGGAGAAAGAAATCCATGAACACAGGTCTCAAGGATCACATGAGATCAGGCTGTGTCTGGACTATCCATGCTCAGTGGATACCACAGCATGGCACCTATACATGGGGCCTCCTGGGGCATGCTATAATTCCTATCCTGTCTCCAGGCCAGAAGAGGCTGGGAGTCTACAGAGAGTTATCCAGGTCTGTATGAGCACACATAGTGTGCTTGAAGCAGTAGATTAGCTCTCTAAGAATTCCCCAGAAGTCTGTGCCACTTATCTATGCCCAACCGAAATCTCTGAAGACATTTCTCCTGTCTTCAGAACAAGAATTCTCATTCCTGAGTGTCTATTGCTACACAGAGGACCAGAGCACAAATCAGTATTACCAGGGAGGTCTCCCAAATTCTGGGTAGCTTTATAAACTCCACAGGGGATTCGATGTTCCACCAAGGTGAGCACAGTGGCCAAGCAATATGCTGATCAAAGTGGGGCTACCTTTCCTCAGCAGTGGCATTCCCTGTTAACTGTGAGTATGGCAAATCTTCAGTCCATGTCATGGTTCCTAGGCTCTCAGGTGAGCACACACACCCACCCACCCACACACACCACACACACACACACACCACACACACACACACACACGCACACACACACACACATACGCAAGTGCACATTCACAGGCTCATGCACACACACATGCACGTTCACATGCATGTGCATGCACTGGCACACATGTGCGCACCCATGCACACACACACAAGCACACAATGAAGATGCTCATGCAGTACAGGCAGGTTCAGTGTCTCAGCGTCTAAGGAAGAAATCATAGAGTAGCAGAGATGAGCAAATGCCTTCCTACCACAAACTGAAATTGTTGGATATGACCAGGTCCCTCCAGTTACTGCCAGGAGCTTTCAGCACAGTCATCTGCTCAGCAGGGACAAAGACTAGACACAAACTCACAGGACCTAATGTGTTCCTCAAGCAAGCACCTGTCAAGGCCTCTTTTAAAGATTGTTTGGAGCTCACACACTACTGTCCCTTTCACCAGAGTGTGACTCAGGACACAGGTTCTGCTTTTCATTTGAAGGAAGTAGAACAGCCTATGGCCACATCTCATACCTACCCAGGTTCCAAGTTCTGCCTCCTGATGCATTATGAAAATTAGTTAAGACACCAGGACATCCTGGAATTTTAGCCTCCTGAACTCAGAAGAGCTTGTCTTGACACTGTGGAGTCAAAATGTCAGCAGAGAACTGGGATAATGCCTACCTGTTGTCCAAATCCATCCTTGTATAACAGTCCAGCATTTCACTCAGCTCAATTTGCTCATATTCGATACTCTTTAGCTTAACTGTGAGTTCCTGCACCTTGTCCATCTGCTGGTTTTGCTTAGTGAAGGAGGAGATTTGGGATGGTGCCTCCCCAGTAGTCTCTACAGGTAGATAAAGACAAATGAACAGGAATATTTGAATGCCACAAGGCAGAAGACTCTGTGCTGAGTACCAAGAAGAAGGCATAATAAAGGAAGTGTTAGTGAACCAGTAAATTCCCAGACAACAGGGCAGCTATGCTCACACTGGTGTTCATGAGCTATGTCTCTGAATTAAAAATCCTTAGCTAGACATGTGTTTCATTCCCTGATTCAGTCCACTGTCCCTGGAAGACATGAGCTACCAAGCCATGTAGATTAGATGGATAGAGTCATCTCACATCTCATGTGGTACAGGTTAGGTAATATTGTCCATAGAGATTAGTAGCACCAACTCCTGATCACATGTGTCCAGAACAAAAGCATCTGATTTTCTGAGGTGTTGGTGCTTGACTAGGGGAGTTTGTCTCCCATCTTATAAGCATCAGATGAACTGCAGCAACACCCCACCCTGAAAGGGATTCCATATTAGTCACACCAATGTTCCTGCTGGTCTTCCTTTCCAGTCAGAATGAGGTTAAGAATCTCCCAGAAAAGCAGATGCAGGTTTGACAGTTTATTCCTCTACTACCCTAACCATCATTTACTCTTGATCTGCTCCAGGTAACCCAGGGAAGTAGGATAAGTTCAGTGCTTCCCAGATGATGATCCCCAGAATTGGAAGGCCTAGTTCAAGTTCACCTCCTCCAGCAAGCTCCCTATCCCCTAACCAGGATTCATGGTGCCTTACCGAGAACCATTTATTTCTCTATGTTTTACCCTCAGACCTAAAGCCAGCTTTCTTCTGCCTCTCCTAGTCTCCCTGTTCTCAATGCTCTCGCTAAAGGTGTGTGCTTAGGCTTGCCACCATGCCTATGAACACTGATGGTACACCCTACAGTCACTTGGTGTTGCCAGAACAATGATGTCATTACAGGAACCACCAAAGCCTCTCCACGATGAAATAGAATTGTAGAAAAGGGACTATTAGGGACAGCAGCAGCCCTCACCTACCTACTAACTAGATCTTCTGCAATTCACTAGAAGCCATAATAACCTTCCTAGGAAGTTCCCCAGATACATAAAAACCTTCACCTCTTCATTACAAAGCCAATGATCTCTGTCTGTTTTATTAAAATAATTCAATACTTTATGTGTGGATGTTGAAAACTCACTTCTAAAAATATCCCTGGAAATGGCTCATGCCCTTTGATAGTAATATACAGGAGAAATAAAGGTTTCCTGGTAAATAATTCAGGATAGTAGGGAGGAACGTTCAGTTCCCTGAAGACAACAATCACATTGCTGATGATCCATGTGGCTGGTACAATATGTTATGTGGTGGGAATTTTAGATGTCTTGGTAGAACAAGGTAAGTCTCATGACGGATGAAAATTCTCCCAAAACTTCAGCAGAACACATTCCAGCCATCATAAGTTATCAAATGTGTGATCAACCTGTGACAGGTCAGGTTAGAGATACTAATCATGCAGGCTCCTCATGTGTGGCCTCAACACAGAGCTAACACTCCATGAAAAGTAGTGGTCCCTTCCTGCATTCAAGTTTGAGGGAAAATGATTGGCTATTGAGAGGTCACTCAGAGATATGCAAAGGCATTTTCATAATATCAAATTTGTCATACTGATGTGGAGAATATGCAGTATGCCACTGCCATGGTGCTTTACCTAGACTTATATAATAGACAAATTCCTTGATCAGGAGTCACCTGTTACAATGTACATGTCCTTAGAAAGGAACTCAGCCATCTTAACTTGCAATATTCATCAGAGCATGAGAAGTACAAGCAAATGTCACAAAAGGAGCATCCTTTACCCTAGGTATCCCAGAACTCCACATCACACTTTTGAATTTCCTAGAAGTCCTGCTTACCCTACATAACAAAATTTTCTGGAGTCTGGTTGTGGCTTCAAAAGTGTTTTTGGTGAACCCCAGAAAAATGAGTTATGTGGGTTAATCTATGTCCATTCTGATTATGTGTCACATTGACAGTCACGTTAGACAAGATGAGGTATCTCAGCAATACCAAATTCTAGAAATCAAAGGAACACCTGCCCTACACACTACCTCATCTCAGTCAAATAGGACACACTGAATGATGCTCAGGAAGTAACGGACAGTTGAGACTCTGCCCTAGCAGGTCCTGAAAGTCCAGAAATGAGTCTTCCCCACTGTAGGGGTGAATTATTTATATAGGCAGGTGGGTATCTCAGAAGGTACCTGTTTCTTATAAATCTATGCACCACGTGCCCCAGTTGGCAGACTCTTATGGCGTATTCACAGCTGCAGAGGATGTACCTTGGCTTCAGGGCATTCAGCCATGAGCTTTAAGAAGCCCAGAAGTAATTACAACTGTCAATTTCAGTCAGGTAGTATAGGGATGGCTAAATCACATACTAGATGCACTAGACTCTCAATATTAATAGAGAAGCTACAAAGAGGCAAAACATATTCCCAGATTCAGAACCCCATCCTTGCTGACTACCCAGGACACCCTGAGCTGGCAGGAAGTAGAACCCTCCATCCATGTCCACTAGCTCTAATATCTCTCAAGCTGTACTGGAGACCTGTGTGCCACACACAGTAGGGAAGTCAGAAACCTAGGGATCAATGTAAGACAGCACTATTTGGTGCCACAACCCTGCTAATGGCTGAGATGTAAAGCATAACGACCTCACTATTTGCCAGAGCACACTTCTTTTCCTTTTAGTACTGTCACAGAACCTATCAGACTCCAGTGGGGGTAAAGTACAATGAAAGTATTGAAATCTAATTAATTACCCTGTGCCTCCATCCCCGTCACTGTGAAAGCATAGAGACCCCAGCACAAATGCCACAGTCTTGTCTATTTCTGACTCTTCTAATCCAACCATCATGAATCCGTGATGTGGCCCCATCCTTTAGGAAACCAGAGAAGCAGGATAGATCCAATGTTTCCCACAATCCCCAGTTCCTGAGCCTTAGCCCTGGAAGACCTCAGGTGGTCATATACAGAAAGCACCCTTGTTCCATCCTTGAACTCACTGTGTCTTCCCCAGGACCATCTAATCCTCCATGTTTTCCTGTGAGACCTGAGGCCACCATCCTTCCTCACTCCAGTCGTTTCATGTTCTTCAATCTTCCTCCCAAGTATACTTCGAAGTCTTGAAAACATGTCTACAAAGTGAACCTTACAGGCAGTGAACGACCAACTGTCCTAAGGGCAGGTGCTGTTGCTACGACAAGTGACATCACAGGATTCCAAGAGATCTCTAGGATACAATAGAATTTCTAGAAGGCAGTTAATGTCATGGGACATAGCCTTTGCCTCCTTGCAATTTCATTCTCCCTGAACATATCAGAAGCATAAGTTTCCATCCCAAGATTTTCTCTTGTAACACAAGAGCCATTCAGCTCCTCCATCCAAAGTTAAGGATTTTCTCTGCTTCATTAGGATCTTCTCACTACATCAGCCATGGATAGTTGAATCTCACTTTATAAGCTCAGAGCAAGAATAGGTGTTCACCACCTTAATGTCCAAATACAATATTATGAGAAAGAAAATATGACAAGTAATCAGGTCTGGATGATATGGAGGGGGAGGGTTGAGTCCTCTCTAGTGAAACAGCAACGAAGAAGTCTAGGGTTAAGGTAAGTTGACCATTGGAAGTCTTTAAGTGAGCTGAGTCTGTAATGAGACTCACACTACTCTAGACTGTTCCCTCTGCATGCCTGTTATATTAGTAATGTATGTCTAGAGTAATAGAAGTTATAAATGAATCTCTCTATGGAAAGGGGAATTGTTAGATTGGCTTATAGTATGTGCTCTAGCAAATTGACCAATGGCTGGCTCTGAATTGAGACTTTTAAAAATCCAGCAGTTCCTCCATCCACCTGACCAGATGTCTCAGTTGTCTGCAGTATATGATGAACCCTTAAAGAAGCAGGCACTAATATTGGTGAAGGAAGGTATATGCTAATGATATACATCACATTCTTAACCCATCTACTAATATTTTGAGTTAATGACTGCACTAGATAACAAAAGGAATGAGTGGAAATAATCAATGGGTACATGCCTAGGGCCATACCACCCTAAATGTGCCTGATTTCCTCTGATCTCTGAAGCTAAGCAGGGTTGGGCCTGGTTAGTACATGGATGGGAAATGGGTATCTTAAAAGAAAAAGGAAAAAAGGCCAAAATAGCAAGACGCCAAGAACTGTAAGTAAGAGTGGGTTCTCTCGGGCCATGTGAATTTTGACATGATTCCCTGGGTTCCCTTGATGATGTACTATAACCTGTAGGTGAACACTGTAAGAATAAAGGCATTACACTTGCCTGCCTGGCACCTGACAGAATGCACTCAGGAAGTATTCTGGTCAGCTCAGGGTTCCATGAGTAGTAGTCTGCAGGCAGGTGTAAAGGACCCACCCTTTTAAATGTCAGACCCCTGTCCACTTATGCTCCCTTTTACCTTCTCTTTTGCTTTCACATTTGCTTTCTCTCTCTCTCTCTCTCTCTCTCTCTCTCTCTCTCTCTCTCTCTCTCTCTCTCTCTCTCCTGCTTTCCAGGTACCTTCTTTTCTTCTCTCCCCTTTCTCTCTTCCCTTCCCTCCCCTTCTGTTCCTGATGCCTCTATGTCTCTTCCTTTCTCCCTCACTAAGCTTTCTATTCCCTCTGCCTTGCCACCTTGGTCGCCCTCACCTGCTAGGGAACCTGCTATGCTATCCCTCGTGGTCCCTTACCTTGGGATCCCACTCACTTGGGACCCTCACTCAGGACCACCATTCCCACTCAATCTCCAGCTTTTATTTCTATAACTGTAACTAGAGAGAAACAAACACATCATAACCTTTCTTAGATTGACTCTTTTGAGTTTTAGCACAGTAATAGAAAGCTGAAAAGAACACTTGCCATATTGTCAGGACATGCTGTGATGTTCTATTCTTCTCTTACTGGCCTGCAGCCTCTTTGATTATCATTTACAATGTTTCTGGACACTGCAATATGTTACACTATCTCCTCTACCAGCTTCTCTGCTTGCATAACTCTATTGAAATATTTTTAACTTTTGTATCTGATATTACATGCTTCTTTCTAATATCACATACCTCCCTGTTTTTCCTTCTTATAATTTATCTCTGTTTCTTATTGCCTTTGTACTTTATAGTCAGATTATTAAGTTACACAAAAAAGGATTTTTTATTGTACTGTTTTCTAGTTCAACAATCATTGCGTTACTATTATTAATTTAACAAAACTGACATTTAATATTACCTACTCACACAATTTAATCTTCCATTCATTAAGTATTGAAAGTCAATCAGAACATTAGCCTCAGAGATCTGTATCTTCTTAAGATTGCTCTTGGTACTTCATTGCTGTTCTTATCAATAGTATGCTTTTATAGTATCATAATCCAAAATGTTTTATTATGTATTTATAAGTGGATTGTGAATGGAATCATTTCTCCTGATATCTCTGTCAGCAGGTATGCCCTTTTATACAGGTAGACCACTGACTTTTGTGTGTTAATTTTGCAAACTTCCACTTCTATTAATTTATGTATCAGATTAAGAAACTTCTGCTAAATTTTAGTTTTGTTTATAATCATATCATCTGTAATTAAGAAATTTTGATTTCTCACTTTTAAATGTGTATCCCCTTTACCTAGTTCTCTAGCTAATAGTTTAAGTACTGTATATAATAGGTATAGAAAGTGTGGACATTCTTGTCTTAGTCCTGATTTTGTGAAATTGCTTTGACATTTCTTTATTTACCATGATGTTGCTGTGAGGTTGTTGTACAATGATTTTATTATGTTTAAATAAGTCCTCTATGTCCCTAGATTCTCCAAACTTTTAATCATGAATGGATTTGGGATTTGTACAAAGGCCTTTACTCAACTAAAAACATGGTCATGTGGTTTCTTTCTTTATTCACTCTATGTGTTGAGATATATTTGTGGATTTTTGTATGTTGAATTATCCTCACATGTCTGAGGGTAAGACAACTTAAACATGGTGATGATTTTTTAAATTTTATTTATTTTCTTATCTCACAAGGCATCCACAGTTCCCCCTTTTAGCCACCATTTTGCTCCCCACCATGTCCCCAACTCACCCCCTATTCGTCCCTCTGAAAGGGTAAAGCCTCTCATGGGGAGTCAACAAATTCTGGAACATTAAGTTGAGGCAGCACCAAGCTCCTCCCCACAACATCAAGGCTGAGCCAGGTATCCCACAATATGGAATAGGCTCCAAAAAGTCAGCTCATTCACCAGACACAAATCGTATTTCTACTGCCAGGGTCCTCCCAAACACCAAGCTACATAATTATTGCCCAAATGCAGAGGTCCCAGCTCAGTACCATGGAGGATCCACAACTTTCAGACTAGTGTTTGTCAGTTTGCTCATGCTTGGTTCAACTGTCTCTATAGATTTTATCATCAAGGTTTTCCATGATGGATGATTTCTTTTTGGTGTAAACCTGAGTTGATTTACAAGTATTTTATTTGAGGATTTGTCCACCAGGTGGCAGAGCATCTCTGTTGCTGCAATCATAGTGATGGTTTGTTTGACTTCTGAAAGACTTTGGTAGCAGGATTCTGTACAGAAAGTGAAGAACCTACAGAGCTGTGAAGACAGAGGAGGTGAGCTGACCACTAAAGCATCTTACCTGGTTGAAATCCACAGTCCCCAGAGAGAGCTATGATGACACTGACTGGACCTTTTTGTGACTTCAGCTGAACTCTGAGTGAGAGCTTTTTGAAAGAAGGCATTTTTGACAATATTCATGATCAGACTGAGGAGAAGACTGCTTCATCCATATTGCCTGAAATCACTGTGGGAAGAAAAGCTAAGTCTGGGGAATGATGACATGATGCTCTTTCTGCTGCTGTCTTTTTCACAGGTGTGATCAGAGGACAACAGATGGATCATCAGACTTGTCTCCTGAGTTTCCATGAAGTGGGAGATGTCTCCTACACAGGCACTCGCAATTATTACCTCTCCTGGTACATACAAGAGCCTGGGACAGGTCTCAATCTACTTATAAATGTCTTTTCAAATGTGGATAGGAAAGATAATAAAGGACTCATTGTCCTACTGCATAAGAAGGACAAACATTTCTCCCTGAACATAACAGCTGCCCATCCTTTGGACTCAGCCACAAACTTCTGTGCAGGAAGTGCACAGTGCCCAGGCACCTGGTGCATGCATACAAACCTGAGACCATGGCTGGAGACAAATATTTTTTCTATCGTTGAGAATATGAATTTCCTGTATTTTGTTCCATATATGGATAGTATAAAACACCTTGAAATTCTGATTCTAAAACATATAAGTCCTAGAGCATCTATTGAGTCATCTAATACAAACAACAATTTTCCTTAGTGTATCACTGAAATCTGATAGTGATGGAGCCCCACTACCCTGGCAGCTCTCTATAGAGTGTTGAGTGAAGCATGAGGATCATCCCTGTGTCTGTGAGGTCTTGCTGGGAGCCAGGTATGTGAGTGGTGCAGCGTCATTTGCATAGCAATAAGAGAAGACAAATGCTGCTGCATCTCCTCCAGGAGTCCCTGGGGTCCTCCTGCCTTTACCTCCTAAGGGAAGAGATCAAAGGCATGCACCATCATGTCCCATGCAAGTCCCTGTTCTTAACTTCGAAGCTATCTTTCCAAGCTCTGGAGGGACACTAGCACACTCAGAGACATGGCTTTGGTCACACTTGCCATTTTCTCCCATTCCCTGTACTTTGCTAAAAAAAACTTTAGTTTACATTCCCAAAGCTAGCCACCAAGGTCTATTCCCATATTTGCCCACTTCCTCCTCCTGACCCTGATTACCAAAGTCCATCAATCAAAAGCCATCTTGGGCTCACCCAATTGACATTGAAATTAAACACTTTATCCTAACACAGGTTTTCCCTTTTTATAATCCATTTGCCATGTGCCATGTATTTCTTCTCTCTATTCAGAAGCAGTCTGATGGGAGATGTCATTCTGTAAATATGTTTCTCTTATTGGTTAATGAATAAATCACTGTTGGCCAGTAGGAAAGCAAGATAGGTGAGACTAAGAGACAAGGAGGATTTGAGGAAGAATTAAGGAGGAGTCAAGATGTAGAGACTGGAGAGAACAGAGGTCCAGGCCCTCTTTCCAGTAAGAGGAGACCACATGGAAATACTTAGATTGATTGAAATGAGTTAATATTTAAGACAGAGGTAACTGATAAGAAACTAGTAACTGCCCAACAGCTTTATATCAAATATAGCATCTCTGTGTGGTCTTTGGGGCTGGCGCTGCTGTGGAACAAGGCCCGGAAGGGAAAAACAACTCTAAACAGCACTCCTTCCTTTGTTCCGCTTGGACAAGTGCCCCTTCCCTTTCTCCTTCATCCCCTATTTGTTTACTATATCATCCTAGCCCCTTTTAAATAGAAGTCCTGTCTTTCTCTTCTTAAAAATTACATCTGCTATGTCTATTGCTGTTGTTTTTCTCCTAGAGGTAGAAAGCAGCCACTTTAACATTTCTTTCCAGCTAAATAAATGATCACTGTTAAAAAGGTGTTTGGATATGATTTATCCCTAAGCCAGGGTTATGGGGGGAAGCCCCTGCTATGCAGACATCCCCTCCCACCTCTAAAATTAAACATTTAAAAACATGTAAACTACCAGAAATATCAAAGATGGTGGCACCTGAACCTGCTTACTGCAAAAAATCTCTAAAGCACTTGAGAGAGTTATAGACTCTGTGAAGGGAGACTAGGCTAAGGCAGAGTTGCAGAGCCTGCAGTATATCTGGAAGAACTCATAAAAAGTCCGGTCTCATGAAAAGATTGTTTTAAAAATAGGATTTGTGGAAATGGAGGAAAGATGGCAGAGAGTAGCAGCAAGTTTGACAGAGAATGGTAACACTATGGATATGGTGGCAAAAGATATAGGAGAATGTAGTCACTGCAGACAAAGACCATGCCATTACTGAGTAACGCCCACCTGTGGCCTGCAGACCTGCCCACAGCACAGAGCTGTTGCTGCTCATCCTGCTTGGAGAAGGGGACCTTGAAATGCAAGGCTACCTTAGGCTGCAAGCACAACAGATGCATCCTGTTAACATCAGAGTGTCTGGCACTAAAGACAAGGAGGTTATTTGCAATCTGCAGCTCTCAAGGGTTCTGCCCCAAATACCCTGCCCAGCTGGAAGTGAACCATGAGACTGGTCAACATCAGGATATGAGACTTGGTAATGGTCCGGTGCTTATGATGACACAGAAATTAGAAAACTTGAGCCAGACCAGTGTCTTGTTGCTATGAGAATGTGCATGTAAAGCTGTTTGTACCACCACTGCCTGTCATCTATGGCAAACTAGTGTGGCTAACTTTGCATTCTCATGTTCAGGCAAGTTGACTTGTGAAAACAAAAACAAAATATCATCACAAAAATATTGATGAAGATGTGGAAAGAAAGGGGAACAAGTGTGTGGTGGAATGAGGTTGTACTAGAGATTTGTCAGTGACAAAAGTTGTTGGAGAATGATGCATGTCCTTGCCCCATAGGGTACAGCAGGGTGCTGTGCAAAGACATGACATTTGAGTAGGCTTTGTTCCCAGAAAACCATGCACCACTGAACTATTGAAAGACCCACAGAGCGTCGACCCTCACGCACAAACTCAGGAAAGGCAGCCCTCCAAATCACTCCTGAGAAGTGGTCTTGATGTAAAAGCATGAGGTCTTTTATATTGTAAGTATACTGGGGTCCACAGCCATACACCATGCAGGGGTAGAGGACTGGGGACCCTGAGTACAGAATTGAGACAGCTTTTATAGGGTTACAACAAAGCTCTTGCATCATAAACCAATCATTTCATAGCATCCTGAGCCCTAGTGGCACCAACCAATCAATTTAAACCATCCAAGCCTGAGCTTTAGACCAATCAGTTTTCTATATCCCCAGAGGTCTGCATTTGCACCAGCTCCTGGGTGGGGTGACAAAGCTAATTTCCTGTCTCATACATTCACAGGTCTTGTCTTAACCCTGTTGCAAACAGCAAAATGTGACCTTTTGCCTACTTACTGCCAGGGACAATTTAAGGTATTTAGGGCTTTTTAGACTCCTAGTTTTCTGTGGTCATTGGAGAGTTAGGCTGTATTTTTCCATCCTTATACTATCACCATGGCTATGAGCAATGGCAGGAAGGTTGAGGAGGTTAGTTCATTTTCTGTATTGGGACACTTTGAATGTGTCTATGGTCTGTGCTGCCCCCAGAGGCCCTGTCAGGGTCAGTGAACCATGCTGCTTCACCAAACCATGTTGATGAGCATGGTCCATGTGGATGTCTGTGCTCTCTACTACTGCTGGAGGCCATGTTGGTATTAGTGATCAATGATACTGCTTGAGCCATGTTGATGCCTGTAGTCCTGGGACCGTGGTGATATCTGTGGTCCATGCCATCCTTGGAGGCCACATAGGTATCTGTGGTGTGTGCTGCTACTTTTGAACATTTTGATGTTTTATCACAGACAAATGGATGTCTACACCCTGGCCTGACACTGTGGTCCACAGTGCTGCAGGAGGCCATGTGGATGTCCATGGTTTGTATTTCAGCTAGAGGCCATGTTGATGTACATGACCTGTTCTGCTCCCACATCCATGATGGTTTGCACTGACGATTCCACAGCCAAGGCCTGTGTTAATGGCTCTCATCTGTGCTCTCACTAGACTCCATGTAGATGTCCATGGTCGGGATTACTGCTGACTGTAATGGGCAAGGAAGCTTCTTTTGCAGTAGTATTGATGACTACAGCCTCAGAGTTGAGAATGAGAGTCATAGAAGGCTTCTGTGTCAACCCCCTCCCCCCACCAGAGTAAATCCCCAAAAGAAACAATGTAGACAGGCAGCCATTGATTAAAACTCTTTTAAAATGTGATAGGGATGTTAAAGTGTAGCTCTTTACAGTTATGGCTTCTGCTGGGATGGGGAAATTGGGGGTGAGGAAAGACTCAGCTTTTTTTTAGAGGCTGGATGCTGCAAGATTGACCATGCTCTAGTGAGCATATGGATAACACTAATTGAACTTGCTCTATTTTTTCTATTTTATGAAACATTTTACACAGCTCTCTTTTATTTATGTGACAGTCATAACCTTTCATTTCGGATGAAAGAAAGTACTTGAAGTATTGTGGTGCCTTTTGCACAGATAAACTGGTTCTTGATGTCATTTACACTTTTTTAGAATAAGAGAAATACCATAAGGAATATGAGGAAGTTCCACTTCCTAGTGACTGTGAACAGAGCATCAATGAAATAAACAATGTTGTAGATGTAGAGTTCTTGAACATAAAACACTAAGTGGCATAGCTTGGTGGTATGGTAGATTTATCTTTAGGTTTTGAGGATTCTCCACACTGATTTCCAGAGTACCTCCATCAATTTCCATTGCACCCAACCGTGAATGTGAGTTCCTTTCTCCCCACAACCTAAACCAGACTTTGTTGTCAGTTGTTTACTAATTTTAGATAATGTGGGTAGGGTGAAATGAAATCTCAAAGTTGTTTTAAGTTGCATTTTCCTAATGGCTAAAGATGATGGAAATTTTGAGATTCATCTTTTGGTCATTTTTATTTCTTCTTTTGTGAACTCCATTTCCTTCACCAGGAAAGGATGGAGTGAAAAGGGCTGGTTGAGTGAGACTGTTGAAATGGCTGAAGTCTAGGAATCAGTCCACCACAGGACCCAGCAATTGTATTCTTAGGCATATACCCAAAGGATACACATCCATGCAACAAAAATATCTGTTCAACTATGTTCATAGCAGTATTATTTGTAATAGGAAGAACCGGGAAGCGACCTAGATTCCCCTAAACCAAAAAGAAGATGGGGTAGGTGTTGGGAACCAGCAGTCTGCACACCCTGCCCATGATGATGAGCAGGATGTTCATGGCCATGTCTTCTCTATGTCATGACTTACCTGGCTACTAAGGGACTCAGTTACACATGAACAAGTTTCCCTTTTAAAAGCAATCATGACAAATGCACCTCCCCCTTTTGGCTCCTTCTCTCTCTCTCTCTTGCTCCTTCTCTCTCTTGCTTCTTCTTTTTCTCTCTCTCTCTCTCTCTCTCTCTCTCTCTCTCTCTCTCTCTCTCTCTCTCTCTCTCTTTCTCTCCTACAAGGATGACCCCAACTAACAATCTGAGCAACAATGAAGAGGCTACCTTAAATTCCCTTCCTTGATAATGAGATTGATAACTACCTTATATGCCATCATAGAGACCTCATCTAGTAGCTGATGGAAACAGAAACAGACACCAATATCTAAACACTGAGCCAAACTCTGGAATCCATTACCAGAGGGGAGGAATAAGGATAAGAAAAGTGGTCAAGACCAGGCTACAGAAACTCAGAGAGACAGCTGACCCAAACAAGGAGGAGCTCTGTTTCCCCAGACTGATAGCTGGGAAACCAGCATTGGACCGACCCAGACCATCTGAATGTGGGTCTCAGTTAGAAGGCCTGGGCAGTATAAGGGACCTCTGTCAGTGGAACCAGTATGAATCCCTAGTGTATGAAAGGACTTTGGTAGCACATCCCAATGCCTAGAGACAGGAGGGGAGGGAAGGCCTAAACCCTACTCCTAATGACATGTCAGATTTTGATTATCTCTCCTGAAAAGACCATCCTCCCTGTGGGCCTGTGAGGTACAGAAATAAGAAAAAATAATAAATATATCTTAAAAAAAAGAGGAAAGAAAAAGAAAAGTATTTTCTAGGAATCCTGGAGTGCCCCTTAGTGGACTGAAACCACCAAAAGAGTGACCAGCCATTTTATATATATATATATATATATATATATATATGTATATATATATATATATATATGTATATATATGTGTGTATATGTATATATATACACATATATATGTATATACATATATGTATATACATATATATTCTATTTTACATATTTTATTTTAATATATTCTATTTTACATATCAATCCCAGTTCCCTCTCCCTCGTACCCATGCCCTCCGGATCTCCCTCACATCTATTCCCCACCTACTCCATAGGGTGTGTGTGAAATGGGTTAGATTTGAGAGAATATTGGGAAGAGAAGATTATGATATTAATTATTTTTTTACTTGAGACCAAATAGAGTACAAAAAATTGTGCTAGGATTCTTTCAGGCTTAGCTTAACATACTGAAGCTATTAATTTTCCCACTGGTATTTTGCATTTATGTATTCCTCTTCCTCAGACATTTTTCCTCTAAACTCCCTTTATAAGAAGTTACATTAAGAATACATTGTCCCTGGGTCCCCATCATTGTTCTCCACACTCGTGGAGGGATTACCATGCAAATTCATGAGGTGGAAGTGGGTGGGGCTTCTTTTTCAGATGAATGAGGAAGTTGGGTGATTCAGAGAGAACCTGATGTGTATAAGCCCAAGATTTGGCACCCTCACAGCTGGAGAGAGGACATCCCAGCACCTGGACAGGGGCCATGGATAGGAAGCTGGGAGCTGTGCTGGGGTTTCTGTGGGTGCAGTTTTGCTGTGAGTTTTGCTCGCCTACATTGCTTTAGGGATTCTCCAGAGATGTCAGGTTGGATGGAATGAGCCCACCTAGAACTCATGCCCAGTCATCCTCATGGTATCTCCAGAGATATTTGACAGGTGTGGGTGAAAACCCCTCATGATTCTGGTTTGCTTTTCTATTTCCAAGCAGGGGTGAGAGGAGTTGAGGTGGAGCAGAGTCCTTCAGCCCTGATTCTCCACGCAGGAACCAGTTCTACATTGACATGCAAGTTTTCTATGGTCATGAACACTGTGCGGTGGTTCAGACAGAATCCCAGGGGCAGCTTCATCAATCTCTTTTTCCTGACTCCAGGAACAAAAAAGAATGGGAGGTTAACTGCAACATTCAGTTCTAAGGAGCGCAACAGCACTCTGCACATCAGGGATGCTCAGCTGCAGGACTCAGGCACCTACCTCTGTGCTGCTGATGCACAGTGTTTCCAGCAAGCCTACAGGCTGGTCCTCAAACTGCAGCTTGGTGTGCAGCTACAGCCCTGACACAGTGAGACTCTGTAGGAGGCTTATGCACAGCTGTGGTTTTATCAGATCTCCACCAATTATCAGGAAGGTGTGAAGAAACACAAAACTACCACAGCAGAAATTCACACTTAAGCTAATGTAATACTGACTTGCAGAAGGATAAATGCTCTGAAATATCAGCCTACTAGAGTAAAATCTACACTTTAGTTTATCAAATGTTTCTGCTAGTGTCATAAAATAGAAACTGTCTTATACATTCCAGGGTCATTTCAGTCCTTTCCCTATATTAGAAACTGAGAGCAACAGTTTCCATCCTGTGTTTAGAGAACACAGAAAAATACTAGAAGCTATTCTGCTCACCATGAATTTGATAAACGAATGAATTAATTACTATATTATTAATTAAGTTGTACAAACTGAAGACAATTTTAAATCACACCATGATGTCAACAATGTCTTGATATTTAAAAAATATTTAATTATGCAATACACAACCAATATTTTATGTAAGAAATTATGAGACCCAAATGATACATTGCATACTAGAGATATATTTGTAATTTGTATCACAAAAATACAATAGATTCCACAAAATACTTATATAGCTACAATGTAATAAACATGCAGAAATGCTCATTAAAATATTGCTTTCAAAAGAAAAACTGGAAACCTCCTAAATGTAACATTGTAGGGGACATTTTTTATATAATAATTAAATGTGATGAAAACACTTCTGATTCCCAAAGGAATTAACTGACCCCTTGTGATTCATTCAGCTTTATTCCCATTGCAATGACTCTTGTATCAAATATAGCTTACCTAGGCTTTCCAGATAATAAACAATCCTTAATTGTCAATTAGATCTGTGCGAGCATGGTTAGAAGTGGTTACACTACAGTGACAGCTTCTACATAAAAATTTACTCATTCAGTCATCTCAGAGAGGTCACAAATAGCACCCATCACAATCCTAGCTTCTTGATAGTGTGTGGTGAGGAATTACATGAGATTTTGGAATATGGTATTTGGCACACAGAGAAGATTCTCTGGAAAGTCTTTCTAATTGATCTTGATAGATCTTTTTCATAATCACTACCTGATTAATCTGGTCTTGAAAGTGCATGTTCAATAAAGAAATGGGCTTGATGACTACAGATAGAGATTTTAGAAGTTTTATAGACAAAACATAAAATAATCTTTTTAAAAATCAATATAAATGTTATTTTCTGTTGTAAATCCTTAAAATAAAAATTTAGGATTAATCAAAATATAAACGTGAAAGAGTTTTCTCAGTTGAGAAAAGCACCTTCCATTCTTCTACATTTGCACCAACAGCCATCACCCTCTTCATCCCAACCTTTTAGAAGGTCTGTGAGCTCTCAGACTTAAATCACCAATGCCCGCTCTTTTTTAAAATCTGGTGTACAGTAATTGTTGTTCTTTCGTTACAGTTATAGGAGTAAAAGCTGGAGAAGAGGTGGGAGGTGGGTCCCAAGTGAGGATCACAAGTGAGTGGGGTCCCCAGTTAAAGGACCATGTGGGAGAGCATAGCAGGGTCCATAGCGGTGAGACGGAGGGAATAGTATGCCAAGCAGAGAGACTTAAATGAGTTTATTTAGGAAGGGGAGTGAGGGGGAAGAGAAGAGACATAGAGGTACCAGTAACAAAAGAGGAAAGAGGGGAAGAGGGGAGAGAAGAAGAGGGGGATAGCTGGTGACCAACCGAAAGCAGGGGAGAGAGCAAAAGAGAGCGTAAATGGGCAGGGGTCTGACTTTTAAAGCGGTCCTTTACACCTGCCTGCTGACTAGTACTCATGCAACCCTGAGCTGACCAGAGTACTGCCTGAGTGCATTTTGCCAGGTGACAGGGGTAGGCCAGCATAATGCCTGAATCCTTACAGTAATATCTGTCTGATGCACAATAGCTTTCATCCTCTCATAGTCATCAGTCATCTTATCTATTTCCTGTACTGATATATTTTTGCTCATTTCTCGGTTCTGACCAGTAATTTTCTCAGTAGCTTCTGTCAAGGCCTGGATTTCATCAAGATGCTAAGATCACAGCATTTAATTATTTATCTGTTTATTTATAGTAAACTGTGATTGGTTGTCACTGTCTTCTTTCTCTCCCTAATCAACATGAGGCTTTCTATGAATCCATTTGTTTCTGGTTGTCAGTAATGCCCTGACAAACTGTTAATTCACTCTTCTTAATGAGTTGTTTCCATTCTCAGCCTCTTCATTTCAAAGAGCCAATTGTTCATTAAAATTCTTGTTTTCCAATTATTTTTCCACATTCTTTAACTTTAAATCTTCTTTCAAGTTGGTAAACTTTATCAGGTAAGATCTGAGCATCGCGTCCACTTGCAGACTGCTGAGCCATTTCCAGTTCATTTTTCAGTCTCAATACTATTTTCTTTAGTTGATTTTCAAATTTTGCTTGTGCTTCTTCGAGCTTTTCAACTTCTGCAATACCAGCTCTGCTTCTCGAGCTGTCACCTCCATCTGTGACTGAGTGATTCTGAACAGATGTGTCACGTTTCTTCAACCTCATCATTGGTCCCTTTACATCCACCTCTACTAAGTTGGTCAATGAATCATCTGCCAACACTTCCTTCAGTGCCCTACCATCTGCATCAAATTTGACTAATTCTTCCTAGTTTATATTAGGTCAACTCTTAAGTTCCTACACTGTCTTTCTCTTCTAAACCATGCCTTGCACCACTCCTGGTTTAGGTATGGCCAACCTCTTCCTAGAGCCATCTTCACACACTCTGGCTCCCACCAACTCTTCTTGAAAAAGACAAATCACAGTGATTGCTAGGTGACACCAGGCCTGATAGGCGTGATGTATATGTGTGTGTATACACATATACATATAAAGAATGGCTTTGGTTTTAAACTAATTTTACTTCAGTATTAATTATGTTCTGCTTTATACTAAATAGGCCACATTTTCTGTATCTGGAAAGAGAAAACTTTTTTTTTTTTTTTTTTTTTTTTTTTTACATCAGGTCTCAAACTTTAATGTAGTTTTTCTCTGTCTTCCCCGATCCCATTGAACCGATTTCTCTCCTGCCTGCTGGTCCCCACAGCTGCTTACTAAGTAATCATTTTGAGGCTTGATTACACTTGTTTGGTCAATGGCTCAGGCACAATACTGACTATCTCTCACAATTAAATTAACCCATTTCTATTACTATATTTTACTACAAAGGGCCGGCTACTTACCTCATATCTTATTTCCTGTGGTTACATGGTGTCACATTGACTCCATCTTCTGTGGTTCATATCTTTCTTTGGATTGCCCACGTGGCTCTCTTTTGCTTGGCCATAGGCCAAAACAGCTTTATTCATCAACCAATAAATGCAACACATATTTACAGTATACAGGGCATCCCACATAACTTCATCACTACTTTTGTTGAGAAGTTGAGCCTTCCTGGTACCTCTGGAAAGAGGGAACTTACTCCAGGAAGCCATCAAGATGAGGCTGTCAACGTGACTTTTACTACATATGTTAATAAACTCTGCCATTCTGAGATTCTCCAGGTTGCCAGGAGTAAGTTTCATACAAGAAAGGTCTGTTGGGTTTAATAATAAAACAGTGCATCATAAGGAGCATGCCGCCTATCTCTGCTTCAGCCATTGAGTTCACCACTGTATCACATCATATAGGATCATTATTTTTAGAACAGCTCAATTTATTTTATTTCACTTGACTATAAATTTAATCTCCCCATGATTTACAGTCAGTCCATTTATGTTATGGGAGGTATGGAAACCCAGATAGGATTGTATCTATTTTTTAGGCACCTGTCAGAGAAATGGCAGGCATACTAGATTCCCAGAATTAGACTGATCTTAGGTTTCCATACTATGAGAAAGTTTCTCACCAGTCCCTTATCACTCTATC
Source organism: Cricetiscus sungorus (assembly GCA_030556225.1). Classification (NCBI taxonomy): domain Eukaryota; kingdom Metazoa; phylum Chordata; class Mammalia; order Rodentia; family Cricetidae; genus Cricetiscus; species Cricetiscus sungorus. Next base: position 464,174 of record JANBXA010000741.1, read on the forward strand.
CCTGACACTGCTCTCTATAGGTATTTTCTGTGTTCAGTAGCATAAAAAATTTCAAGGTAAAAAATTCATAAAGCTCCTCATCCAATTCCACTACAAGGCAGAATCTATGTACAATGCCATTATAAAATGATTAGATGAGGAGCTGGTGAGATGGCTCAGTGGTTAAGATCTCTGACAGCTCTTCTAGGGGATATGGGTTCAATTTCAAAAACCCACATTGCAGCTCACAGCCATCTGTAGGTCCAGTTCCAGGGAATGCAACACCCCCATACAACATACATGTAGGTGCAAATTCCAATTCACATAAATAAAAACAATTAATAAAAACAATACAGATGATAAATAAGCAGGAATAGAAAGAAACTCTGCTTCCACATTTCCTCCTGAGCATTGGGTCTCCATCCTATTCCTGCAGAAGCAGTCTCCACATGGAAAATCAACCATTTTCAACTCTGCATGTTGGATGTGGAAAGGATGTGGTCCATTTTGTCAACAATGAGAAATAAGAGCTCCAAAGCTGGATCACATTGAAAAAGAAAGACACAGGCTGATCTATTGCTATGCTCTTTATTTATTTATTTATTTATTTATTTATTTATCTGTTTATTTATTTATTTTGTGGATAACAGAGTTTTGGGGCTAGAAAGATGGTTCAAAGGTAAAGAGCACTGGATGCTCTTCCAGATGTCCTGACTTCAATTTCCAGCAAACACATAGTGTCTCACAACCCCCTATAATGACCTCTGGTGCTGCCTTCTGGCATGTAGGCAAACATGTAGGCAGAACAATGTATATAATAAGGAAGTAATCAAATCATAAAGAAAATCAATTTTTTTATGTAATATATTTTGATCGCTGCTTCCCTCCACACAAATCCTCCCAGATCATCCCCATGTCCCCACCTATCTAACTTCACACTCTTCTCTCTTTTTAGAAAAGAAGCCATTGAGTAACAAGCCAGAATAGAACAAAGGGACAGAAAAAAATAAAAAGAATAAGAAGCACATACATATATGCCAAAATACATGCATACACAAAAATTAATAAAAACATATTGGAAGCCATAATATATCAGCAAGCAACCAATATGTTAAATAATGCCCAGATAAAGAATTATGAGAGTTTAAAAAACTCTAAAAATAAAATTGAGCTCATTGATTTGGCCATCTATAGCTAGGCATAACCCTTAAGTGTGGTTTGTATACTCAGTGAAATACTGTTGGCAAAAACTAAGTTTTCCTTCATGAGAGGTTGTCAATTGAAGATGGCTTCTTGGTTAGAGATGAGGGATCATGCTCGTTTCACCTCTCTGCACTAGGATCCCATCAGTATAGGTCCTGTGCAGGCCATGTGCTTGTTGTCACCATCTCTATGAGTCCATATGTCATGAAGACTTACTGTGTGGATGGCTTTATATCCTTAGTGCCTCCATCCCCACTGGTTTGTATAATCTTTCTGCTTCCTCTTTGAAAAATTTTCTGAACCCTGAGGGGTGATGTTTGATGGGGACATTCCACTTATCCCTGGGTATTGGGATGAATCCTCAGTGAATTGAGGAAGAGAGGAGAGGCCCCTGCAATTTTCTATTACAGGAAATGGTACCAAGGGAACTGTAATAGAGGACAAGAAGGACAGTGAAGATGACCTACCTACTTTCCAAGTCTATATGTAAACTGAGTTACCAGTTAGACAGTGTTTGCAGCTATCCACAGTTGAGACAAAGGAAAGAAGATGGGCCAGAAATCAGGTGGCGTGGTGCTGTGAGAGACCAAGGAAAGGAGGAAAGTTGAGTTTGTTGTGAAGTTTCTCAGATTCTCCAGGGAATCCACCACTGCTCTTCTATGAGTTATTCAGTCTAAATGCGGTAGGAGGGAGTGAAATGGATGGTGCCAGCACTCAAGATCAAATGCCTTCTGGGAACTTCCCAAAAAGTAGTTCCTATGTGTATTTGTGATTCCAGGTCAGGACATCATCTCTGGAAAGTAAGATACATGCATACAAACATCATATCTGTATTGACAACAAAGTTTAGCTATAATGGAAAGAACATTATCATTTTGCAAATGAAAGCCCAGGAGAGACATAAAAAAGCCTTTACTTTGGTGACATAGCTCTCAAAGACAAATGTTGGCCTAAGTAGCTGTCTCCAAGAAAAGGAAGAGTTGCTTGATGAATGATTTGAGCACTCTGTAAATATGTAAATACATAAATATGTAAATACAGATATAAGATATAAGAAATCTCTCTCTCTCTCTCTCATACACATATATACACAAATACATCACATATGCATTTATATATGAAAAATCTTGTGTATACATTTACATGTGCAGCATTATACATAATCTATGGCAGATTTAAGAATGAAAAACAGAATCACTAGTGAGTATAAATACCATTCTTGATCTCTCGGCAATAGGACCCTGTTGATATGCTGTTTTATGTGTCTGAGTCCCTCACAGGTCAGAGAACACTTAAGCCGAGACCTCCCTGGTTAAGGATGCAACCACAAGGTGGCAGTAGACCTCAGCTGCTGGGGAGTATGAAGAGAATTCTCTTCCTTGTATGCTGGTTGTGCAGGCTTGGTAGAATCACAGACTTTCTCAGTGGCTGCATGCATGACTCTAGAGGTAGAATTATTACTGAGAAAGAACAACACCCTGGAAGCTGAAGCTGACCTGCTAGTCATCACTATCTACACTGGATCTTAATTTAATTGGAAGAACAATGAAGACATATGTTCCCACTTTATTCATGATTCTGTGGCTGAAGATGGATGGTGAGTTACAGTTTTTGGAACACAGAATACTCTGTGGGCATTTATGAGACATTCAGGAGGAACTCTGATTAGTTCAGGGTTTCTCTAGTGAATGTAGATGGAGGGAAGCCTAGACAGTGATGACCTAACAAACTTTCTCTTTTATTTCCATCTCTCTGCATAGGGGTGATCCAAGGGGAACAGGTGGAGCAGCTTCCTTCCACCCTGATCGTCCAGGAGGGAGCCAGTGCTGCCATCAACTGCACTTACACCGACAGTGCCTCATCCTACTTCCCTTGGTATAAGCAAGGACATGGAGAGCATCCTAAACTCATTATTGACATTCGATCAACTATGGAAAGAAAACAGGACCGAAGACTGATAGTTTTACAGGATAAGAAAACCAAACACTTCTCCCTGCACATCACAAACACCCAGCCTGGGGATTCTGCCATGTACTTCTGTGCTGCAAGTGCACACTGCTCCCCTTGCACCTGCAGCCTGTCCTCAAACCTGACACAGGGCCTGGAGTTCCGTTCACATCCTGTGTCACAGCCTTTCTTTCCAGTGCAGCATTTGTCAGTTGTCAGCTGGCAAGTGCCAACTATAGTATTGTTGTTATATTAATTTTGTTATATTAACCTGCCCCCTACACTCCTGCCACCATTTCCTGACAACCTAGTTCCCCTCCTCCTTTAAAATGAACACATCCTAACAAAACAAGAAAGTTAGCTTTAAATCACTCAAAACAATTTAGGAGAATTTCCACTTTCTTCTGTTTAAAAATTATTCTAAATCTTGAAATAAAATTTTGTCATTTCCTGTCAAGGGTGCCAGACTGTACTTCAGAGAAGATGCTGTAGCACACTCTGCCACCGGTGGGACATCTCCATCACACATCCTCCTCACAAGATCAGAGGTCACTGAGGAGGAGAGGCAGAAATAATGAAAGGCAGGGGACGAGAACATGAACTCCCAGAAGTCTACAGTATACATAAGACTTGAAAAGGCTCAGACCAGACACAATTCCATCAAGCAAAGGGAAAGGTGGGCATTCCCATCTTTAGCCAAGGAACTATGGGCAGTTGGAAGCTGCTGGGAGGATCCATGTTTCTTTATTGCTGCAGCCCTTGGGACGTAGACTGATGGCCACACATCCAAGAGTATATGGGCTGTACAAACCCTGATATGTTCATTTTATAGGAGGAGGGGAACTAGGTTGTCAGGGAATGGTGGCAGGAGTGTAGGGGGCAGGTTAATATAACAAAAATTCATTGGCTACTATTCCCTAAGATCTAGTAAAATGAAAAACATAGTTAATCATATGAGGTATGTAAATATACATATACATGCATACATACATAAAATTTTATGTCTATTTATCACTCTAGATACCATGAGATACATACAGTTCAGTTACTCTGATGATTGCAGACATCTACTAGGTACTTGAGTCCTGCCTCCTTTGCTGAGGTTTCAAGTTTGTTCATTGTGTATTATGCTGTCATCTGTGGTACAAGTTGAAGGGAAATTAGCAGAGGATGCAGGCTCTTCAGATGTGGTTAATGTCTCATCAGGTGGTGGCTTCACATGACAGACTGTCACTGTGCAGAAGGAGGCCCTTGTTTATGAATGAGGAGTTGCAATAAAGGTGAGTTTGGTGAACTCGAGAACCGAGTGTCTCTGTCTTCTGTGAACATGCTTCCTGACACCTGCTCAGTTCTGCTGCTCCTCTTGATGCTCGGTGAGTTACATTTACCTATGAGTTGATGACATCACTTTCTTACCACTGTGGGAGTCTTTACATTCTTCCTCACATAGCAATGTGATTCCTCCTTATTTATGTAGTTATTATTTATTTTCAGGGAAGAGCAATGGAGATTCAGTGACCCAGACAGAGGACCTGGTTACTGTCACAGAGGGGTCAGCTATAATGATAAACTGCACTTATCAGACTACTTATTTAACTCCTGTGGTTTTCTGGTACTTGAAATACCTCAGTAAAGCCCCTCAGCTCCTCCTGAAGAGCTCCACAGACAACAAGAGGACAGAGCAGCAAGGGTTCCACGCCACTCTCCATAAGAGCCGCAGCTCCTTCCACCTGCAGAAGTCCTCAGTGCAGCTGTCAGACTCTGCCCTGTACTACTGTGCTGTGAGGGACACAGTGAGGGAGATGCAGGGGAAGCTGCACACAAACCAAGGTGCAGGAGGGCTGAGGGGAGTGGCCCTGTGAGGGAGGGCTGGGTGCCTTCTTAAAGTGGGTTTTCCCTAGCATTATGAAAAACAGCATAAATCTCAAGGCAAAATCCTAGAAACCTAGCAATCTGTGGATTTTCTGACAGAATAGAATGGTAGTCATTGCTAGAAACAGGCTTGTCTTTGTTCCCCCAAAATACTGATCTTTCCCGATGTGGAGGGCCTCTTATAGATAACACCTCTACAAAAACCAAGACATGGAATTTATCTCTACAAAGATGTCCAATAAAATTTAAAGAATTAATTTTGACAACAATACTGTTTTTGTCCCATAAATGTATGACTAAACATGGACTCTGTTCTTTAAAAATCTCCTTCAGAGTCATTCCATAAATTATTTAGAATCTTCCCCTACTTGGTCCATGCTTCAAAGTGTTCCAGCTGATTTCTGGTCTTATTTACTATTCTATTCTGGAAAGAGACACCATGACCAAGTCAAGTTATAGAAGAAAGAATTTAATACAGGGCTTGATTGCAATTTTAGAGAGTGAGCTATGATGATCATTGTGCAAGCATAGTAGCAGGCTGTCATCCCTGTTTTTAATTTTTAAAGAAAAGATCTGATTTCCCTGTCAGTAAAATTTTGGCCTTAAGGGACATAAGATGTGTAGCTGTCTCCAGCCCCCAGGTCCCAACAGCTGCTGCAGATGCACAGATACAGCCATCAGACTGGGTAACATCTGGGCTCTGCATGCTCCTGCGGCATCACTGCTGGGTGGGGAACTCAGCACTAAGGAGGGTCTCTGTTCTGAGGGAAACACAGTTTTCTGGGACAGCATTTTTTTTTACATCATTTAAAATTTCATCATAGTATCCTACAGGTTGGAAGACATTAGTATCTATAATACTATTTGTGACAGTGATGGGTTGAAATGGTGTAAGATGACTGTGAGTTATAATTGAGGAATTTTGTATTTGCTTTTCATTACTAATCTCGTTTCTCAAGCATCCAACTAAATGTTGGAATATTTAAAATTAATTTCTCTACTGTTAGGAACGCACAATGCACTGTTCCCTGCAGTCACCATATGCAATAGCACACCAGCACTGGTGTCCCAGTCACTCTGGGTGCCAAACCTCCCACATTAGCTTTCCCCAATCTACTACTTTTTATGCGGTCAATTTTAAACAACATTAAGAACAAGTCTTGCCTGGTGCAGGACTCTGACAGTTTTTAAAATGCATTCTAAAACTTTGAAACAATTACATTTATACTTCCTTTATTGCTATGCCCATGTTTCTTTTCTTTATCTATTGTGGTGATTTTGATCAAATTGAGAAGACTTTTTGTGTTCATTGTATATGAGGAAAGGTCTGTGTAAATATCTGGTACATGTGTCCAGGTTCTGAGGACAAAAGTAGCATCAGGTCCCCAGGAGCTGGAGTTACAGGCAGCTGTGAGCCACCCCCCTGATGTCTATGCTGGGGAGGGAACTAAGGCCTCCTGAAGGACAAGGACCTTTATCTGTTGAGCCATCCCTCAGGCCCCAGAAAGGTCTTTATCCAGAACAAGCTCCTGTTTCCTGAGTTAAAACATTAGCTGTTGCTCCTCTGAGTGAGCCAGGCTCTGTGTGGGACTGAGGCTTGTTCTCCTTGGGAGGAGCTTTTTCTCTCCTGCTTCCTAGATCCCTAACTCGAAGCAATAGGAGGGTCAACTTAAAATGCCACAACCCTCATTGTGCTGCACCCAGACTCTCAGCAAGGTCTGGTTGAGAGGAGCTTCAGGCTCAGAAGCATGGCAGGGTTCCTGGGTGGAGCTGCCTGGTGCAGGAGGAGGGACATTCAACAGCCCAGGGCTTGGTTACTGCTTCTGTCTCCAGCATCCACACAAGCACCATGAAGAGGCTGCTGTGCTCTCTGCTGGGGCTGCTGTGCTCCCACGTTTGCTGTGAGTCTGGCTGTCCACACTCAGGGACAGAGAGGACTGTGCTCAGCACATGGAGGGTAGGGAAGCAGCTCAGGAGTCCTGCACAGCTTCCTCCTTCTCAGAGGACATGGGGTATGTTCAGGGTTCTGTAGATGCTCAGTGACCTCCAGCTGTGTCTGTTTCTGTTTTTAATCAGGGGTGAAAGGGCAACAAATGGAGCAGAGTCCTGAGTCCTTGGTTCTGCAGGAGGGAGAGAGTGCAGAGATGCTGTGCAATTTTTCTACCACTGCATCCCAAGTGCAATGGTTTTTTCAAAGTCCTGGGGGACCCCTCATCAGCCTGTTCTTCAGTCCTTCTGGAACAAAGCAGAGTGGGATACTGAAGTCCAAGACAGTCACTCAGGAACTTCTCAGCGCTTTGTGCATTTCCTCCTCTCAGACCACAGACTCAGACACTTATTTCTGTGCTGTGGATGCACAGTGCTCAACACACTGTTGCAGCCAGTACACAAAGCTTAACCATTCCCAGGACCTATCACAAAGCTATAACAGAACTTCTGCCTGTTTTGTATCCCTTTTCCTGTGTTGGTAGAAATTTAACCTCAGGTAGGATTTGGACTCAGAGTATCTGGGCTTTGGTTTTACCTTCATTTCTCCATGCATACTCCTTCTAGAAGCATCTTAGATCTAACAGAGAAGATGATGGAGGACAGATTCAATGTGATCATTTAAGCTGCTGTGTGCTAACTCACAAAGGATAAGAGAACAGGAATGAAAGGCAAAGGACGGCTTCCAGGTCACCTGCTGTGGACAGGGTCAGGGTTAGTGAGGAGAAAACAAACTGCAGCAACATCAGGAACATCCAGTCATGAAGACACAGACTATACAGAGAGCTGATGTCCTGGTTTCATTTTTGAAGCTGTGATAAATATCTGTGAAAAAAGTACTTTCAGCCTGGAAGGATTTATTTAGCTTTCCCTTCCAGTTCATAGTCTATCACTGGTGATCAAGGCAGGATTTCAAATAGGAGATTACAACAGAAAACAAGGGGGAACTCTGTAGTTAGGTCACTCACAGACTCGTACCTAAGTAGCTTCCTTATATGACCCAGGACACTTCCCACAGAATGGTGTCACCTGCAGTGAGCTTGTCCTCATTCAATTTATCAGTTTTTAAAAATGTTGCTTGGAATTTTATTGTTATTACTGAATTTATAGAAGATGTTGAGGAAAATTAAAGCCTATGAATATTTGACTCATTATTTTGAATTACATTTTCATATATTTAACTTTACTCATTATCTGAAGTTTTCTAGACAGTCTGAACATCTTTAACACAATAATGAGACAAGAAACTATGAGAAAGTTCTTACACATGTAACTTATTCACCTGACTTTAAATAGAATATCTAAAAAGTACTACAACTTAATAGAAGAGAATGAATGACTCTAATAAGCAGACTTGTACAAGGAATGTGTACAGGATACAGAAAAATAATTAGAATGTAGTTGGGGATTGTTCTAGTTTAATGGAGTGGGGTTGTAGCTTCTCCAAGAACCATGACTTTTCTAGCAGATGGTGACCATTGCAAAACCACTACCAGTCAAGATGCAGAATTCTGAAGTTTAGACCCATGCCCATGTCTACAATTTAACTCCTGCACCTAAGGCTCAGGAAATAACCACATATATGGGAGTGAATATGATAAGTGCCAGATTAGGGAGTTTGCTGTGAAACTGTGTCTCCTAAGAATGTCAGAAGCTATACCTATGAAGACTCACCAACATGACTGCCTGAACAAGAGCTGGACTAGGACAACAAGAATAGAAATGCTAAACTGGATGGAGGACAGTACAAGGAACCTCAGTCCTAGACAATGAAGTACTGGCACCTAAGAAATTCTGGTAGTGTGATAAATAGCATTTCCTAGAGGTGAACACATCAACTAGTTACCCGATACTTTTTGGTCAGCCTGGAAAACATACTTACAAATGGAATAATATAGATTGAATAATTTGTATTTTGAATGTAGGAATAAACCTGTATATTCATATATATGTAACAATGGTTAATGAAAAAAGAGGCATACGTTTGAAAGAGAGAAAAGAGTATTATATGGGAGGTTTAGGGAAGAGAGAAAAAATAGGGAAATTGATGTGATTATACCCTCAAAAATGAAGGCAATAATGAAATATTCATTAGAAAATGTTTGTGGCTTAATAATCACCATATGTACAAGTGTTATATATAAGAGCCCTATAAGATATGACTCATGTCAAATACAGTCATCTGCTTGTTTTATGAATCTTGACTGAGTAATAAGTACTGACATTTCCTTATTCCTTATGAAGGCTTCTCCCACTTTTAAAAACAGTAGTTTATGACAAATAGAAAAATTAGACATGGAATTTATCTCTACAAAGATGTCCAATAAAATTTAAAGAATTAAATTTGACAACAATACTGTTATTGTCCCATAAATGTATGACTAAACATGGACTCTGTTCTTTAAAAATCTCCTCCAGAGTCATTCCATAAATTATCTAGAATCTTCCCCTAGTTGGTGTAATCTCCAGCCACACAGATATGACCTGTGTCTAGAACTGTGTTATATATCATTTCCACTGAAAAATCTACTCATTGTTAGAAGCAAGATCAGTCTCCTCCTTCAGGATCTCCTCTAAGTGGAACCCACAGCAGCGTCCACACCCTTTTTTCACTGTCTTGTCTAGACACAGACACATCTTTGGTGGGCTTCAGTTTTCTGTTCTTGAGTGCTGAGACTAGAATGAAGGTTAAAACAGTGTGTGTCATGAAAGTCACCTAAGTACTCCCATACAGTAGGTAGATAGGCACTCAGGTAATACACAAAACTTCTGAAAACTAGTTTAACTTTTCAGTTTTGAAGTTCTTATATTAAATAATGGACTATAATAGTAAATGAAAACTTTAGAAATAAATGGTCCATTTATTTTAAATTACCCATTGTTCCATAAGTACCAGAATCTCTCGCCACTGATATTTGTTTTAAATTACACATTTTTCCTAGTAGTACCTGATATCCCTCAGTCCTGATGTGAAGCAACTTTGTCCAGCATCTCCCCTCTGTCCACGTCTGTAGATTATAGTATAGTTATGCTCTGGTTTTTGCTATCTTAGGGTTTCTATTACACTGAAAACACACCATGTCCACGGCAACTCTTATAAAGAAAACTTTCCATTGGCATGGCTTACTTACACTTCAGATGCTCAATTCATTATCATGGTGGCAGGGATCATGTCCTTGTGCTGCTGAATACTTCTTGATAAGAAGGAAACAGAAAGTGGACTGACTTACAAGTCGAGGCTTGAGCACATATGAGACCTCAAATCCTGCCTCCATAGGGGCACACTTCCTCTAATGACCACATCTACGCCAGTAAGGTCACAACTCCTAGTCAATGTCATTCCCTTTGAGATTGTGGGGCCAATTACACTCAAACTGACACAATAGTTAATATTTATTTATAAATGTGTACATATCTTGTTTGTTTTTTCTGAGTCTCAGTTATCTCACTCAGGATTGTCTTTTCTAGTTCTATCATTTTGCCAGCAATTTTCATGAAGTCAATTTTTAAAACAGATAATTATACTCCATTGTGTAGCTAAAAAGATTTGTTCTTTAAAAGTTATACTATGGTTTATATTGTGATACTAAAATAAGATATCAGGGATCAACAAGACAAAGAAGATTATAATGTTCTTTTTATGTGTCAGGTTGACAAGAGGTTAGTTTTGATGTTTAATTTTTGTCAATTTGACTCCAACTAGAGATACCCAGGAAAAGAAAACCTTAATCGAAGAATTCCATTTATTATAATTGTTTATGGACATTTTCTTCATTAACAATTGACAAAAGAGTGGGCCTTGTCACCTCTGGGCAGAATGTCCTGATTTGAATAAAAACCAAGGTGATCAAGCCAGGGGAAAGCCAGTAAGGAGATTTCATATATGGTTCTTGCCACTGTTCCAACTTGAATTCCTGATTAGGTGAACCAGTGATTGGCTATAATTAGAAATGTAAACTCAATGAACTAGTTCCTCCCAAAGTTCCTTCTGCCCATTATGTTTATTTAGCAATATAAAGCAAAGTAATTCAAACACGAGAAGAGCTAACCCTATCCTAGCATGAGCATTTTCATTTGTTATCCTGTGGTGTCTAGTAGGCCTATTCTTTCTTTATACTAGGGGAACTCCATATTAACTCTTTAAACTGCATGTATGTGTATAAGCTTCTACAATGGTGACAGCTTTAATTTGATCCTTTCATTAATTTTACAATTATTAGTACACATTTATTGCACAAATTAGTGGGTTCCTTGTAAAATTTAATACATACATTTGCATTGATATCTTCATATTCATCCTACCTTAACCCTCAATTTTCCTCTCCTATCCTACTATCTTCATTCCCCCTCCACTTACTCATTTGTATAGCTTCTATTTTCTTTCTTTCTATTCTTGTTAATTATGAAACTGTTGGTGGGTTACTAGTTTTTCTTATTGGCTAGCTCTGTCTAAATTATTAACTCATAATCACTAGTATATGTATTTCTACCTGGTCTTATATATTGAGAATGCCAGACTCATGCTTCCTCTCTTCCCCAGATCACATTTGAATCCATCCTTCTTGTCCCAGAATCTTCCACCTCTCCTAGAGTTACCCATCTTGCTTCTGTATTGGCCAACAGTGCTTTATTCATTAACCAATAAGAGAAACATATTTACAGAATGCCATCTTCCATCATTTCTTTTCTGTCTTAATAAAAAGAAAGGTTTTAACTTTAACATAGTCAAATTAAATATAACAAAATAGTTATCAATTAAGAACTATAGTTAAAACATTTAGACCATTAACATTTAGTAATATTTAAAGAAAATATTCCATCATCTATCCTATCTTTGTGAGTCTAAAGTCTTATAAGTAACTTACTTTTATCCTAAGGGAAACTATAACCGTGACTATTTTCACTATTATAGGTAACTATCTATAATTTGTATTAAATTATACATTACATTTTTAATGAGCTATGTAAACACAATACTTAAACAAGATGAGAAATATACTTATCACAAAATTGACCTTAAATTTGTATCAATAATTGAAATCCATTCCAATATAAAGTATTCATTTACATACCATAATCCTATTGATTTTCTCATGATAACAGAGGAGAAATGTAATAATTAATCCTTCTATATTCTTTACCTTTGACAAGGTTCCACCTTAGCTTAATCACTCCTAGCTGGTAAGGATTGCTGGCTATGCCTGAACCCTTGACCCCATTACTACATAACATTAGAAACCAGCCACACCTTCATCCCACCAGCAAATAAAGCCAATTGTAACTGGGGAAAGTCTAAGTTAACCTACTGGGAGCTGGAACCTTCTTGGTGTTCACGACCTTTGCCCTAGAAGACTTACTTTACTCTGCTTCTATTCCTCTCACCAGGTCAATTATCAGCAGGAATACTTTATGACCCTTAAGACCACTTGGTGGGCATGCCCAAATGATTTAACTAAATGAGCTTTCTCCAAGGCATTCCAATGAGTCCCTCCTTCTATGTGTGCTAATGCTACTGTTCCAGGTGTAGCTATATCATGGGGAAGAAGAGAGAGCATACTTTAAGATGAAGCCCAGGATTCAAGTGAAGTACATCTCTCCCCATTCCTCTTGTGATTGGAGCCAATATTGCTCAGGCATCAGCCATAGAACCATTGTCCCTTATAGTCAGTGATCAAACTTTAGAGAATTAAGTCAACAAATGGTCCAGGTATTAGTTAGGATTTCTATTGCTGTGAACAGACACCATGACTATAGCAACTCTTTCTAAGTAAAACATTTAACTGGGGCTGGTTTATAGTTCAGAGGTTTAGACATTATCATCATGGTGGGAAACATGGCAGCTTGCAGGCAGACATGATGCTGGAGAAGAAACTGAGAGTTCTACATCTTGATCTCTAGGCAGCAGAAGGAGGCAGTGTGCCACACTGGGAATAGGCTGAGCATAAAAACTCAATGCTTGCCTTCAAAATGACACACTTCCTCCAACAAGGCCACACCTTATAATAGTGCCATTCCCTATAGGTCAAGCATTCACACACGCAAGTCTATGTGGGTCATAGCTATTCCAACCACCACAAGGACTTCGGGATATTAGAAGTCTCCATATCTAGATTGAAAAAAAAAAAAAAAAAAAAAAAAAAACCAAGTAGACCCTTTATCAGAGTCAATTCAGGAAACCCAAAGAGGCTTAGCACTTCTCTTGATGAAACAAGTAGGATTATGTTTAAATTTAGGAGAAACCCATGGTTTATATTTCAGCCAAACAGTGGTAATTAGAGAAAGCATCAAAGAAGGGAAGAAAGGAGACATAGATCATAATTGGTATCAATCTCTGTTACCTGGTCCCTGGATTCTTATCCTTATCAGGCTAATGGTGGAACCCTGTATCTTCAATTGCATCATCAACCACATCAAACAGAGTAAACTCAGTTAAGCTGCTAGTCCTTTAGACAAGCTGCACCCCTCCTAGGATAAGACCATTAAGTAGTTTGACTCATGCCCATAGAACCAATGAAGAATGTTAAAAGGAAAGACAGTGATGAGTTTCTTCCACCTTGTTTTTTTGACTGAGGCTTGACTGTAACTTGATCTCCTTGATGAGCTGCCTTGTGATAAACAACCTAACTCTCTTCTAGAAACCCAAGGTGAAGATGCACAGCTAGCTTATCTTAGCTTCTGTTAAACTGTTTGTTTGCACAGAAGCTCCTCCAACTAACTGCTTATCTTGGTAATTTCTGGGTAATTTTCCACAGGGATTCTCATCAAGGAAATAAAATTCTTTGTTAGAAGTAGATTTATCCCTGCCGGTCAGGTTCTACTGCTCTGCCAGCCCCTAATAACACACAGAGACACTGTATTTGATATAAATCTGCAAGCCTATTATTAGCATTTCTTATTGGCTAGCTCTGTCTTTAATATTAACCCATTTCTATTAATCTAAGTATTTCCACGTGGTCTCATCTTACTGGAGAGAGGGCCCAGGATTCTGCTCTCTTCGTCCTCCATTTTGAATCTTCTTACTACTTCCTTTCTCCTCCTCGTCTCTGAGTCCCACCTATCTTGCTTTCTTATTGGCCAACAGTGCTTTATTCATTAACCAATAAGAGAAACATATTTACAGAATGACATCTCCCATCAATTCTTGCTAATCCTAAAAATGGCCCCAGCAAGATAGTGGAAGAAACTTTGTCCTGTCTTTCCCTGTCACACTCTGTAACACTCTTAATTTTAAAAAGAGACTGGGTCATGTAATAAATTTTATTTTAAATGAATTCTAAAATTATTCCAGTGAATGCCATCATTGTGTGTGTCATGTGATTCAGTCTGTCATGTGATTCAGCACCAGTGGCTTTTCTTAAGCTCTTGTCTACTGCTGTGTAAACCAGGGGAAGAGAGCAGGTAGAACAGCAGTGTGTGGTTAACCACATTTCTCTAGTCTGCACAGACAAGCCTTGTGGTCCTGTAACCCAAGAACCTTCATTTCCTCATTCAGTGACAGCAAAAGACAAAACTAAAACTAGTGTTCTCCAGGGAAGATCGCACCAGTTGGTTACCAGTGCTGTGAGCAGAGGCAAAGAGAAGCCACGGAACTCTCCAATTTATCGATGGAAAAAAATATTTTTATTACAGAAATGAGAGAGAAAGAGAAAAGTCACAGGCCTCAGGGGAAGTCCAAAGCAGCCAAAACTACTATGGGACAAAGAGGAGAGGAGCACACTGGCTGGGGATATCTTAGGAGCAGAGAGAACATCAGAAGATGATAAAACATCCTGGGTTATAAAGAAAAACCTGTAGTAGCAAGGTGAAAGGAGGGAATCCTATGAACTGAGATAACCTGGAAGTTTAGGGTACACGGAGGTGAGAATAGCCAGAAGGCTAGAGAGGATTTTGGTGTCACCTGTCAGTAGGGACCCAAGGATCATGGAAATTAGAACTGCCTTTGGTATGTACCATAGTTACATGGCAACAGGAAGCCAGATGCCTCCTCAGCCAGAGGAAGGGGAAATAGGAAGTGGGTCTTCCTGGTAGATAGAAAGAAACCCTTCTTGCAGCTTCGTGAGGTCTGAGGAAAGCATCTGCCAGCAATCCTTCTGAGCGAAAGCCATGCTGTCAGCCTGGACTTAGTCAGTGAGCCTGATTTTTGCGGGTGTTTGGGGCTTTCCTTAAGGCCTATCAAATGTTAAAACATCAGTCAGAAAATAAACAATTAGCAATATATATATATATATATGTATGTATGTATGTATGTATGTATGTGTGTATAAACACATATAAGCACACACACATATTTACATGCATGTATGTGTAAGCATATATGTATATATATATATATACATATATATATGTAATTAATAAAATGATTGGCCATGAATTTGAAAGAGAAGCAAAGAGTATATGGTCAGGTTTGGAGGGAGGAAAGGAAAGAGGGGAATGTTGCAATCATAATCAAAAAATATGAAAAAAAGTAAAAAATACAAGCCACCTAGGGAGTGTGTATATACACTGGAAGTCACTCAAAACATGGAAGCCAGAGCCTAGGCACAGCAGGCATATTTGTGTAGAGGGATATGTGTCCCATGCTTCCTCACAGCCTGCTGTGTGTGTTTGTGGCCTTGGCCTTCTCTGGTGTAGATGATTCCCATTTAGTTAAGAATGTTAACTGGAAGCCTTGCTCCCAGGCTCCATGATAATCCAGGTAAGCAGAGGAGCAAAGTCCTGCCTCAATTTTATAGCCCAAGCTTTGTGCAAGTACATAGGAGGCCTGTCCCTTTCTGAATAGAGATGGAGGAGGAGTGGATGGGGAGAGGGGTAGATGGGAAAAGGGAGGGAAGGGAAGGGGGGAACTGGTTGTCATGTAAAATAAATATAAAAGAGTGTTATTTAAATAAATAAACTGCAAATGGCTACTTAAACAAAAAGAAAATAAAAATGCACTCAGGGCTGGAGAGTTAGTACTGTACTTTGGGAAAAAAGCTTGGCATTAATATGGAGGTGGGAAAATATTTCTTCCTGCTAAGTGAAATTGTGTCTACTGCATTGAAATATTGTGAAGATTATATGAAATATTATGAAGAATATACAGAGAAAACGTGCCATTTAGGGCAATTGTACAGTAGAGTTTTTTCTTAACCTCTACTTTATTCTAATTATTCTAATGTTTATGTTATATTATATACAGTAATTGTCAATGTTCCAATGTAACATTGCAATATAGTAATTTCCCAAGTAAGAAACGTGTTAGACTGGGACCTAACAAGTCATGGATCTCCACGAACTATGCTATGTAAATTAAAATGTATGCCACTGAAGAATATTATGAACTTTGTTTTATGAATCAACTTCACTTCAATTTCAGATATCTTCAGCCCATTATTTTATGTCAAGTGTATCTGTTTGAGTGCCCAAGATGAGTTATTATTCTTGAATATTTGCATATGCATTCTCATTGGTGCTCTTCAAGTTTGTATCACTTCCTTCCAGGAATGCAATGTGATGTGGAGCTCCACCCTATAGAATTGGGATGGATTTCACTTTGAGAGGACTATAGGACCTTGTTGTTCAACAACTTACAGAGATGTGTATGTGTGTGTGTGTGTGTGTGTGTGTGTGTGTGTATACATATATACATATATATATATATACATACATACATACATACATACATACATATATATATATATATATATATATATATATAGCATTGGAGTTTTTATGTAGTAACAAAAAAAATTGTCTGAATTAGACCATCACACACTTCCAAAAAATTAGAAACAAGGGAATACTAGAATAAAGAGTAAGTGGAAAAGCAAAACAACAACAAAATTCTTTAATGCAAAGCAAATATCAAGCCAGATCCTAAATAATTGCATTAAATATAAAGAGCAGAACATTCTAATCAAAAGATAAGAACCATAAGGAAAGTATAAAACCCTACCATGCAATACACATCATTCTTTTAAAAATTGATTTTTATTTGACAAATAGACTGAAAAATGAAAGTAAGAAAAAAACAATATATCATGCCAATAGCCAGCATAAGGAAATAATAAACTTGTATTACTGTCAGATTTTCCTGTTAGAAGTAATTTATTTCACATATTTAATCGAACAATTTCGAAGAGAGAGAAAGAATCTCTTTTCTTCTGGGAGGTGGGTCCTAAGAAGTTATCCAGTGTGATGACACCACACTACGCACATACAGGGAGCACTAGGTTGACTGACTGGGTATTGATTTAAAACAAGCAAACAAATAAACACACAAACACACAGACAACCCATGAAGTCGGAAGAGAAAAAGTAGGTAGGAGGCATTGGTGGAGAGGGAATGGTAGTGGATTGAATCAAACACATTTTATGCATCAGTGAATATTGAATAAAGTAAGTACAAATGAGTTGGAAAACTGTGAAGAATGACAGACCGTCTCATGGAGTCTCATGGTGGATGTCTGTTGATGATTTGAACTCTTCCTTCTCTACTGAAACCTTACATGACTCCATCTATATACTGTGCTAACTACACCCAAAACATATCCGTAGGCTTTGTTCTACCAAAATTTAGTTCACAATAGTTTCTCATGTCCCCTTTTTCTTTACTCTTATCAGTGGGTTACTTGAAAGGTGTTATTTAATTTCCAAAATCTCAGTTACATTTATTCATTTGTCATGTGACTGATTTCTGTTACTTTGTGGCCAACAAACGTGTGTCATGTAACTTCAATCCCCGAAGGCTCATTGATGTATTTTGAACTGTCTGAGTGTCTGGTCTGTCTAAGAGAACACTGCTTGTCCACTGGTAAAAAGTCCACAGCATTGGTGAGCATAATGGCAGTACAGGTGTCAATTTGGTCTAATTGGTTGCTCTAATCTAGTCCATTTTTACTTTGTCATATTAACTTCTTGGAAGTGACCACTACAATCTATAACTCTGATTATATATTTATCTCATTTTAATTTTCTCAGATGTTGCTTCATGTATTTTTATGACTCTCTTATTAAGTGTAGAGACAGAAAAATCATCTCTTCTGGACAAAGACCTTTTACTCATTGTAAAGTGACTCCTTTATCTCATGATACTACTTGTTTTGAGTTAACATCTAACCTTCTTTTAATCCCATGTCTTAAAGCAAAGGGAGAAGAAAAAATTCTCTTTCAGAATGGCATGACTATTGGCCACAACCAACACTATCCAGACTGAATGATGATGTGGTTTTGCTGTGTTTTTTTTCTTCTATATTACATTATCATTAATGCTTATCTTAAGTTACTGAATCTTCACAATTCTACATGAAACCAATACATTTGTTTCATTTTTAAAGGCAAGGTTTCACATATTAGACTACTATTTTCTATGTATCGTTTTGTTCTTTCATTTCACCACAGTCATTATCTTCATACTCTACCAGAAAGTTACTTGATTGGATGTTCACTGCCAGCCAAGGCTTATAAAGGCCAGCCAAGGGCATTTGACCTGAATGTGTCTGCATAGGTAATGGCTGTGTTAGGGGAACAGTGAGAAGGCTCTGCATATGAATTGCAAGAGCATGTGTGGACTTCTTCAGTAAGAAGGAATCCTCAGGCAAACAGGCTGCTAATGATTTGTTTGTTCTCAGTTAAACATGGGGTTGTGTGGGGATAGAGAAGTGAGGAAGAAATTGGGGAGAGGGAGAGACAGTGGGTGGTGAGGAATGGGAAGGATATGTCAGACCCAAGAGCCATCTGGACAGAAGGATAAGACTGATTTTCAAATTAATATCCATTGTCTGGCTCTCTACAAAAATGCTATGAGAAAATGCCAGAAGGAAGATTTTTTTCTGCCTTCCCAGATTCAATAAAAAACACTTTAAAGATCCAGTCTCTGGGTTTTGACTATGTATTAGGTACCAGGGCTGCTTGCAGCTTATGCTTTTATTTTCAAGTGGTGATGGCCTCCAAATTTAACAGTTTATTCATGTGATCAATATTTTAGAGAAAATTACCCTTCCATTTTTGCATAGCCAATTTTTTGGTTAGGACCCAACACAGCACAGATTAACTTAGAAACATGAGATGAGCTCTAGAGAGAAAGAAGACACGAATTTGCTTCAGAGTCTTTATTCTGCACAGGCCACCAGACGGCGACATTACGCAGACTAGCTGCCTCAATTTCTGCAGTCGCACCACACTTTCAACTCAGTTGCTCCCTGTGTCTGGTGGAGTTTTTAGAACATCTGATAAGTGAAGAAGTGAAGACAGTCAGAGGCCAGAAAGTTCCCAGGATCAGGGCCACTTCTGCAGGCTTATTTTATTTTAGAATTTTATCTAAACAAGGAAAGTGTCTAGTCAGCTCTGTACCATTGTCTTCAAGAACTGGGGCGTCAGCCACTTCCCTGCATGTATCAAGCTTTTCCAGAAAGGCAGCAGAGGCGTTCCCAGTGCTCAGCCATGCTTCCTGTCTTCATCTCGTTCCTGGGGATGCATTTTTTCTTGGGTGAGTAAGACATCCATTGTTTGCAGATGCACACAAATCAGTGGTTTTCTCACTTGAACTGTAGTAAGAATATTTTCCTTCATGAAGTCTGCACCACATTTACTGATTTGTTATTGATTTTGCAGGAGATGTTCAAGCACAGTCAGTTACTCAACCTGGTGCCCATGTCACTGTCTTCGAAGGAGACTCGGTGGAGCTCAGATGCAATTATTCCTACAGTGGCGTTCCTTACCTCTTCTGGTACAGGCAGAGCCCTAGCTATGGCCTCCAGTTTCTCCTCAGGTACTTTTCAGGAGACCCCGTGGTTCATGGCTTGAGCGACTTTGAGGCTGAGTTTAGTAAGAGCGACTCTTCCTTCCACCTGAAGAAAGCCTCTGTGCACCTGAGTGACTCTGCTGTGTATTTCTGTGCTCTTGAGCACACAGTGTCTGGGGCTGCAGGGAGAGCTGAACACAAACCTGTAAGATGCTGGGTAGGACTGTAGCTGATTAATTTTCGATCACTCATGCTCCTGTAAGTAACCTAAATAAAATTATTAGTGTTCCAAGTTGGACTTTTCTGCAATCATTATTTTGTCTGTCGTTGGTGATTTATCTGCGGTATATAGACATTTGGTCACAGCTTTTAAGAAATGTGATATAGAAGGGTAAAATGATACCAAAGTATTTCTTTTCTGGAGTTCACTGATAACAACTGGAGCAAGAACAGCTGTGACCTTATAGGAATTCTGTTTGTATAACTGAGGCACAGGATCATGTGTGATCAATGCAGTATTATTTTTTTTTCTGCAATGTGACCAATGTTCCATAAATACAGTAATAAGAAGTGGAAAACCTCAAAGCTTCAGACAGTTATATTTGTTATGGCATCCTTTAAGCATATTTCCCTAAATTAGAATAGTTACACTCAAATGTAAAATTTCAATTAAAATTTAAAACATTATCAGTAAGTTTGTTATTGTTCTTGTTTTGGACTTCAATGTTATTCCCTTTTATTCTCTGAAAACAAAGCTGATGAACTTTGTTTCCCAAATTTGTACCTTGCATTTCTAATATAATTGTGTATGTTAATGCAGTGTAGCTCTGTGTTTTTAAAATATTCAATAATAAAACATTGTATGATAACTGCGAGGTTTGGTTTTTTACTAAAATAATCTGGAGACATGGGAAAGTTGTAATAATCTATTATAGTGTTTTTTACTACTGTGCATCATCTCTTAAGAATACACAATATGTCACTTTGATGGACATTTTGTTGGGGCGATATCAGTAGAAACAATGGAGGTTTCAGTCAAAAGTAGGGTTCACAAGGTCAATAAGTCCCTACCAGTCATGTTTCCAAGGTGGTGTTTCAGGCCTCTGTACAGCTCAGTCTTCCTTTACCAGCCTTTTCCCCCTCTCCTCTCTCGTCAAGTGTTCAGCCAAGAAGGACCAAGACCAACAGGACACCAGGACTTAGAAGGAGCATGTGGCAAGCAAGAACCAATACTTACTGCCATAGTTACAACAGTCACTGAGATATAATTTTTAAGTTTCTACAATTCTTTTACAGTCCAGATAGAGCTTATGAATCAGAATTGTGTTGCTCAAGCAATGTTCGGAGTAATAAGGGTGGTCTTTATCTTTACTGGGTTCATGAAAAAGAATTAGAAAGTTACCATAATGTTTTAAAGGGAGGAAATTCCATGCTTTTATTACAAAGGCCCCACAAAGAATGCAGTTCTAGCTATTTCCCTGTTTATGCTGCTGAGCAGAAACTTAATACACTCAGAGGTTTGTTTTGCTATAGAATTTGAACTTTTAAAAATTTCCCCATGAAGTTCATCAAGATGGTTGAGTGAATCAAGGTGTTTATCACCAACCTTGACAACCTGACTTTAATCTCTGGAATCCACATGGTGGACAGAAGGAAGCAACTACCACACATTGTCTTCTGATCTCTATATACACTGTTATATGTGTGCACACACATACATATGAACTACTTGTGGTCATCACATTTATCTTGAAAATGTTCATTGGTTTTCATTCTTGTCAAGAGTGTAAAAGAGCCACTGTGACTTCACCCCCTTTATGGTCCCTCTAAAACCCCTCTTCAATGCTGTCTATATTTTCTAATTAGATTTTTTGCACTCAAATGCCCCTTTCAAAGCTGGATAATAGAATAATTCAGTGAAAGGATTTAATTAACACAGAGGTGGCCATAGGAGGTAAATACATAAAAGGAGTCTGTAGAGTTTTTTTTTTTTTTTGTGGTTAAATGCAAGCAAGAATCCTCTATGTATGTAAAATAAATATGGTAATGACAAGTCCTCAAAGATTGCAACATTATAGTTACTGTTAGTTGAGACAAATTTCATGATTCTGATTTCTGTTTTTATGATAGGTTACATGGTTCCTGAGGTATATTGCAGTGATGGTTATTTACTTACTGTGGTGTTGTTTATTTATTTTTAGATGGGAATAGAGTAACACAAGAGCAAGATGTAACCACTCAGTATACAGTATCTTTCACCATCCCAATCCTACAGCTTAGGCAACTTACAGAAGTAAGAGTTTATTTGGGTCTTACATTTTCAGAGGATTAGAGTTCATGTCCATAATAGTGGGGAGCATGGCACAGGGGCATGCTACTTAAGTAATGGCTGAAAACATTCATCCTGAGACACAACCACAAGGCAGAGAAAGTGACAAGACCATACCTCCTAACTCTTCCTAGATTTACCATCTGGGAACCAAGTACTCAAATACATGAGCCTATAGGTACCATTCTCTTCAAACAACCAGAGGGTTTGTTATTATTATTACTATTTTTGAGGTGATAGAGACTGACCCCCAAAGCCTCATGCATAATAGGCTACATGTTATATCATTGAGTAACATCTACAATATTTGAAATTATTCAATAATATATATATGCAATATAAAATTGTTGGGTTTTTAAAAAACTTTTACTAAGTTGAGTTTATGATAAATGTTTCAAATGTGAATCAAATGACTGTTTCAAGTAGTGACATTCCTTTAAACACACAATATTTATTTATTACAGTTTTTCCATTTTTTATTTCATTTTATATTCCAACCACAGTTTTCCCTCCCACCCCTCTTTCCACCACCCCTTGCCTACTTCATTTATTAATTTTAGAAGTATCTGTTTGCTATCCTATAGGTTTATGACACCTGTCCAAGTGTAGGGTAACACATGGAAAAAGTTTGTCTCTTTTCCCCTAGGTCATCTGGTAGTGGCTAAACACTTGTTGATATTCCTTGCCTGCATGTTTTTTTTCCAGCAGATTAACACATGGTCCAAACTATCTACACAAGAAACTTATAAATGGCGTGGAATGGTGTTTCCAAGTAAGACAATGTAAAAGAGCAAATGAGCCTATCACAGCTATCCTTCAGAACTATGGAAGCCCCGCCCAAAACTTTGCCAGCTGTCTTAGGCAAAAGGAAAGATCCAAGGGTGCCATTCCATCACTGACTTTGAGAATAGGTCAACAATCTTCTGAGGTTAGCAAATTGCCTAAAACAGGGGTGGAGGGAAGAGTAAGTTTACCTAACACATACGCATTTCCTGTTTTATTCCTAGCTCACATTCATCCTTCCTAACTTAAGAAATTAAGACTCACACACACCAGTGGCTCAGAAAATGAACTAACTCTTCTCTGGGGTTAGTCTTCTTAATGTTTGGTAAGTGGAATGACACATGGAGCTTCTGTCTTGTTCTGTGATATTGATATAAATTTTAAGAACATTTTTTCCTATGAAGAAGAATATAGGTCATCAGCAATGTGACCAACACTGAATTGTTGTTATTAATTTTTCTTTTTAGGACAAAGCAACAGAGACCTGGTGACACAGACAGAAGGTCAAGTGACACTCTCTGAAGGTTCCTCTCTGACTGTGAACTGCTCCTATGAAACCCAACAATACCCAACCCTGCTCTGGTATGTGCAGTATCCTAAAGAAGGTCCACAGCAGAGGGTTTGAAGCTACATATGATAGAGGATCCATTTCCTTCTACTTGCAGAAAGCCTCGGTCCAAGAGTCAGACTCAGCTGTGTACTACTGTGCTCTAAGTGACAGTGGCACAATCTGCATGGAGAAATGAGAACAAACTCTGAGAACAAGGATCGTGACTGTTGACTGTTGAGTGTGTCTGAGATACTCATTTAGGGACCAGGAGCAGGCCTACTATTGTTGATTCTAACTGCACACCCAGGCACTGATGCAATGTAAACCATGAAATTTAGCATTCAGAACACATAGGAGAACAGGAAGTGAGCATGGCTTACTTTAGGCTTAATCAGAAAGAGCAAAGGCAGTCATGCACCATGGTGATTTCCTTTTTTGTTTTTGTTTTGTGAGAAGGGATTTCAAGTAGCTCATGTGGTTCTTGAACTCCTCATAAAGATGATGTTGACTTTGAACTTCTCTCCTTCTTGCTTGTACCTCCAGTGGGCTGGAGTTATGGGCATGAACCACCATACTAGGCTGAATTTGTGATTTCTTAAATACAAAATCTCTTGTTGAATGAAACTGTGTATGTGTTGATCATCCTCTATAATTCTTATCCCCTGAACCTGACTCATGTCATTCACAGAATTATCATGGCTTTTGTGTCTGCACATGTTCCATATCATCCTGGTAAAGTACATTAAGAAAAGGGTTTAGTTTTATTTCCTCTGGATGTCTGATAATTTATTAGTTTTTCATAAAGATTCTTTCATTTGACTAAATTTAGAAGTAGAAGCTCTCAACAGAGACAGCCTGTATCTTGTGGAAATAAATTCCTTCCATTTTTATTGGCTTCTCTTATTTTTTTTCCAAGAGTATGTCATATTCTGCACCCTCTTCCTTGTGTTTCTAGGGCATTCTACTTTCAGTCTAGTGGGTAAGTGGCTGTGGTCTGCATGGAGGAAAAAGATCCTGGATCTTGCGTGCTTTGCTCCTAGGGGAAAAATGAATTAAGGTGAAGAGAGGAGCCTTCTCAATTATGCTCATACATCAAATGAGAGGAACTGAATTAAGCATCAGGGAAGTTGGAGGTGACATTGCTAGGAGAAAAAAATCTTGGATTGTGGTGGATTTGGCACATAATATAGGCTAGGAATTAGATAGAATGATACTGACAACTATTTCAAAGAGATTCATAGTCCTCAAGAAAAACTAGGGAAAAGTGGATGGATATTTACCTGTTAATGGAAGAAAGTGTTCCTTCTTTCTATAGTGCATTAAAAAGACCAAAGGAATCCCACACTCAAAATGTTATAAGCAAGTTATGAAGCATGATTCAAAATGTATTAAACTTGGATGATGATGTGTGTGCTTGTGTGTGTGAGTGCAGGTGCCTGCAGAGGCCAGAAGAAAACATCAAATACCCGAGAGCTTAAGTTGCAGACAGCTAACAGCTAGGAACAAAACATGGGATCTCTGAAAGATCAATAAGTGCTCTGATCCACTGAGCCATATCCCCAGGCCAAGTAAAACACATCTAAGTAAACACAGAAATGAATTTTAATGAGATGAGTTGGAACATCTTTCTTAGTTATGACATGATTGTTGTCAATCATGTTTAGTTATACCCTAGGTCTCTGAGCCATCCAGCTTCTGGATCATGGCCATTTAAGCAGTGATGGTCATGGACTTTCTCTCATGGTGTGGGCTTCAAGTTAGACGAGTCATTGCTTGGTCACTCCCACAAGCTCTGAGACACTATTTTCCCAGTGCGTCTTGCAGGTTGGATTGTTTGTGGGTGCAAGGTTTTGTGGCTGGCTTGGTGTCTCAGTTCTACCACTGAAAGCCTAGCCTGGTTACAGAAGAGGCTGGTTCAGATTCCATATCCTCCATTACTAGGAGTCCTCAGTGGGGTCACTTGTTGGTCTCAGGAAGTTTCTCCTGCCCTAGGCCCATATTGCTCTTTAAATGTTCACCTATTCAAGCCATTTCTCTCTCAGTCCTTCTCTCCCCCACCTGATCCTTCTGTTACCACCCCACCTGCCCCCAGGTCACCCTACAAATTTATTTTATTTCCCCTCAGGAAAATCCTTACCTCCTCCCCTTGAACCTCCCTTGTTACTTAGCTTCTTTAGGTCTGTGGATTGTAGCATGATTAGCCTTTACTTAACAGCTAATATTCACTTATAAATGAGTACATACCATGTTTATCTTTCTGGGTGTGGGTTGTCTTTTTCAGGATGTTTTTATTTTTAGTTTGATCCATTTGCCTGCAAATTTAATGATGCTTATTTTCCCCCAACAGCTGAATATCACTACATTGCACAAATAAACCACATTTTCTTTACCCATTCTTTGGCTGAAGGACATCAAGACTGCTTCCATTTCCTGACTATCATGAGTAAAGCTGCTATGAACATAGCTGAGCAAGTACTCAAGCATGGTATAGCTGGATCTTAGGGTAGATTGAGGCCCAATTTTCTGAGTAACCATCATTTTGATTTCCATAGTGGCTGTACAAGTCCACAGCCCCACCAGCAATGGAGGAGTGTTCCCCTTGCTCCTCATGAGCTGTCGTTATTGTTTTTGATCTTAGCCATTTTGACAGGTGCAAAATGGAATATCAGAGTTTTGACTTGCATTTTCCTAATGGCAAAGGGATGTTGTACATTTCTTTAAGTATTTCTCAGCCATTTCACATTTCTCTAGTGAGAATTCTCTGTTTAGGTCTATATCCATTTTTTAAATTGGAATGTTTGTTTTGTTGATGTGTAGTACTTATAGTAGTCCTCTATCAGATGTGTAATTGTTGAAAAAAATTTTCCTATTCTGTAGGCTGTTTTATCATATTGCCTTACAGTATCCTTTGCCTTACAGAAGCTTTTCAGTTTAATAAGGTACCATTTATTAATTGTCACTCTTATTGCCTGTGTTATTGGTTTTCTGTTTAGGAAATTGTCTGTAGTGCTAATGTATTCAACGCTATTGCCTACTTTCTCTTCAACCAGGTTCAGATTATCTGGTGTTATAGTGTGGTCTTTGATCCACTTGGACTAGTGTTTTGTTCAGGGTTATAAGTATGCATTTATTTGCATTCTTCTATATGCAGACATCCATTAGATCAGAACTATTTGTTGAAGATGCTTTATTTTTCCATTACTTATTTCTGGCTTCTTGATGAAAAAATCAGGTGTCCATGTGCTTGAGGATTTATGTCTGGGTTGTTCATTCAATTCCATTGATTAACCTTTTTTATGGTAATACAATGCAGTTTTTATTACTGTAGTCCTGTTGTAGAGCTTGAAATCAGGGATGGTGATACCTCCTGTAGTTCTTTTATTGTACAGGATTGTTTTAGCTATCCTGAGTCTTTTGCTTATGCATATGAAGTTGAGTATTGTCCTTTCAAGGTTTGTAAAGAATTATATTAGAATTTTGATGGGGATTGAGTTGAATCTGTAGATTGCTTTTGGTAAGATGACCACTTTACTATGTTAATTATATTGACCCATGAGCATGGGAGATCATTCTGTTTTCTGATATCTTCTTTAATTTTATTACTTAAAGACTAGAAGTTTTTGTTGTATGTCTTGGTTATGGTTACCCCAAGATTTTTTTTTTATTGTTTGTCACTGTTGTGATGGTTATAGTTTTCCTGATTTCTTTCTGAATCCATTTGTCATTTGTATACAGTTTTGATTTGGTTTTGGTTTTTCATTGTTGTTTTTGCTTTATTAATCTTGTATCCAGTAACATCATTGTAAGTCTTTAGTCACTGTAGGAATTACCTGGTAGAACTTTTTGGTCACATGTATACTATCATATCATCTACAAATAATGATACTTTGACTGTTCCTTTCCAATTTGTATCCTCTTGAATTCTAAGATAACATAATGAGAAACTCGAAGTGAACAAATGATGGAATGCATTGCCCTGTATAAACCCATTCATGGTGGCACATGTTTTCAATTCCAGCATTCAGATTGGTGAGGCAGAAGGATTAAGACTTTGAAGCCAGCCTGTATTACACGTGACTATTTCAAGCATGGAAAAAAAGCACAATGAAATATAGCAAACAAGATCAACCTTTAGGATAATGCAATTCCACTCAATAAAATAGGTAATATAAAACAGATGTGAAATAGTGATTGTTGGCATAGAGGTAGAAACTTCATGTATTGCCAGTAAGAATGTAAAATGCTGAGGTAAATAGAGAATAGAAACTTTACTTCCATTTGCACTCTGAAGAGAATTGAAAATATGCCTACAGAGAAAGCTACATCAAATTGTTCATACCAAAGTTAGTCATTATAATACAATGCCTATCACTAGATAAATGCAAAGACATACTATATGTACAATGGGGTATTGTGCAATAATAAAAATGACAGCACACTGATACACAATCAAACATGATGTCCCCTAATACCTAACAATAAGTGACAGTGTTGTGATGATTCTTCTTGGTTGTCAACTTGGCTGGATTTGGAATAATTAAAAGTCAAGCCACTGGGCATAGTGACTCTTGCTTCACTGGAGAGCCCAGGCTGACTCAGATCCATCTACACAACATCAAATTTGGGGACTATTTTTCATGCATTGTTCAGTATAGACAACTCTACAACAAATCAGTTTTTTTTTCATATCTATCTAGAGTTAGCAAGAATAGATGTCATGGAAATGGATGTGATGGACAGTGATGATAGTTATACAGCTATATGAACAACATACCAATTAATGAAATATAAACTTGAAATAATTTTGCATGCAAAGAATACTTCAGAAGACCTAGTCAAAATATAAAGTTCTACAACATCAAAAAAGCATGTTGTATGAAAGTAGCACAAAAAAAAGGGAAAAGAAGAAAAGAAAATCTAGTGGCTCAACTTTCTAAATTAATCCAGAGTCTGTTCCTTCTCACAGCTTCCAATCCTACTGTCTCATTTGAGACTGAGTATCTATTTGGTCCTAGATGCCTCAGGTCCTTCATTGGGTTTCCTGAATTTCTACTTTATAGAGGACACTTTCTTTTTCAGAAAATAGGCAGATCAATTCCTTTAAAATAATCAATAATAACTATAAATAAAATCAACAACAAAACAACCTCTCTCAACCCAATTATTTCTTAATTTACTTGTGATGAACTCAAAAGACTAATTTAAGTACTGTGCAAGCTCAAAGAATGAGTACTTAGTAGTTCTCTTCACATTTGCTTTTTCTACCTTGAAAATCTTCCCCTTGAATATACTTATATATAATTCCCAATCTTTGCTCAAATGTACTTCTCTAAGCAAGACAGATAGATGGTAGATAGATAGATAGATAGATAGATAGATAGATAGATAGATAGATAGATAGATAGATGATAGTCTGGCCTTCCACATGCTGGGATTTTCGTCATGTTCCACTGTACAGGGCTTTATATTTACATAATTCTAAGTTAATTTGTTTATACACAGACACATTTTTAATATTAAATACAAAATTTTACACTTGAAAAAGAGGGATTTGTCTTTAAACATTATCTTTCTATTAATTTTCATTATTTTTGTATTGCAAAATATTTGTTAGACTAATAAACACATAGTAAAACCAAATATTGCTACCACCACAACATTAATAATTTTGCATTAAACACATGTCTTCAATGCAGTCATTTGTGCCTATTGTGTGTCAGGCGACAATCTGAAAACAAGTATGCAAAGAGAATAAAATGGTGCAGTTTCCTAACACAGGCTCATTTCCTGTGTGATTTGTATCTGAGCAGACTCAGCCTTTCTCCAAATTAAGATTTCTTCATGCTAAGCATCAAGACCATTTTTTAGATGACACTAAAAATCGACTCTTCTCCGGGCTTTGTGACTGTGATACTATTCATACTCGGTAAGTGATTTAAACAACAAAATCTTTATTTAGCCTTAAGTTATCTAAGAACATTATCCTCCATGTGACACAGAACTCACTCTCCCTCTCTCTGTTCTCCTTGCACTCTAGGAAGGACCCATGGAGATCCAGTGACTCAAGCAGGAGGCCAAGTGACCATCTCAGAAGGCCAGTTCCTGACAATAAATTGCACGTATTCAATCACAAGCATAGGGTACCCAGCTCTCTTCTGGTATGTTCGATATCCTGGAAAAAGTCTACAGCTCCTCCTGAAAGTCATTACAGCTGGCGGGAAGGAAAGCAGCAGAGGTTTTGAAGCTACTTTTGCTAAAGAATCAACCTCCTTCCACTTACAGAAAGTATCGGTCCCGAGTCAGACTCGGCTGTGTACTACTGTGCTGTGGGTGACACAGTGGCAGAAAATGCTGAGCACAAACTGAGAGGCAGCAGGCTGCCTGGCTGCTGAGCCTCTGAAATCCAGCTGCCTTCATTCAGTGCACCCTGTGTTGTGTGGCCTTACACTTCTATGGTGTGAAAATCCTGTAACAGGGCTCATGGCAGGCCATATAACTTCTCAAATCACCAGAAGAATGAAGTGGTCTCTGCAACCGTAATCTTAAGTTATTTTCCTGCAGTGCTGAGGACTAACCCAGAGCCTTGTCCATGCCACTGAGCCACATTTAAACCTCACCTATCTTTAGACAATGAAATGTGCTGGAGAGACAACTGCATAATGTGACCTAACAGTCTGGTAGGAAAGTGACAGAAAGCTGCAAGCCTTTCCTCACAAACCCCAAAGAATTCTTAAAGAGAAGGAGAAACTGCAGGGTCTCACTTGCAAACAGCAACATGGAGAGCTGAAGGGAGGACACTCATTGTGCTGAAGATAGCTCACTTTGTTGGTCTCTTTATATCGTCCTGGCTATTCAGGAACTCTCGGACTTGCCTCAAACTCACAAAGATACACCTGCTTCTGTGTTCCAGGTGTTGACATTAAGGCACAAGTCACTATGGACAACTGACAAAGATACACCTACTTCTGTGTTCCAGGTGTTGACATTAAGGCACAAGTCACTATGGACAACTGTCATTTTTCCTCAAAATCCTTCAAATGATCACAGTGAGATTTATATTAGTGTGAGATTAACAATCTGGTCTGGCCACACTGTCACAAAAGCAGTGATCATACTGTCTTTGCCTCTCGTAACTCTCTCCTAGAAGTCTGTTTTTGTCTTGTATGAGTGGATTATTCTAGTTTCCTTTTGATTTGTCAGGCAACATATGTTTGCATTCTTTTGTTTTCTCCATTTCTCTGCATTATATCTCAGATATACAGCAAATCTTTACTTACCTAAATCATTTTCACTTTTTCATTGGCTTCGATTTCTCTGAGGAATAAAAAGCATTAAGAAAGGAATATTCAAAACCTTCAACACTTAGCACTTGTTCAGTATCTGTGCCAGATACTGAACTTTTCCATTAGTGTAATTCAACAGCACAGAGAATTGTTGATCCTTAGCATTTTTGACCATATTTGACAACAACAGGTCTTTGAAAGCATTGTAGATCTAATTCTACCCGTACTATGAGAGCAGAATTTAACATTCACTCAAAAATACATTATATGCAAACATGAAATTGTCAAATAACTAATAAAATTTTGTATTTTTAAACAGAATTTTAATGTACCTTTTTTTGACAAAACTCACTTTTTGACACTGGTGACATAGTAGCAAATAGAACAGGGAAAAGTCACTTTCTAAAGGAATTCACATTTTAGGCATGGACTATTTTCAGACTAGTTGTTACAATTAGAACCTACCATGCATGAGTCATTACTATTCATTTGAAAAATCCTTACACATCTATTTTTAGATGAGGAAATGTTAATGTCCTTTCTAATGTCCTATGTAAAGCCAAAATTGAACTGAGGTCCTGAAATAGATTCTAATTGAAACCCCATGTCTTTGTAGATACATAAGAATCTACATCATGCATCACATTACCAGCAGTTAAAAAGAACCACAATAATTTACTCGAAGGATTTGTGCAAGTCCACCTCTGACCCAGAGATGGCAGTGCTTGCATTGGTCCTGACTCCAAGAGCTGAGGTGGGTCTCCAGTCTCTGATTGGCTGGCTGTACTTCCTGAGAGTTCCTATATGTAACAAGAAAGAGATGATGAAATAGGCAGCAACTTTGGAGCAGACTTGTGCAGAACAACAATGGAGAAGCATTGGAGTGCCTGCTGGGTGATTCTATGGCTGTATTTTCAGTGTAAGTTAGTGATGGTTTTAACCAGGGGGGGGGGTCACAGGAATCAAAGAACATTTTCTTAGGATTTGGGGGAAGGATGTAATTCCTTGGGATGGGTGGAGAGAGTCAACTATGCCTATTTTTAGGTCACTTGAGGTTTTCATGTAGAGTAAAGGATACAAACCACAAGCACTAAGTGTGGATGGTTGATTTCTGAATTTCACACTGTTTTCTGAATAGGGGCTGCTGGCAAGACCCAAGTGGAACAGAGTCCCCAGTCCCTGGCTGTCCTGCAGGGAGAGAGCTGCATCCTTCAATGCAATTACACTGTGCGTCCATTTAACAACTTAAGGTGGTACAGACAAGACACAGGCAGAGGTCTTATGTCCCTGGCAGTCATGACTCACAAAGAGAACAAAAACTCAAATGGAAGATTCTCAGCAACTCTGAATACAGACGCTCAGCACAGCACACTGCACATCACAGACACCCAGCTCGGGGACACTGCCTCCTACATCTGTGTGGTGGGTGCACCATGCTCCACAGACACTTGCAGCCAGCACCAAAACCTGCTTCTGGAGGCTTCAAGGAGGCACAGGGAACAGAGCAGTCAGCAATACTGTACTAGGGAACTAAATTTCCCTTTAGGCTTTATTGGTCTCATTAGAAAGACAATTGTAAAACAATCTGAAAAGAAAGCTTGAGAACAATTTTAATAGTTTTTGAGAGAAAAACAACAATATAGTAAAGCAAAAAGTCCTGGCAGCCACCATTAGGTGAGGAGGTGGAGAAAATATTAGCATTTTCAGATCACCACAGAGGACTGAGAAACACTGAGAAAGCCAAGAATGTCAGGGAATTTGCTTAGAAGTGCTGAGCCACAGATCTATATGCAGAGAGCAACCAGTACCACACTCCTGTGTTCCAGGAAAAAGGCTTGCACCAGGAATATATACTTAAAATGAAAACAGAAATGGCTTATTAAGAATGAAAACACTTCTAAGAATGTGTGTGTGCTAATGAGCTGTGGAGAGAATACAAAACGCATCTGGCCACACTGTATACAGTTCTTCGGACCCATAGAATCCCCATCTCTACTATGCATATTGCTATGGCATTTTGGCACAATCCATGGTCCTTAGATAAAATCCAGTTAAGGAAAGGCATCCAGTCTCCCTTCTTTCATATGTTAACCTTTCACCAGTAGTAATTATTAATTCTAATTTAAACATTTTGATTTCATACATGTGTACCATACTTACATAGTTTCTACTTAATCTTTCTGTAACTCCTCCCACATTTTCTTTACTCCATCTCCAAATTCGTATCCTCTTCTTTCATTACTGTCACACACACACACACACACACACACTGACTGAATCCATTTAGTGTTGCTCCTATGTGCACGTGTATAGGGTGACCTCTTTGGAATGGATAACCAATCATAAGTCTTTGGAATGGATAACCAATCATAAGTCTTATCTCTAGGGAAAATTAAACAGTCTTGCTCTTGCTCTGAACAGTCAAATAGGAGTGGGACCTTATGGAATTTTCCATATCTATGTTGACATGTTAGTTGGCAATCTCATTTTTCAGAACTTATTTAGTTGATCACATTGTTTTTTAAAATTTTATTTATTTCAGATACCAATCCACAGTTCCTCTCCCTTCTCAACTCCTGCCCCTCCTCCCTTAGAAAGAAATCAATAAATCCTGGCATATCAAGTTGAAGCAGGAACAGGACCAAGCCCCTCTTCCCTGTATCAAGGCTGGGCAAAGCATCCCACCATAAAGAATGTGTTTTAAGAAGCCAGCTCACACATTATGGACAGATCCTGGTCCCACTGTCAGGGGCCTCTCAAACAAATCAAGCTACATAACTGTCATTCACATGCAGAGGGCCTAGTTTTTCAGATATCCTTAGTACACCCTCTGTATTTCCCTTCCTTCCCTCTTCCAAGTTAAATGTCATTTTCCTTTTCAGATTTTCCTGTTTGTGGCTCTGTACCCTACTGCCTACCTTTCTAGGACTCCTTTCATTTTTCCCAATAGCACCTTTTCAGTTTCCTTGTTTCTGTGGTCACTGCAAGCTGTGTTCTCACATCTGAAGATTCAGGCTCAGGACCACAAATCAGACAGCATGTGATATTCTCTCTGCACCAAAGTTACCCTCACTCAGTATAATAGTTTTGGTTCCTGTCCATTTACCTGCAAATTTTATGATGTCATTTTCTTTACAGTTGAATAGAACTCTGATCTTTGAGATTCTCCTGACTCAACAGAAGTAGTGAGTGAGGTTTTTACTGTCTCAAAGGGTGTGCTGCCTGTGCTGGCTAGTTTTGTGTCAACTTGACACAAGCTAGAGTTATCTGAAAGAAAGGGACCTCAATGGAGAAAATGTCTCCATAAGTTCTGGCTGTAGAGAACTCTCTTCATTAGTGATTGACTTGGTGGGGCAGCCCAGTTGTGGGTGCTACCATCCCTTGGCTGGAGGTTTTGGGTTCTGTAAGAAATCAGGCTGAGCAAGTCATGATGAGCAAGCCAGTAAGCATCATCCCTCCATGGCCTCTTCATCAGGCTCTGCCTCCAGGTTGCTGCCCTGTTTGAGTTCCTGTCGTGACTTCCTTCAGTGATGGACTACAGTATTGAAATGTAAGCCAGATAAACACTGTCTTTTCCAAGTTGTTCTGGCCATGTGTTTCATCACAGCGATAATAACCATATCTAAGATACTATCTCATCTTTCTAGCTGCATCATGATGGCACATCTCTGAGAAATGGTAGAGTAGTCATGTTGTTGGAAAACCCAATAATATGTGTAGTGTACAAGAGATCCACAAACAGCTCACTATTTTTATTTTTCCAAGCTATAATAATTGATCAAGAATAAAGGATGTTAATTGCACACCCTCCCACACCATGAAGGGATAAGGAACATCCCTTGCCAATTGATAAAGTTGTTTTTTTCTCCATCAGCATACACATCATAAAATTTCCTCTTCCTTTTTTCCTTCCTTCATTTTTCTTTCCTTTCTTTTCTTTCATCTTTATTTCCTTTCTTTCTTTCTTTCTTTTTTATTTATTTATTTATTTATTTATTTATTTATTTATTTATTTATTTATTTTTGTAATTTCTTAGTCGTACCTTAACCTTGTTCTGTAAATGTGTGGTTTGAATGAGAGTGGCTCCCATAGGCTCATATATTTGAATGCTTGGTTACCAGTTGGCAGAATTATTTGCGTAGAATTAGGATGTGAGGGTTTAATGAAGGAAGCCACTGGAGATAGGTATTGCAGTTTTGAAAGACTCAAGTCATTCCCAGTTAGCTTTATTTTTCTGATTCATTCATGTTTATCAAAATGCAAGCTTTCAGTCTGTTCCAAAGAAACTGGTCCAGTGGGACTGGGCAAGACAGAGAAAAACATTCAACTAGTGTTATTGTAACATGTTAGAGTTGGACAAGACAAACCAAGCAAAGCAAAGAGCCCAAAAGATGGCACAAGAAACAGAGACCCTCTTGTTTGTACACTCAGGAATCACATAAAACATCTAAACTAGAAACCATAATATATATCCAAAGAACCTGGTGAAAACCCATGCAGGCCCTCAGTCTCTCTGAATTTACATGTGTTTTGATCATGTTGATTTAACTGGCCTTGTTTTCTGGTATCCCCCATCCCTTCTGGCTCTTACACTCTTGCTGCCTCCTTCTCCCTAATTCCTAAACAGAAGGATGTGATGGAGACATCTCACTTGTGGCTGAGTGTTGCAAAGTCTCTCATTCTCTGCATAATGTTTGTCTGTGGGTCTCTGTATTTGTTTCTATCTGCTGCAGGAAGATGTTTCTTTGGCATTGTTCTATGAGAATAGTAGAATTTCATGAGGAATGATCTTATTGCTACATTATTTATAATGATAGTATTTCCTTTTACCCTGGGTTTGTAGAGATCAGGATATAGTCCTGACAACAGACTGGGTTGGTTGGAGATTCCCATGGGACCATTTTGGCTAACAACTTAATTAGAAATTCTAAAAGAATTAATACAATATACTTTTAAAATTAAAAATAATTGAAATCTTATGGATAATATTGCAGAGTGAAATAAAAACTAATATTAAATAACTTAGAGTCATACAAAATTAATGAACAATGATTAATGTTGCTACATAGATAAATAGAAAGTTAACATCTTTTGTAACATGATTTCTTTTACTAAGCTTAAAAGAGAAATGCATGAGATACTATTATAGATGTATTCCAAACAATATAACAGGTAAATAAATGTTTAGTTTTACATGTATAAAAAGATCCTGACTTCATTTTAATATAATTTGCATACTTGAAATTGATGTAAACTTAGTGTCATAGCAGCTTTTACTATGGAATAAATTGACATTTATTTAGTGAAAATGAAGGTGTAACACTGAATGTTGTGCTGGTTTTCTTGTCCCATGGTTAAAAGCCATACTGTCCTATATATGCCTGCAGGATTTCACACACCCTTACCATCAAGTTTAGCTTTTGAAGAACAACTATAGGATTGCTTAAATTAGAAGAAATTCTCCCAAAAGCCAAAGATAAAGTGTTTTATACATCTGCATTGTGTGGCCCAGAGAGAAGGTGTGAAGTGTGGAATACTCCTGTCCTGCAAGAACCTCACTTGTTGGTGACAGGAAAATATGAATCACTGAATACAAGGAAGTGGCTGCTTGAGGAAACTCAGAAATATTTGAAGTTTAACTTGAAGTACATGAAAACATACATGTTCCCCACATTGACTTGAAGCAAATGACTCTTAAATTTGTATTTAACTAAAATGCCGGATTTTTATTTTTAGCTCCTCCCAAGGGAAGGCCAATTCATGAATCCTCTCCACTATTGCTAGGAGTCTTAGCTGGGGTCATTCTTGTGGATTCCTAGGAGCTTCCCTAGCACCAGGTTGAGGGAGATGTTATTCTGTAAATATGTTTCTTATACTGGTTAATAAAGAAAGCACTGTTGGCCAATAGGAAAGCAAGATAGGTGGGGCTAGGAGACAAGGAGAGGTAGAATGCCAGCTGCTCTGGCCGGTAAGATGAGACCACATAAAAATACTTAGATTAGTAGAAATGGGTTAATAATTAAGACAGAGCTAGCCAATAAGGAAATAGTAACTGGCCAACAGTATTTATATCAAATACAGAGTCTCAGTGTGTTATTGGGGGCTGGTGTGGCGGTGGGACCAGGCGGGCTGGCGGAAAACAAATAGCTACACCAGGTTTCTTCTTAACTCCATAATGGCTCCCTCTATCTAGATATCAAAATTACGAATAAAAAGTGGGGTACAGAATTATCAACAGAGAAATCACAAATAGCTGAAAAAACTTCAGGAATTGCTCAGCATCCTTTGCCATCAGGGAAATGCAAATCAAAACAACTCTGAAATACTATCTTACACCCCTCAGAATGGCTAAGATCAAGGCATGCTGATGACAGTTTATGCTAGAGAGGAAGGGGAATAAGAGGAGCATTCCTCCATAGCTGGTGGGAATGCAAACTTATACAGCACCTTTGAAAATCAGTATGGTGGTTTCGTAGAAAATTGCGAATCGATGTACTTCAAGACCAGCAATACTGCTCTTGGGCATATACTCAAAGGATGCACACTCAAGTAGTACTCATTTGAAAAAAGCAGTGACATCTTGAAATTTGCAGGCAATTGGGTGAGGTAATCCAGATACAGAAAGACAAGCACTGTATAGATTTGCTCATATGTGGATATTAGACATAAAACAAAAATAACCAGCCTACAGTTCACAATCCTAGAGAAGTCAGGAAAAAGGGAGGACTCTAAGAGAAACATACATGGACCCAACCCCCACATGAAAGAGAAATAGACAAGATCTCATGAGTAAATTTGGAGCATGAAGGGAGGGGGGAGGATGATAGGAGAGTGGGAGTGGAGAAGGGGATGGAAAAGAGAACATGAGGTATTAGGAAGGTCTACTTCAGGAAAGGACAGAGAAGGAGGGAAAGGCATGAGAATACCTTGATAGAGGGAGCCATTATGGGGTTATAAAGAAACCTGGCACTAGGGAACTTCCCAGGAATGCATAAGGAAGATCCCAGCTAAGAATCTAAGCAATAGTGGAGATGCTACTTTAAATGTTCTTCCACTATAATGAGATTGATTACTAGCTTAATTGCCTTCACCCAGTAACTGATGGAAGCAGATACAGAGATCCATAGCTGTGCAGTGGGCTGAACTCCTGGAGTCAAGCTGTAGAGAGGAAAGAGTGATGAGCATAGGAGTCAAAGCTATGCTGGGGAAACCCACAGAAATAGCTGACCTGAGCAAGTAGGAGCTAACTGACTCCAGGCTGACAGATGGGGAACCTGCTTGAAACCAAACTTGGACCTCTGCATGTTGGTGACATGGCAGTTTGTGGGAACACTAGCAGTAGAACCAGTATTTATCCATTGTCCATGAATTGGCTTTTTTTGAGCCCATCCCATATGGGTATCTTGATCAGCCTAGATACATAGGAAGGACTTTGGTCCTGTCTCAAGTGATGTGACTGACTTGCTAATTCCCCATGGTAGACCTCCATCTCTCTGAGGAGTAGATGGGGAATGAGGTAGAGAGAAGGTGAGGGGAGTAGGAGAACAACTGGGAGAGGGAACTGGGATTGATATGTAAAATAAGATTGTTTTAAAAATAAAAAAGAAAGATGTTTATTTTTAGAAATTTTTTTTGTCACTGTCAGTATCCACAAGATGGCAGTTTCTTCTCAGAGACATGGGTGACCTCTCAAGTGGTTTGAGAGAGATGCGGGGGGAGGGGTTTGCTGGCGAAACAAGGGTGGTGAGAAGGGCTTTGTTTCCTACTTGATGACACAGAGTCTTGATGTTTCCTGAAGGGGAAGCATTAGAAATGTGAAACTATTTTTTTTTTTCTCAGCTTAAACTTGATCCTTAGTAAAGAGAGAAGAGAAAATGAAGAAATCCTGGAGTGTTTCACTGGTGGTCCTGTGGCTTCATGTTAATTGTGAGTTTGGGCATCTCTTCTAGATATAAGATGTCATTTGTGAAATTGTTGTCTACTCCA
Organism: Cricetiscus sungorus; assembly: GCA_030556225.1. Classification (NCBI taxonomy): domain Eukaryota; kingdom Metazoa; phylum Chordata; class Mammalia; order Rodentia; family Cricetidae; genus Cricetiscus; species Cricetiscus sungorus. The sequence continues at coordinate 502,814 of JANBXA010000741.1, forward strand.
GGATAATGGTGGAAACACAGATGTTTTTCTTATCTAGTCAAGGGTGAGAGGCCCATCGAAGAGCCATTTTATACTCTTGGCCTCCATGTTCATCCAGTCCTGTGTGTTTAATGTTTACCTTTCTACACAGGTGTGAGCAGCCAGCAGAAGGTGCAGCAGAACCCAGAATCCTTCAGTGTCCCAGAGGGAGCGATGGCCTCTCTCAACTGCAGTTTCAGCGATAGTGCTTCTGATATCTTCAGGTGGTACAAACAGTATCCTGGGAAAGGCCCTGAGTTGCTCATGTCCATCATCTCCAATGGTGAAAAGAAAGAAGGCAGATTCACGGTTCACCTCAATAAAGCCAGCCTGCATGTTTCCCTGCACATCAGAGACTCCCAGCCCAGTGACTCAGCTGTCTACCTGTGTGCAGTGAGCACACAGTGCTCCCCAGGCACCTGCAGCCTGTACAAAAATCTATTGGACCCCAACAAGAATTAAGCTGGATGTTATTATTGTTGATGGTTTTTGTTTTAATGGACTGCCATTGGCAGTAACTAGGTAATGCACTGCTTTATATTTCATATTACTCCAGGAAGAGTGTCTAGGATCCAAAATGCAAACAAAGAGAAATACTGTCTTGAATTTTGAGAAAGGGAAATATTTATTCATTGCTGATGCACATACAAACTGGTGGATCAATAAGGAAATGTATGTAAAGATTCCTCAAAATCTAGAAATTTTATGTGCCAGATGGTCCAGCTATATACTCTTTGGACTATACCTAAAGGAATTTATAGACTACTACTGATATCTGCTTATTCATGTTCATTGCTCTTCTATTCATAGTATCTATGGAATACAAGTGGGCTAGGTGACCACCAGCTTATGAGTGGGCAATAAAATAGTCTTTTTTGTTGACATCAACCATTCTTTCTGGATAAAATAAATCTCAAACTAGTTTTAAATTGTATTTCATAGTATCTAGCAGTGCTAATTGCATTTGTACTTCATCTTATAAGAAATATTTGTATAGTTTCATGTTTCAATTTTTATCAGGTTGTATGTTTTAATGATGTTTAGATTTTCAAAGTTATTTTCATATTCTAGATACTTACCTGTCTCAGATGCATGTGGCAAAACTTTTCCAATTATATGTTTTGAAAAATTCATATAGAAATGTATTATAGAAGTTTTATAAAAACACACACACATATGTACCTAAAGAGTTTCAATAGATAGAATTACCCTGTAATGGGGCAACACTGCCCCTATTAGACAACACAGGTTAGCCAACATAAAGCTAAGTGTCAGGAGTAGATTACTTCCTGTTGACTAGTTTGGTTCCATATACTTCTTTATATTATAAGATATTGTCAATACTGTTAATCATCCCTTAAAACTTGATGGTAAGAACCTTTTGAATAAGTCAAAGAACATGAAGAATTTAAGTTGATAACTCACCTTGACATTTCATTCTTACTGGATAGCTTTTATAGTGCTAGAAGGTGTTATGTGTCCTGCTGGAAGAGAACATGGATTGTCAGTCTTTCTGGTCTCTGAACCTGGTGAGGTACAACCACAGCCTGGCTGACATGCCCATTAGCTCAATAGCGGCACAAATACCATGGGAGTAACCAATTAACAACTGATTTGACTTAAGGTCTACTTCACAAGCTGAAACCCATATGTGATACCACTTTGAGGACAAAAACTTGTGACTAGACAAGACATAGACCCTAGGGGAGAATCTATGGCTATTACTCTGCTACACGAACATATTAGATCAACTCCTACTGAATTATTGTTATAAAAGTACATTTGTGCATCAGTCTTCTTCAGAGAAGCATCTTGATGCAGCATGTGGTGATTGACATAGAGTCCCAGAACTAACTGTGCTGCAAAGAAGAGTCTATAGTACATTCAGCTTCAAATGGAACATATCTATCACAAACCCTCCTACCCAGGTCAGAAGTCACTGAGGAAGAGGGCGTGGAAAGACTGTGAGAGCCATAGGTGGGGGATGACCAGAAGACAGTATTTTCTGGATATAGCAGGGCAGCTGCACACATAAACTCACAGAAATTGACAGCACAAATATGACTTGCAAAGGGTCAGGCCACACACAGTCCCATCAAACAGAGGGAAGATGGGTATTCCCACCATTAGCTAAGGAGCTATTGGCAGTTTGGTAGTTGCTGGGAAGGAGATTAAGATTTCTTTAATGGTGCAGCCCTGGGTACATATATCACTCTACACTGAAGCCCACACATTCAAGAATATACAGGCACTACAACTGTAATGCAAATGTATGGTGATTTATTGGAAATGGGGTAGAACAAAATTGGACTGACAGGGGAGTGGATGGATCTATCAGAGTTGAGGGATAAGGAGAATATAATCAAAATGCATTGCATAACATTCTCAAAATGCAATATGATGAGAAAAAGTAGATAAATTATGTCAGAGATGTGTGTGTGTGTGTGTGTGTGTGTGTGTGTGTGTGCATGTGTGTGTGTTATTTTATATACACTCATCACCCCAAACATCACAGGATACACATAGTTCAGTAACCCTGGTGATTTCCAGCATCCACTGTGGACATGATACCTGCCTTCTGGGGTGAGGTTTCAAGTTTATTCACAATATGGTGTGCAGACAGCTGTGGTACAGTTTGAGGGGAAATCAGCAGAGAGCTCTGCCTCTTCAGATGTGGTTAATGTCTCATCAGTTGGTGGCTTCACAAGACAGACTGTCACTGTGCAGGAGAAGGTCCTTGTTTATGAGTGAGGAGTTGCAATAAGATCCTGAGGAGACTTGTCCTGTGAGTTTGGTGAACTCAAGAACCAAGTGTCACTGTCTCCTGTGAACATGCTGCCTCACACCTGCTCAGTTCTGCTGCTCCTCTTGATGCTTGGTGAGTTACACTGATGATGCCATTTTTCTTACAGCTGTGGGAGTCTTTACCTTCTTTCTCATGTGGCAATGTGATTTCTCCACATTCATTTATTTATTTACTCATTTTCAGGGAGAAGTAATGGAGACTCAGTGACCCAGACAGAAGACCTGGTTACTGTCACAGAAGGGTCACCTTTGATACTGAACTGCACTTATCAGACTACTGACTCAGGTCTTGTGGTCTTCTGGTACATGCAATATCTCAACAAAGCCCCTCATCTCCTCCTGAAGAGTTCCACAGACAACAAGAAGATAGAGCAGCAAGGGTTCCACGCCACTCTCCATAAGAGCAGCAACTCCTTCCACCTACAGAAGTCCTCAGTGCAGCTGTCAGACTCTGCCCTGTACTACTGTGCTGTGAGGGACACAGTGAGGGAGATGCAGGGGAAGCTGCACACAAACCAAGGTGCAGGAGGGCTGAGGGGAGTGGCCCTGTGAGGGAGGACTGGGTGCCTTCTCTCAGTGGGGTTTCCCTAGCATTCTGAAAAACAGCAAAAAAAAACTCATGTCAAATTCCTAAAAAAAATAGGATTTTCTGACAGGATGGGATGGAAGTCATTGCCAGAGACAACCTAGGATTTGATCTCTCCCAAAGTGGATGATTGTTCACAGAAAATATCTCCAGAAAAATACAGACATGGTATCTAACTCTACCCAAGATGCCTTACAATATTCAGTGAATTAAATTATCCAGGAGTCTTCTGCTCCTACCCCACAAATGGGGAACATGGATTCAAGTTTTTTAAAAATCTCCTTCATAACCACTCCATAAGTAATTTAGATTCCTCCTTTCCTTGGTCCATGTTACAGAGGGTTCAGGTTAACTTCTGGTCTCAGTTACTGTTCTATTTCTGTAAGAGACACCATGACCAAAAGAGCTCGTAGAAAAGAGCATTTAACTGGGCTTGTTTACAGTTTCAGAGGATAAGCCATGACGACCATGGTGGAGAGCATAGTAGCAGACAATGTGGCATGTCCCTGAAGCAATAGGTGAGAGCTTACATCTGACAAACAAGATGCTGAATGAGGGAGGGACTTGAACTGGCTTGGATTTTGAAATTTCAGGGGCCATCACCAGTGGCAAACTATTCTGACAAAGCCACACCTTCTGATCCATCCTAAACAGACCACCAAACCATAAACAAATATTCAGCTATCTGAACTTATGGGGCCGTTCTCATTGAAACCTTCAGATTCCCCAACAGCATTCACTGAGTGAAAATACTCATGAAATACAGCTGTTGGAACTCTCAATATGATGCCCTAGATGCAGCTCCTCCCCTCTCCTACTCACCATGTGGGAGGAAACATGGTCATGAAATACTCTGTCCATAAAGGCCTCCCCCTTAACAACCACTCTCATAGGCCATTGCACTACTGATTAAATCCTGAGGACATGGTGATGTCACTCACCTCGATAAGAGATAGATACTCTGAAAATTCTTTTGCAACATGGGAAAGGAAGCCAAGGTTTTGATCCATCTCAATTCTAGCAACAAAACACTTGCTTAAATAAAATCCTCTAGTACTCAATGTATCTCTGATATCAAGGACCACAGTGTCTCTCAAGAAAGATTGTTGTTTTTGTTCACAGAGGAAAACAAAGTAGTATTTGCTATCTACTGGTTAGGAAGCCAAGTAAAATGCCAAACAGCAGTTTTAAACTCCAAAAACTACTTTAATGGTACAGTACAGCATAGTATCTCTCAGAAGAGTGTTTGTCAAACCTAGAATGAATTCCAAATCCAATAAAATCCCAATGCCAGGCATTGGAAACCTCCCTTCAAGTTGTTAGGGGCTCCCAGAGTCTCCTCCAAATAAAATAGGCTATTGCCATTGCCATTGATTTCCCCCATAGACTTTGATGTTAAGACCCTTTTTCTAAGGACATCACATCTATCTGACAGAGGAAATAGGGATATTTAGCTAGAACTGCCCTGAAGACTCTTCCCTAAGGACGAGTTTGCATAGTACATGAAGGACCATGTAAGATTCCAATGAAGAAGAGCATTAAATAATCCTATGAAGTTGTGTGAAGACTAAGAGCCAAAAAATGACCACCATGACAAGGTGTTCACAAGTGTTCAATAGCAGCACAGTTTATCTTTGGGAAACTAATGTATGCCTTATTGAATTCAGGGGTGCTCAATAGCAATGAATTTAGACCCAATACTGTAAACCTAGTTAACTACCCATGGCTGAAGAGGCCATAAACCATAGAGGAGAACCTACTTCCGCCACTTTTCTTAATCGATGCAGCTACCTATATTCTAAATATTTATAATTATACAGTGCTGGAACTCCAGCAGCTCAGAGAATCTAGACATGAGGTGTGGAGTTAGGGGCAAACACACAGAGAAGACTTAGCTGAGGGGTAAAATTTAATATACCTGTTTGTTATGAGTCTGGTCCCACTGCCATGCCAGCCCCATATAACACACTGAGACATTGTATTAGATATAATTCTGTTGGCCTGTTACTAGCATTACTTATTGGCTAGCTCTGTCTTAAATATTAACTCATTTCCACTAATCTAAGTATTTCCACATGGTCTCACCTTACCGGAGAGAGGGGCTGGTGTTCTTCTCTGTCCTCTATCTTGAATCTCCTTCCTACTACTTCCTCTCTCCTCCTTGTCTCCTAGTCCCACCTATCTTGCTTTCCTATTGGTCAACAGTGCTTTATTCATTAACCAATATGAGAAACATATTTACAGAATGACATCTCCCATCACCTGTCTTTATTTTTCTCTTAACCATTTTATACCACCTAAGACAAAAGTCTTTATACAAGAAGGAAGCCACCTCACAACTTCAAGTTACTTAATTTCCAAAAAGAAATTAAAATCTAACACATGAGGAACTCATGTTATAATCATAGTTACATGATTTATTAGAAGTATACATGTAATTAAACATCTTACTTTATATTAATTTTCTAACCATAACATCTTCACCACAAAGCAATGATTCTTTGCATATTGATTACTTTTTAAGCTTGTCAAGTTTATTTCACTGGTTCCTTTGTGCTGACAGGCATCTGCTTGTAGTTATAGTGTACCAGTTGTTTATTTCTATTTTATTCTACAGAACCTTAGTCAAGTGGACTATCTAACCATCTATTTTCTTAACACAGAAAACAGCCATATAAATTCCTTTCACAACTTTATTTCTCAAAGCACACTGACATCAGAGAATGCATCAGAGATTAATTCTGTAAACCACACGACCAAGGAACTCAGAACTAAACTTGGACATAGGGACATAATTGTCTTCTTTAATCATCAGACAGTTTTTTTCCACAGGCAGAATGCAAGTGTGTATAATACATAAAACTTCCTTGTTTCCATCAGCCAGTCTCAGATCTTTATGCTTCATTTCTATATAAAAGTCATATTCAGTATGATATGCAAGTAAATTGTGCAATGAGGATTTTCCCATAAAACATTCACACTATACTAGATACAGTGGGATTTTCCCACTCAACAAGCATACCATGACAAACCCAGTAAGTGCACTACAGCAGTAATTTGGAAAAGTTCCCCATAGAAGTAAGGGGGAATTGTGTAGACAACCTTTCTGGTTTGGGGATGCTTTGCCTATCCAAAGTACCCTCATCCAAGCTGTGATCATTAGTAAGCCATAATACCTAGGCTTCATTTCCAACTGCAGCTCTTCCAAGATGGCCACTGACAATACACCTAGGTAAGTGTAGTTCTATCTCCTCCTGAAAGAAGCTTTATTTGAAAGCAGTGTGACTACTGCAGTCATAGACATCTGCTCATAAAGCAAAGAACAAGTACTGTGATGTCTCCTGTCCCAGTTAACACACATCTACAATGCAATTCCCACAACTAGGGCTCAGAGAACACCACAGAACATGAGCAAGAGGGCTCCTGTAAGAAGAGAGGACCAGGACACCAGCTGAGAGGTAACACGAGGAAGACAACTTGTTCATTGCTGATGTGAATGCAAAAGGGCACAAACAATATGAAAATTAGTGTGGTAGTTCCTACAAATGCAGAACACACATCTACCACAAGATCCAGCTACACCACTCTTGAGGAATTAACCAGACAATTCTACATATTTCCAGAGATACTTGATCTTTCAGGTTTATTGCTGCTCTCTTCATAATCACTAAGAATTGAAAATACTCTAGCTTTCCATCAACTGATGAGTAAATCGTGAAAATGACACATTTACAAAGTGGGATATTATTCATCTGATAAAAAATGAAATTATGAAAATGTTAGGTAAATGAGTGAAACTGGAAATAGTTATCCTGAGCAAGGTAACCTAGAACAAGAAGAACAGTGTTTTCTCAAGTATGTGGCTAGCAGTTTTTAATATGTTTTTCATTGGGAATACCCATAGAACTTCTAACACAGGTGCCAATGATAGGCTGTGAGGAAGGAAGGGATCTTCAAAGGAAGAGAAAATAAAAAATCCAATTTCCATAAAAGGGGAAATGGAAGAGGCAGGATTAAAAGGGATGGGGATGAGAGGGCAGGATAGAGGAAGGAATGTCAGGGAGGAATAACTAACTTTAAAGACATTTTGAACAAAACAGTATAGAAAACCAGTTTTAGAAACTTCCTGAAACAAGTCATCCAACCAAAGTTGAGTATGGCAATAATCTGTACATATAAACACACAGTTAGAGGGCAGTTTCACAGGACCATTTCACAAATAATCTTATAGCAATTCTCCTCTGGGGCCTCTGACCTTCTGAACCATGGGATTCTTGTCTATGTTCTAGCACTAGGTATTAATTCCCTCCCATTGAGTAGGAGCCAAATCCAATCAGAAAGCATTGCTGTTCTGTAGCAGCCAGAACACTGTTGCACCACTGAGTACACATTACCTGGAAGTTCAGTACATTATCATGTAGGGTTCAGGTCTGTTTAACACTGTTGCTATCCTTTCTTTTCTGTTAGCCTGGGTAGGTCTTTCCAGTGCTATGAAAGCTGACCAGTGGGGAGGATGTTTCCCCAGTCAGTCCCAGGTTGATTTCTCTATGTCATGCATAGAGCCATAGAACCTCACCATCCAGTTAAACTGGGCAACAATGGCCTGTGTTGTTTTGTATACCTCTGGGGCCACCCTGAACAATAACTCCCATGCCTGATACTAAAATTCTTTTTGATTAAATTCACCCAATTTTTCCAAAACCAGGTTTATGTAGAATAAAAACACAATGTAAATATTTATGTGATAAATTATATTAATGCATTCTTTTAGAACATGTAGGTACTAAATTATCCATGTTGGAAGAATATTTCATGTGAGTTAATGCTCCAGAGTCCCTTGCCCAAAGAGACTCAAGGTCTAAGGAGAACCCGGTGGTGTGATCACATGGTCTTCAGTTTAAATTGTGTTCAAGTAAACACTTTGAAGGCTGTTATTCCTCCTATTCCCCAGAAGCATAATTTTTATTTGCCAATTGATGATAAAAAGGCTATAAACATATTTTAGATCTGGCTAGTGTGAATGTTGAGTTGGACTTACTCATCTGACCCACTGTCTCCTCATTGTACACATAGTTGTAATCACTAAGATTTCACAGCCTTTATCTAATGGTGTTTACATTTATGACTATTTGCCTCTTGGTTACTTAGATCAAAGTCATGTCAATTTGATTTATTTCCAGTATTTTCCAGTGTTGTAATCTGTGTCTCCCTCCCTGACTGCTTCCAGTGTTCTTTTCTGTTCTCACTGCTCACTGCCTCCACCCTGTGCATTCTGATCTGTCTAAAGAGGATTCTGTTCTGTCCTCTGTATTCTTCCTTTGACACAAAATTGTCTCCTTGAATGCTGTGTGTTAAAGTTCTCAATGGCTTTGCTCTGATTGATAACACACATAGACTCACACACAGAACACACACACACACATGGAAGGAAATAGGGGGGCCTTATTTGTACAAGGTAATGCACAAAATATCTTGCTACCGAGTGAATTGTGGCATTGGAATTGAAATGCAATGTTTATAACTCCTGCCCTCTGATGTCCATGCATGGTATAGTCTCCTCAGTGGGCGGGACCCAGGTTACAGTCTGTGACATTACTGAATCATGTGGCATTTTATAAGAAATGCAAAAGGACTGTACAGGTAACTGAGTCTCTTATCAGTTTGTTGATTGTTGACTTTGACTCTGAGTTCATCAAAGTGAGGTTTGTCTGTAGCAGGCTTGCTGTTCATATAAAGGTACATTTACAATGTTTATTGGAATTTTTACTCTCTCATTTACTCCCCATGTGCTAATCCAGCTTCAGCATTCCTAGAAACATCAATCACATCTTTTTCCCAGGCATTTTGATGATGTTGTGTAGAACTCTGATGACTATACAATGTTCTGATTACCATGCTCCCAATACTTGTTTTGAAGTGTGTAAAGATGCTGTAATTTTGTCATTGTAAAATATATTTTTCTCCCATTTCAGTTCATAATGTAATATACTCCTTTTCTAAAAACCCCCAAGTCTCTACATAGAAAACTTCAAGTTTCCTCTGCTCATAATCAGAAAGCATTTGAATTCACACTCAGAAGACAGCAAAGACATGGGGAGCCACTGCAGCTGTGAACTTATTTCTCAGCTAGGCCTCTAGAAGACCCCCCCTTTCCAAAAGGACATGGTGCTTTCATATATTAGGTTAAACTGATAGAAACCCTCCTTCACCCCCTACCCTGCCATGAACTCTCCACTTAGAAACCCTCATGTGCCCTTTGACATTTCACTACCCAACCTCCTCCTATTAAGCTCTATCTTCTCTCCATAATGCCCCACTTCTAGTTTCCTGGCTGCTTCAGGGGGAGGGGCATATAGAGGGATCTAGGAGGAGTTGTAGGAGAGCAGGGTGATGGTGGTGCATATATAATATTCACGTACGAAATTACTAAACAGTTATTTTTTGTAAATCTCCTCCACTGCTGTGGTAGGTGTTCTGACAGACCGTAGTTTATGCAGATGCCAGATGCAGGCCATGGGAAAGACAATGTCTCTTCTTCATTGTCCCTCCATTATCCCTGGGATGAAGGTATCTAAACCTCCCCAAGCTCAGAGAAAACTCTGTCCACCTCTCCCACTCTTCAGGAGGTATCTATTCCTGAGAATCGAGGAAGGAGTGAGCTGCCTCCTGCTCACCTTGGTGATCTTGCTGTGTCTCTTGGGGCTCAGAATAGCCCTGCTGCTCAATGTTACTCTGTTTTAGTCCCTCATCCACAGAAGGTACACTGTGCTGCTTCAATTTGAACAGAGACCACCTTAGTGCTGAGTCCCCCACACAGCGCTGATGACACAGGAGGATGCACAGCCCAGGTGGTACTCAGACTAATGGCTGCATCTGTGCCTCCACAGCAGCTGCTCTGGGGAAGAGGGGCAGCTGCTCATCCCTTGCTCATCTGTGTACTTTCTGAATGTGCAACACCCTCACCTAGGTCCTTGGTGCCTCCTGAAGCTCACACCAGGAAGCCAGCCTCAGGCATGGAGGTCTTTCAGTCTGAGTGTGGAAGGATGGAAACTCCTTGTACCTGAGCATCCTCTGACAGTGGAACTGAGGGAGATGGGTGTTCCTCCGCCCTGAGTCACAGGTGCAGAGATGGACACCTGAGACTCTAGTGTTAGAGACCAGGGTAACTGTCTCAGGCACTTAGGCAGCTGGCACACTTCATAAAAGCAACAGTAAAGAGGAATTGGACTCTTGGCAGATGCTTCATTCCTATGGGTTAAATCTTACTTGCCTTTATTTGTTTCTCATTTTTCAAAGGAAAGATCTGATTTGTCCTTCAGTAGAATTTTGACTCCAGTTTAAAAAAAAAGTATCCTTCACAACATTATTTTACCTGAGTCAAAATCTATCAAATTATTACAAATTCTACCAAAATACCTAGCAAGTCATTAGCTGGTCTAATACTGTTTGGGACAATGATGGGCTGAGATGGCATAAGGTTGTTATTTGATGACACTGTGTGAAAATGTGTTTCTGCCATTCCTTACCTGACTAAGGCGTCTTCTGATAGGTTTAATAATGGTGAATGTCTAATAGCTGGGAGAGGATAGAGAGGATCTCCAGACAGAGATAGGAACTCTGGGAAGAATCTGGAGCAGAGGATTAGCCAGTGAGACACAAAGGAAGTCAGAACTACAGTATGGAGGAGAGGTAATGAGCCAAACATCAGAAAGTAGATTAATACAAAAGGTGTTAATTTAAGTATTAAGAGTTAAAAAAAGATAAAAGTTTAAAGACCTAGTTGGGAAAAAGGCCTAAGATAAGACCAGGCTTTCATACTGAATAAAAAAACCCAGAGTCATCTAAAAATTCCCCTCCCTTTACCATCCTCTACCCAGACTGTCAGTCAGGTCTAGTTGGGAGGAGCTTCAGGCTTAGAAGGCTGGGAAGGAACCCTACAGTGTCTGGCCTGGCAGGGTTCCTGGGTGGAGCTGCCTGGTGCAGGAGGAGGGACATTCACAGCCATCCTGACACCACAGCCCAGGGCTTGGTTACTGCTTCTGTCTCCAGCATCCACACAAGCACCATGAAGAGGCTGCTGTGCTCTCTGCTGGGGCTGCTGTGCTCCCAGGTTTGCTGTGAGTCTGGATGTCCACACTCAGGGACAGAGAGGACTGTGCTCAGCACATGGAGGGTGGGGAAGCAGCTCAGGAGTCCTGCACAGCTTCCTCCTTCTCAGAGGACATGGGGTGTGTTCAGGGTTCTGTGGATGCTCAGTGACCTCCATCTGTGTTTGTGTCTGTTTTTAATCAGGGGTGAAGGGGCAACAAGTGGAGCAGAGTCCTGAGTCCTTGGTTCTGCAGGAGGGAGAGAGTGCAGAGATACTGTGCAAATTTTCCACAGTTTTGAACAGTATGCAGTGGTTTTATCAAAGTTCTGGAGGACCCCTCATCAGCCTGTTTTTCAATCCTTCTGAAACAAAGGAGTAGAAGACTGAAGTCCACAACAGTAGCTAAGGATTGTCACAGCTCTTTGTACATTCCTCCTCCCAGACCACAGAATTCAGGCAATTATTTTCGTGCTATAAATGCAAAGTACTCCCCACCCAGCCACAAAACTTATTCACAATTGGTATTATATAGAATGAATAGTTTTTGTTTGCATATTTAGGAACAAACCTTTATATACTACATATGTAGCAATGATTAATCAAAGAAGAGGTATAAATATTAAAGACAGCAAAGAGGACTATATGAGAAGTTTAGGAGGGAAGAAAGGGATAGAAAAATTGAAATGATTATATTATACTCTCAAGAATGAAGGCAATAATGAAATATTCAATAAAAAAGGGTGTTTATGACAATATGTACAAATGTTCTATGTAAAGGGCCAATAAGATATGACTTAAGTCAAATACAGACATCATCTTATTTTAAGAAGCCTGACTGTAATAAGTGATGACGTTTCCTCATTCCTTATGAAGGAGTCTCCCATTAAAAAAAAAAAAAAAAAAACAGAGTAGTTTATGACAAATAGAAAGAGTAGGAAATATAATTATTTTTTAATGAAAGAATAGAAGGGCGAAGGATAGAAAACTATGCTAAGCTGACCTCAACAATGACAAAATTATCTTTGCATCTCAAAAGTATAGTCTCCAGAGAAAGAGTCCATGGCTTTCTTTAAGGCATGGACTTCTAAGCTCAGGACACTGTCGATTTAAGACCTTCTTAGTTGTCCACAGAGGAACAGTGCTGGATCACAGTAGGTGAACGTTTCAGCTCTTCCACACCCTCCTCAATAAGCTGGAGGATTATTGTTTAAAATAACTAATTTAGCTTCTAGGTTTCATTAGAGAAAAGTACATGCATTTATTGGGCCATTTACCTGTATGATATCTGTTTATCTTGGGCCCATATGTTGACAAATAGGAATTTTAAATGAACATTAAGAATATTCATGCTCTCCTTCAGGGCTGGTGCCATATGACCTTCTCTAATGTATAATTCTGTTGCAGTCACCCACAGTTGGTATAATTTCCAGCTGCACCAAGATGATCTGTGCCTAGAACTGTGTTATGTATCATTTGCACTGAAAAATCTACTCATGGTTTGAAGCCATATCAGTCACCTTCATCAGGATCTCCTCTGAGTGGATCCCACAGCAGTATCCACACCCTTCCTTTCATTGTCTTGTCTAGACGCAGAAGCGTCTTTGGTAGACTTCAGTTTACTGTTTGAGTGTTGAGACTAGAATGAAGATTAGAACAGTCTTTGTCATGAAAGACACAGGAGTACTCCCATACAGTAGACACTTAGGCACTCAGTTAATATACAGAACTTCTGAAAACTAACTTTTTCAGCTTTGAAATTCTTATATAAATTAATGGGTTATAATTTCAAATGAAAACTTCAGAAATAAAGTTCATTTGTTTTAAACCACCCATTGATCTATGTAGTAAGGTAATCTCTCACCACTGATTGTTTGTTTACAATTACCCATTTTTCCTGGTAGTATCTGGTATCCCTTAGTCCTGATGTGAAGCAGCTTTATCCAGCATCTCCTCACATTCCATGTCTGTGGCTTGTAGCATGGTTACTCTCTGGTTTTGGCTATCTTATAGTTTGTATTACACTGAAAGACAACATGTTCATAGAAACTCTTATAAGGAAAACTTTCCATTGTCATGGCTTCCTTATACTTCAGATACTCAATTCATTATCATGGTGGCAGGGAGCATGACCCTGTGTTGCTGAATAAATTTTAAGCAGAAGAAATCAGGAAGTGGACTGACTCATTGGTCGAGGCTTGAGCACACGTGAGACCTCAAAGCCTGCCTCTACAGTGACACACTTCTCCCAACACGATCACTTCTACTCTAGTAAGGCCACAACTCCTAGTTTGTGCCATTCCCTTTGAAATTATGGTGGCCAATTACACTCATACTGATACAATGGTTAATATTTACTTATAAATGAGTGCATATCATGTTTATGTTTCTGAGTCTCAGTTACCTCACTCAGGATTATCTTTTCTAGTTCCATATATTTGCCAGCAATTTTCATGAAGTCATTGTTTTAAATAGTTAATACTCCACTGTGTAAATAAAAAGACTGGTTCTTTAAAAGTTATACTATGGTTTATATTGTGATACTAAAATAAGATATTAGGGTTAAACAAGACAGGAATGATTATGTTTCAATAATGCTGTTTTTATGTGACAGGTTGACAAGGGGTCACTTGTGCTGGTTAATTTTTGGCAATTTGACACCAACTAGAGATACCCAGGAAGAGAAAACCTTAATCAAAGAATTTTATTTCTTATAATTGTTTGTGAACATTTTCTTCATTAACAATTGACAAAAGAGGGCCCAGCCCACTGTGGTCCTTGTTACCCCTGTACAGAATGTTATGATTTATGTAAAAAACAGCATGATCAAGCCAGGGGGAGCAAGCCAATAAGGATATTTTGTTTATGTTTCCTGCCATTGTTCCAGTTTCAATTCTGGATAAAACTAACAAATAATGGGTCATAGTCAGAAATGTAAACCCAGTAAATTAGTTTTTCCCTAAGTTTAATCTGGCCATTATGTTTATTTTAGCCATAGTAGCAAATTAATTCAAACACCAGAAGAGCTGACCCTGTCCTGACATGGGCATATTCATTTGTTATCCTGTGGTATATAGTAGGCCTATTCTTTATTTATAATAGGGTAATTCCATCATAACTCTTTTTAATGTATGCTTGTGTACAAGCATCTACAATGGAGAAAAGTTTATTTTGATTCTTTTATCAATTTTACAATTATTAAATTATCAGTACATATTAATTACACAAATTTGTGTGTTTCTTATAAAATATAAATAAATGAATTTGTATTGATATCTTCATATTCATCCTGCCTTTACCCTCTATTTTCCGTTCCTATTCTCCTGTCTTCATCCCCCCCATCCACTTACTCATATGTATAGATAGCTTCTATTTACTTATTTCTTTCTTTAATTATGAAACTGTTGGCCAGTTAATAGTGACTCTTGTTGGCTAGCTCTGTCTAAATTATTAACCCGTATTTACTAATATATGTATTTCTCCATGGTCTTATCTTATTGAGAACACCAGATTTACATGTCCTGTCTTCCCGAGATCACATCTCAACTCCATCCCACATTTCCCAGAATCCTCCACCTCTTCTGGTCCTACCTATATTGTTTACCTATTGGCCAACATTGCTTTATTCATTAACCAATAAGAGAAACATTAACAGAATGACATCTCCCATCATCTCCGCTTTTCTGTCTAAATAAAAAGTTTATATATAATATACTCAAATTATATATAACAAAATAGTTATCAAGCAAGAACTGTAGCAAGATTTAAAGAAATATTCCATCATCTATCCTATCTTTGTGAGTCTAAGTCTTATATGTAATTTATCTTTTATCCTAACTAAGGAAAACTATAACCATGCCTATCTGTCTTCAACTCCATCAAAGACCACAGAAAGATAATATATAAACCCTAGAATTGACAGAGACAACTCGCTGCCTAATCAGTCACCTGGAAGTTCTTCTGTAATGCTCCATCTTCAGCCCATAGGCCATGGTGTGTCTGGCAGACTCCTCAGCAAAGCAAGAAACTTTAAACTGATTGGCTGTATTGGCAGTTTGTCAGTCACTTTCCTCTGTGTCCTGTAGAACATCTGGCATGAAGGGTTTCATGAAGCAGACACCCTGCAGCACTGTCCATCTTGTTTTGTAAGTTCAGCAGTCACTTTCCTGAGGGTCTAGCATGTCCACTTTATACATCAACAGTCAAACAGTGTAGGCAAGTTGCCGAAATGGCTAGTCTTGCCATACTAAAGCAAAATCCATAACGAGTTTTTTGATGCCCATCTTTTTTCTCAGACATAATTGGTTTTGCCAGGAGCAGTGTGTCTCATAGTCAAGAGAAACCCTAAACATGTTAAATGCCATAATCTGTAGGTTATTGAAAAATTTGAAAAATTCCTATACTTTTGAAATAAACTTAACTAACCTAACTATAAGTTTTGACTATTACAAGTAATTATCTATAATTTGATTTAAATTATACATTACATTGTTAAGTGAGCTTCATAAACACAATACATACAGAAGAGGAAAATATGCTTATCACAACATTGACCTTAAATTTGTATCAATAAAAGAAATCCATTCTGACACAAAGTATTCATTTTTTATATCATATTCCCCTTTTAACTTTAAAAAAGAACTTGGTTGTGATCATTGACCATTTATAACCAACTATATTTAAATGAAAACAAACATTTATAAACAATATTTGGGAATTTGGATGCCCTTTTTTCTAAACTGCTTCCTGCTGTTCTGGGATTCTGCCTTGGTGATCCTAAAAAGACCCAGAAATCTGGGCTGTGGTGGTTTGTAAGGCTGCCTTGTCCCAGCTGTTTTGAGTGTTGGATCACCTGGGACACTGCTTCAAGGGGTCTTGCTTCATCAAACCATGTTAGTCTGGAAGGAATCCACAGATTTCATTTTCTGTGGAAACATAAGTAAAATCTCTTTTCCAAAGTAACATATTCTTATAATTAAATTTTCAAGTCAAGGTGTTTTTAAAGTATATAAGTTGAATTAATCTAGCAGCATTTTTTAGCAATTGTGCTATTTTCTCACCAAACAATTCAAAGACAACACAATGGCATACAGTCTCCAGAATCTCTGTGTATATTTCATCTTTACATGCTTGTTATTACTCTACTTATTTTACTTTTATTTTTTCCTTTTTTGAGACAGGATTTTTCTGTATAACTTTGGCTGCCCTTGAACTAACTCAGTATTAAAATTAAAGCTGCAGCTGTTTTAACCACTGTCTTTCCAAGATGGCTGGGGAATATTTTCTGCCAGCACTGAGAGCTATATTCACTGCGTTAGTCTATGGTGCTATCATACAGCATGCTGCTGACTTGGAGAACTGATTTCTGCCATTGCCAGCTGTTCATACAAACCATTCAGTTGTTAGCAGGACCTCTTAAAAATGCTCCGCTGTTGGAAACTGAGGCTGGGTCTATGATCAGTTATGGAACGAACCTTGGCTGAACTCTGGCTGTTTCCCTTGGCTGTACATTTGGAGCTTTCAGTTATATCACAAAGATTTGATGGTTTAGTTATTAGCCTTAATTAACAAGATCAGCCTAGCATATAACCATTGCCCCGACCTGCGGGGCAGTCAACTATGAACTGGGGAACCCCTAGAAGAAAAATAGGGGACAAAGGACATGAAGAATGGACAGAAAGACAGTATTCTAATCAAGATGACAAATTTTATTTTCTCAGGGGAGGCTTATATAGGAATGTGGGCAGGATTTGAGCAGGGATTTGCACATAGCCAGGGTATGGGCACTGGCACATAGGCAGAGTGAGGAAGTCAGTAGAAGGAATGTCCTAAGTTGTTTAGCTAACCTACAATTGGCTGTAATTATACAATAGCCCTGAGCTATTCTTTATCTGGCTGTGAAACTGCAAGCCTGTACCTTGAAATGTTCTGCTGAACATCTGTTTATTTCTTAGGAGGCAGTAATTTCCTATCTCAGATACCAGAGGTTGTGAGGATGGTGATGGCCCCCAACAAAACACTAACCCAGATACCATAGTAACCTTTCTGTTTGATCTTTCCACCTTGCCAACATTCATTCTTTGAGATTTTCTATATTCTGCTTGCAAGAATACCTGGTTCTCAACTATTCTTCTTACCTCCCCTGTCCCCTACCCTATATCCTGCTCTGCTGGCCTATATAAGCTCAGGATATAAAAATAAAATTTGCCACTTGATCAGAATCCTGTCTTGTGGTCAGTCTCCATGTCTCTTGCTTCCATCCCCCTCTCTTGTGTCTTTGGTTTTAGGTTGAAGTCTCAAGTGTTGAGGCACCTTGCAGTTTTCTCTGCTTGTGCAGAGCAGGAACCTCCCTTAAAGGAGCTGCGGGAGTCTGCTTATCTCTAGCAAAACAGAGCACAACTGAGAATAATGCTTCAACCAAGATCCTTGCTTGTCTCTGTTCTTTTGTTTCTAAAATCCCTTTTTAAGCTTTTGTCATGTTTTAAGAAAGTTCTTAGTACCCACATTGCAGGCACCATTTTATTAACAGCACTTTTCCACCAGCCTGGTCCAACAGCCTTGTCAGCACCAAATAATACACAGGGACACTGTATTGTATTAATTATGAATCTGTTGGCTGGTTATTAAGATTTTCTTACATGCTACCTCTGTCTCAATTATTAATCCATAATTACTGATATATGTATTTCTACATGGTCTTATCTTACCGAGAATGCCAAACTCACAGGTCCTCTCTTACTGGGATCACTATCCCACTCTAGTTTCTATTTTCAAACCATCTTTTCTTTCATTTCATTCCTTCTTTTTTCTTTTAAGTTTTTACATATGAGAACACATATGTGTTGAGTGACTATGTCTTTCAATACTATCCATTTTTCTGTAGATGGCAGTTTGTTTATCCAGCATTATTCTGTTGCTTCAGTCACAATATTTTTTTCATTAATCCTTTGCCAGGTGGTACCTGTGGTGGGGTTACATCTTCCAATTATGAGTGGTGTTGTAATAAACACATATGCAGTTCTCTCTCTTATATGATGGCATCAGTTACCCTGGATTATTGCTTACTTGCTTACTCTCTCACTCTATTTCTTTCCCCCTCTCACATTCTCTATCTCTCTTTTTTTTTTACAACTTTCAGAAAGTCCACACTGCTATTCTTTGTAGCTATATCAACACACATTTCTACCAACAGTGTACAATGGTAGAATTGTGAAGAGAGGCTTTCTGATTCCCATTGACTGTATTTTCAGCAATACTAAATTTGAACAAAATGGGGAAGTTGTTCCCATGTCAGAAATAGTTTTAGATAAAGTGTTTGTGAGGGGTGGAGCCTGTTGAAAGAACTAGGTGACTGTGAAGTTGGACTCTGTGTCTATGTTCTGGAAGAGATAAAAAGCAAACTGCGTTCTCCCAAAACTTCAGTCTAAGAGTAATGGACAAGATCCTGAAAGCATCATTTGTAGTCCTAACCTTCACACAGCCTGTGCATCAAGAAGGAGAAACCCCAGGATGTGAGATTAATGTGGAGAACTAGGGCACCAGACAAAATCATGAATGCAGAAACCATAGACATGAAACCATAGATATACTTGGGAACCTAATGATATTTGTTATTTCTCTCCACAGGGGTGAGTAGCCAGCAGGAGGAGAAAAGTGACCAGCAGCACCTGAGACAAAGTCCCCAATCTCTGACAGTCTGGAAAGGAGGGACTTCAGTTCTGAGCTGCACTTATGAAAACAGTACATTGGACTACTTCCCATGGTACCAGCAGTTCCCTGGTGAAGGCCCTGCTCTTCTGATAGACATTAGTTCAGTGTCAAATAACAAGAAAGATTGAAGATTAACAGTCTTCCTTGCACAGATTCTCAACCTAGAGCCTCAGCCACCTACTTCTGTGCAGCAAGTGCTCTCCAGACACCTGCAGCCACAACCAAACCTGCAGCTGAGGATCCAGGAAACCCTGTTGTGGGCCTGAGCCTGGCAGAGGTGTAGAACAGTTATCACTTGCAGGAGCAGGTGACTGGTGACAATGAATGTAAGGATTAGACTTATTTGGCCACAGACAGAGTGAGGTGAAGTCACAGCTTGCTTTTCTCCAGTCTTTTTTTGCTCCTTAGACACCACCTAGGAGTAGAGAACCATTTGGACTCTCCCTATCCATGTTAACATGTCAACTGGTATTATCATGATGTTGGTTTGCTCAGGAAACCCTATTTTTGAGATTCATGAGGACATTTCCTTGTAATGTCTATGTAAAACATGATAGACATTGACATTTTGTCCTCTGGCTCTTACCATCTTTCTTCCACCTGTTCTGTGATTCTCTTTAGTCTGAGGAGTAGGGGTTACATTGCAGACATATCTGTTGGATTTGGTACCACATTTCACATATTCTTTGTATTTGGTACAGTTGTGGATATCTGACCTATGGGGAACAGAATGTATACAGGTTTGTCTTTGGTGTTTGTTGATACTGTTAATAAGTGTAGGGAGGACCAGCCCGTTGTGGACTAGAACATCCTAGGAAGGTGGTCCTAAATTATAGAAGAAAGCTAGATGAGTATAAGTTGACTTGCAAGCCAGATAGTAAGCTCCATCCTCCTTTGTCCATGCTGTACCTCTCTGGCTGTAGAGTACATTCCCTTGTTGCAAGTAAAGCTATATAGAATAATAGGAGGCTTGATATCAACTTTATGGCCTGATTCATTCAGTGATGGATTATGTTCTGAAACCATAAGACAAAAAGAAACTTTCTTTCTCCAAAATCATTTTTTTTCTCAAGATATTATCCATAGCAAGACAAATGACACTTAGATTCCAAATCCAATAAATGTTGTCAGTATGTCTGTGTCTGTGGCCAGTCACTGGAGAATGGGATATCTACAAATGTCTACACTTTCAGGAAGAGTGATTTGTCCTCCCCAGCTGTCATCAATTTACAATAGATAGAGTGGGGCCTACGCTGTGAAGAGCAAAGCCTACTGAGCACAACTACATGTATGTCAGAAATCTGACAGACTTTGCCTCAAGTAAGTTTTATGTAAGTAACCACATATGCTATAAGTTTATAGGTATGACAGCTATTCATGTCCAGAACATAGAATTTTACAGCAGACCTTCTAATCTTCTGGCTCTTATATTATTTGCATCTCCTCTTCAATGTTTCCTGAGTCTTGACAGGGAGCAGCATGTGTTGATAAAGAGTTAAAATCTTATAGCCACTTTGCAGATCAGTGTGGTAGTTCCTCAGGAAAATGTGAATCAGTCTACCCCAGGACCTGGCAATTCCACTCTTAGGCATATCCCTAAATGATCCACATCCATGCAACAAAGACATCTGTTCAACTATGTTCATAGCAGCATTATTTGTAATAGCAAGAATCTGAAAGCCCCTCCACTGAAGAATGGATAAAGAAGATGTGGCACATTTACACAATTGAATACTACTCAGCAGAAAAAACAATGGAATCTTGAAATTTGCAAAATGGATAGAACTTGAAGAAAGAATCTTGAGTGAGGTAACACAGTCACAAAAAGAAGAACATGCTGTGTACTCACTCAGATATGGATTTTAGACATAGAGAAAAACATTGCCAGCCTATAATTCACACTGCCAAAGAAATTAGGATACAAGAAGGACCTTAAAATATTCCATACAGAAGGGGAAAGGAAAAAGATCTCCTGAGCTGAAGGTAGATGTTATTCTGTAAATATATTTCTCATACTGGTTAATTAATAAAGCCCTGTTGGCCAATAGGAAACTAGATAGGTGGGGCTAGGAGACTAGAAGGAGGAAAGAGGAAGTAGTTAGGAGGAGTCAGCATGGAGAGCTAGAGGAAGCAAGATGCCGGGCCTGCCACTCCCCGATAATACTTAGATGAGTAGAAATGGGTTAATAATTAAGACAGAGCTAGCCCATAAACAATAATGGTAACTGGCCAACAGGATTATATCAAATACAGAGTCTGAATGTGTTATTTGGGGTTGGTGCAGCTGTGGGCCCAGACCGGTGGTGGGTGGGCTGGCGGAAAACATACATGCTACACTGAGCATATTGGGAGTGAGTGGAGGCAGTGAGTAGAAGTTAGGAGAAAGACAAGGGGAGGAGAAGAGGACATGTGGGACCAGGAAGATTGAGTCAGAGGATGTATAGACAAGAACAAAAGAGAGAGAGAGAGAGAGAGAGAGAGAGAGAGAGAGAGATTATAATAGAGGGAGCCATTATAGCTTTGAAGAAAAAACTGACTCTATACACATGTCCAGAGACTTACAAAACTGACCCCCAACTAACAATCTGAGCAACAGTGGAGAGGCTACCGTAAACACCCTTCCCTGATAATGAGATTAATAACTAACTTATATGCCATCATAGAACCCTCATCTAGTAGCTATTGTAAACAGAAGACACCCATAATTAAACACTGACTGACCAAACTCCTGGAATACAGTTGCAGAGAGGCAGGAGTGATAAGAAAAGGGGTCAAGACCAGGCTACAGAAACCCAGAGAAAGCTGGCCTGAACAAGGGGGAGCTCATGGACTCCTGATGGGAGATGTTATTCTGTAAATATGTTTCTCATACTGGTTAATGAATACAGCCCTGTTGGCCAATAGGAAAGCAAGATAGGAGGAAGAAAGTAGTTAGGAGGAGTCAACATGGAGAGCCCTGATAGGTAGAACTTCAGCAGCCTTTGGCTGGTAAGATGAGCCATGTGGAAATACTTAGATTAATAGAAATGGGTTAATCATTACGACAGAGCTAGCCAATAAGAAATGAGAGTAACTGGCCAACAGCATTATATCAAATACAGAGTCTCAGCGTGTTAATTGGGGGCTGGCATGGCGGCAGAACCGACCAGCAGGAAAAGCCTACTCGTAACATAATGGTGTCAGAAGTGGAACTGAGAACTTTCACTTAAACCTCAACAAAAGCTTAAAAAATAGTTTCTAAAAATAAAAGAACAACGACAAACAAGGCTTATTGGTAGCAACATTTTTCTGGGTTGGACTCTGTTTTGTCAGAGACAAGTAAATATTTGCACAGCTCCTTTAACAGAGGTTTCCAAAATTAGCATAAGAGGCAAAAATCCGCATTGCTTTTAAAGAGCTCTGCTAACAATTCATTGGTGTGTACGAGAGCTGGCAATGAAGTTTTACAGTGTGCTTTAAAATATACGTAGGCTTGGGAGAGAAAGAGATAAGAAATAAAATGGTTTAAAAAAGACAGAGTGTGGCTGGATATGGTGGCACACACCTTTAATCCCAGCATTTGGGAGGCAGAGACAAACAAATCTCTGTGATTTCAAAGTAAACCTGGTATACAGAGTGAATTCCAGGACAGATAAAAGTTACACAGAGAAACCCTGTCTCAAAATATTTAAAAATAGAAGTAAAAGAAATAGAGTAATAAAAAGGCCACGTAAAGATGGAAATAACAGAGAAACTTTGGATACTATACACAATTCTATTGTCTTTAAATTATGTGACTGATGAGGAAATAACAACAGTTAAAAGAAATACTGCTGGATCAATTCAATTAATATATTTTAAAAATGCTTTGACTTCAAAACTTAAGTCTAAGGACAAGTTACTGGGGAGAAGGATTTCTATTTTTGTTTCTACAGAAAATGAAAAGCTGTGGATTCCTTCCAGACTAATGTGATTTGATCAAGCAAGACCCACTGAAGCATTATCCCTGGGACAAAGCAGCCTTGCAGTCCACAGCCAGGATTTCTGCATCTTCTTAGGATCCCCATGACAGCACCCCCTACCAGCAGGAAGTAGTTTGGAAAGAACAATGCCCAAATTCCCAAATATTGTTTATAAATGTTTGTTTTGGTTATAAATGGTTAATTACCACAAGCAATGTTTTTAAAGGTAAAAAGGGGATTATGGTATAGATATGAATACTTTGCTTTGGAATGGATTTTCATTTATTAATACAAATTTAAGGTCAATTTGTGATATTTCTCCTCTTTTTTAGGTATTATGTTTATATAGCTCATTGAAAATTGTAATGTATAATTTAGCACAGATTATAGAGAGTTACTTATGATAGTTAAAACTTGGGGTTAAGTTAGTTAGGATTTCTACATATACGAAATGTATTTGAGACGAATAGGCATTCTTCAAACCTTTCAAAGACCTACAGAATATGGCATTTAAAATGGTTTAGGGATTTTCTTGACAGTGAGGCACAACTGCTCCTGGTAACACCACCTGTGTCAAAAGGAAGATGGACATCAAAGAAATATATTATGGAGTTTGCTTCTTATATGGCAAGACTAGACATTTGGACAAGATACTGCTCTTGTCTAGACTGTTTGACTTTATGCTGTATAAACTGGACATGCAGGACCCACAGGAAAGTGATTGCTGAAACAAGATGGACATTGCTACAGGATTCCTGCTTCATGGAAGAGGCTGCCAGACAGTTTACAGGACACAGAGAAAAATGACTGACAAACTGCCAATACAGGTGGACATTTTAAAGTTTTCTGCTTTGCTGAGGAGTCTGCCAGACACACTATGGCCTATAGGCTGAAAATAGAACTTTACAGAAGAACTAAGGGTGACTGACCAGGTAGTGAATTGTCTCTGTCATTTCTAGAGTTTATATATTATCCTCCTGTAGTCTTTAAAGGAGTTGAAGACAGATAGTTATGGTTATAGTTTTCCTTAGTTAGGATTAAAGATAAGTTACATATAGGACTTTAGACTCACAAAGATAGGATAGATGATATTTTCTTTAAGTCTTACAAAATTTTAATGGACTAAATATTGTTAACTGTGATTCTTATTTGATAACTGTTGTGTGATATATTTTGCTATGTTAAGGTTAAAACCCATCTTTTATTTTAGGCAGAAAAGAGGAGATGTTGGGAGATGTTATTCTGTAAATATGTTTCTCATACTGGTTAATGAATAAAGCCCTGTTGGCCAATGGGAAAGCAAGATAGTCAGGGCTAGGAGACAAGGAGGAAAGAGGAAGTAGTAAGGAGGAGTCAACATGGAGAGCCTTGAGAGGTAGCACACCAGCTGCTCTGGCTGGTAAGATGAGCCATGTGAAAATACTTAGAATAGTAGAAATGGGTTAATAATTAAGACAGAGCTAACCGATAAACAACCATAGTAACTGGCCAACAGCATTGTATCAAATACAGAGTCTCTGCATGTTACCTGGGGGCTGGCGTGGTGGAGGGACTGACTGGCAGGGAAAAACCTGCTCATAACTGACTCCAAGACTTACAGCTGGGAAACCAGCATCAGTCCAACTCAGATCAAGGAACATGGGTCTTAGTAGAATGCCTGGGCAGTTAAGGAACCTCTGACAGTGGAACCAGGATGTATTCCTGGTACACGATATGACTTCGTAAACACATTCCCTATGGAGGGATATTCCCTTAGCCTAGAGGCAGGAGGTAATAGGGTCTAGACTCTATTCCAAATGACTTCACAAATTTTGATGATCCCTTCTGGAAGGCATTATCCTTCCTGTGGAGTGGGTGGGAAATGGGATGGGAGGGGGTGTCATGGTGCATGAGAGATAGAGAGAGGGAAGTGGGATATATATATATATATATATATATACATATACATATATATATACATATACATATATATATATATGTAGAGAGTGAGTCAGAGACAGAGAGAGAGAGAGAGAGAGAGAGAGAGAGAGAGAGAGAGAGAGAGAGAGAGAGAGAGAGAACTAAAAAACAAAACCAAAAAGATGTCACATTTAGGGTAAACACTTAGTTTTATATCTCAGTTCATTGTCCAGATATGTATTTCTGCATTGTATACTGTCTACTACAAATGAGGTTTCTCTCACCAAGAGTGGCATCATGGAAAGTCTGTGTAGAAACATGACAATTTTGTTCTAGTTTGTGTACCTGTTGCTGTGATAGAATACTAAATCAAAAGCCTAATTAGTGATGAAAGGGGTTATTCCATTTTTACCACATCTAGACTATTCCCTCACTGAAGGAAACAGGGATAGGAAGTCAAGATAGGAATCTAGAGGCCGGGATTAAGGTAGAGATCATGGAATAATACTACTTACTGCTTTGACTGACTGGCCCACTCAACTTGCTTTCTTATAAACCCCAGGTCCACTTGTCAAGGGAGGCAATACCAAATACAAAGGAATTTGCTGGTCACTAATCAAAACAATGTTCCACAGGTATGCCTGCAGGGCAGCATGCTTAAGAAGATTACACAGATGAATTTCTTCTTTCCAAGTGATTTTATTCATGTCAAGTTGGACACTTGCAGTTTGACATATAACCACATCACTATTAAACTATATCCTTATTTTCTTGATTCCTATGAACTCACCTTAATATCACAGTATAAAACATCAGAATACTTTAAAGTTTCCACTATTTAAAAATATTTAGACTGTTAAAATCCAAGTTCCTTGAAGTATCAAAATTCATGATGGATTCTCATACAATTAAAACAAGTTTTAAAAAACTTATATTTTATTCAAAAACAGGGAAGGAGAAGGAAGCAGTTACAATCAGAACAAAGCTAACACCCAACCCACTAGAGTAAGTAGCTCATTGTCCGATGTTTGGAGCTGACTCATGATTTTCTGGGCTCCACGGGGCTTGGATGTCTCTCCTTCTACAGCTTTGCCATCCACAGCACACAGTTTCTCTTGTAGACTTAAGCTGACTCCTCTACACCTAGTGGTTGTCCCACAGTGCTCGTATATTTCAATATCTGAGTCTCCAATGTTAATGAACTTTCATTAATGACCTCTCCTGCTTCTCTCGTGACTCCCTCATCCTGGAACCTCCACAGAGTCCATGCCTACTTTTAAATCATCATCATGCTGTTTTAGTCATTATGGTTTTGTTATATATTTTGAACCCATAATGGAGATACCTCTCTCAGTATTCTTGTGTTATTTGGTCTTCTTTGGTCTTTTGTTCCTCAATACACATTTTTTAAGTTGTTTTTCTTTCTATATCTATGAAAAATAGTCTTAAAATTTTGTTCATGGATCACATGAATGAATTTTATAAAATAGTCTATTCTACCAAAAACCAGTATGTAGATAATATGGATTCACAATAGAAATTCTTGGTATATTCTTTAAGTGGTTTCATTTTTGTTTCTAACTGTATTAGTGTTTAAGGATTTGCATTGAGCTATTTGATTAATTTTTAAATTATTTTGGTCAGGGTGAGAAAGGTATAGTTTTATTCCACTACATAGAAATTACTATACTTTCCCTGCACCATTTGTTGAAGGTGTCTTTTCACCATTGCATATGTGTGGTTGTATTGTTTTCAAAGTAATCAAGTATTATTCCATTAGTCCATGTGTCTTTTTCATTACAGGAAAATGTTGTTTGGCACCCATGATACTGTCCTATAATTAGATATCAAAAATTATGATATCTCCCGCCTCACCATTTTTACTTAGGATTAGATTTGCCTATTTTGGGTATTTTGTGATTTCAGTGTTGTTAATGCTTTTATATACATGTGAATCACAGTATTGGGATTTTGACAGTAATATTAGTGAAATTTTAGATTTCTTTCAATAGAATACCTATTACTTAAAAATAAACAAACAATGAAAATCTTAGTGAGGAGGCTATAGTGTGGACCAGTGAAATCCCTTCACATTTGGATACACAGAACAGGGCTCCTTACTATTCTAGCAGTTCACAGATAAAGAGGATGTTAGTGTGGGATAATTAATAGCCCTGGTTCTGGGCCTGGATAGAGGTTGTGGTTAGTTCACAACCTTTCCTCATCTAACTACTCAGGCAAGCTCTCCTGCAATGCTCAAGATAGTTCACCCAATGCAGCAGGCAGAATGGAAAGATGCCAATTCTCCTGCTCTCATGCTCTGGCATCTGACTTACACACACTTGGACCACAAGGGACAGCTCTACTGTTTTCCCCTGTAAGGTGGCTGGCCCAGAGTTGTCATTGCTGCAGTTGCTGAGAGGCTGATCCAGATCTTCTGTTCTTAAACAGCAGAGGCCAACTCTCCTACCAATTGCAAGTGGCATATAGGGCAGGCATTTTTTTCTCACCCTTGCTTTGATATGGTAGAAAAAGTGGGATGAACTCAGCTCGTCTGCCCTCACCCCTCAGACTGCTCACCTGCACCTCCACTAACAGAGTCAGCTCTACTGTGCTGCTCAATCCAGGTGCTGGATCCACTCTTCAGAGAGCTTCAGCTGGGGAGACAGGTAAAGGGTATGGTTAACTCTGTGTTACTATTTTCAGTGGTAACAGGAGGCATTGACATCAATGTAACTGAGGCTGTGTCAGGGCCACAGATCCAGACATGGCCTTTGACAGCAGCTTGGGCCTGGAGGACACCAGGATTCCTGGTGCCAGCCCTGGCTACTCAGATGTGTGTGGTACCAGTGATAGCCCAATCCTTGGTCATGAACATGATCCTAGGTGGTGGCAGAGACCCATACCTACTTCTGTGTGGCTCTTGGTAGCAACAGAGCCCCTGGCCATGTACAAAGATCCTGGCAGTCTTTGTAACATGGACACAGACATGGTTCTAGGCTGCAATCCAGGTCTGGATGTCATACAGATAGGTATGGATCCAATAGCACCATGTTCCCAGATGGTGGCCCAGATTCCAGAATCTACAATGTCTTTGATGGCAATAGGGCCTGATGCATAAACGTAGACCCTGGCTGAAGCAGGGTCATGATTCTGTAATTGTTCCTCAGCTCCAGTCCCTGCCCTGATGCCATTGTGGTCCTAGATGGCAGTACCTCCTTCTAAGACATGCATGACCCCTGTGGAGGTATGTCCCTTTGACACAGGTCACAGGTGTGAACCTGACTGCAAGTGGCTGCAAGGTCCTCTCTGGTGAAAGAATATCATGGATATCAACACAGAAATCCACAGCTTTGTCAGAGCCCATGGACAAGACACAGCCCTTGGCAGTAGCCAAGCCTCAGACATCATCATGGCCCAGGTGGCAAGCAGACATGGATTTCTTTCCCACTCTCTTAGCAAATGTTGTCATATCTTGAGAGACTTTAGAGCCACTCTTGGGGGTTTCTCATTAATTTGGTGCACATGATCATTTCATGAAATATGTATACAGATGCTATATTATAGGGATAGCGAAATAATGACTACAAGAATACACTATGTATACTTTTTTCATCATGCAATGGATATGCAGAGAGTTGGCAACACCATTAACATCTAAAGATTTGTGTAGCCCTGGCTGCATCAGAACTCACTGTATAGCCCAAGCTAGGCACACAAGAGATTTGGAGTTACAGATTTTGGAGTTACAGATGTTACAGATGCTGGGGCTACTAAAAGAGAGAGAGAGAGAGAGAGAGAGAGAGAGAGAGAGAGAGAGAGAGAGAGAGAGGCAGAGAGAGAGAGAGAGAGAGAGAGGGGGGGGGGACATTTGTCAAAATAATTGGTTCTAAGAGAGAACAGTTGAAAATCAATTTATATTCATAAAATATAGTCAGTTTACTAAACAATGAATTAAAGGGAACAGTTCACATAAACAGTGAGTTGACTTAGCAAAATACAAAAACAACAACAAAATGAAGAACAAATAAATAGAAAAATTCAAACCATAACAAAGATCACTAAAAAAAAAAACCAAAGCAAACAAAACCCAACCAAAAACCAAACTAAATAAATAAAGCTAAGCAACATTTTCTTCCTTCAGTTTTAGGAGCTGTCTTTTTCTTGGGAGTACAGAATTAACAGACTAATGGGTCTCTTTGGGCCTTGATCACCAGGAGGTCAGCTGGTATTTGGCTCACTGGTGTCTTCACAGTTATAAATGCATGCCTTCTTCTGAAAAGGCCTTGATCTGAGGGCGTAGATTGACATGGATTCAAAGTGTCTGTGATCTCTTTGGCCTCCTCAGTTCTCTAAAGATCTGCTATATGAGAAAGAAAGGCAATCAGATCTAAAGCAGCCTAGGTGGGCCACAGGCTAGAAAAAATCAGGGCTATTCACACTAGAGGCCAAGGTCAAGGGCTCCTATTCCCCCCACCAATGCTATGTTTGGTGTGCATGGTAGGCAATGGTGGCTCACTTGCCTGTGAGAATTACTGCTCCTGCTGCAGCAACCCTGTCTGCAGCAGGCTCTCATCCTCGGCTGGTGCTGGTTCCAACTCCGATTGGAGATTCTTTGACCTACAGGAGGAAAGCAGATAGGAAACAGGCCTGGTGGGGACTTGCTGTATCAGATATTCAGCCTGAACGAGCTCTGTTCAGTTGGACAACCTAGCATGAGATTTCAGCAGAGGTCATTCCCTGCATTCCCCAAGGGAGAAGATAAAAAGTGCACCAGGCCTGGGTTTTTGTTTGTTTGTTTGTTTTATTTTCTTTTGATTTCAGCTTCTAAAATCTTCTGGAAGTTGAAGGGATAACTACACTGTTCTGGGTAAAAACATACAGCTCATTCCTCCAGTTGTCTAGATGCATTATGTTAGTAAGAAATAACAGTAGCAATGTCTGAGTAACAGTTCAGACAGATAATCATGACCTTGATTAGACACCAGGTGAATGTGAGGAACCTGGCAAACTTAATTTAGACCATTTAGGGAGCCTATAAAATAAATGCATTGAAGGTTATAATTGTTTTTACAGCACATAAATGTGCCTAGGTTCACCTCCTATCCAATACACATTCTTATAACCAGAAAAGTCTTTTCACAGAAAAGAAGCACACTGCAGAGATCCTGTAATCATCAGGAGGGAGATGTGTGCAGATCTGCTATATAGTAGGAACTGCTCTCTTCTGATGATGTTCTGGGAAGAAAATAGAGTAGCAGGTACACACACTATCCTCCACAACTAACCCTACTCCTGCTGGGTTTAATATGACCATGAAAGATTTTTGGGGAGACATGGGAAACAAGGTGATGAGAAGATTCCAGAGAGTTCAGTAAGGATTAGGGGTTAAACAATCCCCAGAAACACTAAGGATCAGAGTGTTTCCTGGGGAAGTTTCTGTTGAGTGGACCAGCACAATACCCCAACTACACACCATCCAATTGTTCATTCCTGTGATCATTTACAAGTTTCTCAGTAGAGGTTTTCCTCCTGAAAGAAATTGATTGGCAAGCAATACCTCCTGCGCTGCCAAAAGCCCCAGTACATTTAGAGAGATGAGTGTTCTATCCCTCACTGGTGCTGAGAGCCATCTAGATGGTAAGAATCCCAAAGAGGACAGAGATCCAGATACTGGTGACCTGCATGGTTTTAAGTGTTCCTTCTGGTTGGGTTCGGACCTCATCACTGAGACCTTGAAGGGATGTTCCATCTTTTCTGCCAGCTCCGTTTGCTTTGTGATCTTCTCCTTCTGATTCAGCAGGTTCTTTGGTCTTTCACCCAGGCTTTCTTCTTCCTGTTCATTAGAGAATGTGTTATCAGTGGAGGGTTGCTCATCCACATGCACACACATGAACTCATGAACACACACAAGTACATGTATGCACACACAAAAGCACTGTAATATAGTTACATGTTTAGTTAACCAGTTGTTGCTAATATAAGGAGAAATCATTATTGATACTTGAGAAGAAGGTAAAAGAGCTCCGTTTAGCACACACTGCCTTATGCCACTTCGAAAAGAAATGAGCTCAAGAAACTAGAAAATATCTACAACCAGGAGTCAAAAACAAATGTTCTTCCCTGTAAGGTGATTGTGTCAGGGATTTGTGTAACAAAAGATTATCTAAGTCAGAGAAAATTATTGCATATCACCTGCAACACTTTTCAGGTGTGCAGTAAGCATTCTGCACAACCTTGAGAGAGAATCTGTTCTGAGACACAACCATGCCCATGATATAGTCAGTAACACAGTATCAGCAAGGAGATGCACTGTGGGATTCCATGTTGTGAAACTAATGAGACAACCAGGTACTTCCTGTGCTGTTAGCTCTGTGCAGTGACATGAAATAAGTCTACTTTATTTTTTTAAGTGACTGCATTGTGTTTTTTTGTTATTTATATAAAAACATAAATAGCAAAACAATGAATATGTATAAAATGAAGACACAGCTACCACATCTTTTCTCTGTCTGTGCTATTGAAACTTGGAACAGTTAGAAGAGAGAAAACAAGAGATTATCCAGCTTGAAGAGCACAGGAGATCCAAAGGGTCAGATTAACAAAAACAGAAATTTCAGGTTTCCTGAGAAACCTGGGCTCAAGGGAATTAGGGAAAGAGCAAGTGAACACAACACCACATGTCATTATCTAGCCTGGAAAAACAGGCACCATGCACATATCTACACATACATGCAAACATCATACAAAGACCACATAAACCATAAGTGAGCAGAAAGAAGAGGACATCACGTTGAATAAACAGTTGCATTTAGACTATCCACATCATGTGTTTCAATGAGACCACAGCATTGTTATCCATCCATAGCGGACTAGACATTCCTAGGGAAGCACACAGTTTAGGCAAACTAGGTTGACATTATTGGAGAAAATGTTCTCTTGAAGCCTCAAATTTGTCACCCCAACACTCAGCCTGACAAGGTTCTCCAACCTTTATGGTGCTCCAGTCAGCTCCAGACTGGAAGCTCCAGTAAGGGAAAAACATCTAGCATCACCCACAAAAAACAGGGTTGACAAGATCTTACTCAGGCCTCTGTCAATTAGAGTCAAGTATTGAGCAAAGGAAAGAGAACACATTGGGATGCAGGGCCCCAGAGTTGACAGTGAGAACCACTCACAGGCATTGGCACTGGGATCCAGTCCTTCCAAACTGCTTCCAACCTGTGATCTTATGTGACCTATGCAAAGCAAATGAGGCACAGGCCTTGAACTCATCCATGAAAACTCTGTGCTACTCACTAAGTAGCTTCCTGCATAGCAGCCTTCTTGATACAATGGCATGTAAATGTCTGATATGTAATTGACCCATCTCTCTAAATGTACTGGGGCTTTTGGCAGAGCAGGAGGTATTGCTTGCCAATCAATTTCTTTCAGGAGGAAAACCTCTACTGAGAAACTTGTGAATGATCACAGGAATGAACAATTGGATGGTGTGTAGTTGGGAGTCGAAGTAAGTAGATGGTTACATGGGTGTCTCTATCTTATGGTTGGGCAGGTGAGCAGTGAGTTCCCACTGCTATCATGCTTTAATAAGGATCTGGAGAAACAAATAGGCTGAATGTATGTTTGTTCAGGGAGAAATAACTTACAAAATAGATAGATGAACACTAGCAGGTTCCTGGTCCCAAGGATGCCTTGGGATGCTCTCCTGTCCATGTCCCACCAGCAAGACAGTGCCCCTGGGCTCCTCCGCAGACCTAGTTCCCCAGGTCACTTTGGTCTATGACTCCACCCCCCAATGGGTGTGGTCAGTACCACAGATGTGGACAAAGTAAATATCTCACTATAATTCCCCTTTTAGTCTAAAGAAAAAAATTTAGACATGATGCTTATGAATCATTTGATATAATGCAGTTAAATAGGCAGATTCAGATTTTGACATAGCAAAAGCCACTCAAGACATCTCAGAACATTTTTTAAAGGGCATTTTATCTTGATTCATCCACTCCTTTCACAGGAGATGCTGTAGCCACAAAAGCATATGCAGTATCGTGCTTGCTTGTGAACTCTTGATGAAAAGTTGGCTCAGGTTTGTTGGCATCGAGCTATGCACTATTCCCTAATGTTCTTTATTACAGAGACTGGTAGTCAGAGATGGGTAAAGTCTTTGCCTCTAAGCTACCTAAGCCAGGACACACATGACGGAATGTGTGCTTCCCATGACAGGTAAGGCTGGAAGGTTGAAGAAGACCATGTACGACAGACTCAGTCAGTCATCTTTCCTGTAGCAGAAGCACAGGTATTCTTTAATTATATTAAGAAGGGGGAATTTATGGGTGCCCATAAAGATGGCTGCACTCCCTCTAGCCTAAGGGCAGAAAATTCAAAGCTGTCAGCAAATCACAAGACCTAAAGGTCAAAGGTGTGGCCACAGAAGGATGTTTCAGCCATCTTAATCTAAATAACAGACCTGAATCTGAGGTGTGGCTCCTCCTGACCTCAAGTCTAGGAAACAAGATGTAAGAGCTAAGGTGTAGTTACTGAACCCTTGGAGTAAGGGAGGAAGAAAAGTCTGTTCTATACACATGATACTGTGTATATAAGAGTGGCAAAAGATATACTCATGGCATTTCAGTATTGACTGATCTGCTCTCCTGACCTTTATTCTGCCTCTTTCCCTTTCTTTGTTATCTATAGCTAGCCTTTCCCTCGTCCACACTGCCCCACTCAGGTACAGACTTGGGGCTGCTCGGCTGCCCTGCAAATACCGCTCCCAACACACTGCTTCTACTTACCTGATGCTGCTCAGCACAGGAGTCACAGATCTTTTCCTGGATCTCCTTAAAGAGCTTCTTCACCTCTTCACAGGTCTCTTGAAGTGCAATCTGCTCCTCCAAAAGCTTTCCATTTGACAGTCTCAACAGATGGACATTGTTTTTCAACTGAGTCAAATCTGGTAGGACTATTCTGTGGAGGTAACTGAACCAACATCCAAAAATGGTAAGCCCCTGTCAGCCTTCATTTAACATCCCTACTGCCAAGTACCACCACCTCTCAAAAGTTCCAGGCCCCAGACAGCCCAAGACTCAAACTCACATTAGTCAAGCCAACATCACACAGGGGCAGGCAAAATTAATAGAAAAAGAAAATTCCAGAAATTTCAAACTACTTCTGAAAACTCTGTCACCAAAAGACTTATTGTGCTCCTGGGAACAGGATGAAGCCCAAAGCTGTGCTTACCTGTTCATGGAATTGGGAAAGCATCAGCAGGTAGAGGGCACACACTTTCTGGGGGAAGGCAAAAGTCACAACCAGAATAAATTATGTTTACAGGTCCCATGGTACCAACTGTGTGAACTCCCTGCCAGAGCCTGAGAGTTCATGGGCTCCTGACAACCCCTTCATGTTGCAAAACATTTTTTTTTTTATGTAGGGGCTCCTGTCTTGGAAATCCCTGGGAGGACTTTTCACACTTAGCAAAACAGTCCATGAAGCACATGTCCAAGGGACACAAGGTGGCTGGTGCTATGAGGCAGAAAGTCCAAAACCAGAGCCCCCACTTTGGGTAAAAACCACAAAGGGAGAAGAATCAGCCCCTCACAAGCTAACTCTGGCACATACTCATAGGTTTCGTTGTTCTGTTTCATCAGCTGCTTACACTTGTTCATGGAATCACTGATCTCCTGGGTCATTTTCTGAAGGTCTGACATCACCTGCTCATGATTCTTTTTCATCTTCTCAAAAGATTTCAGCCTGTGGTAGGGCATGACCCCAGGAAAAAGAACACCATGAACACAGGTCTCTAGGATCACATGAGATCAGGCTGTGCCTGGATACCCCTGCTCAGTGGATGCCACAGCCTGGCACCTATACACTGGGGCCTCCTGGGACATGTTATAATTCCTATCCTGTCTCCAGGCCAGAAGAGGCTGGAGTCAACAGAGTTATCCAGGTCTGTACGAGCACACACAGTGTACTTGAAGCTGTAGATTAGCTCTCTAAGCATTCCCCAGAAGACTGTGCCACGTATCTGTGCCCAACATAAACCTCTGAAGACATTTCTCCTGTCTTCAGAACAGGAATTCTCATTCCTGAGTGGCTATCACTACACAGAGGATCAAAGCACAAATCAGTATTTCCAGGGAGAAGTCCCATTTTCAGAGGAGCTTTATAAACTCCATGGGGGACTTCAATGTTCCACCAAGGTGAGCACAGTGGCCAAGAGATACGCTCATCAAAGTGGGGCTACCTGGCCTCAGCAGTGGCATTCCTGTAAACTGTGAGGATGGCAAATCCTCAGGCCATGCCACAGTTCCTAGCCTTCCAGGAGACACACACACACACACACACACACACACACACACACACACACACACACTCAAGATATCAGTACAGGCATGTTCAGTGTCTCAGAGTCTAAGGAAGAAACCATAGACTAGCAGAGATGAGCAAACGCCTTCCAGCCCAAACTGAGATTGTTGAATATGACCAGGTCCCTCCAGCTGCTGCCAGGAGCTTTCAGCACACAGTCATCAGCTCATCGGGTACAAAGACGAGAACAAACTCACAGGACCCAGTGTGGTCCTCCAGCAAGCACCTGTCAAGGCCTCTTTTAAAGAATGTTGAGAGCTCACAAACCAGACTGTGATTCAGGACACAGGCTCTGCTTTTCTTTTGGAGGAAGCAGAACAGCCTATGGCCACATCTTATACCTACCCAGGTTCCAAGTTCTGCCTCCTAATGCACTCAGGGAAATTAGTTTACACACAAGGACACCCTGAAATTTTAGCCTCCTGAACTCAGAGGAGCTTATCTTGACCCTATTAAGTCAAAAGGGTCAGCAGAGAACTGTGATAATGCCTACCTGTTGTTCAAATTCATCTTTGTATAACAGTCCAGCATTTCACCCAGCTCAATTTGCTCATATTTTATACTCTGTAGCTTAACTGTGAGTTCCTCCAACTTGTCCATCTGGTTGTCCTGTTTAGTGAAGGAGGAGATTTGGGATGGTGCCTCCTCAGTAGTTCCTGCAGGTAAATAAAGACAAGTGAACTGGAATTTTTTAATGTTATCATGCAGGAGAGCCTGTGCTGAGGACTGAGAAGAAACCCTAAGATAAGAAAGTGCTAGGGACCCAGTAAACATGCCAAAGAACAGGACATCTATGTTCACACTGGTGTACATGAGCTGGACTTAAAAAATCATGGATAGACATGTGTCTCATTCCCTGATTCAGTCCACTGTCCCTGGAAGATATAAGCTACTCAAGCCATGTAGATTAGATGGACAGTGTCATCTCATATCTCATGTAGTACAGGTACGTCCTGTTGTTCCTAGAGCTTAGAAGCACCAAGTCCTGATCACATCTGTCCAGAACAAAAACATCTGAATGTCTGAGGTTTGGGTGGTTGGCCAGGGGAGTTTCCATCCCTTCTTATTAGCATCAGATTCACAGGGAAAACGGAAGCAATCCACTCAGATGAACTGTAGCAACACCCCACCCTGAAAGGGATTCCATATTAGTCACTCCATTGCTCCTTCTGGTCTTCCTTTCCAGTCAGAATGGGGTTAAGAATCACCCAGAAAAGCAGATGCAGGTTTGACAGTTCATTTATCTAATACACTAACCATCAGACACATTTACACTTGATCTGCTCCAGGGTAACCCAGGGAAGCCCATTGTTTCCCAGATGATGATCCCCACAAATGGAAGGCCTAGCTCAAATCCACCTCCTCCTGGAAGCTCCCTATCCTCTTACCAGGATTTACTGTTCCTTCCCCAGAACCATTTATTTCTCCATGTTTTACACTGAGACTAAAGGTCAGCCACCTTCTCTCTTTCATTGGTTTCCCCATGTTCTCAATTCTCTCTCCCAACCAGTCTGCCCAGACTTTCCAATTGTCTATGGACACTGACAGTATACCCCACAGTTTCTGGGTTTTCCCAGAGTATGGGTGATATCACAGGGAACTCCAATTGCTCTCCACAATAGAATTGTCCAGAAAAGGTACTATTTGGGTCACCAGCAGCCATCACCTACCTACTAACTAGATCTTCTGCAATTCACTGTAAGACGTAACCTTCCCAGATACATAGGGAAAGACCTTCACCTCTTCATTACAAAGCCAGTGATCTCTCTCTCTGTTTCATTAAAATACATTCAATACTTCATGTATGAAAGTTGAAAACTCACGCCTAAAAACATCTCAGGAAAGGGTTCATGCCCTGTTAGAGATCTCTAATCAACAATAGGAGAAATAAATGTTTCTAGGTAAATAACTCAGGATGGTGTGGAGGAAAGTTCAGTCCCCTGAAGGCAACAATCACATGGCAGAGGATCCACATGGCTGGTACAATATGTTGATGTGGTGGGAATTGTAGTTGTCCTTTGAGAATAATTTAAGTCCAATAATTGATAAAAATTATTCCAAAACTTCAGCACAATACATTCTAGCCATCATAAATTATCAGATGTGTGATCTACTTGTGACAGGTCAGGTTAGAGATACTAATCATGTAGACTCCCCAGATGAGCCCTTAACACAAGAGCTAACACTCCCATGAAGAGTGATGTCCATTCCTGCCTCACATTAAAGGAAAGATGAGGCTATTGAGAGGTCACACAGAGAAATATGAAAGCATTTTTAGAATATCAAATTTGACATACTCATGGGGAAAATATGCAGTGTGTCACTGTCATTGTGCTTTACCTAGATATACACAATAGATAAATTCCTTGAGTCAACTGTTACAATGTGCATGTCCTTAGGAAAAGGGATATGGCCAGCTTAAATTACAATATTCATTGGAGCTGGAGAAGGGCAGGCAAATGTCACACAAAAAAAGAGTCTTTTGCCCTAGCCATGTCCTGGAGTTCTACTTCACACTTTTGGAAGGCCTGAACATGAAGAGTTGGCATCATGCTCATCCTGGATAGCAAATTTTTTTTTCAGAAGTCTGGTTGTGGTTTCAGAAGTGTTCTTGGTGAACCCCAGAACAAATGAGTTATGTGGGTTAATCTATGTCCATTCTGATGTTGTATCACACTGACAACTATGTTATACAAGGTGAGGTATCTCAGGACTACCCAATTCTATAAGTCAACAGACAGCACCTGCCCTTCATACTACTTCATCTCAATCAAACATGATACACTAAATGATGCTCAGGAAGTAATGGACAGAGGAGACTTTGCCATAGCTTGTTATTAAAGAAGAGGCATGAGTCTTGCCCTGTGTGGGTGTCAATTATTTCTATAAGGAGGTGGGTATCTCACAAGTTACCTGGCTTCTTATGAATCTCTAAACTAAGAGGCCAAGAGGACAGACTCCTAAGGCTTATTCACAGCTGTAGGGGATGTACCTTGCCTTCAGAGCCTTAAGCCATAAGCTTTATGTAGCCTGGAGATAATTGCTACTGTCACATTCATTCAGGTAGTATAGGGATGGCCAAATAAATTAGATGTTTCAGACTCTCAGTGTTGATAGAGAAGCTACAAAGGGGCAGAACATAGACTCTATATTCACAAATCCATTCTTACCAACTGCCCATGACACCCAGAGCTGTTAGGAAGGGAAAGTCTTTGTCCTTGTCACCTGGCTTTAATAGCTCTCAACCTGACCCAGAGACCTGTGTGCCTTTCACTGCTGGGAAGTCAGAAACCTTAGGGGTCACTGGAAAACAGCAGCATTTGGTGCTATATGCCTGCTATTTGCTGTGATGTAAAGAACAACAATGTCAGCCTTAGCAAGGGCACACTTCTTTCCCTATAATTACTGTCACACAACCTATAGGACTCCAGGGGGTGACATATAGTAAAGACATTGAAATCTCCTTAATTCCTGTGTGTCTCATTCCCCTCTCAGAGTGAAAGCAGAAGGTCCCCATAGTCTTGTCAATTTCTGACTCTGTCAAACCAACCATCATGAATCCTTTACATGAGTAAATCCTTTAGGAAACCAGAGAGGCTGGATAAGTCTAATGTGTCCCAGAAGCTCCCAGTTCTTGAGCCTTAGCCATGAAAGGCTCAAGGCTGTCGCATACAGAAAGGTCCCTTGTCCCTTCCTTGAACTCACTGTGTCTTCCCCAGCACCAGCTAATTCTCCACGTATTCCTTTGAGACCTAGGGCCAGCATCCTTCCTCACTCCAGTCTCTTCATGCTCTCTGCTCCTCCTCCTAAATATACTTCGCAGTCTTGAAAACATGTCTATAAGTGAATAGGCAGTGAACAACTGTCCTGAGGACAGCTAGTGTTGCTACAAGTGACATCACGGGATTCCAAGAGATCTCTAGGATACAATTGAAATTCCACAAGGGACAGTGATGTCATGGGGCACAGCCTTTGCCTCCTTGAACTTTCATTGTCACCAAACTGACCAGAAGCTGACATTTCCTTTCCAGGAGTCTCTCCTATGACACAGCAGAAGCCCTTCTCATCTATCCAAAGTTAGAGATTTTTCTCTGCTTCATTAGAATCTTCTCACTACTTCAGCCATGGAGAGTTGAACACTGACTATATACACCCTAAGCAAGAATAGAGGTTCCCTTCATTAATGTCCAAACTCTAAAATATGAGAAAGAAAATATGCCAATAAATTAGGCTGGGATGATATGGAGGAGCAGGATTGAGTCATCTGAAGTGAAAAAGCAATTGAAGAAGTCTAAGGTTAAGGGAATGAGGCCATTGGAAATTTGTTAGTGAGCTGAGACTGTTATGAGACCCCTACTACTCTAGACTGTTCTCTCTATATACCTGATATATAAGTCAGGGATGTCTAGAGTAAGAGAACTTATAAATGAATCTTTCTATAGAAAGGAGATTTGTAAGAATGACTTACAGTAAGTGCTCTACCAAATCCAACAATGGCTGAATATAAATAGAAACTTTAAGAATCCAGTAATTCATCCATCCACAAGACCAGATGGAGTCTGGTCTTGTGGATGGAGGAATTAGTTCTCTGCAGTATATGCTGAAATTTTAAAGAAATAGGACCTAATGAAGGTGAAGGAAGAGATGTGCTAATAAGACTGTAAGAGAAGAGAAAGAGGACAACATTGCTTCTTCCATGTTCATATGTTAGGTTCCTGCAGAAAGTATGGACCAGATTAAATCTGGATTAAAGATTTGAATGAAAGGTGTGACTTCTTATCACAAAAACTAGACTAAAGCAATTATTCCTTCTTCAAATTAAGCATAAATGACCGACCACTGTGTCTTCTATATTGGGGTTTTAGTTAATCCTGTATGAAGTCATGCTGACAACCAAGACTATCCATTAAAGTCTTAATTTATCTAGAATATTCCTGAGCAAATGGCTCCATTAGAAATTGAACAGAACGAGTGGCAATAATCAATAGGTACATGTGAATCAGCTGTAGATCTCATGGTCTTGAATTTTAGTGGCCATATTATGGCCATAGATAGGATGAAATACCAGACTTTGGTTGCTTGAGTAAGAAGGGATTATCTAGATATTCAATACATCAAGACCCTAGTCTTTCTACATAATTGAAGATTTAAAAAATAATATAATTGTGTTGTTAGTAACTGTGGTAGAAAAGTGTCTATAGGTGGAGAATGAGACTCTTTAAAGAAAAAGAAAGAAAGTGCAGAATAGCAAGGCACACTGGACCTGTAAGAAAGAATGGGTTGTCTGGGGCCATGTGAATTTTGACTTGAACACCTGCAGACCATGTATTGCTTACTCCATGTATCCTGTGGTGGGAAAACTCTCCTTTCTAAAACCGAGGAAATGGGGTGACTACTGTGTGATCCTCATTGAAACAATAGCTAGAAGCCTCCTATAGCTTTCAAAGTAAAAATGTTTATTAGGATCTGAAATTTCTCTGAGTATTAGAGAAACAGGATTTGAGGCAACAGCACAAGAAAACAAGTCATATTCCAGAGATGACAGCACTGACATTACCATGATGAGCATGGGCACTGCAATGTGTGTCACCAAGAATACTCGATTAGACAATGTGCCTGCTGCTGATTCAGAAACTCAAGACACTGTGGCTCAGAAAATGGGACAAAGATATACCCAAATATTCTAGCAGATTGGACTCCTCCATTTCTTTAGCTATGGCATACAGCTGACTGACTCAGTCTTGTGTTTGGGACCTAGACTCCATAGGAAAGGATAGGGCTTCTCATGGGAACTCCTCCACCAAGACACAGAAAGGATGGCCAAAGGTGTAACAAGTATGTTTTCCGCCAGCCCGCATGGACCCCCAGCTACACCAGCCAGCCCCAAATAACACACAGAGACTCTGTATTTGATACAATGTATAGGCCAGTTATTAATTTCTTATCGGCTAGTTCTGTCTTAATGATTAACCCATTTCTATTAATCTAAGTATTTTCGCGTGGTCTCATCTTACCTGACAGCTGGCCCAGACCTCTGTTCTTTTCGGTCTCTACATGCTAACTCCTCCTTACTACTTCCTCTTTCCTCCTAGTCTCCTAGTCCCTTCTATCTTGCTTTCCTATTGGCCAACAGTACTTTATTCATTAACCAGTATGAGAAATATATTTACAGAATAACATCTCCCATCATCTCCTCTTTTCTGTCTAAATTAAAAGAAGGGTTTTAACCTTAGCATAGCAAAATATATCACACAACAGTTCTCAAATAAGAATCACAGTTAGCAATATTTTGTCCATTAACATTTAGTAAGACAAAGAAAATATTCTATCATCTAACCTATCTTTGTGAGTCTAAAATCTTATATGTAATTTATCTTTAATCCTAACTAAGAAAAACTATAACCATAACTATCTGTCTTCAACTCCATCAAAGACCACAGGATAATGTATAAACTCTAGAAATGACAAAGACAACTTGCCTGGTCAGTCACCCAAAGTTCTTCTGTAATGTTCTTTCTTCAGCCCATAAGCTATAGTGTGTCTGGAGGACTCTTCAGCAAAGTAGGAAACTTTAAACTGTCTACCTGTATTGGCAGTTTGTCAGTCACTTTTCTCTGTGTCCTGCATACTGTCTGGCAGCCTCTTCCATGAAGCATGAAACCTGTAGCACTGTTCATCTTGTTTCAGCAATCACTTTCCTGTGGGTCCTGCATGTCCAGTTTATACAGCATAAAGTCAAACAGTCCAGACAAGAGCAGTATCTTGCCCATATGGCTAGTCTTGTTATTTTGAAAGCAAACTTAGTAACGAGTTTCTTCAATGTCCATCTTCCTTTCTGATGCAGGTGGTGTTGCCAGGAGCAGTTATGTCTCACTGTCAAGAAAATCCCTAAACCATTTTAAATGCCATATTCTGTAGACCTTTGAAAGTTTTGAAGAATGCCTAATTATCTCAAATATATCTCTATATATCTAGAAATCCTAACTAACTTAAATCCAAATTTTTACTATCATAGGCAACTATCTATAATCTGTGTTAAATTATACATTACATTTTTAAATGAGTTATATAAACACAATACCTAAACACAATGAGAAATATACATACCACAAGATTGACCTTAAATTTGTATCAATAAATGAAAATACATTCCAAAATAAAGTATTCGTATCTATACCATAATCCCCTTTTTACCTTTAAAAGGAGATTGGTTGTGATCATTAACCATTTAAAACCAACTCCATTTAAATGAAAACAAACATTTATAAACAAAATTTGGGAATTTGGGCATCGTTCTTTCCAAACTACTTCCTGCTGGTAGAGGGCACTGTCATGGGTATCCTAAGAAGACACAGAAATCCTGGATGTAGTCTGCAAGGCTGCTTTGTCCAAGCTGTTTTGAATGTTGGATCACCTGGGAGTCTGTTTCAGGGGTTCTGGCTTGATCAAACCACATTAGTCTAGAAGGAATCCACAGCTTTTCGTTTCTGTGGAAACAAAATTAGAAATCCTTTTCCCCAGTAACTTGTCCTTAGACTTAAATTTTGAGTCAAAGCATTTTTAAAATATATAAATTGAATAAAAGCAGCATTGCTTTTAACTGTTGTTGTTATTTTCTCAGCAGTCAAATGATACAAAGACAATATAATACTGTACAGTATCTAGATTCTCTCCATCTTTATGCGGCTTTTTTATTATTCTATTTCTTTTACTTTTATTTTCACATATTTTGAGACAGGGTTTCTCTGTGTAAATTTTATCTGTCTTGGAATTCATTCTGCATACCAGGTTTACTTTGAAATCACAGAGATCTGTTTGCATCTCCCTCCCAAGTGCTGGTATTAAAGGCATGTGCCACCAAACCCAGCTACTCTCTGTCTTTTTAGAACCATTTTATTCCCCCCCCAAGCCTGTGTATATTTTAAAACATACTGTAAACCTTTAGCGGTTTAAAAACTGTGTGGGTTTTTGCTGCTTATGCTAATTTTGGAAACCTCCGTTAAAGGAGCCGTGCAAATCTTTACTTGTCTTTCACAAAACAGAGTCCAACCCAGAAAAATGTTGCTACCAAGAAGCCTTACTTGTCTTTGTTCTTTTGCTTTTAAAACATTTCTTAAGCTTTTCTTAGTTTTAAGTGGAAGTTATTATTAACCATGTTGGGTGCCATTTGTAACAAATATGTTTTCTGCCAGGGACCTGAACCCACAACTGCACCAGCCAGCCCCAAATAACACACAGAAACTCTGTATTTGATACAATGTTATTAGCCAGTTACTAATTCCTTATCGGCTAGGCTAGTTCTGTCTTAATGATTAACCCATTTCTATTAATATACATGGTCTCATCTTACAGGACAGTGGGCCCAGACCTCTGTTCTCTCTGGTCTCTACATGCTGACTCCTCCTTACTACTTCCTCTTTCCTCCTAGTCTCCTAGTCCCTTCTATCTTGCTTTCTTATTGGCCAACAGTGCTTTATTCATTAACCAGTATGAGAAATATATTTACAGAATAACATCTCCCATCACAAACGTGCTGACAGCCTACATCCATTCCCCATGTTCACCCTGCAGCCTCCAAAAGGGTCTTTAAGAAGTCAAATTTACCCACTTTTTCTATTGGCTTGGACTTATTTTCACTCATTATTTTAAACATACTATCACTTTCTGACATAAATCCATTTAAATTATTCTTTCTACAACTAAAATTTTACGTTGGACATACTATTCTATCCATGGAGGTCAATTTTCTATGCAGTATGGGAAAGTTTATGTTTTCTACTTTAGGGTTTGATGTGATGGCTAATATTTACTGTGTACTTGACACCATTTTAAAGAACTGACTCCATCAGTCAGTCTCACAAGCATGTTTTTTGGTATTTCCATGATTACTAATTGATGTGGGAGTGCTCAGTCTTCTTGAGTGTCACCATCCCTAGGTATGTGAGCCTGGGTCATAGAGGAAAGCTAGCTGAGCAGAGCAGTAGGCAGCATTACTCTGTGATTTCAAGTCCCACCCTTGGGATCTCATCTTTGCTTTCCTTGATGATGGACATTAACCTGTGAGGTGAACACACCCTCCACTTTGTCAGATTAGCTCTTTTGGGTTTTAGCACAATAATAGAAAGCTGACCAGAACACTTGCCATATTCTTAGGACATGCTATGATGTTTCATCCTTCTCCTACTTGCCTGCAGCCTCTTTGCTTATCAATTACAAAGTTTCTGGACACTGCAATATGTTACACTATCTATTCTACCATCCTCCCTGCTTGCATAACTCTGTTTAAATATTTTTCATTTTTGTATGTGATATTACATGTTTCTCCATAATATTACATGCCTTCCTGTTTTCCCTTTTAAAAATTATCTATTTCTTCTTGATTTTCTATTTTAAAAATTATCTTTTGCTCATAATAGTACCTTATA
The DNA here is from genome assembly GCA_030556225.1 of Cricetiscus sungorus. Taxonomy (NCBI): domain Eukaryota; kingdom Metazoa; phylum Chordata; class Mammalia; order Rodentia; family Cricetidae; genus Cricetiscus; species Cricetiscus sungorus. Next base: position 547,655 of record JANBXA010000741.1, read on the forward strand.
GTCAGATTATTAAGTTCCACATAAATGGGGTATTTATTGTACTGATGTTTTCTAATTCACCATCCATTGCATTAGTATTATTAATTTAGTAAAAATGATTTTTTGTATTACCTAATTATCCACAAAACTAAAACTTCCATACATTTAAGTATTTAAAGTCTCTGAGAACATCAGCTTCAGAGATCTTGTATGTATTTAAGATTGCTCTTGGGTACTTCATTGTTGTTCTTATTAATAGTATGCTTTTACAGTATCATAATCCAAAATATTTTATTATATATTATAAGCCAATTGTGATTAGAATTGTTTCCTCTGATTTCTCTGTCAGTATGCATGTCATTTGTGTACAGGTAGGCTACTGACTTTTGTGTGTTAATTTTGCAAACTTCCACTTCTATTAATGTATTTATCAGATTAATAAACTTCTGACAAATTTTAATTTTATTTGTTTATTTATCATATCATCTGTCTGAAATTAAGAAATTTTGACTTATCCCTTTTAAATTTGTATCCACTTTACCTCTTTCATATGTCTTAGCTCTCTAGCTAAGAGTTAAAGCACTGTATGAAATAGGTATAGAAAGTGTGGACATTCCTGTCTTAGTCCTGATTTTGTGAAATTGCTTTGAGATTTCTCTATTTAGCATGATGTTGCTGTGAGCTGGTTGTACAATGACTTTATTATGTTGAAATAAGTCTTCTGGGTCTCTAGATCCTCCAGGATTTTTATCATGAATGGAGTTGTGAGTTTTACAAAGTCCCTTTTCTTATCTAAGAAGACGGTCATGTAGTTTCTTCCTTTATTCACTTTATGTTAAAAAATTGTTAATTTATGTATGTTGAATTATCCTCACAAGTCTGAGGATAAGACAACTTAAACATGGTGATGATTTTTTAAATTTTATTTATTTTCTTATCTCATATACTAAACACAGTTTCCCTTCCTATCTATCATTTTGCTCCACGTTATCTTCTCAACTCACCCCCCCCACACACACACACACACACATCCATCCCTCTGAAAGGGTAATGCCTCTCATGGGGAGTCAGCAAATCTTGGAACATTAAATTGAGGCAGGACCAAGCCCTGCTCCACATCATCAAGGCTGAGCAAGGCATCCCACAATATGGAATGGGGTCCAAGAAGCCAGCTCATGCACCAGCCACATATCATGTTTCCACTGCCAGAGTCCTCCCAAACACCAAGCTACATAATTATTGCCCACATACAGAGGTTCCAGCTCAGTACCAAGGAGGATCCACAACTTTCAGGCTAATGTTTGTCAGTTTCCTGCAGCTTGGTTCAGATGTCTCTAAAGATTTCACCATTATGTTTTCCATGGTGGATGATTTATTTTGGTGTGATCCTGAGTTGATTTACGAAGATTTTATTTGAGGATTTGTCCACAAGGTGGCAGAGCATCTCTGTTGCTGCAATCTTAATGATGATTTGTTTGACTTTTGAAAGACAGTGTTTGGTCAGCAGACAACTGAAGAACCTGCAGAGCTGTGGAGACAGGGGATGAGAGCTGGCCACAGAAGCCTCTTGCCTTGCTAAAGTCCACAGTCCCCAGGGAGAGCTATAAAGACACTGACTGGACCTTCTTTCCTGTGCTCATCGCTGCAGCTGAACTCTGATAATGAGAATAACTCAATATATGTCAAGACCTAGGACTGTCAATTGCCATTTAGATGACCCCACTCCAAAGACATGTCTGTCTCACTGGTAGAGAATACTCATGATGGAAAGGCTTTTACCTTACTTGATATATTTATTGGAAGATTACTATATCACAGTGTATGATACCATTTAATACAAACAACATTTTTCCTTAATGTGTCACTGAAATTAGACAGTAATGTAGTCCCACTACCCTGGCAGCTCTCTGTGGAGTGTTGAGTGAAGCATGAGGAGCATCCCTGTATCTGCTGAGTGTCAGGTCTGTGAGTGGTGCAGGGTCATTTGCATAGCAACAAGAGAAGACAAATGCTCCTGCATCTCCTCCAGGAAGCACTGGGCTCCTCCTGCCTCTTCCTCCTAAGTGATGAGATCGAAGGCATGCACCAACATGTCCCATACAAGTTCCTGTTCTTAACGTCTATGCTGTCTCTCAGAGAGAGCATGTGGCTCTAGTCAGACTTGTCATTTTCTCCCATTCCCTCTGATTTGCTGAAAACTTTTAGTTTATACTCCTAACTCCAGCCACCAAGGTCTATTCCCTTATTTCCCTACTTCCTCCTCCTGACCCTGATTATGAAAGTTCAGCAATCAAAAGCCCTCTTTGACTCACCCAATTGACATGCTAGTTAAAATTAACCACTTCATCCTAACACAGGTTTTCCCTCTTTATCTTTATAAACCACCATTGCCTATGTGCCATGTCTTTCTCATCTCTATTCAAAGGCAGTCCTTTGTCCCTCTTGGGCAATTATCCCTTCCCTTTCTCCCTCATTCCCTATTTGCTTTATAACATTATCCCAGTCCCTTCTAAATAGAAGTCCTCTCTTTCTCTTCTTAAAGTTTACACCTGCAAAAAGTCCTTTCCTATTGTTTTCTGCCTTATTTATAAGGCATCCACTTTACTTTTCTTCCCAGCTCAATAAAGGATCTCTGAAGAAAAAAAAAAAAGGTGTTTAGATGTGATTTATCCCTCATCCAAGGTTATGAGGGAGCCCCTGTTGTGAAACCGTCCCCTAAAACTGCTAAAATAAAATATTTAAAGAAAATTATAACTACCAGAAATATCAAAGATGGTGGCAGCTTCTGGCACCTGCTTTGCTGCAGAAAAGCTCCAATCTCTTGAAGGAAACATAGATGCCTCTGAGGGGAGACTTGTTAGAAGAGGAGTCTACAGAGCCTGCAGTATATGTAGAAGAACTGATAAAAAGTCAGGTCACAAGAGAAGATTGTTTTAAAAATTGGACTCGTGGAATTTGAAGGAAAGATAACAGGCAAGTGTGACAGAGAATGGCAAAACTAGAAATGTGGCAAACGGTATGGGAGAGTGTGGTCACTGCAGATAAAGACCATGCCATTACTGAATAAGGTCTGTCAATGTCCTGCATACCTGCCCAAATCACAGAGCTTCTGCTGCTCATCCTACTGGGAAAAGGGGATCTTGGGCCACAGGACTGCCTGTGGGCTGCAAGCTCAACAGTTGCATTCTGTGAGCCCTACATTGCCTGGCACTGAAGACAAGGAGAAATGTAGCCATCTGCAGCTCTCAAGGATTCTGCCCTGAATGTCCTGCCCAGCTGGAAGAGCACCATGACTCTGTACAACATCAGAATATGTGACTTGGTGATGGTCCAGTGTTTATGATGACATAGAAATTAGAATATTTGAGCCAGACCTGTGTCTTGTTGCTATTAGCATGTGCATGTAAAGCTGTTTGTACCACCACTGCCTGTTGTCTATGGCAAACTAGTGTGACTAACTTTGCAGTCTCATCTTCAGGCGAGCTTTATTTGCTAAATCATAAGCAAAATATCACCACATAAATATTGATGGGGATGAGAAAGGGGAACAAGTGTGTGGTGGAAAGAGATTGTACTAAAGATTTGTCAATGAAAAAAGGTGTTGGAGAAGGACGCATGTCCTTGCCAAGTAAGGCCAGCATTGTGTTGTGCAAAGACAAGATGTCTGAGTAGGCTTTGTCAATAGAAAACTATGCCCTACTGAACTATCACTATGGCTATGAGCAATGATAAGAAGGCTGAGAAGGAGGCCAGTTCATTTTCTGTTTTGGGACACTTTGAAAGACCTCTATGGTCTGTGCTATCTCCAGAGGCCCTGCCAGTGTCAGTGATCCATGCTGCTTCCCCAAGCCATATTGATGCCCATTGTCCATGTGGATGTCTGTGGTCTGTATACTGCTGGAGGCCATGTTGATATCTGTGATTTATGATGCTGCTGGAGGCCATGTAGATGACTGCAGTCCTGGGACCATGGTGATATCTGTGGTCCATGCCATCGCTGGAGGCCACGTTGGTATCTGTAGAGTGTGCTGCTACCTGAGACCATTTTGATGTTTTACCACAGACGAATAGATGTCTGCACCCTGGCCTGACACCTGAGACCATGTTAATGTCTGTGGTCCATGATGCTGCAAGAGGCCATGTGGATGCCCATGGTTTGTGCTCCAGCTAGGGGCCATGTTGATGTACAGGACCTGTTCTACCAAAGCCATGATGGTACTCACTTATGATTCTACAGCCAAGGTCTGTGTTGATATCTGTGGTCTGTGCTCCCACTAGAGGCCATGTAGATGTCCATGGTCAGGATTACTGTTGACTGTAATGGGCAAGGAAGCTTTTTGTTTTTTGTAGTAGTATTGATGACTACAGCCTCACAGTTGAGGAGAGACAGAAGGCTTCTGTGTCATCCCCCCCCTCCCTACAGCCAACCCCCAAAAGAAACAGTCTAGACAGGCAGCTATTGATGAAAACTCTTTAAAAATATGATAAGTATGTTAAAGTGTAGCTCTTCACATTTATGGCTTCTGGTGTTCTTGGGGGGATGGGGTGAGGAAGGACTCAGCTTTCCTTTAGAGGCTGGCTGCTGTGAGATTGACCATGCTCCAGTGAGCATATAGATAACATTAATTGAACTTGCTGTATTTTTTCTATTTTATGACATATTTTACACAGCACTCTCTTATTTATGTGGCAATCATTGCCTTTCACTTGAAATAAAAGAAAGTACTTGAAGTGTTCTGGTGGCTTTTGCACAGATAAACTGTTTCTTGATTTCATTTAAGTTTCTTTAGAATAAGAGAAATCCCATAAGGAATATAAGAAAGTTCCACTTCCTAGTGACTGTGAATGAAATGTACAAGTTTGTAGATGTAGAGTTCTTGAACATACAACCCTAAGTGGCATAGCTGGGTGGTGTGGTAGATTTATCTTTAGGTGTTGAGGATTCTCCACACTGATTTCCAGAGTACCTCCATCAATTTCCATTGCAACCAACAGTGAGTGTGAGTTCCCCCCCCCAAAAAAAACCTACACCAGTGTTTATTGTCCATTGTTCTACTAATTTTAGATACTCTGGGTAGGATATAATGAAATCTCAAACTTGTTTTAATATGTATTTTCCTAATTTCTAAAGATGATGAACATTTTGAGATTTACCTTTTAGTCATTTTTATTTCTTCTTTTCAGAACTCCATCTTGTCTTCTGACCATTTCCATTTCCTTCATCAGGAAATGATGGAAAAGGGCTCGTTTAGTGAGACTGTTGAAATGGCCTGAGGTCACCTTTTTGGTGGTGTCAATCCACTACAGGGCACTTTAGGATTCCTAAAAATTACTTTCCTTAAGGTGCCTAGAGGTTTGAAGATCTGAGAAGAGACATAAGGACACAGGGCAATCCACTCACAAAGCAAGGAGTAGGGGTGATGGTGTGGAGATCGCCAACTTACCTCTCAATCATTCTGTTGAAAACCACAGATTTCTAGGTCCTGTTTGCTGAATTCCATGTGTCTATCAATCAGTTTTAATAACAATTCTCTAAACAAAATACAATCCCACTGGGCATTATGAGGATGCACACCCAAGAGAAAACATCTCCACTGCTTTCATTTTTTTTTAATTTTGTTGAAAAGCTCCCAAATTCAAAGAACTAGATATATTCCAATACCCTTAATACCCTCTGTCTGTCTCTCTGTCTCTCTTTATCTCTCTCACACACACAGGGAAGTAAAGGAGGGAGGAAGGGAGGGAGAGAGGGACAGAAGGAGGGAGAGAGAGAATATACTCTAAACTAGAAAGTAATAACCACTTGTGAAAAACTGAGATATAATAAATATAAAAACAGAAAGGGTGTGGCCTTACTGAATTTTGGCAGGCATTCACAGCCTTGTCAGACTCAGTTGTGCTTTCCTGCCTAGCGGCGCAAAAGGGCTGTGCAGAAAGCAAGAGATGGAAAATAAATGAGGGCAGAACCACGGGCATGCCTTGTTTTTCTTATACAATCAACAAAACTGTCATGGGAAACATTTTCTATGCACAAGTCTGCTAACATCAAGAAATTCTTTTTATTCTGTAGAGCACATTGCATGCTGACCTTTTACACTGTGTAACTTAAGAATTCTGCTAGGACTTTCTCAGTGTATTAACCACACTTTAAGGTGGGTCCCATGGCCAGCCATAGGTGGACAAAACAGAATGAACTCAATGATGTTTTGAATCATTGTATAGTCTGGGTGCTCTTTTTGGTCCTTTAGTTTTTCTGTAATTTATGGATCCCTGTCTTTTTTAAATAGGTTTATTTGTGGGTTTATCCTTCATTATTGTTTTAAAATATGGTTTGCTTGGTTTCTGTTACAGTTTTTATTATTTGCTTTTTTTGCTTTTTAAAGAGAGGGGAAAGAAATGGCATGCAGCTGTGTGTGTGTGAGCAGATGGGCAGGATTTGAAAGGATGTTTGGGAGGGGAGACTATGATCATAATATATTGTATGGAATTCTTTTTCAAGACCAAAGAGGGTACAAAAAATGTTCTAGGATTCTTTCAGGCTTTGCACTGGAGCTATTAGTTTTCCCACCTGTATTTTACATTTATGTATTCCTCTTCCTCAGACATCCTTCCCACCAAACTCTGCTTATAAGAAGTGTTACATTAGAAATACAATGTCCCTGGGTCCCCACCATTGTCCTTCACAGCTGGGGAGCAATTGCCATGCAGAGTCATGAGGTGGAAGTGGATGGGGCTTCTTTTTCAGATGAATGAGGAAGTTTGGTGATTCAGAGACAACCTGAGGTATGTAAGCACAAGATTTGACACCCTCACAGCTGGAGAGAGGACATCACAGCAACCGGACAGGGGCCATGGAGAGGAAGCTGGGAGCTGTGCTGGGGATTCTGTGGGTGCAGATGTGCTGTGAGTTGTGCTCTCTTACATTGCTTTAGGGATTCTCCAGAGATGTCAGTGGTGGAGAGGATGAGCCAACCTAGAGCTCCTGGGCAGTCAGCCTCAAGGTGTCTCCTGGGATATTAACAGATGTGGGTGAAAACCCCTCATAATTCTGGTTTCCTTTTCTGTTTCCAAGCAGGGGTGAGAGGAGTTGAGGTGGAGCAGAGTCCTTCAATCCTGATTCTCCACGCAGGAACCAGTTCTACACTGACATGCAAGTTTTCTACGGCCATGAACACTGTGCAGTGGTTCCAACAGAATCCCAGGGGAAGCTTCACCAATCTTTTTTACTTGGCTCAAGAAACAAAGAAGAATGGGAGGTTAACTGCAGCATTCAATTTTAAGGAGCGCAACAGCACCCTTCACATCAGGGATGCCCAGCTGGAGGACTCAGGCACCTACCTCTGTGCTGGTGATGCACAGTGTTTCCAGCAAGCCTGCAGCCTGGCCCCAAACTGCAGCTGGGTGTGCAGCTACAGCCCTGACACAGTGAGACTCTGCAGGAGGGTTTTTCACAGCTGTGGCTTTATGAGATCTCCACCAATTATCAGAAAGGTGTGAGGAAACACAAAATTACCACAACAGAAGTTCACACTTAAACTGATATAATACTGACTGTACAAGGATAAATGCTCTGAAATATCAGCCCATATGAGTCTACACATTATTTTATCAAATGTTTGTGCTAATGTCATAATATAAACCCCTCATACAAACTACAGAATTATTTCAGTCCTTTTGACAAATTGGAATACTGAGAGTAACTTTTCCATCCTGTGTTTAGAGAACACGGAACAACACTTCCAGCTAATCTGCTCACCATGAATTTGATAAAAAAAATAATTTTATTTTATATAAATATGAGTACTTTATTTGCATGTATGACTTTATGCCAGAAGAGAGCATCAGATCCCACTTATAGATGGCTGTAGGCTACCATGTGGTTGTTGGATATTGAATCCAGGTCCTCTGGAAGAGCAGTCAGTGAGCTTAACCTCTGAGCCATCTTTTCAAGGATCCCAACCCAGACTACTATACACAGCAAAGCTTACATCTCTATAGAGAGAATTAGGACACAACACCCAAACTTATGTATTGAGGTTTAATAAGGATCAGGAGAAACAAATAGGCCAAATAGATGTTAATTCAGGGAGAAATAACTTACAGCATAGACAGATGAACACCAGCAGGTTTCTGGTCCCAATGATGCCTCTGATGTTCTCCTGTTTCTGTGCTTCAAGCAAGAGAGCACTCCCAGTGCCCCTCCTCAAACCCAGCTCCCCCAGGTAACATCTGCCCCTGTCTCCATCCCCAATGGGTGTGGTCAGTGCCACATGTGCAGACAAAGTGAATATCTCACTACAATTCTTCTTTGAGTCTAAAGAAAAGATTTAGGATTGATGCAAAACTATATACAAAACAGTGAATAACAAGTGTGCTCTAAGAAAAGGAAAATCGAGAACAAAACGACCTACATATCTAGTCCTAGGGTGAAGACATAATGGAGTTTACAATAGAGTCATCCTAAGCTAGAAAGCTTAAGCCTAGTACCTAATATATCTAACTAGAAAGAGAGGATAATAGTTGTGATAGTTTAATTTTCAACCTCATCAAAGACTTGAGAAGGAAAATAACAATACTAGGGTAGTCAGGAAGTATGGATGGGCAACTTCCAAAAGGTGCAGTGAGGACAGAAAAAGCAGGCTATCTGGACCGTCTCCCAAGGTCTCATAGCAACGTTGGTGCAGCCAGTTTTGGCTAAGGTCAAGAGTACCTGACAGACCACAACAAAAGCAGGGATGAAGAAAGGCTGTCTTACCCTTACTTGGCAAGGTTCTGCAGTCTCCTATGTTTGTCTCCTGCAAGCACATAGGACCAAGAAAACAGAAGTCCAGGCCCTCTCTCCAGTAAGATCAGACCATGTAGAAATACTTAGGTTAATAAAAATGGGTTAATATTTAAGACAGAGCTAGCCAATAAGAAACTAGTAACTGGCCAACAGCATTATTTCTAATATAGCATCTCAGTGTGTTATTTGGGGATGGTGGGGGTGTGGAACCAGGCAGGTATAAAAACCTACTCATAACAAAATGGCACCTACAATGTGGCTACTAAGAACTTCCACTTAAAATGTTACAAAAGCTTAAAAAAGGGTTTTAGAAATAAAAGAACAGAAACAAGCAAGGCTTCTTGGTAGCAACATTTTTCTGGGTTAGACTCTGTTTTGCTAGAGAGAAGCAGACATTTACATGGCTCCTTTAAGAGAGGTTTCCTGATTCATCAGAAGGCACAAAAATACTGCAAGGCTTTTTAAGTACTGCTGCTAACAATACAATGGTGTGTTTGAGTAGCTGGAGAGAGTAGCTGGATATGGTGGTGTGCCTTTAATTCCAGTACTCAGGAGACAGAGGCAAGCAGATCTCTGTGATTTCAAAGTAAACCAGGTGTATGGAATGAATTCCAGGGCAGCCAAAGTTACACAGGGAAACCCTGTCTCAAAAAATGAAAAAGCAAAAATAGAAGAAATAGAGTAATAAAAAAGCCATGTGAAAATGGAAAATACACAGAGAATGTGGATATTATAAACATTGTGTTGTCTTTAAATTGCTCAGTTGCTAAGGAAATATCTTTGATTATCAATGCTGTGAAATTATACCAATTTATATATTTTTAAAATGCTTTGACTTCAAAATTTAAGTCTAATTTCAAGTTACTGGGGGGAAAATTCTATTTTTGTTTCCACAGAAAATGAAAAGCTGTGGATTCCTTCCAGACTAACATGGTTTGATCAAGCCAGATCCCCTAAAACAGCTGGGAAAAGGCACTCTTGCAGACCACTACAGCTAGGACTCCTGCATCTTCTTAGGATCCCCATGATAGCACCCCCTACCAGCAGGAAGCAGTTTGGAAAGAATGACACCCAAATTCTCAAATATTGTCTATAAATGGTCATTGCCAAACTCTCTTTACAAGGTTACAATTACCATGGTACCCAAGCCACACAAAGACACAACTAAGAAAGAGAACTACAGAACAATATCCCTCATGAACACTGATGCAAAAATATTCAATAAAATGCTGCCAAATCAAATCCAGGAACACATCAGAGAAATCATTTACATTGACCAAGTAGGTTTCACCCCAAGGATGCAGGGATAGTTCAACTTAAATCCATCAATGTAATCCATGTATGAACAAACTGAAAAAGAAAAAAACACATGATTATCTCACTAGATGCTGAAAAAGCCTTTGATAAAATTCAACACCCTTTATGATCAAGGTCTTGAAGAGATCAGGAATAACAGGAACATACCTAAACATAGTAAAAGAAATATACAGCAAAGCAACAGCCAACATCAAACTGATTGGAGAGAAGCTTAAGGCGATGCCTCTAAAATCAGGAACAAGATGAGGCTGCCTACTCTCTCCATATCTCTTCAATATTATACTTGAAGTTCTTGGTAAAGCAATAATACAACAAAAGTAGATCAAGGGAATACAAATTAAAAAGGAAGAATTTAAACTGTCACTATTTGCAGATGATATGACTGTTTACATATGTGACCCAAAAAACTCTACCAGGGAATTCCTACAGCTGATAAACACATTCAGAAGATTAGCAGACTACAAGATTAACTAAAAAAAAAAAAAAAAAAACATCAATAGCCCTACTATATACAGACAATAAAGGGGCTGAGAAAGAAATCAGAGAAACATCACCCTTTACAATAGCCACAAACAACATAAAGTATCTTGGGGTAACACTTACCAAACAAGTGAAAGTCCCATATAGCAAGAACTTTGTATTTTTAAAGATCAAAATATGCTGATTTTTAAGGGATGGTAGCTAATATTCCACATTTGAAAGGCTCTGGCTTACCACTTATCTCTGTATGGAACTGGAAAGCAGCTGAGCTCCTTCATTCAGGAATTGTCTTCCCATTGCTATTTTCAGGCTGAAACCGCAGCTGAGTGGTTCTGTATGCTGCTTGTACCCTGATAGGTACCTTCTTTTTTAGGTTAGAGAAAATTTTCTCCATGATTTTGTTGGAAATACCTTTTGTGCTTTTGACTTTAGTTTCTTCTCTTTCCTATATCTATGCTACTTGTATATTCAGCCTTTTCATGATGACTCCAATTTCCTGGCTATTTTGTCCCAGGATTTTTGTAAATATAGGACTTTGTTTGACTGAGGTGTCCATTTCTTTTACCATGTCTTCAATGCCTGATTGTTACAAATAGTTTTTTCCCTTCCAGCCGCCAGTTGCCTGACCCTGCCGGCAAGCCAGCCCCTAATAACACGCAGACTCTGTATTTGATATAATGCTGTTGGCCAGTTACTATCATTGCTTATTGGCTAGCTCTGTCTTAATGATTAACCCATTTCTACTTATCTAAGTATTTCCACGTGGTCGTCTTATCGGAGAGGGGCGGGCCCGCATGCTGCTCTCTCCAGGCTCTACATGCTGACTCCTCCTAACTACTTCCTCTTTCCTCCTGGTCTCCTAGCCCCACTGGTCTTGCTTTCCTATTGGCCAACAGTGCTTTATTCATTAACCAGTATGAGAAACATATTTACAAAATAATATCTCCCATCATCTTCTCTTTTCTGTAAAAGAACGGTTTGAACCTTAGCATAGCAAAATGTATCACATAACAATTATCAAATAAGAATTACAGTTAACAATATTTTGTCCATTAACATTTAGCAAGATTTAAAGAAAATACTTCATCATCTATCCTATCTTTGTGAGTCTAAAGTCTTATATGTAACTTATCTTTAATACTAACTAAGGAAAACTATAACCATAACTATCTGTCTTCAACTCCATCAAAGACCACAGAAGGATAATATATAAACTCTAGAAATGACAGAGACAACTCGCCTGGTCAGTCACCCAAAATTCTTCTGTAATGTTCCATCTTCAGCCTATAGGCCATAGTGTGTCTGGCAGACTCCTCAGCAAAGCAGAAAACTGTCCATCTGTATTGGCAGTTTGTCAGTCATTTTTCTATGACTGTCTGGCAGCCTCTTCCATGAAGCATGAATCCTGTAGCACTGTCCATCTTGTTTCAGCAGCCACTTTTGTGTGGGTCCTGCATATCCAGTTTATACAGCATAAAGTCAAACAGTCTAGACAAGAGCAGTATGCTCATATGACTAGTCTTGCCATATTGAAAGCAAACTTAGAGTAATGAGTTTCTTCAATGTCCATATTCCTGTCTGATGCAGGTGGTGATGCAGGAGCAGTTATGTCCCACTGTCAAGAAAATCCCTAAACCATTTTAAATGCAATATTTTGTAGGTCTTTGAAAGGTTTGCAGAATGCCTATTCATCTCAAATACATCTCTGTATATCTAGAAATCCTAACTAACTTAACTCCAAGTTTTGACTACTATAGGTAACTCTCTATAATCTGTACTAAATTACATATTACATTTTTTAATGAGCTATATAAACACAATACCTAAACACAATGAGAAATACACATAACACAAGATTGACCTTAAATTTGTATCAATAAATGAAAATACATTCCAAAACAAAGTATTCATATCTATACCATAATCCCCTTTTTACCTTTAAAAGGAGATTGGTTGTGATCATTAACCATTTAAAACCAACTCCATTTAAATGAAAACAAACATTTATAAACAAAATTTGGGAATTTGGGCATCGTTCTTTCCAAACTACTTCCTGCTGGTAGAGGGCACTGTCATGAGGATCCTAAGAAGACACAGAAATCCTGGTTGTAGTCTGCAAGGCTGCTTTGTCCAAGCTGTTTTGAATGTTGGATCACCTGGGAGTCTGTTTCAGGGGGTCTGGCTTGATCAAACCACATTAGTCTGGAAGGAATCCACAGCTTTTCATTTTCTGTGGAAACAAAAATTGAAATCCTTTTCCCCAGTAACTTGTCCTTGAACTGAAATTTTGGAGTCAAAGCATTTTTAAAATATATAAATTGAATCAATCCAGCAGCATTTGTTTTAACAGTGTTGTTATTTTTTCAGCAATCAAACAATTTAAAGGCAACAGAATCGCGTATAGTATCCAAAGTTTCTCTGTGTTTTTCATCTTAATGTGGCTTTTTTATTACTCTATTTTTTACTTTTATTTTTACATATTTTAAGATAGGGTTTCTCTGTGTAAAATTATCTGTCCTGGAATTCACTCTGCATACCAGGTTTACTTTGAAATCATAGAGATCTGTTTGCCTCTGCCTCCCAAGTGCTGGGTTAAAGGCAAGTGCCACCTCACCCAGCCACACTCTGTCTTTTTAAATCCATTTTATTCTTTTTCTCTCCCAAGCCTGCGTATATTTTAAAACACACTGTAAACCTTCATTGCAGCTCTCGTACACACCAATGAATTGTTAGCAGAGCTCTTGAAAGCAATTTGCCGCTCACGTTAATTTTGGAAACTTCCATTAAAGGAGCCGCGCAAATCTTTACTTGTCTCTCACAAAACAGAGTCCAACCCAGAAAAATGCTGCTACCAAGAAACCTTGTTTTATTTGTTCTTTTGTTTTTAAAAACTATTTTTTAATCTTTTGTTAAGTTTTAGGTGAAAGTTCTCAATCCCACTTCTGACACCATTTTGTTATAAGTAGGTTTTTCCCTGCCGGCCATCCATTGCCTGGTCCCGCCACCACATCAGACCCCAATAATATGCACAGACTCTGTGTTTGACATAATGCTGTTGGCCAGTAACTATCATTGCTTAACGGCTAGTTCTGCCTTAATGATTAACCCATTTCTACTTATCTAAGTATTTCCACCTGCTCATCTTATTGGACAGCCAGCCGGCATGCTGTTCTCTTTTGGCTCTCCATGTTGACTCCTCCTTACTTTTTCCTCTTTCCTCCTAGTCTCCTAGCCCCGCCTGTCTTGCTTTTCTATTGGCCAACAGTACTTTATTCATTAACCAGTATGAGAAACATATTTACAGAATAACATCTCCCATCACCTGATATTCCCTCTTCTGTGTCTTCTGCTCTGTCAGTCGAGTCTAACTCTAAGGCTTTGTTTTGACTTCCTAGGTTTTTCATTTCCAGTTTTATCTCACTTTGTTTTTTCTTTAGAAATTCTATTTCTACTAGCATGTCTTTACCTGTTTTCTTCATTTTATTCCACTGTCTGTGTTTTCAAAGAATTCATGAAGGGATTTAATTATATCCTTTTTGTGGTCCTTGAGCAAATTCATAACATCGTTTTGATGTTCTTATCTTGTAGTTGAGCTCTATTGCAGTTTCAGGGTCAATTGTAGTAGGTTACTGGGTTGTGGCGATATACCGTCTTAGCTACTAAAGATTGTATTTTTGTGCAGGTGTCAAATGTTGGGATGATTGTGATTCTATGTTTTGATTTCTGGTATTGCCTTTGTTTAGTGGATGTTTCCTTTCTGTTAACTCTCTGGACCTTAATTAAGTATGGTTAAGGAATGCTTCTCTGGGCCAATGTGTGATAGAAAAGAATAGATGTAGGTGAGGAGAAAAGGCTGAGAAAAGCTTTAGTAACATGCTAAGGAGATCCTTTTCACACCTACAGGTGGGATCCATAAGAAGTTGGGGGTGTGGTGTGAAGAGAGTATCTTGAAGTTAACTACACTCACAAATACATAGGCAATAGATAATCTCACTTTACCAGAAAACAAATAAAAAGCTGGGCAATTAGACTCACAATACCACCACCACCACCAAATCTAAAACAAACAAGCATTAACTATCCTTACTTTCCCTCAATATTAATGGTCTTACCTTGCCTATAAAAACAAACACAGGCTAACAGAATGGATACAAAGACAGACTCCATCCTTCTGCTGCATACAAGAAACACATCTTAACTTCAAAGACAGACATTTCTTCAGAGTAAAGGGTTGGGAAAAGATCTTCCAATCAAAATCAAGCAGGTGTAGATACTCTAATATCTAACAAGTTAGACTTCAAACCAAAATTAATCAAAAGAGATGAAGAAATTAAGTTCATATTCATGACAGGAGAAATCCATCTGTACAAAGTCGCAATTCTGAACATCTATGCCCCAAATAAAAAGGCATCACATTCATAAAAGAAATACTGCTAAAACTCAAAGCTCACATAAAACCTCATATACTCATAGTGGGAAACTTCAACTCCCCATTCTCAGCACTAGACAGGACCACCAGACAGAAACTTAACAAAGAAACAAAGAACTAACAAAAGTTATGTCTCAATTGGATTTAACAGACATCTATAAAACATTCCTCCAAACACAAAAGAATATAGCTTCTTCTCAGCACCATTTGGAAATTTCTCTAAAATCTTCCACATACTAGGCAACATAACAAATTTCAACAGATACAAATAAAAAATTGGAATAGCCCCTGTATCTTATCAGACCACCATGCTTTAAAGTTGGGGTTCAACATCAACACAAATTGTAGAAACTCTACAAGCTCATGGAAACTGAACAATTGAACCATTCCTGGGTCAAGGAAGAAATAAAGAAATTAAAGATTTTCTAAAATTTAAAGAGAATGAAGACACAACATACCTGAACTTATGGGACATTTTGAAAGCAATGCTATGAGGAAAGTTCATTGTACTAAGTGCCCATATGAAGAACATGGATGATAGTCACATTAGAGAATTAACAGCACAACTGAAAGCCCCAGAACAAAAAGAAGAAAACTCACCCTGTAGAAGTAGATGCCAGGAAATAATCAATTTGAGGGCTGAAATCAATAAAGTAGAAACTATGAAAACAATACAAAGAATCAACACAACAAAGAGGTGGTTCTTTGAGATAATCAGCAAGATAGACAAACCTTTATCCAAACTAATGAAAAAGCAGAAAGAGAACATGCAAATCAAGAAAATCAGAAACAAAAAGGGGGACATAACAATGGACACTGAGAACCCAGAGAATTTTCAGGTCATACTTTGAAAACCTGCACTGCACTGGGCCCACAACACCATCTGTTCCACGAATTGGATGAAGGCCTACAGATTGAAAGAAAGAAACAAGACAGTGGATCATTTGTCCAATGGTAATGTCAGAGTGCCTAACACCAAATGACATTCATTGAGGGGATGGAACAAGCTTAAATACTTACTTACAGCACAGTGGAAAATAACAGGATTTTTAGGCTTAGCTCCTCCTCATGAGGTGTGTGTTATCAAAACAGGAAGAGTACCAATAATGCTTTGGGGCAAGGAGTTCTGGCCAACAGCTTCAGGCTGTTGGACAGATAAGCAACTTAAAAAACCTATAACTCCTAATAAAATAGAAGCAGTCTTCAAATGCCTCCCAACCAGAAGAAGCCCAGGAAAAGATGGCTTCAGTGCAGAATTCTACCAGAAATTCAAAGAAGAGCTAATACCAATGCTTCTCAAATTATTCTACACATTAGGAGCAGAAGGTTTATTACCAAACTCTTTTTATGAGGCTACAATTACCTTGGTACCCAAGCCACATAAACATACAACTACAAAAGAGAACTACAGACCAATACCTCTCATGAACATTGATACAAAAATATTGGCAAGTTGAATCAAAGAACACATCAGAGAAATCATCCACATTGACCAAGAAGGCTGCATAACAGGGATACAGGGATGGTTCAGCATATGAAAATCTATCAATGTGATCCACCAAATAAACAAACTAAAAAAGAAAAACCACATGATCATCTCACTAGATGCTGAAAAAGCATTTGACAAAATCCAACACCCTTTCATTATAAAGGTCTTGGAGAGATCAGGGATACCTAAACATAATACAAGCAATATACAGTAAGCCAACAGCCAACATCAAACTAAATGGAGAGAAGCTTAAGGCAATTCCTCTAAAATCAGGAACAAGGCAAAGCTGTCTACTCTCTCCTTATCCCTTCAATATTGTACTTAAATTTCTAGGTAAAGCAATAAGACAACAAAAGGAAATCAATAGGATACAAATTGGAAAGAAAGAAGTCAAACTGTCACTATCTGCAGATGATATGATAGTTTAGGTAAGTGACCCAAAAAATTCTACCAGGGAACTCCTACAACTGATAAACACCTTCAGGAAAGTGGCAGGATATAAGATTAGCTAAAAAAAAATCAGAAGCCGTACTATCTACAAATAATGAAGGGGCTGAGAAAGAAATCAGAGAAATATCACCCTTTACAATAGACACAAACAACATAAAGTATCATGGAGTAATGCTTAACAAATAAGTGAAAGACCTATATAATAAGAACTTTGATTGCCTCCTGAAGGAAACACCAGTAACACAGACACTGAGATTGACAATTAATAAATGGGGCCTCCTCAAACTGAGAAGCTTCTGTAAGGCAAAGGCCATATTAGACAAGATAAAAAGCAGCCCACAAAGTGAGAAAAGATTTTCACCAACCCTATATCTGATAGAGGACTGATCTCAAATATATATTATATAAAAAGCTCAAGAAACTAGTCACCAAAACTCCAAATAATCCTGTTAAAAATGGGGTGCAGCACTGAATACAGAATTCTCAAGAGAGGAATCCAAAATGGCTGAAAGACACTTAAGAAAGTGCTCAACATCCTTAGCCATCAGGGAAATGCAAATCAATATGATTCTGAGATATGATCTTAGTCCTGTCAGAATGGCTAAAATTAGAAACACCAATGACAGCTTATTCTGGAGAGGATGTGGAGAAAGGGAAACACTCCTCCACTGCTGGTAGGAGTGCAAACTTGTACAGCCAATATAGAGATCAGTATGGTGGTTCCTCAGGAAAATGGGAAACAGTCTACCACAGTACCCCGCAATTCCACTCTTAGGCATATACCCAAATGATCCACATCTATGCAACAACAGAAGATAGCTGTTAATCTATGTTCATAGCAGCATCATTTGTAATAGCAAGAACCTGGAAGCAACCTAGGTGCCATTTACACAATGGAATACTATTCAGCAGAAAAAAACAATGGAATCTTGAAATTCGCAGGCAAATGGATGGAATTTGAAGAAACAAACCTGAGTGAGGTAACATAGTCACAGAAAAAGGAACAAGCTATGTACTCACTCATATATGGATTTTAGACATCTAGCAATGAATCACCAGCCTATAATTCACACCGCCAGAGAAACTAGGATACAAGGAGGAACCTAAGAGATTCATATAAGGTCCCTCACAGAAAGGGAAATGAACAAGATCTCTGGAGCATTTTGGGAGTGGAGAGGCAGTGAGTGGAGAAAGAGTTAGGAGAAAGAGAAGGGGAGGAGAGGAGAACATGTGGAAGCAGTAAGATCGAATCGGAAGACAAATAGACAAGAACAAGAGAGAGAGAGAGAGAGAGAGAGAGAGAGAGAGAGAGAGAGAGAGAGAGAGAGAGAGAGAGAGAGAGACCATAATATTGGGAGCCATTATAGGTTTGAAGAGAAAACTGACTCTAGAAAAATGTCCAGAGACCTACAAGGATGACCCCAACTAACAAACTGAGCAACAGTGGAGAGATGACCTTAAATGCCCTTCCCTGATAATGAGATTGATAACTAACATATATGCCATTATTGAGCTCTCATCAAGTAGCTGATGGAAACAGAAGCAGACACACACATCTAAACACTGACTGACAGAACTCCTGGAATCCAGTTGCAGAGAGGAAGGAGTGATAAGAAAAGAGGTCAAGATCAGGCTATAGAAACCCACAGAGATAGCTGATCTAACAAGGGGGCACTCATGTGGGTCTCAGAAGGCCTGGGCAGTCTAAGGGCCCTCTGACAGTGGAACCAGGATGTAACCCTTGTGCACAAAAGGACTTTGGGAGTCATTCTCCAAGGAGGGATACTCCTTTAGCCTAGAGGCAGGAAGAAGAGCCTATACCCTACTCCAAATGACTTGACAGATTTTGATGATCCCTCCTAGAAGGCATCACCCTCCCTGTGGAGTTGGGGGGTGGTATGGTAGGGGGGATCAGGGGACATGGAAGGGAGGAAAGGAGAGAGAACTGGGATCAATATGTAAAATAAGAAAAAATTATATATATATTTTCCACTTTCCCAATTACTGGGTGCTGTGAGAGTAACCCAAATTGATTTTGCCATTTTTAGTACCAAATGACTTTTGAGAACTTTCCTAAAAGTAACTATGTGTATTAATGATTCCAGGCAGACTTCTCTGGAAGGTAAGATACACTCATAAAGTCATACCCATCTCTATTGTCAGCAAGAACTCACTGAAATAAATTTGAAAAAATTACAAACAAACATTGTCCTTTTGTAACTAAAGAATCATGAAAGTATTTTTTAATGTTTTTCTAGATTTCATAACTCTCAGGCCAAATATAGACTTAAGTATCTTTCTCCATGAAAATGTAGAGTTGATTAATGGATGATCTTAGCATTCTGTGATACGGTAGAGGGTTCACAAACACAATTCTTGACAGAACAAGTGTTTTACACACACACACACACACACACACACACACACACACAAACTTTTTCATATATACATAAGAAAACATCATGTATGTATGTTTGTATATAAGGCAATACACACACACACATATATGTATGTGTGTGTGTGTATGTGTGTGTGTGTGTGTGTGTGTGTCTGAGTCCCTCACAGGTCAGAGAACACATAAGCAGAGGCTTTGCTGATTAAGGATGCAACCACAAGGTGGTAGTTAGACCTCAGCTGCTGGGGAGTGTTCAGAGAATTCACTTCCTTGTATGCTTCTTGTGCAGACTTGTGGCAAAGCATAGCCTTTTTCTCAGTGGCTGAGTGGATGACTCAAGACATAGAATTATTTCTGAGAAAGAACAACACCCTGGAAGCTGTAGCTGACCTGCTAGTCATCACTATCTACACTGGATCTTAATTTAATTGGAAGAACAATGAAGACATATGTTCCCACTTTATTCATGTTTCTGTGGCTGAAAATGGATGGTGAGTTAAGATTTTAGTATCACTGAATACTCAGGTAGCATTTAGACATCCAAGAGGAACTCTATTTCATTCCGGTTTTCTCTAGGTACTGTAGAAAAAAAGAATCCTGGAAAGCTATGACCTGATGACTTTCTTCCTTTTTGTCCATCTCTCTGCATAGGGGTGAGCCAAGGGGAGCAGGTGGAGCAGCTTCCTTCCACCCTGATAGTCCAGGAGGGAGCCAGCACTGTCATCAACTGCACTTACACAGACAGTGTCTCATCCTACTTCCCTTGGTATAAGCAAGGACCCAGAGAGCATCCTAAGCTCATTATTGACATTCGATCAACTATGGAAAGAAAGCAGGACAGAAGGCTGATAGTTTTACTGGATAAGAAAACCAAACACTTCTCCCTGCACATCACAGACACCCAGCCTGGTGACTCTGCCATGTACTTCTGTGCTGCAAGTGCACACTGCTCCACAGGCACCTGCAGCCTGTCCTCAAACCTGACACAGGGCCAGAAGCCCCATCCACATCCTGTGTTACAGGCTTTCCAGTGTAGCATTTGTCACTTGTTATCTGGCAAATGTCAACTACTGTGTAGACATTAAAAACAAATATAAGAAAGTTATCTTAAACTCACTTAAACAATTTATAACAATTTTCTCCTTTCTTTTTAAAAACATATTTAAAAATTAAAATACTTTTCATCATTCCCCTTTCCCTTACTTCTCTACAGCCACATCTATATCCCTTTCCTCGTTACCTCTCAAATTCAGCCTCTTTTTCTTTAACTATTATTATTATTATTATTATTATTATTATTATTATTATGTATTTGTATAAATTTAATCAATTATGTCTTATTAGTGTTTCTGTATTTATATGATTGAGATGACTACTTTGTATTGGATAGCCAGTTATGGGAATTATCTTCAGGGATGAATAATTGTCCTTCTTTGCCTTAATTGTCTGTAGTTCTTTGCTCAGAGTATAGGCCACCATGAACAACAAGATAGGAGATGGGTATCAAAAGGTACTAATAGGAAAAGATAAATAAATTGAATTATTATCAGGGGATGTTATATTACATATAAGAAATCCCAAAAACTCTACTGGAAATTTTTTTCAAGTCATCAATGAGTTCAGCTACATGGTAGGACAGCAATTCTACTTACAACCATCAGAGGCCTCTCTGTACAGTACAAACAAACATGCTGAAAAAGAGATCATGCACACATGCCCATTCACTACAGCTTCAAATACTAAAAGATCTAGGAATAAACCTAACCAAGGAAATTAAATACTTGTACAAGAAAAACTTCAAATCTCTGTAGAAACAGTTGAGAAAGACACTAGAAAAAGAAAATCCTCTCATATTAATGAATTAGTAGAATTAATATTGTGAAATTGACCAATCTACTAAAAGTGATCTAAAGATTTAGTTCAATATCAATAAAAATTCACTTCTTTCACAGAAATAGGAAATAAACATCAAAATATTCATATGGGAACACTCATAATATTAAATAGACAAGACCAAAACAGAAAGGCCCCATGGCATGTAATAGTTAAAACACTAAGTATACATAGAAAAGGATAATTAATGGAAACTACATTTTAAAAAAACATAGGTCACATATAAAGAAATTAATATCAATCTATTAATAGTTGGTAATTTCAATATCCCACTTTCTTGGATAATCAGTTAACCTGGACAAATAATCAAACAGGAAGGTTAGAATTAACTGAAATCCTACAACAGTGAACATAATGGATACTACACATAACTCTATCCAAATGTCAAAGAATGCACAAGTACTCACCAACACATGGAAGATATTATAAAATGGACCACACCTTGGGACTTAAAAAATCTTTACAAATTCAAAAGTATTAAAATTGCTCCTTGTATCCTATTAGCCCACAATGCAAACATACACACACACACACACACACACACACACACACACACACACACACACTAGCATTTCATTTTTTTTTATATCTGAACAAGGTTCTAGTATGCGACTTCTTTTACTTCTTTTGTCCCCATACAATGCACCCCAATCATACTTGATTTCCATTCCTCTGAGTTCCACTCTCCCACCCTTGTGCCTTCCCACACACACACACACACACACACACACACACACACACACACACAAAGAAAGGAAGGAAGGAAGGAAGGAAGAAAGAAAGAAAGAAAGAAAGAAAGAAAAAGAAAGAAAGAAAGAAAAAAACCACCTAGACTGATTCATGTTGCTCAAATGCTCACTGGAGCATGGTCAAACTCTCAGGGGCCAGCTCCTTAAAGATAACTGAGTTGTGCATCCCCCTCTACCACTCCAGAAATCATCAACTGTGAATTTTACACTTCATCATCTTTATTACATTTTTAAAGTACTCTCTTCCCCTCTTTTTTTAATTTAAATTTGAAATAAGGTTGTTTTACATTTCAATCCCTTTTCTCTCACCTTCCCATACTCCCCTGT
Organism: Cricetiscus sungorus; assembly: GCA_030556225.1. Lineage (NCBI taxonomy): Eukaryota > Metazoa > Chordata > Mammalia > Rodentia > Cricetidae > Cricetiscus > Cricetiscus sungorus. Next base: position 569,948 of record JANBXA010000741.1, read on the forward strand.
TATCCCCCACCAAAGCCCAGCCCATCCCCTTTCTGCTCCCCAAGGAGGGTGAGGCCTTCCAGAAGCAGTCTTTAAAGTCTGTCATATCATTTGGAGCAGGACCTAGGACCTCCCCCATACGTCTAGACTGAGAAAGTGTCCCTCTATGTGGGATGGGCTCCCAAAGGCCATTCATATAATAGGGATAAATACTATCTATTACTAGAGGCCCCATAGACTGCCCAGTCCTCCTAACTAACACCCACATTTAGGGAGTCTGGGTCACTCCTCTGCTGGTTTCCCAGCTATTAGACTGGGGTACATGAGCTCCCCCTTGTTCAGGTCAGCTGATTTTGTGGGTTTCTCCAGCATGGTCTTGACCTCTTTGCTCATTACTACTTCCTCTCTGTAACTAGATTCCAGGAATTCAGCTAGTGTTTAGCTGTGGGTGTCTGCTTCTGCTTTCATCAGCTACTAGATGAAGGCTCTAGGACGGCATATATGATAGTCATCAATCTCATCATCACGGAAGGGCATTTAAGGTAGCCTCTTCTCTATTGCTTAGATTGTTAGTTGGGTTCATCCTTGTAGATCTCTGTGTATTTCCCTAGTGTCAGATTTCTCCTTAAATCAATAATGGTTCCCTCTATTATGCTATCTCTTTTCTTGTTCTCCTCTGTTCTTTCCCTGTCCCAATGGTCCTGCTCCCTCAAGCCTACCTCTCACTTCCCCTTCTCCCCTTCTCTTAATGAAGGAGTCTAAAAGGGCTGAAAGACATATAAGTGCTCAATATCCTTAGCCATTAAAGAAATGCAAATCAAAACAAAACAAAGATACCATCTTACTCCTGTCAGAATGGATAAAATCAAAAACACCAAAGACAGTTTATGCTGGAGAGGATGTGGAGAAAGGGGTCCACTCCTCCACTGTTGGTGGGAGTGCAAACTCTTACAACCACGTTGGAAATCAGTATGGCAGCTCCTCAAGAAAATGAGAATTAGTCTACCTCAAGATCCAGTAATTGCACTCTTCAGCACATACCCAAAAGAAGCATATTCATACAATAAGGACAGCTGTTCAACTATGTTCATAGCAGCACTATTTGTAACAGCCAGAACCTGAAAGCAACCTAGATTCCCCTCAACTGAAGAATGGATGCAGAAAATGTGATTAATTTATACAATAGAGTATTCCTTAGCAGAAAAAAACACAATTTATAGGGAAATGAATGGATATAGAAGAAACTAACCTGTATGAGGTAACCCAGTCATAAAAAGACAAACACAATATGTACTCACTCATATATGGATTTTAGACATAGAGCAAAAGATTATCAGCCTACAATTCACACTGCCAGAAAAGCTAGGAAACAAAGAGGACCCTAAGAAAGACATACATGGTCTCCTGGAGAAGGGGAAAAGTACAAGCAAATTGGGAGCATGGAGGGAGGGAAGAGGGAGTTAGGTTAAAGTACTCTCTTTAATGGCTTCCTATCTAAACTGTTTCTTCCTTTTGGGGTGTGGGGGTAGGGAGAGGTTGCTACAGAAGCCTTCGATGTCTCTCATTCTCAATTATAAGTCAGTAGTCATAGATACCACTGCAAAAGAAGCGTCCTTCCCCATAACGTCCAGTAGCAGCACAAATCATGGACTTCCACGTGGTTTTCGGCAGCAGCACAGACCACACATATTATGTTAAATGAAATAAGCCAATCATGGAAAGTCAATACTGCATGATCTCTTTCATATGTAGAATAGAGAGTTGATCTCACTGAATGTGAAAATAGCATAGTAGTTACCAGAGTCCTGGGAGAGCAGAAGGAGGAAAAGATGATGAGGAAGACAGATGAATGGGTGTGGGAACTAAGAGTAAGGAGTCCTGGTGTGCTACTATACTATAGGATGACCAAAGATGTCAAGCATGTGCTATATATTTCAAAAGTACAGAAGAAATGATTTAAAATGTTTTTTACCATTAAAAGATGACAAATATTTAAAGAGATACATTTATGTTCAATGTGAATGACACAAAATATACATGTATTTTATAACCTTTGTTTTTATATATGAGTAAAAGTGTAGTTAAGCAAAAAGAAAAGTAAATTGAATAAGTAAATAACTGTTCAGTTTCAATCCAACATCCTCCAAATAAAGCCCTCCAGTAAATACCCAAAATCATGGGTATTTAACATTGTATTACAAAAATGATGTAGACATCAAAGAAGAAATTAAGAAACAAATACAAAATCTTGAGCTAAATGAAAATGAAAATACAATACAACAAAATTTTTTGAGACTCAGTGAAAGCAGACATAAGAGAGAAATTTACAGCTCTACATACCTACATTAAAAATTAAGAAAAAAGCATAAATAAATGGCTTAATGATGCAACTCAAAACTCTGTGAAGAACAAACAAATTCCACAAGCAGTTTATGGCAAGAAATAATAAAAACCAGAGCAGAAATCAATGAAATTGAAACAAAGCAAACAATCAAATAATTAATGAAATTAAGAGCTGGTTCTTTAAGAAGATTAACATATTGACATATCTTTAGCACAAGTCAACCACAGAAAGAAAGAGATAAACCAGCTTATCAGCATCCAAAGTGAGCAGAAAAACATTACAGCAGATACCAAAGAAATTCAGAAAATTATAATGAAATATTTTGAAAATTTGTACTCTATTAAGTTGAAAAGCATAGATGACACAAATTTCTAGAATAAGCCAAACCATCAGAATTAAGCAAGAAGTCAACATCATAAACACCCATAAAAAATAAGGCGTTTGAAATAACAATAAAATACCTCTAAGAATAAAAACAAAATCCAGAACTAGATGTATTGATAACAGAATTCCACCACACATTTAAAGAAGATCTACAGCTAGCCTTTCTTAAACAATTGAAGAAAATGAAGAGAATGAGGAGCATCCCAAAACTCCTTCTTTGAAACCACTATTGTTCTAATGCCCAAATCAGGCAAAGATACGACAACAACAAATCAAAGTACAAGACAATATCCCTGATGAACAGACACTCAAAAATACTCAATGAAATATTTACCAACAGAATACAGACATACATCAAAACAAGAAAAAAAAATATCTCAACCACATTGATTTTATCTCTGAAATACTGTGATGGCTCAAAATACAGAAGTCAGTTAATGTAATACAATACACAAATGGACTTAAAGACAAAATCACATGATCATCTCATAGACACAGCAAAGGCCTTTGACAAAATCCAACATGTCCTAATGAGAGAGAATGCAGATCTAGAAGGAACAAACCTCACAACAATAAAGACTATACATAAGAAACTCACAACCAACACCATTGTAAATTAAGAAAACCTTGAATATTTCCTTTGACATCAGGAGTGAGAGAGAAATATCCCCTAGCCCCACTTCTTTCCAAAATTGTGCTTGAAGTACTAGTTGAAGCAATAAGTCAAGAGAAGGAAATTAGATGGATACAAATAGAGAAAGAATCAAACTATCTATATTTGCAAATGATAAATTACTATACATTGGAAATCCCAAAAATTCTACCAGAAAACTTCTAGATATGACCAAAATATTCAACAAGATGACACTATCCAAAACCAACTTAAAACCAACTTGTACACATCAATAGATTTCTGTATCCCAGCAGCAGACATACAGAGGAGATCCTAGGCACATGCCCAAACACGATACATCAAAGAGAACAAAATAGCCATGAATAAACCTAACCAAGGAAGTGAAGGATCCCTACAAGGGAACCAAACCTCTGAAAAGAAGAGAGAATCACTAAAGGTGGAATAGCATCCATTGCTCATGGATTGATAGAATTAACATTGTGATAGTGACTATTATACCAAAAGCTACTTAGGGATTCTGTGAAATCAATACCCCTCTCTCATTCTACACAGAAAGGGAAAAACACCATCCTCAAATCTATATCAAATTACAAAAGAACTAGATAGTGAAAACAAGCATGAACAAAAAGAACATGATGGTAGGGATTACAATTTCAGATACTAAGGGATAATACAGAGCCATAGTACTTAAAGCAATATGGTACTTCATAAAAACAGATATGCAGCTGGGCAATGGTGGCACACACCTTTAATCTCAGCACTTGGGAGAGAGGCAGAGGCAGGTAGATCTCTGTGAGTTAGAGGCCAGCTTGGGCTCAAAGAAAGTTCCAGAACAGCTTCTAAAGCTATATAGAAAAACCCTATCTCGAAAAACGGAAAAAACAAAAAAAACAAAACAGATATGCAGACCAATGGAAAAAAAAAACTGAAAGCCCCCAGGAGCACATAATTTTAATAAAAAATAACAAAAACTTTTGATGGAGAGAGGGAAAAATTACATATACAGTGATCAGTACTGGTACAACTTGATATCCACAAATAGAAGAATGAAAATCAATCTGTATCTATCACCTATCAGAAAACCTAGCTCCAAATATACCAAAGACCTAAATGTAACACCCAAAAAATTGAAACTGCTGGAAGACATAACAAGCATAATCCTACATGGTGTGGGGGAAAGGACTTTTTGATAGGATTCCATATGTCCATATGTCCAAGAATTAAAGTCAACAATTAAAAAGTGGGAACTTATGAAACTAAAAATCTGCACAGTTAAGAAACAACAACAGGATGTAAAGACAGCCCACTTAAATGAGGAAGAATCTTTACCAGATATGCATCTGATAGGATTAATATCCAGAATATTTAAAAACTGAAAATTAAAAGTAAAACATTTAAAAAGAAACACATTCGAAAAATGTACCAGGTGTGTGAATAGAGAGTTTACTAAAGAAACAAAACCAAAAATAATTTAAAATGTCTAGAAAAATATGTTAATGATCCCTACAAATTATAGAAATGCAAATCAAATCAACTTGGGATTTCATTTACCCCAGTCAGAAAGGCAAATATCTATGGGAGAACTAACAGCAAATGCTAGAGAAGATGCAGGGGGAAAGCAAGACTTATTTATTACGGATGGCTTGCCAACTGGTGCAGCCACTGTTAAAATCAGTTTAGATAATTGTTAAAAAGATACAATTTAATATCCCATATAACCCAACCATACCACACCTGAGAATATGACCAAAGGACTGAACATCATACTCCACATGTCCTTGCTCTGTCATGTATATTGTCGTTTTGTTCACAATAAGTAGGAGGTAAAAACAACCTAAATGTTGGACAAGTGATGAATGGATAATGGACATGTGGCACAGATACACTAAGGGATACTCTTCAGTTGTAGAGAAAAATGAAGTGAAAATAAATAGATGAGCCCAGAAAAGATCATATTGACTGACATAACCCAGATCCAGAAGGCTAACTTCACATGCTCCTTCTTATTAGGGGTTCCTATCTCCAAATCTTCAGTTGGGGGTTCACAGCTCATAGTAACTACAGAAACCAGGAAAGTAAAATGGGACCACTCCAAAGGTAAGGGGATTTGGGAACCATAGCAAGAAGATAAGTAAGGTTATCTGATCACGGAAATGATGAAACCGGGCTCCTGAGAAAGGGGAAGGACATAAATACAGAAGAAGGTGGGGGAGGTTAAGGGGGATAATCAGGATTCATGTAATCTGATAGGAGAAATGGGAAAGGGGAGGCTCATTAAAGAAGGGGAGGGAAATAAATACAAGAGAAGTGGTAAAGTAACTGTAAGGCTGTCTGAAAATGCCAGGAGGAACCATATTATTAACTATTTACCTAGAAAATAACTCCCACAATGCAATCAATATAGATATGAATAGTTTTATAGTTGTAATACACTTTTCTCATGTGGTCTGATGTTGCTTCCTCCAAGAGCCAAGAGCCACCTAACAAAAACCTCAATGCCACACATGAGAAGCCCTTTTTGAGTTCATGGCCAGGGCTATCCAAAAGACTCACAAAACATACAGCCTATTGCTGCTGCCCTTGGTTACCCATCCCCCCCACCCCAGATGACACCAGTCACTTCAGACACAGGATCTAGGAACCACTAAGCTAGAAGTTACCTGAATGTCCTTTCCAGAGGACTAGCTTTTTTGGTACAAGAGAGTACCATACAAGATTCCAAACAAGGAAGGCAGTTAAGAGTTTTACATAGCTATGGTGCCTATGAAGCACATCAACAATCAGCATGGCACAATAATCCACAGGTGCAGTAATGGTACACACACCTTAATGGTTCCCAACAAATCTCTATTTTTGTGGAATGGGAGAAGACCCATTCCACAATAGTGATACCATGTCTGGTGCTGGAGACATAGCTAACTTACAAAGTGTGAGTGAAGTCATTGTTATTGAAGAAGAATCTTCAAACTCTATTTTATGAAACCAGTATAATCCCCAACAATAAGCTATAAATTGTCCTTACACCCTCAGATAACTGTAGTCTTCACCCCTCATAAAGGAAACTTCTTTTTGCAACAGATAGAGACCACTTACATCTACAAAACACTCCTGCACCTTAGCCTCTGGGAATACTGCAGAAGAGAGGGTAGAATCATTGTAAAAGCCAGAGGATTAAGGAGTTTTCTGAAAGACTAACTTTCTTGCTGATATCAGAAAGTATAGACATAAAGTCTCATCAACATGAGCATCAAAACGTGAGCTGAACAGGATGGCACCAATGAATATGCCATGGTGGATGGGAGCAGCCCAGGAGGCCTGAACCCTGCACAGGGAAGTGTAAGCAACTGAGGAAAGCTGGGAATGAGAGAGGTGGTCTTATCCAGGGTAGGACACACCAATGGCAGTCCAGCACCAAATGGTCACCTCTGAAAACAACCTACACATACAATTTTATGGACTGAATAGGTTGTATTTAGGAATATATATGTATACACGTATACTTGTGTACATGCAATAACAATTATTTAAAAAAAAAATGAGGCCATGAGTTTGAAGGAGAGTGGGAAGGGGTATACGGCAGAGTCTAAAGAGAGGAAAGGGAAGGAAGAAATAGCGTGGTTTAATAATAATCTCAAAAATAGTAATTAAAAATTACAATAACATCTGAACTAGAAAGATCAGAATGGCAGCACAAGCTGAAACTTTTGTTTCCTATTACACCCAGGGTGCTGTGCACCTGTTCTGTAGAGAAGCAAGTCCGTTTCCCCACATCTGATAACTATGAAAGAAACACGGCTCACTTCTTAATTGTATTTCTCTGTTAAAACAGAGAGGTTGCAATTATCATGGGCCACGGGTATATCTCATGGTGCTGGCATTTCCTATAGAAGAAAAAATGTAAAAGATGCATAAATATAGTGGCCACAGACTTTGTTTTTTAATGTGTTAGGACATAAAATGACCCATTAAGACAATAAAACAATTACCAAAATAACATCTGAACAATTACATGAATTCAACTATGAACATGATAACAAGAAACTGGAAGGTCATGTATTTAGGTTACATTTAATGCTGGCATTTTCTTAGACGCGAGGGAGGAGATTCGTGTTTTACACAGGTGGAGTTGTTTAACCTAAACGCAGAGAGAATCACAGTGTGGGCAAAGGCAGAAAGTAAGGTTCATTGCGCAGACTCAGCTAGGAGGACAAGGTAGTTTGTGTTAGGAGGAAATGTTTTCAGGGTGAAGGGGAACCTTTTTCAAAAGTTCAGATCATTCCATAGAAGTCCACACATGTGTTTCTTCACTTGTACTGGAATTCCAAAATATATGAGTATTTTTTATGCAGTGTGACCTCTCCAAAAAACTTTTAATTAAAAACGCCTTAGAACTGACATTCACTTAGAACAGAGAAAATGCAGCCTTTGAAGTTGCATTGATCATCAATCCAATCCAAGAGTTTGCTATTTCCATGTCTTGCAGCATTTCCTGTTTACTCTCTGGCCACCAGGTGGTGCAATGTCCAAATACTATGTGTGAATTTAAGACTTACTGTTTCTTTATTCAACATACTAAGAACGTTGTCTAGATGCCACTAAAGATGGACTCTTCCCCAGGCTTCTTGACTATGATACTCCTCATACTCGGTAAGTAAAGTGATTCAGATTTTTCCCTCTTTTATATCAGAAAACCTTGAACCCTAATTTCATTCAAGAGCTTTGTTTTCTTCCAGCAAGGACCAATGGAGACTCAGTGACACAGACAGAGGGTAAATTGACTCTCTCAGAAAAGGACTTTCTTACTATACACTGCAACTATTCAGCCTCGGGGTACCCAGCCCTGCTCTGGTACGTGCAGTATCCTGGAGAAGGTCCACAGCTCCTCTTCAGAGCCTCAAAGGCCGATGAGACGGGAAGCAGCAGAGGTTTTGAAGCTACATATGATAGAAGATCCACTTCCTTCCACTTGCAGAAAGCCTCTGTCCAGGAGTCAGACTCGGCTGTGTACTACTGCGCTGTGGGTGACACAGTGGTGAAAACCACAGGGGGAGCTGAACACAAACTCAGCACCAGGGGCCTGGCTGCTGAGCTCCTGCCTCTGGGATCGCTTTGGTTCCTGTGCTGTATGCCTCTCCGTTTCACTGATTGGCATAAAAGTCAAACAAACAGCCAAAGCAGAAGAACAAGAAGCAGTCTTTCATCCTCTGCTCTTGATTGGGATTAAAGCAGAATCTGATGGAAACCTGCCTCTTAGGGGCCTGAGATCCCCTAGTAAAGCTCTGCAACTAAGGAAGTTATCTGCTTGTAGTGGGAAACGAAGTATCTCCTCCACATTTTCTTCCACAGCTCGCTGGTAGAGCTGGCTGTATCTCATATTTACAGGGAACAGGATATGCTGACAAACAGGGCTTCTGCAATATGTTTTCTGAAATTATGGAGAGAGAGGTGACAGGACAGCTCCCCAGTCCTAGGATTCCTATAGAGAAGGAAGGGGGACAGAACCAGGCCTGCAGCACAAGTACAGAGAGTTCTCCTTTACTATTAGTAAGACCGGGCTGGCGCTCAAACACAGGAGTGTGAGGAGCAAGGGTGGAACTTTGGAGACCTAGGAGCAGTCACAGGGCAGCTAGCTTTCTGAAGTCTCAGAAGTAGTTTCAGTCTACTTTCTAGAGTCTCAGAAGCACACACCTAATGTCCCCACACATAAAATACAGGCAGCATAAACCAGATGCCGTCTACATCCTCTCAAGTGTTACAAGTGTTTCTCTTCTTTCTAGAATACAACTCCAAGTCCAGCTGTGATGCACAATGTTGCACAGGATTTGTGGAGGCCTGAACTGTCAACCTGAGCTTTGTGTGGGGCTAGGTCCCAGCTCTATGTGGGAGCTGGATTCTGTTCAGCGTTCTGAACTTCTCAGATGGGGTCCTAGTCTTTCTGAACAGGAAACGCACTGCATTGAAAACTTCATAAACCAGATTCTACCATCTTCGGGTCTTCCTATGTAAAGATATATGACCTTTACTCTGTCATAGACCTGTTACCACATCATAGTTCCCATACTATCACATAGCCCTTCCTAGTCTATCATAGCCCTCCTCGTATTCTATCATATCCCATCTCTATCTACATTATAACTCTTACTTTAAAATATCCTAACTCCTTTGTTCTATTAACATAGACCTCCTCCATCTCTACCACAGTCCTTTCCTAAAACTGCCACACCTCCCAATTATTCTACCACACCCTTGGCTTATCATCTTTCTCCCTTTTTCTACTTATACCATTACAGCACTATAGTCATCTCTCAAATGTTGAGACTCAAAAAACTCAACTATGCAGTTCATTTGTATGTCAGTGTATTCAATGTCAATTTCTCCAATTAGAATAAAAATTCAAAGATGTCAAGATGTTGGCACTTTAACTCATAGCAGCTTTATTCTTAGCATATGAATGGTTCACTATAATCAGTTCAGAAATATCTACTGGATGCCTGAATTAATAGACAAACAAGCAAATGTTACTTAACTCTTCTTATTCCTACCTGAACAACTCTGACTTACTGTGTGCTCTCTGCTTGGTTGCATGTTACACTATCATGTTCTAGGAATTTCCATCCATATTTAGATCTAGCCTTCCTATGCTCAGAGACATCTGTCTAATAATTGCATCTACTCAGAGTCCCAGCCTTCCTTCACATGAGTCAGCTCTCCTTAGCAACTGTAACCAGAAGGGCTGAATAAAACCCTAATGCAAGTAAACAATGGAGAAACCTCAAAAAGTAAAAGAGGATATAATTAAGAGATGTGAGAAAATAATGCTAAAGTCAGAAAATGATATGCACGTTTTAAAATTATTTCAAACCAAGCAAGCTAGAAATGTCCTAGGGAATTAAATTATTGACCTTGGAAGTCATTTTACAGGAGATTTGATTTTTTCTTTTGTATTTATTTATTTTATTTTCAACATTAAATATAATTACATCACTTTCCCCTTCCTTTTCCTTCCTCATACCCCTGTCATGGATGTCCCTTTGCTTCCTTCAAATGATAGTCTTTTTTAAAATCTGTCATTATCACATGAACAAAGAAACACAGACACACACAGACAGACAGACAGACAGACAGACACACACACACACACACACACACACACACACACTGCTCAGTCTGTTCAGTGTTACTCATAGCTATATAATTTCAGGGCTGGTCATTTGATCTTGGTAACCAATTAGGGATTCAATGCTGTGGAGGAGTATTTCCTACTCTCAGCACTTTTCAGTGCTGTAGTAGTTTCTCTATGGGTAGCGTCTCAGGAGATTTCCATTTCCATGTTAGCATGTTTATTTGCGTTGTACTTTTTCAGGACTTGTTTAGATACAGAGAAAAAGTGAGGTACCCAACCCCAACTGATTCATTTACAACATCACTCCTTCACCTCAGGGAACAGCAAGGAGAAGAGAGTGGGAAGCCTGAAGGAGCTAGAGGACCAGGTAAGTTGCTATGAATTTGTGTCTCTTAGAAATGACAGAAAACCTCACACAAGAGATTTTATTTTAAAAAACATATAGTTAAGGGTCACTGTTTGTGGCCAATGGACTGGTAAAACCACCTTCCCATTTTCTCTCCACTGTGACTACAAGGTTCTTCCTACACATTAGTCTTCTGGATATGCAGCACTTATTTCACAGGAGTTCTTACTGCCAAATTATGTCATAGAATTGTTCATGTGAGTCAACAGAAGTAGTAATTAATGCACACAAATAAAAATAATTTTTCCAACCTCCAAGAAAAGGCCAAGCAAACCACCTTTTGAGATGCTAACTATTTAAATAGTAATTCAATGTTCCTGCTGTATCTTTCTGCTCACACCACAAGACCATTGTTTTGCCACGACCCCCAACAATTAGGTTGGACTGAGTATGAGAGCCAGACCCACACACAAGTCTATCACCTTTCCCTCAAGGACCCTTCCTGCAAGGTTCCAGTCCTCATGGTCTCATTCAGTAAGTCTGAGTCAGCTCCAGTGTGGCTCTGCTCCTTCTAAACCCCTCCAACCCATCACCTTGCATCTTCTAGTGGTCCCCAATGAGACCTCCAGATGAAACTAAAATTTGAATCAAAAAATAACTATGAAGATAGCAAAAGAATTCGTGAATTCCCCAAAATCCTCCCTAAAACAGGTAATAGTAGACAGAAATGACATTCTGATTGATTCAAAAAAACACAAATAAGTGGCTTAATGAAATAATGTGAACTATTCAGGATACAGAAACTTAAATTAATAAGGAACTAGAAATGCTTAATATCAGTGTTAATTTAATAATGGCTCAAGTAATATTATTCTGCATTACCTAAAATTATATTTGTATATATCACATATTATAATATGTACATATGGACATGTGTTATATATTTATAATATATACATATATCTTAAAGAAATACATATTATTTTGATAGTATATATAGTATAAGATAATATCTATCTTAATATGATAATATATAAATCTCAATAAAAGAATAAGGTATGTATGTCTTTATATATAAATATATCCTTATCTTAAAGGAAGTTAAGCCACTTGGGCTGACAGTACTCCCCACAAAAACAACAGACTAACAAAAACAACAGTACCAGGTATGAAGAACTACCTTTTGAATGGTTAATCAAAGTAGTTTGTCTAAGTGACTCCCAAAACAATATACATAATTGATGTAGCCCTTGATTTGCTCTCAGGGTTGAGGCCACTATTGCTAAAGACATCCCACACTTAGGACACAGGACTTGGATGTTTGCACCTAGATCTAACCTGAAAAGCTCTTTCCTGTGGTCTATCTTTCATGGTTTCAGAAAATGCTATGAAATCTGACAAGGGACAAGGGGTAAAACCATAAATTGACCTTCCCAGCTGTTATACCTATGAACCATGGCATAAATATCCATGAGGGTACAGTAAAGGCACTCACAGGTTGCTCATAACCAATAACCGCCTATTGGACTTAAGGTCCACTATGAGGAAAATCATGCCTGGTACTGAAAACCCAGTGTGCTTCCTGGGGCTGGTGAGGTCATGGATCTTAGAAAATAATTTACTGCCACCACTTTGCTAGATGAGCATAATTTCTTACTGCATTCCAAATCTTATCCTTTTACTCAGAGATAAGTGTAGTTACTGCCCCTCATCAAAGAAACTTCTCTTTAGAGAAAACAGAGACCATCACTGTTGTAAATTAGGCTCTCTGCTCTGCTCAGCTGCAGGAGCTTGTGGCAGCTTACATTCTCAGCTGCTGTTGCCAAGTACGGCTCATTACCACTGTCACAATTCATAGCAACACAAGCTCCTTTAAAAGGTTCCTCTGGACATTATAGCTCTCTCTTGTTCTCTCTTCCCTATTCTCTCACCCAGTTTCTCTGTCTCCTGGTCTGGCTTGTTGTCTGGCTCTATCTTTCTCCCACATCCCCACTCCTAGATGGCCTTCAGCACTCCACCCTTTAGACCTCTTAGCAGCTCACCTTGGTCTGGCTGCCAAAGGTATTTTCCTAATTAACCTAATTATCACACACACACACACACACACACACACACACACACACACACACAAAACCTACAACTGAACACAATGCAGAAATCAAAGGATTGTCCAGCCCTAACAGATGCATCTACATCACAGCTCCTGTGTCGGTGACTCAGGGAACATGACTGAAGAGGAAGCTTAAAGACAGCAAGGGGCAGAATACCAGGATAGTCACTGTGAAACTGTCTCTCCTAGAAATGGCTGTATAAACAAGACCAGAACCATGCCAATATCAATAGACATGTTTGCAAAGAAGGAAAAAAGCTTTCCAGTGTCCAACCCCAGGCAAAGAATTACTAGCTATAAATGACTACTGGGAGAGAAGAATTAGCTAGTTTTAGAAATGAGACCCTTATTGGTTGTCAAATGTAGAAGAGTCATCTCTCAAGCCAAACACACACAAGCAACAAAAATGAAACCAGCAGGATGGATATATGTATATATACATATATATATATGTATATATATATGTGTGTGTATATATGTATGTATATATATGTGTGTGTGTCTTTGTGTCTGTGTGTGTATATATATGCAAACAAACACCTATACATTTGTAACAATAATAATAAAAGAATGCTATCAATTTGAGAGTTGGAGAACACAGTGAGGCTTGCGAGACTAACTTTGAGGAGATGAGGGAAGAAATAGAAAATGAAGTGATATAATTTTATTTCAATTAAAGACATACTTTAAAAATGAATTAAAGCTAGATATAAGAGACTAAATAAGCTGAATAAACATTCAGTGAATTTATTCATAAGTAATATTTTAAATGTTTATTTTAATGCTTCTAATATAAAAGTTGACTGGCAATAAAAACTTAAAATCTTATTAAGACATTAAAAATGGAGACAGCTTTTTAACTGACAAGATTAGTGGAAAGCCTCACCAACCTAGTGGATCACACAGGAAGCAGAACATCAAGGCCAAAGACAAGTTAGAATAACTATATCATTTAGTTAAGGAAAATAATTAATATAAAACTTTTCAACACAATAATCAGGAACTTTGGGATAAAGATCAAATCTATGAATTATGAGCACAAATGGTAAAGATTACCAGTTTGCAGGTCTAGATCTTATCTTTCTGGAATCGTAGGGGGAAATTCCCAAAACTAAGGAAAGAAATTCCTATCTGTGTATAAGAAGCGCAAAGGACATTAAAAAGATACTATAAAAATAAACTTTCCATGTCATACTATAGGAAAAACACAAAATAAAAATAAGAAAGGTTACTGAGAGCTGCAGGAGTGAAGCCACAAAGCACAGAAGGAAGGCATCTGAGTAACAGCACCAAAGACCGAAGAGATTTCAGTAATATACTTCAAGCCCTGAGAGACTAGGAATGTCAACATAGCCTCTGGGACACAGGAAAAGCAACCCTAAAAGGGACATTTACAGCACTAGATATTTTCTCTCATCTGTGGATATTAGCTTTGAATTATATATGTGTGTTTTGTTTGAAATGTCCAGAAAGAACAGGGAATTGCTAAGGGACCATGGTGGGCTTGAATGGGGGCTTTCAAAGAAAGGTAGATAGAAGCACCAGTATAAAGCTTTAAAGACATAATTATGAAGCAAGAAGGATTAATGATTAAATGAAGCAAGAGAGATACATGATAGAGGAGGATTTACTGGGAGGGAAATTATCACTAAAGAATGAAAAAAATTACATGAAAGATTACTATTGTAGAGGATTTCCCTAAATATACCTATTTCTATACCTTAAAAGAGTTAAAATGAAATCACCCTATAAGGGGATAATACCCCTACAGAGGGCACAGGCTAGCAAGATAAAAGCCCAATGCTAAGAATGGCTTATCCTTTAGGGATTGTTGTTCATTGAGATCCCAAAGGCCCCTACACATTACAGGCAATTGCCAATGCTCTCAGTTACCCTTCAGAACTCAACAATAAGACTCTAGTATTAAACGGACCACAAACATGAGTCACAGAGCACGGAGAAATCAAGATGGTACTGACCTGGATACTTCATCCCTAGTAGCTAGCTTTCATAGTGTTGCAAGGTGCTATTAATCCTGCTGGATTATAAAAAAAAAATCATTAACATTACTCAACTGCCAACCCAACTATAGGAGCTACAATATTAGCAAGACACGCCCACTGTTTCAGTAGAAACACAAACATCCTAGGAGTAGACACTTCTGATTTAAGTTGCCCTTCATAAGATGAAACCCATACCTGGGATCCTTATTGTGTTAAGAATCTATGTCTGTGAAATTTCTTATTATTTTATCCATTGATTAATGCATTGTAGAGAGCTGCGAAGTACCACGCCTTAAAGATGGTGCTGGCTTCTGCCTTCCACCTTCCCGTTGGTGAGCGCTCTCTGGCATAAACAAGCCCTTATTTGGTTAAGTCTGTTCAGCCTGTCTGCTTCCGCGTTAGAGTAGCCTATCTGCAGGGTCCACGTAGCTCACTGGGGTTGGTTAGTGCAAGGGTATTTAAGCCTGTGCAAGGGTTCCCTGGGCTCCTGTGGGTCAGAAGAACATGTTTCAAGGATCCTGATTAAAACTGGATGAAGAAGATCCTCCTGGAGTTGTGTCTTCCTTGCTGGCAGGGGTAGGCGCTTACAATGCATTACTCAGTGCCCATAAAAACAAACATGTAAATCAATAGAGTAGACTAGAAGACTCAAATTTTAGTCCATGCAATCAAGTCACTTGATTTTCAATAAAGAAGGCAGAAGTACACACTGAAGGAAAGATAGCATCTTGAAAATAAATCTGGATATCCACCTGTAGAATAAAGAAATTGGATCTTCTGAGTGGCCTGCACTGCCACACAGGGCCATGGTGTCATCCTAGGCCAGGATGCTGTCTAGGGCCATATGTTGGCTCATGGCTCTGCAGCAACCAGGGTCTGAGTTGATGTCCATGGCCTGTGTTACCACAGTGGGTCATGGGAACCATACACGTAGAAATCTGAGGGCCATGTTGAACCTGCCCCATCCTTCACTGGCTCTGAGATAGTCAGTTGTGTCCCTCATTGGACACTGAAGCTAGAAAGTTGGTCCTGCCCTTTCTGGGAGAGTTGGCCCCCACACTCAGAATAGATGGTCCCATCCTTCACCACTGAAGTAGCAAACTGGCCCCCATGCATTGGCCTAAAAGACCTGGCTCTGCCTGTTGCCTGAGGTGGGGGCAGGGGGTGGTCTCAGTGGCCCAGGACCATATCCTGGATCTACCTGCATCCACCACCAAAGAGAGCAGCCCTACCCTTTCCCAGCCTTTTCCCCCAGCTCACGTCTGGCCCTGTCTCCACCCCAATGGGCATGGCCTAAGCCACAGGTGCAGACAAGGTGAATATCTCCCTACAACTCCCCTTTTAGTCTAAAGAAAAGATTTGGGCCTGATACAAAACTATATACAAAACAGTGAATAACAAGTGTGCTCTAACAAAAGGAAAATCGAGAACAAAATGACCTACATCTAGTCCTAGGGTGAAGACATAACGGAGTTTACAATAGAGTTATCCTAAGCTAGAAAGCTTAAGTCTAGTACCTAATGTATCTAACTAGGAAGAGAGAATAATAGTTGTGATAGTTTAATCTACAACCTCATCTGACATGAGAAGGAAAATAGCGTTACTAACTTAGACAGGAAGTGCGGATGGGCAACTTCCAAAAAAATGCCTCGAAGACAGAAACAGCAAGCTATCTGGACAGTCACCCAAGGTCTCAGAGCAATGTTGGTACAGCCAGTTTTGGCTAAGGCTAAGAGTACCTGATAGACCACAACAAAAGCAGGGAGGAAGAAAGGCTGTCTTACCCTGACTTGGCAAGGTTCAGCAGTCTTCTGTTTGCCTCCTGCAAGCACATAAAACCGCATGTCCAGATCAGTGGTCAAGGTAGGAGCAGTTCCTTGCCCAAGAGGCCATGGCCGAAGCAAGGGTGAACTCCAGAAGGAGCAACAACAGTGTCCAACATACTTTCTGGAAAGTGCATGGTGCTGTCAGGAGCAACAGTGTCTCATGTCAACAGAGTACTAATATTGAAACATTTAAATGCTGTGTTCTGCAGGTCTATGAAGTGATTAGAGATTAAGCATCTATTTCTGACTAATCTCATAGGTAAAGGAAACACGGGTGAGGGTAATCTGTAATACTCAGGAACTTAGCTAAAAACCTGATTAAAACTTCCTTGAGTAAATCAAGGAAACACACCTAAACAATATAACTATGCATGTGGAAATTCCTAGGGTAGAAGTAGAGTAAAAATGTCTAAACAAGACGTAGAGTTCTAAAGGGCAGCAAGACAAATATCCCAAATTGTATCAAAATACAAAATGTCTTGAACACAAGCAAAAGTGTACATACATAGAATATGGCAAGTATAATGTGCATAAAACATCATAAATGGAAAGATTTCACACAATATAACAAATATAAGATACAATTCTTCTAGGAAGAGAATAAACTTAATTTTACATAGGTTACCACAAAAAATAATATATAACAATGTAAGCTGTAATACTAATGTCTCACTCTTACTAAATAATTCACAATAGGCTAATCTACCTATATCCATTCTGAACCATACCTTTCCCAACCATACCCTATTCCTGTCTAAAAGATAACCAAGTCTAAGTATCACCTTCCAAACCAACCCCAAGTAACTATAACCAACCCTATGAAGATCCTAAATTCCAAGAGTGGGGAAAGGGGGCGTTGTTATCTTAAGATTACTTCCTGCTGAAATGGGATGATGATTTCTCCATGGGATCCTGTTGGAAAAGAATTTTTAGCAACCAAATTTCTAAACAGAACTGGCTGTAACATATGTAGGTAGTCATTGTGTGGCAGAAAATGCTTGACTGGAATTCTAATTGAAATTTGGCCAGGTTGTAATAAGAAGGTGCACCAATACAGCTAGCTAGTCATGAGTTGTCTCGAGAAAAGCAGTCTCAAACCGGTTTAGGGTGCAGTTTGTAGTCCAGATGCATCAGGTTGAGTCAAGTGGAAATGTCCAATTGGGGCCCCATCTCCTTTCCAGAGTGTTCAAAGATTGCTGTTGAGAACTGTTATAGTCCTTGTGGAAAATTTAAATATAAATATCAAGGTAAAATTTTTAATTTCATGGTATGCATTAGGGCAAGGCAACAGTAAGCATTAAAATGTAAATGAGAAAATTATGATTTCAGACAGAAAATTGCGAATAAGTGAACGAGTCCTTCGATTTTGTTTTCTTCTGCCTTACACCAATTGGCTTCTTGATATAAGGCAGAAACTATGAATTTAATCTTAACAACATGCTTGAATTTAGAGAAGGAAAGCCAAATCCAACTCCAAAGCCAGCACTGGTTTACATGAATCGGGACTACAGAAATATTGGTTGCAGGACAATGGCGGCAGAACCAGCGGCAGCTGGCGGGGAGGAACCTGCCGCAGCATAATGGTGTCAGAAGCGGGATTGAGAACTTTCATTTAAAACTTAACAAAAGCTTAAAAAATAGTTTTTAGAAACAAGGGAACAGAGACTTCTTGGTAGCAGCATTTTCTTGATTGGATTTGTTTTGCTGTAGACAGAGATTTGCGCGGCTCCTTTAAGGGAAGTTTCCAAAATTAGCATAAGCGGCAAAAAGCCGCCTGGCTTTTAAAGAGCTCTGCTAACAATTCATTGGTGTGTAGGAGAGCTGCAATAAAGGTTTACACAGTGTTTTTAAAAATATGCTGGCTTGGTTGAGAAAAAGAAACAGGATACAATGGTTTAAAAAAGAAAAAAGGAAGTAGAATTAATCCTAGTACTCGGCAGACAGAGGCAAGCAGATCTCTGTGATTTCAAAGTAAACCTGGTATGGAGTGAATTCCAGGACAGATAAAAGTTACACAGAGAAACCTGTCTCAAAATATGTAAAAAATAGAAGTAGAATAAATAGAGTAATAAAAAAGCCACGTAAAGATAGAAAACACAGAGAAATTTTGGATACTATATGCAATTCTGTTGTCTTTAAATTATTTGATTGCTGAGAAAATAACTACTGATAAAAGAAATGCTGCTGGATTAATTCAATTTATATATTTTAAAAATTCTTTGACTCAAAAATTTAAGCCTAAGGACAAGTTACTGGGGAAAAGGATTTTTATTTTTGTTTCCACAGAAAATGAAAAGCTATGGATTCTTTCCAGACTTATGTGGTTTGATCAAGCAAGACCCCCTGAAACAGTAACCCAGATGATCCAACATTCAAAGCAGTTGAGACAAAGCCTTGCAGACTACAGCCAAGATTTGTGCATCTTCTTTGGAACCCCATGACAGCGACCTCTTCCAGCAGGAAGTAGTTTGGAAAGAACGACACCCAAATTCCCAAATATTGTTTATAAATGTTTGTTTTCATTTAAACGGAGTTGTTTATAAATGGTTAATGACCACAAGCAATCTTTTAAAAGGTAAAAAGGGAATTATGGTATAGATATGAATACTTTGCTTTGAAATGGATTTTCTTTTATTGATACAATTTAAGGTCAATTTTGTAATATGTATATTTCTCCTCTTGTTTAGGTATTGTGTTTATATAGCTCATTGGAAAATGTAATGTATAATTGAGAGTAGCCTATGATAATGAAAACTTTAGAGTTAAGTTAATTAGGATTTCTAGATATGCAGAGATGTATTTGAGATGAATAGGCATTCTTCAAACCTTTCAAAGACCTACAGAATATGGCATTTAAAAATGGTTTAGGGATTTTCTTGACAATGAGGCACAACTGCTCCTGGTAACACCACCTGCGTCAGAAAGGAAGATGGATATCGAAGAAACGTGTTATGGAGTTTGCTTCTAATATGGCAAGACTAGCCATTTGGGCAAGGTATTGCTCTTCTGGACTGTTTGACTTTATGTTGTAGAAACTGGACATGCAGGACCCACAAAAAGGTGACTGCTGATGCAAGATGGACATTGCTACAGGATTCTTGCTTCATGGAAGAGGCTGCCAGACAGCTAGACAGTCTACAGGACACAGAGAAAAGTTTCCTGCCTTGTTGAGGAGTCTGGACACACACTATGGCCTATGGGCTGAAGATGGAACATTACAGAAGAACTTCGGGTGACTGACCAGGCAATGAGTTGTTTCTGTCATTTCTAGAATTTATATATTATCCTTCTGTGGTCTTTGATGGAGTTGAAGTCAGGTAGTTATGGTTACAGTTTTCCTTAGTTAGGATTAAAGATAAGTTACATATAGGACTTTAGACTCACAAAGATAGGATAGATGATATTTTCTTTAAGTCTTACAAAATGTTAATGGACTAAATATTGTTTACTGTGATTCTTATTTGATAACAGTTGTATGGTATATTTTGCTATGTTAAGGTTAAACCCCTTCTTTTACTTTAGACAGAAAAGAGGAGATGATGGGAGATGTGATTCTGTATATATGTTTCTCATACTGATTAATAAAGCCCTGTGGCCAATAGTAAACAAGATAGGCGGGGCTAGGAGACCAGGAGGAGGGAAGAGGAAGTAGTAGGGAGGAGTCGAGATGTAGCCCGGGAAGAAGCAGGAAGCCTGCTGCGCGGCTCCCCGATAAGACGACCACGTGGAAATACTTAGATAAGTAGAAATGGGTTAATGATTAAGGCAGAGCTAGCCCATTAACAATAATGGTAACTGGCCAACAGGATTGTATCAAATACAGAGTCTCTGAGTGTTATTTGGGGCTGGCGCGGCTGTGGGCCCACGTGGCAGCAGGACCGGGAGGCCGGCGGGGAGACCTGCTGTAACAGTTGGCCAATAGGAAACTAGATTGGTGGGGCTAGGAGACTAGGAGGAGGAAAGAGGAAGTAGTTAGGAGGAGTCAGGATGTAGATCATGGAAAAAGAGGATGCTGGCGGTGGCTCTCAGATAATATGACCACGTGAAAATACTTAGATAAGTAGAAATGGGTTAATAATTAAGATAGAGCTAGCCTTAAACAATAATAGTAACTAGCCAACAGGATTGTATCAAATACAGAGTCTCAGAGTGTTATTTGGGGCCGGTGCACCAGACTAGCTGCGGGCAGGCTGGCAGAAAACAACAAGCTACAAGAGCATAGCATGAGTATGTTTAAAAACATGAAATCTAATATTTTATGAGCTCATGCATGTAGTTTATATCTATAGTTTATCAAACTATAAAATTTATGAAGTAAAAATTCTAGATGAAGGGGTAATGAAGGGATGCCTCAATGGCCTAGGTTGTTATTGTAGATGCCCACTGGATTCACTGTGGTCCCTTCTATCCTGATACTATCAACACTTTTCCTCTTAGTTCAATGACCCCATCTTAACAGGGCTAGCTTTAGCTTCCTCCCCAGTTCGGATTCATCTTTTCTGAGACTGCTTCCCAGATGTAATTGAGAAGGTAGACGTGAATGTTTAGTTCCTGCTGAAAGACAAGCATACAGTGGACAAACAGCAGTGACCTAAATGCAGGCCCAGATAGTGTCTGAAACCTTGCTGAGTGAGTCTAAAAGTGTAAGTGACCTGTGACTTGTTCTAGTTGTGTGACCCTAGACTGAAAACCAAGTAACAGTTGTGAAGTTCACATCCCCCAAATGCTCATCATTATGGGCATCAGAGACAAACCTGTGCAGGAGGACCATCCCTGCCTGTCAGCAGTAGTTGACAATGAGCTAGTTCGAATTGGTTTTCTAGCATGGGCTAATGGGCTGGAGTCTGCACCTTCCTTTGTGTATCTGGCTCTCTCATCATCTCTGTGAACATGTATAAGTTACTGATCACTACAAACATTTTTATGGGTTTTGTGAACTCAGTAAACGGGAATTCTGATTGCTTTTATTTGTGGTTTTTGTGGTTTATTTTCTGTTGCCACAGGGCATGGTCCCAATATCCTCTGGGGTATTTTCCATGCAGGAGATAGAAGAAGAATTTGAATCAATCTATGTTGTTGGAGACTTCTCATTAGCCTAGCCTGAAGAAAAACAAAGAATTTAAATTTTTAAGATGTTCTACTCCATTTGCAGGCGTAAATTAATTTCAAGTACACTTTTTCCACTTGATCACCACAGTCAGGCGGGGAGGGGGGGGTCCAAGGTTAGAAATCAGTAGAGAGGGTACTTCTGTTGGCTTGGTCCTTCTCAATAACAGGTGCTCTTTGTCACTTAACCATGACCTTGTGTTCTGGTCAGTCCCTGTTCTCAATAGCTGATAAGAAACTACTGTGTATGAACACTGTCATGTTATCACTGAGAAGTTTTCTCTGGAGATATATTTGGCCCTCTCACTTCCAAACCAAGTATATGTGTTTAATAATGTCTTTCCAAACCCTCTTTCCTGAGTGAAATTGCCCCCCTGACTGTCACATGGAGAAAGTAGAACAACAAAGCAGCCAAAGTGTACTGTCTTTGTATTATTGATCTCATGATATAAAACTGTATCACTGTCTACTACATATACTCATTCAAAACCAAAAGCACAGCAGCAGATTGCTCTGTGTACTGTATAAGTTCTGTCCTGTGTTTTCTATAAGGTTATCCTTTGGACTTATAAAACCTCATAGTATGAGAGTATCTATGCAGGTAATACTAATTTGTTATGTATTCAGTTTGGATTCAAGCTTCATTTTATATATAAAGGTTGGATTTACAGTGTTATATTCCAAGCTAAACAACTGCCATGAAATCAGCTATGTCTACTTGGAAAAGATCAGTGGTTGGGATTGTTGACAGTTGGATTATTTATTATGTTACATTGTCAAATAAGATGAAAAGAAAATGGTTGGAAAGGAAACTTGAAAACATAAACAAGTTACAAAGACCTAAGCAAGTTGTGAAATGTATGCAAAAGGTCAAATTTCAATATATTGTTGTCAAACCTTTGTTTAAATCAATAGAATTTTGATCTACTCTCCATAACAATTAAAATGACCATTTTAAAGAAAAATGAGGCATGTATAATCAAAGTTTAAGTACTTGATTTTGCTCAACCCTTATCAAAATAAATCACAGTACTTAAAAGTGCCAGACATGTGCAACTGACTTTCTTCATGTTCAAAAACCATACGTGAAGGTTATACTGATGTAGTCAGAGGGATTAAACTGGAAAATATTTCCCTTCTTCCCCTACAAAATAACTCGGCTCCAGAGGATATGGTACATCTTTCAAAATGTTCTGTGACTGATGGCTAAGTGATTAAGGACAAGATGGTTTTCAAGAAGGCCTAGAATCAAATTTCAGCACCCACACAGTGTTTAACAACTGTCTATAAGTTCAGTTTCAGGGGACTAGGCACTGTCTTCTTGCCTATGTGAGCAATAGGCTCACATGTTGTGCACAGACTTATTTAGGCAAAATACACACACACACACACACACACACACACACACACACACACACACATATATATATATATATATATATATATATATATATATATATATGTATACTAAACTTAAAACTAAACTAACCTGAACTCTTCTGTGACTGTGGGAAATCACCTGTTTTCTTGTTCAGGAAGCCCTAGAAACTCCACACAGTGATTTCTAACCAGTGTCCAGTCTACAGAGTGAGTGATCAACACAAAGGGAAAAAATGCCCCCATGTATAAAAGCAAGACCTTAAACTTGTCCTCACACAGATGGACCAACTGTTGAAAGGAAAGCTAGAAGAGCCAAAAGGTTTTCTCAAGCCCAAGTGATCTCCAAGTAACAGATCCTCAACTGGTTTTGACAGTTTAAAAAAAGTGATTTTGGCACCTGAATAATCTTAAACTCCCCAGAGGAAAGTATAATCCATTAATAAAATGACTGGTGTATTTTCTTTAACAATCTAATTGATGACATCCATAGACATTAGACTTGAACCCACATGAGATGTGATATAGGCAACTATTTCTCATTACTGCTTTTCTTCTTTATAAGAAAATGCTGCCCAGATATAGAACATTTTTACTTTGGCTCAATTCATCACTGCAGTGCCTACCTGAAACCAAGAAAGACAGGCTCACCATTCTTTTAATTAAAAGAAAAATCAAACAGCTTTTAAATTTTTCTCTTTTCCTTTCTAGAATCACTGGCAAGAAGGGATCTTACATTCTGGTTCTAGACATTCCACTCATCACAGTCACCAAAGCTATCAAGACCAGCCCTCGTTGCCAAAATTACCTTTCTCCAGAGACTAAAAGGTATACAACTTGTATGGCTAAATCTGACACTGCAACCATTCTACCTCAAATATTTATAGATAGCCCCATTCATTTGGACTGTACTTGGCTCAGGACATGATGGACCCATCAAGTCCTCATAAAACCTTGCTTCAACATATAGAAGTCCTGTTATTCTGTGAGGCATCTGAGATGAGACTCTCTTAGAAATTGAGTCCCCCTTAACTTTCTAGACATGTGTAGACATAAGGTCTTTTGAGAGAAGGTGTAATTGTGCCAATCTTGAATCATGTACTTGGAGATGATACTTGAGGGAGAAAGGAACAAACTGAGCTCTGAGTAGATCTAATGAAGAAATATGGGATGCTTTTTAGGATGTGGGGCCACAGTACCCTGGGCAAACCCCAGGAGTAAATCCCATGGTGATGCCTCCTAACCTCCAACCCATTATCTAATTAAGTAGCTAGAGCAATCATGGCCCCATCTTGACAACAGTTGATCTCTGAGTAGTGTGACTAAGAAAGAGTGAAAGGAGTACAGACAGATGGGAAAGCAAAAGTGAACTCCTTGAGATGGCAACTTCTTGTTCCCAGAAGACAGCTTGAGTTAAACTGGTAGGAAGGCATGGGGTGGGGTGCCTAAGCAGGACTAATAGTGGAAAGGAGAAGACATACTAGGCCAATAACACTCCCTTGCCAAAGACCAATTAGCTGATTAGCTTTAAGGACCATCCCATTCCAGTGCATAAAACTTATACTTTTGCTTTCTCCACAACTATATCTTCTGCCTTTCTAAGATGTTCTATTCTTTGTCTCAGGGATGGTCCAGCTTCCCTGCTATGGATGTTTGTTATTGGTGTATGGAGAATTCCAAGCATTTCTAGTACCACCTTGCTGAAGAAACAGCTGAACAAATAAAATCTATGCCGAAATCCATTTCAGCCTGAAAGCAATGATGTTGTGGACATGATGAGAAATGAACTCTATATGTAATTGATCAGAATATAAATTAGTGAAACCATTAAGGAATTTATTATAATGTTTTTTGCTAAAAATGCCCCCAAATATAAATTCCACATAACTGAGCTTTAGTACTCCTAGCTGTGCGTCTGAAGAAATCAAACTCAGTCCACAATAAGGATATGTGCACAATATGCTGTTTTGGTACTTTGCACATTAACCAAATTATGGAATTACCGCAGCTGTCCTCCGGTGAGTGCAAAAAAGGGAAATGGGAAGTGAATATGAGTAATATATCTTATACATGTGTATGAAAATGTTACAATAAGCATAAAATTAGTATAATTAACACTACTAATAAAAAAACAAATAGGGACTGGAGAAATGGCTCCATCAATGCAGTGCCTGTCTTACCAGCATGAAGAACTGTGTCCAGGTACCCAGAACACATATACTGTCCAGCACTGCACCCACATATGTAGCCCTAGCACTGGGTGAGGACAATGCCAGTCCAGTTCATGGAGTTTATTGACAAGACAGACTGGGATGATGAGCTCTAGCTTTAGAGAGACACAGAGGCAATTTCTCATGTTTGTTGTGTCTGTGTATGAGAGAAGGTAGGCAGGGAAGAAGAACAGGACTTGTTGATATAGCAGTGAAATCTAGGACAGTTTTTTTACTAATTGGTTGGTCAGTTTGAAGAATAATCAAAGGTAACAGCAGATGCTGTCTTTGACATTTGACCTGTACACACATGTACACACACCCACTCTGATATGTTCACATACACCCTCACACACAAACACAAACACACGTATAACATGTACAAAAAGAAATGAATGAATAAATAGGCAAATAAGTAAATAAAATGTAGCTATGCTGTGAGCTGGAGCCATATATGTTAAGCCACATTTTAAACATATAATTTTAATTATAGAAAATGTAACATTGATGATGAAGGAACAATACAGGGTTCCATGAGCTGACACAGAAACATTACAGAAAGTGACTAGTGAAATAACTTTTATTTGCTGAAAAATAAGTTTCCATTTGGTGAAAATGTATGTGTAAGTATATTCATATATACACTTGAGCAAATGTCTTAAACTTCTCATCTGACCAAACTATTAGTTGTTTTATTAGTTTACATAAGAAGAGTCTGCACTTAAAATATTTCTTTGACACTAACGTGAATCTACATGAGGGCAGCATCTTCTCAGAGACCCAGAGGCAATTTCTCCCATTGTCCTTTGTGTCTGTGTGTGTTGTGGGGGTGGTTACAGGGGGGAGGAGGGCTTTTGATGTGGCAGTGAAAACCAGGACCTTCTTTGTAATTGGATGAACAGTTTGAGGTTTTTCTTTTGTATGCATCTTACAGCAGAAGAATTTGAACTCTGTAATGCCAGTCCTTTTGTTATGGTTAAAGTGTGAATCTTCAGTGAAAACAATAATGCATCCCTTAAGTGTTTCAATATTGGTACTCTGGCTTCAACTGAGGGGTGAGTTTGCCCATTTTTATGGGAACATAAAAATACAGTATGTGAGAGTGTTGCCTTCACATATTTTAGGAGGGAGGGTAGAAATAATAATGTTCTCATGCTGAAATAAGGGCAGGTGGGAGGCCCATGGCAAAGCCATTCTGGAGTGTAAGCATTTATATGCATCCAGTCCTGTTTGCCTGACCTTTGCCTTTCTGCACAGGTGTGAGCAGCCAGAAGAAGGTGCAGCAGACTCCAGAATCACTCAGTGTCTCAGAAGGAGCCATGGCCTCTCTCAACTGCACTTCCAGCGATCGTAATTATAATTACTTCTGGTGGTACAAACAGCATCCTGGGAAAGGCCCCGAGTTGCTCATGTCCATCATCTCCAATGGTAAAAAGGAAGAAGGCAGATTCACAGTTCACCTCAATAAATCCAGCCTGCACGTTTCCCTGCACATCAGAGACTCCCACCCCAGTAACTCAGCTGTCTACCTGTGTGCAGTGAGCACACAGTGCTCCCCAGGCACCTGCAGCCTGCATACAAACACTGTGCCCCAGCAAGGTCTGGGCTAGAGTGCAAAAAATGGGGTGGAGAAATTCTGACTGTTCTCATTGTACTCCATACTCAGTGGGAATTAAAAGCCACAGGAGGGAGGGGTTGACTTATAGGGAAAATACTTTTTATTTCTGAGAATGCATGAAACACATATTGGTGTGGTGTAGGTTGTTTTGTTCTTGAGTTTTCTTTTCTTAGAGCACACTTGTTATTCACTGTTTTGTATATAGTTTGTATCAAGCCTAAATCTTAACTTTAGACTAAAAGGGGAATTGTAGTGAGATATTCACTTTGTCTGCTTCTGTGGCACTGACCACGCCCATTGGGGGTGGAGCCAGGAGCAGATGTGACCTGTGGAACTACATCTGAGGGGGAGCCTGGGAATGCTCTCTTGCTTATAGGATGTGGAGAGGAGAGCATCTGGTGGAACTTGTTATTTGGCCTATTTGTTTATCCTGATCCTTATTAAACCACAATATTGTGGCTATAATATTCTCCCCTTTATTGTAACTGAAGAAAATTATACATTATATTTTAATTAAGGTTTCATGTCCCCTATTTCCTTCCAGATTCTCCCTACCTCCCCACACAGCCAACACAACTTCTTTCTCTTTTATCTCTTTCATATAAAAATAGGCAAAAACAAACAAAAAAGGAGAGAAAATGAACAAGAAATATAGATACAGAGACATTTTGTTGTTAGGGTCTCGAGGCAGAAGGAGTGGTACCTTGACATATGGGAGCCAGGGAACACCACAAAGTCATACTATGCAATGGGCCTCACACAAGAGAGATTTACTGGAGGGGAGTAGACAGAGGCTGCCTCTGACCAAGAATGGAAAGGAAAAGGAAGGTGGGCTGGGAAGACATTGGCTTTTATAAAGGGGTATAGTGCATGCTTGCAGGTGACTTCATTTAGATTGCTTTTGTATATGCATGCATTTGAAGACGTTTGCACAATAGTAAGTTTCCATAGGACTCCTCAAATAGCCCTTGATATTAGTTTTCCCCATCCTTATCCCTTATCCCTGTCTGTCATTACCCTCCCCACTTAATTCTCCCCCTCCAACCCCCACCATATATCTCCATAACTGTATGTTCTATTTCTCCTCCCTTGGCAGATCTTCCCTACCTGCTAGTCCCTTACTCTTTGTAACCTCTGTGGTTATATGGATTATAGAATACCTATCAAAAGCTTAAGATCTAATATTCTCACATTTAAAAAAACATACAATATTTGTCATTTGGTATCTAGGTTACTTCACTGAGGATAATTTTTTTCTAGATCCATCCATTTACCTATGAATTTACAATTTTGTTTTTTTAAGCAATTTTTTAAGCAATATACCACTGTATAAATATGCCATATTTTCATTATCCATACATCTATTGATAGACATCTAGGTTATTTCGAGTTTCTGGCTATTATGACTAGACCAGCACTGAACATGGATAAGCAAGTGTCCCTGTAGTAGGATGTAGAGACATTTGGATACATGTTCAAGAGAAGGATATCCAGATCGTAAGATAGATCTGTCCCCAGCTCCTTGAACACTGATTTCCAATAATGGCTATAGATGCCATTCAGCAGTTTCTTGGTTTCACAATGTCTCATTTATTATTGTTGTTGTTATTATTGCTTTTACTATTATTGGTGATAGTGGTGGTTGCAGTGCCTGGTCCACCAGTGTTCTGTTTAGAAAGTCCTTTACCTGTGCCAAGGAGTTCAAGACTATTCCCAGGTTTTTCTTCTATCAGATGCAATGAATATAGCTTTATGTTAAGGGTCTTGATCCATTTGGAATTGAGTTTTATGCAGGGCAATAAGATGTATCTATTTGCATTTTTCTACACACATACATCTGTTAGATCAGTACTATTTGAAAAGATTCTTTCTATTTTTTTTCCAGTATGTATTTCTGGCTACTTTATTTAAAAAATGAGGTGTTCATGGATGCATGAATTTATGTCTGAGAGTCCAATTTGATTCCACTTATCAGCATGTCTGTTTTATGCTAATATCAATTTATTTCTATTGCTATTGTTCTAGAGTACAACATGAAATCTGGGTTGGTGATACCTCCAAGAATTTTTTATCAATCATTATTATTTTTAGCTGTTCTGTGTTTTCTGTGTTCTATAAGAAGCTGAGGATTGTTCTTACAATTTATATAAAGAATTATGTTGGAATTTGGGGGGGGTTGAATTGAATCTATAGATTTCTATGAATAGAATGTTCATTTTCACTATGTTAATCCTATCAATATTTAAGTATGGGTTCTTTCCATTTTCTGATGTCTCCTTTAGTTCCTTTCTTCAACATCTTAAATATTCATCATATAAGCATTTCATGTGCTTGGTCAAAGCTGTCACAAGGCATTCTATTTTGTTTATTTTATTTTATTTGAGGTTAGTGTAAAAAGTTCTATTTCCATAATCCATTTGTCATTTGTATATAGAAAGGATACTGAGTTTTTGTGTTAATTTTGTATTCTGCGTTGCTGAAAGTGTTTATCAGCTGTAGAAGTTTCCTGGTGGAACTCTTAAGGCCTTTTGTGTATAAAATCATATCATTTTGAAGTAAAGATACTTGGATTTCTTCTTTGATATCATTTATTTCTACTTGATCTCCTTCAGTTGTCTCGTTTCTCTAGCTAAGACTTAACTATGATGATACTGAATAGGTACAGAGTAGACATCTTTGCCTTGTTCCTTATTTTAGTAGAAATGCTTTAAGTTTCTCTACTTTAGGTTGATGTTGGTTATAGTCTTACTGCAAACTGCCTTTATTGCATTGAAGTATGTCCATTGTACCCCTTAGTCTCTCTAGGACTTTCATCATGAAGGAGTGTTGGATTTTGTCAAAGACTTTTTCTGCAAATGATCTGAAAATGATCATGTGGTTTTTGTCTTCCAGCTTGTTTGCATGATTATGTTTATTGATTTATGCATGTTGAATCATCCCTGGATCTGTTGGATAAAGCCTACTTGATTATGTGAATAATCTTTTTGATGTATTCTTAAATTGGTTTTGCAAGTATTTTATTGAGAATTTTAGCAGCTATTTATAAGGAACTTCCTTCTTTCATAAGGAAAAAGTTTTTCTTTATTATGCCTTTTGCATATGTATCAGGATGATTATTTATGGCTTTTTAAATAGTATTAGAAAATAGTCCTTCTGTTTCTCTTTTGCAAAATAATTTGAGGGGTATTGGCATTAATTATTCTTTGAAGATGTAGTAGAATTCTGAGCTGAATCCATCTGGATTTGGTTGTGATATTTTAATTAATGCTTCTATTTAACTAGGGCTTTGGATCTGTTTAAATTGTTTATCTGATTTTGGTTTAACTTTGGTACCTTGTATGAATCAAGAAATTTATTCATTTCTTTTAGGTGTTTTAGTTTAGTGGAATTCAATTTTTCAAGTAGATCCTTATGATTCTTTGGAGGTCTTCTGTGTCTCTTGTGATGATCCTTTTCTTGTCTCAGGTATTATTGTCTTCTCTGTCTTTAGTTTGATAAATTTTATCAGTCACACTTGTTTTCTTTAATAACTAACTCCACTTCATTGGTTCTTTCTATTATTTTTGTTTGTTTGTTTGTTTGTTTTTTATTGACTTCAGCCTGAGTTTGATTATTTCTTGGCATCAACTCTTCTCAAATGCTGTTTCTCCTTTTTGTTCTATAGCTTTCAAGGTGTGCTATTAAGTTGTTAATATGAGATATCTCCAATTGTTTTTGTTTTGTTTTGTTTTGTTGCTTTTTAATGCAGATACTTAATATATGAAATTTCCTCTTAGAATAACCTTTATTGTGTTACATATGTTTGGGTATGATGAGCTTTTATTTTTACTCAATTCTAGAAAGTTATTTATTTTCTACATAATTTCTATATTGACCCACTTTTCCTAAATTAGTAAGTCATTCAATTTCTATGAGTTTGTAAATATTCTGTTGTTGATATCCAGCTTTAATCTGTGGTTGTCAGACAGGATTCAGGGTGTTTCACTTTTTTATATATATTTGTTGAGACTTGCTTTGTGTCCAAGCATGTGGTCAATATTGGAGAAGATTCCTCCATGAGATGCTGAGAAGAAGGTATATACTTTTATGTTTGGGTGAAATGTTTTGTAAATGTCTGCTAGTCTACTTGATTTATGATGCCATTTAGGCTCAGCATTTCCATGTTTAGTTTTTGTCTGTGTACTCTATCTATTGGTCAGAGTGAGGTATTGAAATGACCCACTATCTCTGTGTGAAGGTCAACATGTGATTTTAACTGTAGTGGTATTTCTTTTATGAACTCATGCACCCTTATGTTTTGTGCATAAATGTTTAGAATTGCAATATACTCTTGGTGGACTTTTTCTTTAATAAATATATGTCTCTTCTGATTAGTTTTGCTTTGAAGTGCATTTTGTCAGATATTAAAAATGTTTAAAGTGTCTTAAATCTTAGGCTCTTTGCTAGGAATGTCTTTTAAGATGCAGACATTCAAGAAATTTATTTGTTGCACTTAACTTGAGGCCCATGCCTGGAAAGGGAGCCCATTCCCTACACTGCCTGGATGTTCAGGAACCAGAGACTGGATAGCTCTGAGAACTAGGGTAGAATCAAATATAACTGGCAAAAAAAATCAATGAAATAATTCCTAATGATATTTTTGCTATACTCAAAGACCAGTGCCTTGTCCATTTGTCACCAGAGATATTTCCAATGGCAGCAGACAGGAACAGGTGCAGAGACCCACAGCCAGACATTATGTGGAAAGAGAGTCTAAACTGGAGATCTGTATCAGGCACCTCACCTCAAAGCTCTGGGAACTCCACAGAAGACAGGAGGTAAGATTGTAGTAGTCAGAGGGGGTGGAAGACATCAAGAGAACATGGCCCTCTGCATTGACTAAGCAGGGATCATATGCACTCACAGAGACTGAAGCAGCAAGCACAGGGCCTGCAACGGTCTGCACCAGGTCTTCTGCATATGTTATGGCTGTCAGCTTAGTATTTTTGTGGGACTCCCAACAGTGGGAGCCAGTGTGTCTCTAACTCTTTAGTCTGCTCTGGGAACTCCTTTCTTCTTTTTGGGTTGCCTTATCCAGCCTCGGTATGAGGACTTTTGTCTTGTCTTACTGCATCTTATTTTGTTGTTGTCTCTTGGAGGACTGCTCTTTTCTGAAGGGACATGGAGAGGGAGTGGACCTGAAGGAGGTGAAGATAGAGGAGAGCTGAGAGTAGTGGATGGAGGGGAAATGGGGAAATTGTGCTCATGATGTAATGTATAAGAGAATATGATTTCGAGAGAGAGAGAGATGGGGGAAGAGAGAGAGAGAGAGAGAGAGAGAGAGAGAGAGAGAGAGAGAGAGAGAGAGAGAGAGAGAGAACTACTGGAAGGGGGTGAATTTCAGGGTTAGGGAAAAACCTGGTACAAGGGAATCTCCCCAGGATCTACCTACAAGGAATACTCCAGCTTGGACTTTCTTTAATTAGTATAAACTAAAGTGAGTATAGTTACATATGGAAGAAATCTCTCACCTTTCTGCTGGAAAATTTGAAGGCTTTCTTAGCCTGTATTGGTCTGCAGCAACAGTTTGGGAGAACTGATTTATCTTGATCTTGCCAGGAGGCCAGGAAGCAGCCATCCCCTAAAGAGCTTTTTCTATACTCATTGGTTATATTCAGTGCACTGTCAGAGTTCCTTGGCTGAATGTTTCCAGAGAAGAGTCTCCTGAATCTCTGTTCTGGACATGATGTTGTCCTCATGGCCCTGCATTGTAATGTTCTTTGCCATACTTGCATTCACAATTTTCATTGTGTTTCTGTGCACTTGATAGGTGGGTTTGATGAAGTTCCCTCAGCCTGTGGGTTTTTGCGTGATCTGCAATTGGTTTTGCAGAATAAGCAAGAGCTCAAGCAGAGCATCACCTGAGAGCCACATTTGAATATTTAAAGGCACTTCCCCTATTGGGACAGTGCACCTTCTCTTATTCGGGGAGTGTTGTGCTTTTGTGGTATGCCCAAGGCCCAGACAAGGTCTCCAACTCCTTCTGAAACACAT
The DNA here is from genome assembly GCA_030556225.1 of Cricetiscus sungorus. Classification (NCBI taxonomy): domain Eukaryota; kingdom Metazoa; phylum Chordata; class Mammalia; order Rodentia; family Cricetidae; genus Cricetiscus; species Cricetiscus sungorus. Next base: position 603,041 of record JANBXA010000741.1, read on the forward strand.
CTCATGAGACAGCCCCAGAGGTTTCACAGTTGCTCTCAGCAGAAATGGGCACCCTTCTGCCTGTTGAAACACTTGGCTTAGGAGGACATGGACATGTGCTACTGTGCTCTGAATGACGCAGCAGCTGCTCCTCCAAATGGGGCAGAGCACACCCCCTCTTAGTCTGACAAAGGTCTTCCTGTCAGCTCTGTTGTATTACTACACAAACAGTCCATAATGTTTCCATTAACCATAAACTTAACCAGTGATTGGCTGGTCCTCCCTTTGGCATTCATAGGTCTCTGTGGAATACTGCAGGACAATCTGACAACCAGAAGAAAAGTATGTTGTGAAGTAGCTCTGAGTCCTGTGACCTCTAAAGCTATAGAACAGTGTTTCTCAATCTTCCTAATGTTTCCACACTTCAAAAACATATTGGAAAAAAAAAACCTACCAGGGGTTAAGTTCCTAGACAGATGTGACCTACTAAAGTTAAATAAAGAAAATATAAAGAGCTTAGATAGATACATCACAAGTATTAAAACTGAAGCAGAAATTAAGTTCCCCCAAAAGAATACCCCAAACCTGGGTGGTTTGTTTCACTGCTAAATAATATCAAGCCCTTAAAGAATAGTTAACACCAATACTTCTCAAACTGTTTCATAAAGTAGAAATGAAAGCAACATTACCAGACTCACTTTTAAAAGTGTATCTATAAACCACATAAGGGTAAAATAACAACAATGAACAGATTAAAAAAAATGAGTTACATATACATCATGGAATGCTCTTCAGTTGTAAAGAAAATTGAAATCATGAATTTTCATGAATTGTCTGAAACTAGAAGAGATCATATTGAGTGAGGTAACATAAAGAAAGACAAATACTGCACATTCTCTATTATCAGAGGTTCCTATCTCCAAATTTTCAGTTGTGAGTTCACAGTTGGGCCTCACAGATATGAATGTCATGGTGACATCTGGGCCAGGGCTACAGGTTGGGGCCATGTCTGGGTCCATGACTCTGCCACAGCCAGGTCTATGTTGAAATTCAAGGTCCATGTTGCTACCAAAAGTCCCACAGAAGCTTAAGGTCAGTCTACAACCTGTGACCTTTTGGGTGACTGGGAGCCATGCCACCACAGAGCCATTCTGATCTGAGTGGCCTGTGTTTCCACCCAGAACTAGGATGTCATCTGGGTCTGAGCTGCTGCCCAGGACCATGTCTGGGTTCATGGTCCTGCTGCAGCTGGGGTCTGTGTTGATGTCTGTGGCTGTGTCACCTAAGGGGGCATAGGAACTATGCATAACAAGATCAAAAGGCCATGCTGAGCCAGTCCTACCCTTCCCTGGCTCTGGGAAATCTGACACTGCCCCTCACTAGACATTGCAGCTAACCTTCAAGAGATAGCTACCCAGCTACCAGCGCTCCTGTCACACTGGGGAGAGATATTCCCACAGCTCACCACAGGGGATCGAGATTTGACCCTGAGGGCAAGAGAGGAGGGAGGCTGGCTCTGCCCTTCATTAGAGGGGGTAGCCCCCATGGCCCAGACTAACCAGTTCAGCTACCATCCAGGCCCACAGGTAGGCCTTCAGTTGATCCTAGGATGTGCTGGAGCTCACAAAGGGACTGTTCCTGTGGAACGATACCCATGGGATCACCATGACTCCTGGCAGCTGTGGGATATCCAAAAGGAGTGTTAGTGAGGATCCAGTGATGATGGTGGGCTAGAAACCAGAGACCTTGAATCTGACCAATGACTCATTACAATGAACATTTACAAGTAAAGCTGATTGGACAATGTGTGATGCATTGTGGCTCCCAATGCCACCAAGTATTGGAGAGGTGAGAAAGACAGAGGAGTGAATGCCTGGCAGTAGTGACACATGTCTTTAACACCAACACTTGGGAAGCAGAGGCAAATGGATCTTTGTGAGTTCAAGGCCAGCCTTGTCTACAGAGTGAGTTCCAGGATAGCCAGGGATACCCAGAGAAATCCTGTCTCTCAGTAAAACAAAAGCAAAAACAAAGCAAGAGGATGGAATGAAAAGGGCTTTTTGTTTCTGTTTTTTTGTTGTTGTTTTGTTGTTTTTGTTTATTTGTCTGGTTTGGTTTTTAAATTGTTTCTTTGAGGAGCTACTGCAGGGATGAGGGAAGATACAGGGGACTGGGAGATGAGCAGATTTAGGGTATATGATGTGAAATTCCCAAAGAATTAATAAAAAAATTATGTTAAAGAAATAAATGAAAGATACCAGTTTTATGGGGGAAAAAGAACTATTCTTTTTGGAACAGGAAGGTGATAAGCAATCCTGAATGCTTCCTGTGATTGCAGAAAGATTTAATGTGAACCTAATGGAACATATGGTTCAGACTCTTGACTCCAACAAGTCCAAGGCCTGAGAAGAACCCAGAAGTGTGATTTCATGGTCTAAATTGTGTATTGTTCTAAAAAATAGTAAGATGTTTTGAAGAACTTTCCTCTCTACATCTCTCAATTACAGTTTTTGTCAGGAGATAACAAAGAGGACATAAACATTTTGCATATAGCGAAGGTGAATGATTGTGTTGGGCTAATTTGTGTGACCCACAGTCCACTCATTGTACACTTAGATGTTTCCATCAAGATTTCATAGCCTTGGGCTACAGCTACTTTACATTGTGACTGCTTTCCTGCCTGGTTCATTAACTCAAAGTCATGGTTTATTTCCAGACAGTCCCCAGTGTTGGAAGCTGTATCTCTCCTCCCTGACTGCCTCCAAAGTTCTTTTCTGCTGCCACACTATGCACTGTGTTCTGCCTGAAAGGATTCTGTCCTCTGTGTTCTTCCTTTGGCACAAAATTACCTCACAGAACGGTACCTCATAGAGATTAGTATGACATTTTTTCCTAGGGTACAAATATGTACATGTTTGCTATAATGCAACATTCAAATACCTACAAAGTGTAGCTTGTTGTTTTCCGCCAGCCCATCAGCCCGCCCACCGCCAGTCTGGTGCGCTGGCCCCAAATAACACTCTGAGACTCTTTATTTGATACAATCCTGTTGGCCAGTTACCATTATTGTTTATGGGCTAGCTCTGTCTTAATTATTAACCCATTTCTACTTATCTAAGTATTTCCATGTGGCTCATCTTACTGGAGAGCAGCGGCCCTGGCATCTTGATTCCTCTAGGCTCTACATCTTGACTCCTCCTAACTACTTCCTCCTTCCTCCTTGTCTCCTAGCCCTGCCTATCTTGCTTTTTCATTGGCCCAACAGTGATTCATTGTTTAACCAGTATGAGAAATATATTTACAAAATAACATCTCCCATCATCTCCTCTTTTTTTGTCTAAAATAAAAGGAAGGGTTTTAACCTTAACATAGCAAAATATATCATGCAACAGTTATCAAAAAAGAATCACAGTTAACAATATTTAGTCCATTAACATTTCGTAAGACTTAAAGAAAATATCATCTATCCCATCTTTGTGAGTCTATATGTAACTTATCTTTAATCCTAACTAAGGAAAACTATAACCAAAACTATCTGTCTTCAACTCCTTTAAAGACCACAGAAAGATAATATATAAACTCTAGAAACGACAATGACAACTCATTGCTTGGTCAGTCACCTGAAGTTCTTCTGTAATGTTCCATCTTCAGCCCATAGGCTATAGTGTGTCTGGCAGACTCTTTCATGAAGCATGAATCCTGTAGCACTGTCCATCTTGTTTCAGCAGTCACTTTTCTATGGGTACTGCATATCCAATTTATACAGCATAAAGGCAAACAGTCCAGAAGAGCAGTACCTTGCTCAAATGGCTAGTCTTGCCATACTAGAAGCAAACTCCATAACACATTTCTTCAATGTCCATCTTCCTTTCTGATGCAGGTGATGCTACCAGGAGCAGTTGTGCCTCACTGTCAAGAAAATCCCTAAACCTTTTTAAATGCCATATTCTGTAGGTCTTTGAAAGGTTTGAAGAATGCCTATTCATCTTAAATACATCTCTGCATATCTAGAAATCCTAACTAACTTAACTCCAAGTTTTGACTATCATAGGTAATTCTCTAATCTGTACTAAATTATACATTACATTTTCCAATGAGCTATATAAACACAATACCTAAACAAGAGGAGACATATACATATTACAAAATTGACCTTAAATTGTATCAATAAAAGAAAATCATTCCAAAGCAAAGCATTCATATCTATACCATAATTCCCTTTTTACCTTTAAAAAGATTGTTTGTGGTCGTTAGACATTTATAACAAGCCCATTTAAATGAAAACAAACATTTATAAACAATATTTGGGAATTTGGGCATCATTCTTTCCAAACTACTTCCTGCTGGTAGAGGGCGCTGTCATGGGGGTCCAAAGAAGATGCAGAAATCTTGGCTGTGTCTGCAAGCCTGACTTGTCCTAACTGTTTTGAATGTTGGATCACATGGGGCACTGTTTCAGGGGGTCTGGCTTGATCAAACCACATTAGTCTTGAAGGAATCCACAGCTTTTCATTTTCTGTGGAAAAAAAATAGAAATCCTTTCCCCAGTAACTTGTCCTTGAACTTAAATTTTGGAGTCAAAGTATTTCTAAAATATATAAATTGAATTAATCCAGAAGCATTTTTTTATCAGTTGTTGTTATTTTTTTAGCAGTTAAACAATTTAAAGACAACAGAATTGCGTATAGTATCCAAATATTGTTAGCTGATTCTAAAATAGAAACATTAAAAAAAAGTTTGAGAAAGTAAAGGAAGTTTTACCTCATTGGGGATTGCAAATTGAACCTGAAAAAATTCAAAAGGGAGATTCTATTAACTACTTAGGATATAAAATAGGTCTACAGAAAATTAGACCACAAAAAGTACAGATTAGGAGCGATCACTACCAGACTCTTAATGATCTTCAAAAATTACTAGGAGAGATCTCTCAACTACAAACCATTATTGGAGTAGAAGGGCATGATTTGAAAAACTTAAAAATGATCCTAAAAGGGGACAAAGACTTGAATAGTCCACGAATACTATCAGCTGAGGCTGTAAAGAAATTAAAATGGGTAGAAAAAAGATATTAGAAGCACATGTGGACCGTGTGGATCCAAAATTAGGCTGTATTCTGGTTATATTACCATCTAGAGAATATCCTTCAGGGATTTTGATGCAGAGGGAAGATAACATATTAGAATGGATATTTCTACCACATAAACAGAATAAAAAACTAAAAACATATACAGAAAAGATCTCTGACCTGATTATAAAAGGTAAATTAATACTTCATCAACTGACAGGAAGGGACCCAGCAGAAATCATAGTACCTTTGACTAATGAGGAAATTTCCTCCTTATGGAAAGATAATGAATATTGGCAGAGAGCATGCAGTAACTTTTTGGGAATGATAGGCAACAATTATCCCAAAAGTGAAAGGATAAAATTCATAAAGAAAACGATTTGGATCCTTCCACGTATTGTAAGAAAAACACCTATCTCTGGAGTTCATACATTCTACACTGATACAAACAAATCAGGTAAGGCAGGATATAAATCAGGTAAAATAAGTAAAGTGGTTCAAAGCCCTTACAATTCTGTGCAAAAGGCAGAATTGTATGCCATTCTCATGGTACTTATGGATTTTACAGAACCTCTCAATATAGTTACTGACTCTCAATATGCAGAAAGAGTCATCTTATACATTGAGACTGCAGAATTTATTCCTGATGGTACAGACTTAACTTCATTGTTTATACAGTTACAAGATACTATTCAAAAGGGGATTCATCCTATATATATATAACACGCATTAGATCCCATATGGGTCTTCCAGGTCCTCTAGCACAAGGCAATGATGAAATTGATTGGTTATTGATAGGAAGTATGCTAGAAGCATCATAGTTTCATAAGAAACACCATGTGAACAGCAAAGATTTGAAAAAGGACTTTTCTATCACTTGGCAACAAGCCAAGGAAATAATAAAAAAATGTCCTACTTGTTCATTCTATAACCAAACTCCTTTACCACCAGGCAGTAACTCTAAAGGTATAAAAAGAAATAAAATATGGCAAATGGATGTGTTTCACTTTGTAGAATTTGTAAAATTAAAATATGTGCACCATACTATAGATACATTTTCAGGGTTTCAATGGGCTACTGCTCTGAGCTCTGAAAAGGCTGATTCTGTTATCACACACCTATTAGAGGTAAGGGCCATTATGGGCATACCTGCACAAATAAAAACTGTCAATGCTCCGGCATATGTTTCCAACAAATTGAAAGTTTTTTGAGTATTATAACATAAAACAGATAACTGGTATACCACACAATCCTACAGGACAAGCAGTAGTTGAGAGATCCAATCGTAACTTAAATGAAATGCTCCATAGACAGGCAGGAGTAACCAAAACACAGATTACATAATGCTTTATTAACATTAAACTTTCTTAATGCTAATGAAAAAGGCCAAACAGCTGGTGAAAGGCACTGGACAATAAAAAAAAAAACAAAAACAAAAAAACTTCTGAACTAAATCAGCTGGTGTACTTCAAGGATATATTGACCTCAGAATGGAAACCAGGATATGTGTTATGTTGGGGTAGGGGTTTCACATTTGTATCTACAGGAAAAGAAAAGCTATGGATACCATCTAAGTCGATCAAGATCCAAGTTGAACAAGAGAAACATCTTAATAAAGAGGAATGACAAGTCATTCAACAAATTGGGTCCCACGAAATGTGCGGAGACCTCTCAAAGGTAGGTGAAGTGTTCTCTTCTTGTGTTTACAGTAAAACAGAGAACACCTATCTTCAAACAACCAAGAGACAAGGAACATGTAGGTACCTACAGAAGACAGCTCTCCAGAAAGAATCATTTAATGAAGAGTAATCTGATTTATGGTAAAAATATTTGAGTCTAGTAAACTGTTTCTATACTGAAATCTATTTCTCTTTACTATTTAGTATTCCTGTAGTCCCAATTCCTGTAAACCACTGCTGGCTTTGGAGTTGGATTTGGCTTTCCTTCTCTAAATTCAAGCATGTTGTTAAGATTAAATTCACAGTTTCTGCTTTATATCAAGAAGCCAATTGATGTAAGGCAAAAGAAAACAAAATCTAGGGACTCATGTGTTTATATGCACTTTTCTCTCTGAAATCCTCATTTTCTCTTATACATGTTAATGCTTATTGTTGCCTTTCCCCTAATACATACCATAAAACTTGAAATTTTTACTTTGATATTGATATTTAAGTTTTCCACAAGGAATAATATGAGTTCCTAACAGCAATCCTTGAACACTCCAGAAAGAAGATGGGGCCCCAAATGGACATTTCCATTCTACTCAGCCTGATGCATCTGAGCTACAAACTTCACCCTTAACCGGTTTGGGACTGCTTTGCTCATGACAACTCATGACTAGCTAGTTGTAATGGTGCACCTTCTTATTACAACCTGGCCAGAGTTTCAAATAGAACTCCAGTCAAGAATTTTCTGCCACACTATGAATACCTACATATGTCCCAGCCAGTTCTGTTGAGAATTTGGTTGCTAAACATTTTCTTCCTACAGGATCCCATGGAGCAATCATTATCTCATTTCAGCAGGAAGTAATCTTAAGATAACGACGTCCCCTTTCCCCACTCTTGGAATTTAGGGATAATATTCATCTTCATAGGGTTGGTTTTAGTGACTTGGGGTTGGGTATGGAAGGTAATATTTAGACTCGGTTATCACTTTTGGACAGGAATAGGGTATGGTTGGGAAAGGTATGGTTCAGAATGATATAGTTAGATTGGCCTACCTTCTTGTGAATTGTTTAGTAAGAATGAGATATTAATATTTCAGCTTACATTGTTATATATTCTTATCTCTGGTAACCTATGTACTGGAAGAATTGTATAGTATATTTTGTCATATTGTGTGAAATCTTTCCATTTATGTTTTATGCACATTATTCTCGCTATATTCTATGTATGTATATTTTGTTTGTGTTCAAGACATTTTGCATATTGATACAATTTGGGATATTTATCTTGCTGCCCTTTAGAGCTTCCTCTTGTCTAAACATTTCTACTCTACCTCTACTTTAGGAATTTACATGTGTGTAATTACATTGTTTAGGTGTGTATCCTTGATTTACTCAAGGAAGTTTTAATCAGGTTTTTAGCTAAGTTCCTGAGTATTACAGATTACCCTCACCCGTGTTTCCTTTACCTATGAGATTAGTCAGACATAGATGCTTAATCTCCAATCACTTCATAGACCTGCAGAACACAGCATTTAAATGTTTCAATATTAGTACTCTGTTGACATGAGACACTGTTGCTCCTGACAGCACCATGCACTTTCCAGAAAGTATGTTGGACACTGTTGTTACTCCTTCTGGAGTTCACCCTTGCTTCAGCCATGGCCTCTTGGGCAAGGAACTGCCCCTACCTTGAACACTGATCTGGACATGCGGTCCTATGTGCTTGCATGAGACAAACAGAAGACTGCTGAACCTTGCCAAGTCAGGGTAAGACAGCCTTTCTTCCTCCCTGCTTTTGTTGTGGTCTGTCAGGTACTCTTGGCCTTAGCCAAAACTGGCTGTACCAACATTGCTCTGAGACCTTGGGTGACTGTCCAGGTAGCTTGCTGTTTCTGTCTTCGAGGCATCTTTTGGAAGTTGCCCATCCGCACTTCCTGTCTACCTTAGTATCGCTATTTTCCTTCTCATGTCTTGATGAGGTTGTAGATTAAACTATCACAACTATTATTCTCTCTTCCTAGTTAGATAGATTAGGTACTAGGCTTAAGCTTTCTAGCTTAGGATAACTCTATTGTAAACTCCATTATGTCTTCACCCTAGGACTAGATATGTAGGTCGTTTTGTTCTCGATTTTCCTTTTCTTAGAGCACACTCGTTATTCACTGTTTTGTATATAGTTTTGTATCAAGCTTAAATCTTTTCTTTAGACTAAAAGGGGAATTGTAGCGAGATAATCACCTTGTCTGCACCTGTGGCTTAGGCCACGCCCATTGGGACGGAGACAGGGCTGGATGTGAGCTGGGGGAAAAGGCTGGGAAAGGGTAGGGCTGGTCTCTTTGGTGGTGGACGCTGGAAGGCTTAGGATCTGGTGGAGCCCGCCACATTCATCTGCCTATGTTGTGAGTTATTTCTCCCTTAATAAACATCTATTCGGCCTAATTGTTTATCCTGATCCTTATTAAGTCGCAATAACCAAGAATGAGGACATGAAATTCAGTAGTAGAATTGGAAGGTGATGCTCACAATGTGTGCCCCCTGGTGCGCATGCAAGGCATAGTCTTCTGTTGGGAGGACCTAGACTACGATAGGTGTCACTGCTAGGATTAGGTTACATTTCATAAGAAAGACAGAAAGATTTGCATAAGTAACTAAGTCTCTAATCAGTCGGACCCATGATATATTTGACTTTGAATTTATCAAAATGAATATTATCTGTATCACGAGATCTAAGCATGTTATTTTCTTGAGACACTTTTGTCTCAGTATTCTATAGCTGGCTGTTCTTACAACACATTTATCAGGTTCCCTGAGGAGAGAAAAAGAAAATGTAGTCTTTATTCCGAGCAGCATCCATCAAATTGTGCACTCATGGTGCCCTTTGATTATGTGATTTGGATTTTAGCAGAAAAAAATATTATGTGATTTTCCGAATACTGTGGTTTTCTGACAGTTTCCTTAAAAATACATCAAAGATTCTGTAATTGTACTAAAATAGTCTGTGTACATTTTCCATTCATAACTTTATGCTCTTCTTTTTGTAAAGGTCACAAATTTCATGCCTTAGAAAGCATGGGTCTTGCTCTGTACATGATCATGAAGCTTTGAAAGTCAATCCTAGAAGGGCAGGAAAGACTGAGGAAGCAGCACTCTGAAACTGTGAAATTATATTTCTGATGGGCCCCTAGGGGGCACTGCAACATAACAGAGAAAGGGCTGTTGCAGCAGGTTGTTCCCGCCGGTGCAAGCCTGCTAGCCCTCCCCCGCCTGCCGCCAGTCTGGGCCCACAGCTGCACCAGGCCCAAATAACACTCTGAGACTCTGTATTTGACACAATCCTGTTGGCCAGTTACCATTATTGTTTATGGGCTAGCTCTGTCTTAATTATTAACATATTTCTACTTATCTAAGTATTTCCACGTGGTCATCTTATCGGGGAGCCACGGCAGGCGTCCTGCTTCTTCCCTGGGCTACATCTCGACTCCTCCCCACTACTTCCTCTTTCCTCCTTGTCTCCTAGCCCCGCCTATCTTGCTATCTCATTGGCCACAGGGCTTTATTAACCAGGATGAGAAACATATATACAGAATCACATCTCCTATCATCTCCTCTTTTCTGTCTAAAGTAAAAGAAGGGGGTTAACCTTAACATAGCAAAACATACCATACAACAGTTATCAAGTAAGAATCACAGTTAACAATATTTAGCTCATTAACATTTTGTAAGACTTAAAGAAAATATCATCTATCTTATCTTTGTAAGTCTAAAGTCCTATATGTAACTTATCTTTAATCCTAACTAAGGAAAACTGTAACCATAACTACTTGTCTTCAATTCCATCAAAGATCACAGAAGGATAATATATAAACTCTAGAAATGACAGAGACAACTCATAGCCTGGTCAGTCACCTGAAGTTCTTCTGTAATGTTCCATCTTCAGCCCATAGGCCATAGTGTGTCTCCAGACTCCTCAACAAAGCAGGAAACTTTAAACTGTCCACCTGTATTGACAGTGTGTCAGTCATTTTTCTCTGTGTCCTGCAGAATGTCTGGCTGCCTTTTCCATGAAGCAGGAATCCTATAGCAATGTCCATCTTGCATCAGCAGGCACCTTTTTGTGGGTCCTGCATGTCCAGTTTCTACAACATAAAGTCAAACAGTCCAGAAGAGCAGTACCTTGCCCAAATGGCGAGTCTTGCCATATTAGAAGCAAACTCCATAAAGTGTTTCTTTGATGTCCATCTTCCTTTCTTCTGTAGGTGGTGTTACCAAGAGCAGTTGTGCCTCACTGTCAAGAAAAACACTAAACCATTTTAAATGCCATATTCTGTAGGTTTGAAAGGTTTGAAGAATGCCTATCCATCTCAAATACATCTCTATATATCTAGAAAACCTAACTAACTCCAAGCTTGACTATCATAGGTAATTCTCTAATCTGTACTAAATTATACATTACATTTCTAAATGAGCTATATAAACACAATACCTTAACAAGAGGAGAAATATACATATCACAAAATTGACCTTAAATTGTATCAATAAAAGAAAATCCATTTCAAAGCAAAGTATTTATATCTATACCATAATTCCCTTTTTACCTTTAAAAAGATTGTTTGTGGTTACAGCCATTTATAACCAAGTCCATTTAAATGAAAACAAACATTTATAAACAATATTTGCGAATTTGGGTGTCATTCTGTCCAAACTACTTCCTGTTGGTAGAGGGCGCTGTCATGGGGGTCCAAAGAAGACGTAGAAATCTTGGCAGTTGTCTGCAAGGCTTTGTCTCAACTACTTTGAATGTTGGATCACCTGGGGACCTGTTTCAGGGGGTCTGGCTTGATCAAACCACATAAGTCTGGAAAGAATCCATAGCTTTTCATTTTCTGTGGAAACAAAAATAGAAATCCTTTTCCAGAGTGAGTTGTCCTTAGGCTTAAATTTTGGAGTCAAAGAATTTTTAAAATATATAAATTGAATTAATACAGCAGCATTTCTTTTATCAGTAGTTATTTTCTCAGCAATCAAATAATTTAAAGACAACAGAAGCACATATAGTATCCAAAATTTCTCTGTGTTTTCCATCTTTATGTGGCTTTTTTATTACTTTATTTATTCTACTTCTATTTTTACATATTTTGAGACAGGGTTTCTCTGTGTAACTTTTATCTGTCCTGGAATTCACTGCATACCAGATTTGCTTTGAAATCACAGAGATCTACTTGCCTCTGTCTGCAGAGTGCTGGGATTAATGGCATGCCCCATTATACCCATTCATTCTACTTTCTTTTTCTTTTTTAAACCTTGTACCCTGTTTTTTTTTCTCTCCCAAGCCAGCGTATTTTTTAAAACACAGGTAAACTTTCATTGCAGCTCTTGTACAAACCAATGAATTGTTAGCAGAGCTCTTTGAAAGCAAGGTGGCTTTTTTGCCGCTTATGCTAATTTTGGAAACCTCCCTTAAAGGAGCCGCGCAACTCTCTGTCTACAGCAAAACAAATCCAACCAAGAAAATGCTTCTACTAAGAAGTCTTGCTAGTCTCTGTTCCTTTGTTTCTAAAATCCCTTTTTAAGCTTTTATCAAGTTTTAAGTGAAAATTCTTATAGCCACATTGGGCGCCATCTGTAGCATGTATGTTTCCGCCTGCCCGCCAGCCCGCCAGGTATTTATCCTTGCTTTACTCAAGGAAGTTTTATTCAGGTTTGTTAGCCAAGTTCCTGAGTATTACAGATTATCCTCACCCATGTTTCCTTTGCCTATGAGATTAGTCAGACATAGATGCTTAATCTTCAATCACTTCATAGACCTGCAGAACATGGCATTTAAATGTTTTATATATTAGTACTCTGTTGACATGAGACACTGTTGCTCCTGACAGCACCGTGCACTTTCCCAAAAGTATGTTGGACACTGTTGTTGCTCCTTCTGGAGTTCATCCTCCCTTCGGCTAATGGCCTCTTGGGCAAGGAACTGCCTCAGCCTTGACCACTGATTTGGACATGCGGTCCTATATGCTTGCAGGAGACAAACTTAGAAGACTGCTGAACCTTGCCAAGTCAGGGTAAGACAGCCTTTCTACCTCCCTGCTTTTGTTGTGGTCTGTCAAATACTCCTGGCCTTAGTCATATCTGGCTGTACCAACATTGCTGTGAGACCTTGGGTGACTGTCCAGGTAGCTTGCTGTTTCTGTCCTCACTGTACCTTTTGGAAGTTGCCCATCTGCACTTCCCGTCTACCCTAGTATCGTAATTTTCCTTCTCAGGTCTTGGTGAGGTTGTAGATTAAACTATCTTAGTATTATTCTCTCTTCCTAGTTAGATATTACGTACTAGACTTAAGCTTTTCAGCTTAGGACAACTCTATTGTAAACTCCCTTATGCCTTCACCCTAGGACTAGGTATGTTTGTGGTTTTGGTCTCGATTTTCCTTTTCTTAGAGCACACTTGTTATTCACTGTTTTGTATATAGTTTTGTATCAAGCTTAAATCTTTTCTTTAGACTAAAAGGGGAATTGTAGTGGGATATTCACTGTGTCTGCTTCTGTGGCACTGACCACACCCATTGAGGGGTGGTGCCAGGGGCAGAAGTGACCTGTGGAGCTTAATCTCGGGAGGAGGCAGAGAAAAGCCCTTTCTGGCGGGACACGGAGAAAGGAGCATCCAGTTTTAACTGCTGTGTTCATCTGTCTGTGTTGTGAGTTGTTTCTCCCTTAATAAACATCTATTCGACCTATTTGTTTATCCTGACCCTTGTTGAACCGCAATAAAGGGCTTTTATGCAGATTAGATGAAACACACCAAAACCCAATTTCTCTACTATTTAAATAGATTTTTTGACTTATCATATATTAGTGACAGAAAGGATCTCAGACAACAGTCACAGGCCTATTGCCAATAGTAGTTCAGTCAGTGTTGCCAGGGAGAAGATATCTTCCACCTCTCCCACTCTTCAGGCTGTACCCATTCCTGAGAATCTCTAGGAAGAAGTGAGCTGCTTCCTGCTCATCTTGGTGATCTTGCTGTGTCTCCTGGAGCTCAGAGTAGCCCTGATGCTCACTGTTACTCTGCTTTAGGCCCTTATTCACAGAAGGAACACTGTGCTGCTTCACTCTGAACAGAGACCACCTTAGTGCTGAGTCCCCCACACAGCACTGATGCTGCAGGAGGATGCAGTGCCCAGGTGGTACCCAGCCTGATGGCTGCATCTGTGCATCTGCAGCAGCTGCTCTGGGGAAGAGGGGCAGCTACTCATCCCTTAATTCTCAGTGTACTTTCTGATGTTCAACACCCTCACCTGGGCTCCAGTGCCTCCTGAAGCTCACACCAGGAAGCCAGCCTGTCTCAGGCATGGAGAGCTTTCAGACTGAGTGCATGAAGGATGGAAGGATGGAAACTCCTTGCACCTGAGGATCCTCTGACAGGGGGACAGAGAGAGTTTGGTGTAGAGCTGAACACAAACCACCTGAGACTTGAGGAGTAAAGCACCAGGGTCCCAGCCTGACCCTCTCAAGGAGTTGTCACGTTTAGTGGTGACAACAGTACAGAGAAAATGATATCTTGGGGAGTGCTTCATTCCTATGGGATAGATCTTAATTGCTATTAACTTGTTTTTCATTTTGCAAAGGAGAGATATGATTTTTGAAGGGCAGCGTTTTTACCTCATTCAGAATTCTACCTTAATTATTCTATAGGATTCTCTTCAAACTGGAGAACACTAATTGATACAATAACATTTGAGACAATGATGGGCTGAGAGGGTCTAATGTTGGCTCTGAGTTATTTTCAAAGAGATTGTGTGTCTACCTTTTTATTACTATTCTCGTTTCTCTATCAGTCATATTTTTGGAGAAAATTTTAAAATGCATTTCTCTATTGTTATGAACACACAGTGCACTGTTCTCTGTAGTCACCATGTGCCCCTATCACTCTTGGTGCAGCACTCCTACATTAGCTTTCCCTAATCCACTTCCTTTCTTATAAAAGGAGTGTCTATTAAAATAGTCATTGTATCTATTTGAATGCATTAATAATAGCCTCAGAGCACACAAAATGTTTCAGTGTCACTGTAAGGAAAATAAATAAATAAAAACTTTCCCTTTGGTTTAATTTAATACCTAGCCTGAATTTGAATTCTCTGCTTCTCCTATCCCTTGACTTCCATAATTCTGTCTTTATCTGTCTGTGCTATTAGTCTAAATCTCTGTCTCTCTGAATGCTGCCTTGTGTCATTTGTTCCTGTGTCTGTATAGGTTTGTCTCCAACAAAGGGCTCTAATATATACCTATCGAACAGCACAGAAATCATCACATGGGAAAGGAATGGGGGATACTTTGCATAAATCTTTAACAAAATTTTACAAATAATCCAATCATTGACTCCATCTGATACCATGTTGCCCAGAAATCAAGCAAACAAACATTATCAAACAATATCTATATGCTGACTTTAACATTTATGGTAGATATTATTTTATAAGATCAACTTCTAACTATGTTTTTGGTTTCTAGGAATTACTTCCATAACATACTCATTACACTGGGTCAGGAGCATGGAAGTCTACATAATCTAGAATTAAGTCTAAGCATCAACTTAGGTTGTAAAACTAGATTACAGTGGAACCAACTAGACTACAGTTGGTTGTTACACTGTTCTTTTGAAGCCTATTTAAATGATTAGGCTGAGTACACTCTAGGCCAGCTGCCTTAAGTCTTATGGAACCTTAAGGCACACTAATAACTCTTGTGCAAGGTTCAGCAAACGTTCCAGTCTCTTAGAGTGTAAGAGATATTTTTATATTGATGTATTTGGCACAACACATATTTGATTTGTTCCAAGATTAGGAAATAATTAAAGACAGGTAGCTGCTTTTTGCTTTGCATGATTGGAATGTTTCTCAATTTACTTTGTCTTTTCAGGGTGGGAGGGGGAGGGGGAGGATGAGACAGGTTTTCTCTGTGTAACTCTGGCTGTCCTAAAACACACTTTGTAGACCAGGCTGGCCTCAAACTCACAAAGGCTGACCTGCCTCTGCTTCTGTAAGACCCTCAGAATGAGGAGTCTCCCCGTTTCGGTCAGTACCCCCAAGAACTCAATGTCCAGTCCAGTTGATGCAACACGAAAGAGGCTTTAATGAACAGGAAACATTTGTGCAAACAGGCTCCCTCAGCACACAGGCTAGCGAAGCAACATTTTCTGGGCATGGGTACTTTTAAAGGAAAAAAAACCACAAGCTTAGGGTGGGGCTGTGACCCCCTGTTCGTTGAGTACATGGGTTCTCCCCTTGAACCCAGATGGTCTCACTGTCAGCAGACCTCAAGGCCTCAGGGTGTGCTAATTAATCTAGTCTAAGCAAACTGGAGTTGTAGCTGACTCTTTGTTTCTTAAGGACCTTATTTACCACCTGCTGACTCACTGACAGGAGGGGCAGTGTGAACTTTTGGTATCCTGCTATCATAGGGCCTTGTGAGGGAAAGTTGCGGGTGGTTAGCAGATTCCAGGAAACTGATAGTGGTCTGAGTTAGCTTTCCAGATCAGACTGTCCTTCATTTTAAGTGTAGGGGGGGTTTCTTAATTTTACTTTTGGTCTTTCACATCCAGAGATCTGGGACTAAGGGTGTGTACCACCACACCCAGCCAGTAAAGATTCTTTAGTCACAAAGGTCATTCACACTACCTATAATTCTAGGGTCATCCCAAAATGACCCCCCCCACACACACACACAATGTTCCACCCAGACTCTCAGCCAGGTCTGGTTAGGAGGAGCTTCATGCTAAGAAGTCTGGGAGGGAACTCTGCAGTGTCTGGCCTGGCAGGGTTCCTGGGTGGAGCTGCCTGGTGCAGGAGGAGGGACATTCACAGCCATCCTGATACCAAAGCCCAGGGCTTGGTTACTGCTTCTGTCTCCAGCATCCACACAAGCACCATGAAGAGGCTGCTGTGCTCTCTGCTGGGGCTGCTGTGCTCCCAGGTTTGCTGTGAGTCTGGATGTCCACACTCAGGGACAGAGAGGACTGTGCTCAGCACATGGAGGGTGGGGAAGCAGCTCAGGAGTCCTGCACAGCTCCCTGCTTCTCAGAGGACATGGGGTGTGTTTAGGGTTCTGTGGATGCTCAGTGACCTCCATCTGTGTCTGTTTTTGTTTTTAATCAGGGGTGAAGGGGCAACAAGTGGAACAGAGTCCTGAGTCCTTGGTTCTGCAGGAGGGAGAGAGTGCGGAGATGCTGTGCAAATTTTCCACAGTTTTGAACAGTATGCAATGGTTTTATCAAAGTCCTGGGGGACCCCTCATCAGCCTGATTTTCAATCCTTCTGGAACAAAGCAGAGTGGAAGACTAAACTCCACGACAGTCGCTAAGGATCGTCATAGCTCTTTGTACATTTCCTCTTCTCAGACCACAGACTCAGGCACTTATTTCTGTGCTATGGAAGCACAGTGCTCCCCACACACCTGCAGCCAGAACACAAACCTCCTGTTGAGTGAGCATGGCCCTTCCCTGTCACAAGACTTCAGGATGCTCCACCCTCAAAGCATCTGTCTAGTTCAATGTAGGCAGAGTTTTTTTCCGGTATTGGCAGTTTCACCCTCAGGCAAGCTTTTGGCCTTATAGGTTTAGTACTTTGGTCTTAATCTTCATATACTCTCTCCTGAAACACAAATATCAAACTTGAAACTAACAAAGAAGCTGAAGGGAGGAATAAATAAACATAAACTTGTTCTGAGTTTATAATATAATTGCAACATTTCTCCCTTTCATTTCCTCTCTACAAACATACCCCTCTCCTTTCTGCTGCAGATTCATAACCTCCTTTTCAATAATGATATACATAATTACAATATTATATGTAAAGTTATAACTTGTTCAGTCTATATAATGCTATTTGTGTGTGTGTGTTTTGTATATTTTCAGGGCCAACCACTTGGCACTAGATAACCAATTATTTATTGTACTCGAATCTATAAGCATTTGTTCCTGTACCCACAGACAAGTGTAGACTTCACCCATCCTCAAAGAAACTTCTCTTTGCAACAGATTCAGACCAGTATAGAAAATCACAACAAATTAAAATGAAGAGTTGTGGAGCCCAGCCTCCATGGATACATCTACAAAATACACCCACAGCTAAGTGTGGAAAATGAGGCAAAAAGATGGTAAGAACCTGAGGATTAGGGAGTTTGTGGTGAGCATGTATCTCCTAGTAGCATCAGAAGCGAAATATAAAATCTCACCAACATGACTGCCCAAATATGAGCTGAACAAGGATGAATCAATGTACATACCAAAGTAGACAGGGAAAAGTCCACAAGGGTAATGTGAACATTTAAGCCAAAGCATCCTGAAGTCCTAAAGGGTAAGGAGCAAAAGGAAAGAAAAGCAAAGGCAGTCAGTCGTCCATGTAACACTACTGTGGACATTGATGTCTCAAGCACATTCAGCCCTGACCACATTGGGCCATGGTAAGGATGGGTACATGTATCTGACCTTTTGATGCTGTAGGAAACCATTCTCAAATGTTCCTATGCTGTTAAACATGTGAACAATGCTTAAGGCATATTTTCCCATTATCTATGTCCTGTTCTTACCAGTTTTATTGCTGTGAAGAGACACCATGACCATGGCAACTCTTATAAAGGAAAATATTTAATTGGGGATGGCTTACAGTTTAGAGGTCTAGGCCATATCATCATAGTAGGAAGCATGGCAGCACACAGCTAGACATGGTACTAGAGAAGTAACTGAGGGTTCTACATCTACTGTGTTATTGATGGTTGACTTCCTGCCCAAGCTTGGCTGTCCTGGAACTCTCTCTCTCTCTCTCTCTCTCTCTCTCTCTCTCTCTCTCTCTCTCTCTCTCTCTCTCTCTCTGTCTCTCTCTGTCTCTCTGTCTCTCTCTCTCTCTGTCTCTCTCTCTCTCTCTCTGTCTCTCTCTGTCTCTCTGTCTCTCTCTCTCTGTCTCTCTGTCTCTCTCTCTCTCTCTCTCTCTCTCTCTCTCTCTCTCTCTCTCTGTAAACCACGATAGCCTCTAACTCAGAGATCCACCTGCTTCTGCTGACAGAGTGCTGAGATGAAAGGCATTTGCTACCAAGGTTTTCTTTAATTCCTTTTCACAAGTTGGAAACTTAGCTGGGTGGTATCTTGTCCAGAGGATACCAGCCCCTTTATTTTTTATTGTCTGCCTTTTCCTTAAGCTTTTTCCTGTTGCTCCCTTTCTCTGCAAACTATACATTTTATATTTTTTCTTGCTCAGCTTGCTCCTCTTCATTATAGATCTGCATAATCACGGCCACTAATAACCAAACAACAGAGTCAATATTAAGCTGTCTAGAAACCTCCTCTGCCAAATATGTTAACACATAATTCTTCAGTTTGGCCTCAGGAAGATTCTTTGGAAAAGGGTAGAAAGCAGCCACATTCTTCATAGACCTTAAGAATAGTTTCTAGGCTGTATATTAGTATTCTCCTCTGAAACTTCTTAAACTGGACCCCACAGTTCAAATCATCATCAACATCATTGTCTTCCATGTTCCTTCTAGTGTGGCCCATTAAGCACTGCTTAAATCATCCCACTGCCTCTCCAATCAAAAGTCCCAGAATCCAAATTCCTCCAAACAAAGACACAGTCAGGCCTGTCACAGCAATACCCCACAATACCCAGCAATACCACAGCTGGTACTTTGGTACCAGCTTCTGTCTCAGTTAGAGTTTCATTGCTATGAAGACACACCATGACAATGGAATCTCTTATAAAGGAAAACATTTAATTCAGGCTGCTGAACAGATCAGAGCCTGAACTGTCATCATGGTGGGAGGCACAACAGTGTAAAGGCACACATGGTACTGGAAAGGTAGCTAAGAGTTCTGCATCTGCAGGCAGCTGGAAGAGAAAAACACTGAGCCTGGCTTAAGCACCTCAAAGCCCACTTCCCAGTGATACATTTCCTCCATCAAGGACACATCTACTCCAACAAGGCCACATCTTCTAATAGGGCCATTCCCTATAGGTCTATGGGAGACATTTTAATTCAAACCACCACAATATCATTGGAGTTTCTCTGAACTAAAATGTACAGTACTTTAAAGAGTGTCCCCTGGATACTTAAGAAGATTACATCCTTGACTGGACATCTGTGAATTCTCCATGCATCATAGTGCTTTTAAAGTCTATTTCTTTTCTGTTCTGTTCAGATTTCCTATTTACTATTAACAGTAAATAAGTTGCTAAAGTTGACAACCACTATTGTTAAATTATCTGTTTCTGCTGATAGGTCAGCTTTTGGGTTTTATATTTTGAGGACTGTTTCTTGGTACAAATACATTTATAAGCATTGATTTTTCATAATAGATCAGCCTCTCCACACACACAGACACACACCCCCAAAGATTCAACCCAGAACCTCATGAATGCTATAAAAGCACTCTGACGGTGACCTAAAATGGACTACTATTATGACAAATATTCCCGCTTTGTCTTGAGTAAATTTGGGGCCACAGTATAGTTGATATAATAGCTGTATAGTGATTTGGCTCTTTCACAGTTACCATATAGCCAGTTAACATTCCTATTCCTTTAACTTATGTGTATCTCTTACAGTGTAGACCTTAAAAGTCCCCCAGATGATCAAGGCTAAAGATTCATACTCCAACATAGTCTTGTGAAGATGTGGTACCTTATTGTATTACAGAGATCATAGGAGCTTGCCCTACAGAAGATACTTGAAGGAGTAATGGACATAGAGGAAGAAGAAAATAACAATCAATGAGATAAAGAGAAAAAGGCCTGTGCCCTTCAAGTCCCTCCCAGGAAATTCAACTGGCTTTATAGCAACTGTAAAAGACCTAACTCACTATACATCTGTTCTTGTCTTGGAATGTCTTTGTTTTGCCATAATCTTTAAAAGTTAATTTTGTTATGTATAGTAATCTTGGTTGATAGCTATCTACTGTCAGGGCTTGGTATTGATGTTTGTCATTCCAACTTTAAAGGCTGATGAGGCAAGATCTGGTATTTTCTGATATTTCTTCCTTTGTATTTGAGTGGAGTTTTACCATTACTAAAGCTTGCAGTGGTTTAAATAGGCTTATTTAAATGCTTAGCTCACAGTTGATGGTACTGTTTTGGAAGGACTAGAAGGTCAGGATGTCTTTGAAGAGCTGTGTCTGTCACTGGGGGTGGGCTTTGATGTTTAAAAAGCCAACACCATTCCCAGTTAGTTCCACCCTACCCCTGTTTCCTGCAAGTTCACATGCAAGTTCTCAGCTACTGCTTTAGCACCATGTCCAACTGCCTGCAACCATGCTCCCCACCATGATGGTCATGGACTTCAGTGCCCTCTGAAACCTTGTGTCCCAATTAAATTCTTTCTTTTATGAGGTGCCTTGGTCATGGAGCTTTGTCATAGCAATATACATGTAACTGAGACATAGATTTTAGTGCTTAGTATGTTTGACATCTGACTAAAGTGTGTCATGTACTGATTCTTCTCTGACCATTTCCATGTAGGATTCTACGTGCCGCTTGTATTCCAATGTTTGTTTCTTTCAATGGGTTTGAGAAAATTTCTGCTATAATTTCACTGAATGGAGTATCTGTGCCATCTGTGTCATTTTGCTACATTTTATTGTCAGATTGCCTTCTAAATATGTATATGTATGTCTGCAGTCCTGGGCTGCTGTCTTTGCAGTTGGCAGCAGTCAATGCAGACTTAAAATTGGTCAAAGTACTGAGAATGAGATACTGAGTGCTCAGCCCAAGGGGACAGCTTTACCAACACCCACCGAGGCCCAAGTGACACTGAGAGAAAGGAAGCAGAAGGAATGTAAGTGTCAAAATATGGACAGGAGTCCTGTGAAATGCTGTCTTCAGGGCAAGGCACTGCTGTCACACTCAAACTCACAATAGCTGTGACTGGCTGCAAAACATCTACCTGTATAAATGGAGCCAACCAAAATCCATGCATAAATGGGGAAACGTATCTTCAGAACCCACCTCTTATTGAGGAGCTATTGGCTGTTGATGTCTACTGAGGGAAGGAGACCATTGAGAGTGTGGAGGATTTTCCCCTGCCGGCTGCCGCCGTCCCTGCTGCCATGGTCCCATGTCGCCATGTGAGCCCCAAATAACACTCAGAGTCTCTGTATTTGATACAATCCTGTTGGCCAGTTACCATTATTGTTTATGGGCTAGCTCTGTCTTAATTATTAACCCATTTCTACTTATCTAAGTATTTCTACGTGGTCGTCTTATCAGGAAGCCGTGGCAGGCGTCTTCCTTCTTCCATGTCTACATCTTGACCCTTCCTACTACTTCCTCTTTCCTCCTCCTGGTCTCCTAGCCCCACCTATCTTGTTTTCTATTGGCCACAGAGCTTTATTAACCAGTATGAGAAACATATATACAGAATAACATTTCCCATCAAGTATTGGTAGGTCTCCACTTCTCCAGTGGATGGCTCCACACCCATCCAGGTATGGCAGAAATAATTGGACTTAATGGGATATAGAAGAAGAAAAGGAGAAAAAGAAATAATAAAGTGTGAGAGAGAAAGAGATATTCGTAATATTTGGAGATTGTGGAGGTAGAAATGGGGGATATGAGATTTTCAAGAAAAAGTAAAATAATTTTTAAATGAAAATACAAACTTTTATAATATAAATAAAAATCTTAATAAATGTATAGTTTCAAAAAGGAAATCACATGGGTTAAAAAAGAATGCAAAAAGGAAAAGGAAAGATAAGATGTTGGAGCAGGATGTTTTTGAGTACTAAAATGCTGAACCACATGGTCATTAAACTTGTGAACTCATATTCTTACCTATGCTTTGTGCTTACCATGCTGAACAAGTGTCTGATGTCCAACAGAGCAGTATCATACTAATTGTGGTCTAGGTTCCTTGCTCAATACACTTAGCTTCATGCTTTTTCCCCCACACTCTCAAGTCTCCCCACATTGGGTGCCATTTTGGTCACCTAATGCTTTAGTTTGGGAATACCTCTCAAGTGCATTAGGATTGTAGGAAGCACCAAAACACTGAGATCTCACTGGCACAGGACTTGGCCTTATGTTTTCATGACCTGCTGAGAATTAATCATTCTGCTTGAGTGATACAAATGTAGTTCTCCTCCTTTCTCCTAGAGTTTCCAGGTTCTACAGCCAGGAAGGAAACATAGGTGGCTCCAGAGTCTGAGTAACCTCAGGCTGAGACTCTCAAACCCCCGGTTATCTCAGCTGGTGAGGTCTTTTCTTGGCCATTGAGAGCGGGGCCATCAGTCCCTATGCTCTTTCTCATCCTTCTGATATCTGTATTGTTTGGCTCCTCAGTGTCCTGCCTTTCTACTCTTCAAAACTTCACTACCATGTCGGGGGAATTACAAGACAATTCATCTGCTTTGCTTCATGTTACTGGTATCATGAAAAATTCTTGAATATGCACTTCTTAATATGAACATGTTAACTAATTAGATAAGAAATAAAATCTCTTAAGGTTGTGAAATTAAAACAGAAGACTGGGTGCACAAGGGTCTCCCTTTACAATCTGTGAAACAGTGGCATTTTTCTCACGTCATCTAACTTTAGTTTACTCATCTGTCTGTAAACTTTAGTTTACAATTGTAAACTTTAGTTTACAATTCTGTCTGCTCTGCCAGTGTGCTTCACTGTATAATGTAAAGTCATATAGTAGGTATGAGCATGATTTACAAAGTACAAAGTTTGCAATTACTGTTTGACCAGAGTTCTACAGTCATTACATAAAAACACCAAGAATTAATTAAAGTCAACAAATATTTACTGAATATATATTATGACCCAGGCTCTATTCTTGGTACCAGAAATATAACAATATTCACATGATTGGCTCCTGACAAACAGATCTAATATGTAAGGCAGATGTTTGACCTTTTGTTATGATGTTTCTGAAATTCATTGTAAGCTAGGTAGCTCAATATAATAAAATTCACTGATAAAATGAAAAAAAAAACTTCACTACCAGTCCTTTCCTCACCCTGCAGTATGGCCAAATTACAATTTCTTGGTCAGTTGTTACTCTATGATCCTAAACCTCCAGGGTAGGTCATTATTGGACCATAGCCTCTTTCTAGTCAGACCTCCGGTCTGAATTATGACAAAATGGAACTTCTCTTCAGCACCTGTTAACTTGATGAGTCGCTGTCACATGGATACCCACAAACTATACTCGTGGCTTGTTACTTTTGTGGGCTTTTCAAGATGATAGTCTCTTACCCTAAAGTTGCTCTTGGGAGGATCTAGGAGGAATGGGGGAAGCAATGATCTAAATATATTGTATGAAAATAATTTTTATTCAATTAAAAAAATGGTTGTTTTGGGCCCTTGACCCTAACCAGGGAACTTCATAGCCAAGGCTGCTAGGATGACTTCTCTGGGTTCTCTCTTTCTCTCTCTCTCTCTCTCTCTCTCTCTCTCTCTCTCTCTCTCTCTCTCTCTCTCTCTCTCTCTCTCCTTTCCCCCTTTCCTTTGTAGATTTATGAAGCCCAAGTATGTGGGAATTTTATTGAATTTTTAGTAGACCTCAGGAGAAATTAAAATTGAATATATTGAACCTTCTAATTTATTACAATGAGTTAATTTTCTATTTAATAATTTTTCTTTAACTTTAGTCAGCATTGTTTTGAAATTTTCTAAGCAGAGGTATGGGAGTCTTTAAAAAAGAAAATGACAAGCAAACTACCAGGAGAAAGTATTTGAAATTATAAGGATGGTAAAATACATCCTATCTCTCCACTAACCCCAGGAAGCTAGAGGCTTAAAAATACTAAATACCTTAAATTCCAGACCCTGCCCTCAGTCAGACACTTCTTGCTGCTTACCTGACTTTGTAAACTGCTTGTGAAAGCCCCACACCAGTGACCTAACCTAACTGCCATTTGTCACCCAACCTAGGAACCCACACAAATGCAGACCTCCAGGGCTATAGAAATCTGATTGGCCTATAAAGTGCAGGCTTGGATGGTTTAAATTGGTTGGTCTGCACCGTGCAGGCTCTGGATGCTATGAGAGGATTGGTTTAAGATGTGTGGGCTTTGTTGTAACCCTATAAAAGCTGTCTCAGTTCTGTATGCAGGGTCCTCAGTCCTCTACCCCTGTGTGGCATATGACTGTGAACCCCAGTGCACTTGGAATATAAAAGACCTCATGCTTTTACATCAAGACTGCTTCTCATGAGTGATTTGGGATGTCGCCTTTCCTGAGTGGGAGTGTGAAGGTCCACACTCTGTGGGTCTTTCAAAGTATGTTGTTTAAAGAGCTTTAGAAAGACTGTGTACAAAGCTTTAATTCAACAAAATTAAAAGAAGGACCCAATTTGAAAATAAACAAAATGTTTTAGCAAAATGAGTATGGCTAACTAATAACTCCATGGAAAGGTGCTGGGGGGTCAACAAAGTATGACTTTTATCAATTCTAGCCATTACTATACTTTTTCTGCTTTCTACAAAATTATGAGTATATCCAGTGTTGTGAAGGGTGTCACACAATTATCTAAGTTAAAGTCTATACAGGAGCAAGTTCTTGTCATCGTGAAAGGCTAATGCTGACTTGAATTTACAATGGGAGGAAAGGGAGCTTAGGGAGTGATGGAACCTGTGGGCCCACTGTGTCTTCTGAAAAGACACAGGGCAGGTGTGGTACACATATCATATTGCAGAAGAATTGTTTTTCCAAGGTGTGTCCAGCATTTTAAGCAAGACTATGATTCCTGCTAACACCCCTCAGTACAAGACAGAAAGTATGCTGTAGCTCCCTCAACAAGAACAGGATATTTTCCATGGGAAGGAATATTGATGCCAAAGGAAGTTTCATTGATCACTGATGCAGGGTTTCTGCACAGAAATCTTTAGGAAGCTCAGCAAACTATTGAATGAAGACTTCCACATTTGACCACAAAGGGGCAGGTCTGCATCAAAGCAGATGAATTTTATATTTCACATATGTGTCATAAGCAAGTTATTATTAAAACTTATTATATCCCACATTGCTTAAGTAGAGATCAAATCCTATATTGTATTTATATATTGTATGTATTTATCCCAGGCTCACAGAGCTTATAAGTAGAACACTGGAAGTGAACACTTTGAAGGTTCATGCTGCCCTTCAAGCCCTGGGCCATATTAGTTTCTCTAATGTACATTTCTAATCTTGTCACCTGCATTTGGTATACTCTTCAGCCACACTGATATAAACTGTGCCTAAAATTGCAATATACATCCTCTGCACTAGAAAATCTACTCATGGTTTGAAGCCAGCTCAAACATCTCCATCAGGATCAGAAAACAGTATCAAATCCTTTCCTTTGTCGCCTTGTCTGGATACACAGGTGCCATTAGTATCTTTGTTTTTCTCTTCCTGTGCACTGGGAATAAGTTGAAGTTGGAATTGTGCCTTTCATAAAAGTCACTCAAGCACTAGGCAGTTAGACATTTGTTGCACACATAGAAAATCTTCTTCATCCCTTAACTTTCTATGGGTTTTGCACCCCTATGCAGTGGTCTTATAATTTTAAATGAAAAATTTAAAGAAGTAAGTAACTCATTCATTTCAATTGCTCACTCATTCTGAGTTGCATGACAAATTCCCCTGCTATTCTGCTGCACTCCACTTGGGATCCGAGTCATCTTGTCTAGCATTTCTGTGCTGTCCATGCATCTGTCCATTTGCTATTGAACAGTTATCAAAATGACTGTGCAGGAAGTGTTGTGTGGTGCTGTGATTTAGATGTGCCAAAGAAAAGTCACATGTGCTTTCTTCAACTGAAACAGTGAAAGCTTTCATAGTTGTTATGTATAGAGAAGAACGTAGTGTATGCCAAGTTCAGTACTGTTTGTGATTTGAGGCATTCAGTTGACATCATGAATTGTATCTCCCACAGACGGTGGATATAGTGTATGTTAGAGTAAATGAAAATGAAAAGACACCAATGTGTAAAGAGTAATTACAAACCCCCTAGAGTATAATATGTTTATATTTTATTGTTTATTTCTTTATCTGTGAAGGTTTTTGAGGGTTTTTTCTTTCTCTTCTTTCTTTCTTTCTTTTTTTTTTTTTTTTTGAGACAATGTCTCTTGTATTCCAGGATGAGCTATGAGCTCAATCTTGTTACATAACTGTGGATAACCTTAGATCCCTGATTCTCCTGCCTTTATCTTCTAAAAAGTTGAAATTACAGGTGTGTACACCATGAACAGTTTGTACAGCAGTACAAAACAAATTCAAGGCCGTATGTGTACACTCTAATGACTGAGCTACATCTCCAGCCCATGCTTAAAGATTTTGAGGAATGTGGACTATTGCCTGCTGTTGGACAGTGTTGGCACTCATCTTTGATTGGACCTGTGATGACTTCACATACCAATAAAAGACCCCTGAGTGTTGTGCACATTTCTTATGTTCTTTTAACTATTGTTATTTACAACACAGAGGACCTTTACTTTATGAGATGCTTCCTTTTAAACCTCTTTCCATGTCTTACTGTCATCAATATGTCAAGCCCAATCAAATTTTGCTTTACCCTAGCCTTATAGTCAGTATAAGCTGCAGGATTTTTGCCACCTTTTCTTACTTAATTTCCTTAGATCTCTTGGTAAGACAATATAAAATATGGACACACATGAAATTGAAATTCTCTGAAGACAAAGAAACCACATATTGTCTGTGTTCTGATCCATGAACCTATCTGTTTAATGGTATATGATCTTCAATGTGCATCCTTAATAAAACATATTAATATTCCCAATAAGAACAAATCCCTGTATTCTTGCTAATATTGTGGCATCAGAGGATTATTTTCTTCTGTGAGTATAAAATAAAATGATTTCTTCTGACATGCCCAACTATCTTATGATGTTAATAGAACAGTGTTGAGGAAAGGGGGTATTTACCACTCTAGAGGTGGTGGGACCTGGGAGAATGGAGTCTAAGAATGATGCAGACTGAAGTCTCATGCAATAGCCAACTTTATTGAGAGCACTGGACAATCAACACTATGCTAAATTAGGTCAGGTTTGCTAAAATCAGGTTAAGTTAGGGTTAGGAAAGTTCACATGAGTAAAGTCCTCTTGAGGAGTTCAAGCTGAATATAATCACAAGGGCAAGCTGCATATGTAAACAAATAGTAGTAGCCAGTGGTAACGAATTATCTAGAGTAAACTCACTTTTATCCACTACACCTGGGAAGGCCACGAAAGCACATTCCAAGAATAGTTCCCTGTTTTTGAAGATTAGCAGAGAATTTTTTTAATTGATCCTTTCTATAATCATATATGTACAATAATTATCAGCACACATCAAATTAGTGGGGTTTGCAGGGATATTTCAATGCTTGTATTTATGGCTATTTTCCTGATAGCCATCCTGCCTTCACACTCTTTGTCCTCTAGTCTCTCTCCTATCCCTAGTCTCACTTTCATCCCCTAATTACCTCAGTTCCATTTCCTCATCAACTTCGTTTCTTTTTCCTTTTTTCACACATGACATGTGTCTAACTTATTTTGCTTAATATCATATCCCTTAATTCCATTCATTTCCCTACAAATGTCATGATTTCATTCATCTTTATCACTGAACATTACTAAGTTGTTTTATGTACAAAATTTTCTACATCTTAGCATCCATGAGTGGTGCTGTAATACACATGCATGTGCAGGTATCTTTTTTTGTGTGGTGGCCTCAGCTTCTTTGGATAAATGCCTACAAGTGATGAAGCTAGATCATTAGTAGTTCTATTTGTATTATTTGTTCATGCATATGCATATATTCATGCAATTATTTATCCCTTGATGAACCTCATATTATCATTCTTGTGTGCCTATTAATACACATTTCCACCCAAAGTGTGTAATGATTGCTTCAAAGGAAAATGATTTCTTATATGGGGCAATGCTTATTATGTCAGAAAAATCTTCAATCCAAAGGTTGGAGAATAGTAGTTCTATTTGTGGGAGGGAAACTACCCCAGTTCTTACTGAGCTTCAGCTCTGCAAGGACTAGGCAAGGACCCAGCGGCAGCAATGATAGCCCTAGACCTTTACCTAGCCTGTGAGTTGTGGAAGACAATCCCCATTATATTTGGTTACTCCAAAGGAATGAGAGAATATGGGCACCAGAAAAAATCATAATCTGGGAAACTTTAAGCAGGAAGTAAACACCCTGGAACCTAATGTTACATATTCTTTCTCCCAGAGGAGTGGCCAGCAGACAGAGATGAGCACCAGCAGGTGGAGCAAAGTCCTCGATCCCTGTTGAATTGGATACACTTCATGTCATAAGAGGGGGAGAGATTTTTCAGGAGACAAAGCATAACTTATTATTTGCTCAGTGTTATTGTTAGGTTCAAATGTGAGAACTAAGTGATGACTTTAAAAGATTATCTTAAACTATATTTTAAGAATTATGTATTTTCCATGCTGTATACGTATGTGTGTGTGTGTGTGTGTGTGTGTGTGTGTGTGTGTGTGAGAGAGAGAGAGAGAGAGAGAGAGAGAGAGAAGACTTCCTGTATGTGAGAGAGAAGTGTGTGTGTGTGTGTGTGTGTGTGTGTGTGTGTGTGTGTGTGTGTGTGTACCATATCATGAGTAGAAGTACAGAAAAATTTCCTGGATTCAACTCTCTCTTCACACCTTATGGTCCTGGAGATTAAACTGGGGTCATCAGGCTTGGCCACAAAATGCTTTTGCCCACTGAGTCATATCACAGGTCTAGGAGTCTTATAGTTAAAAGAAACATTTGTAGACTTTATGGTCCCTAGCAGAATGGAGGAGGGAATCTCCTATTATTTAATACTTTACAAGATGTATTTCCATGATGCCAAAAATGCCAACAAAATTCCATTGAAAATGTGTTATTAAGGTATATGTTCATACCTCATAATTGAAAGCTCTGGTATCACCACCTACCTAGAGTCTAAGGTGGGACAATTGCTTGAGCTTGTGAATTGCATGCTAGCTTTGGCAATATAGTTAAACCGTTTCTAAAAGCAAAGCAAAAGAATGTGGAGGTCATTTAATTTAAAGTACACACCCTACAATATCTCTTTCACAATCACAATCCATAGTTTTCAAAATGCAAATGAAAAAATAAAAAAAAATCAATTGGCTCTTAGCAGTAAGAGACAGATCACTCAGTATCAGTTTGTGTATTATGTGAATTTTGAAGCTTTACATTCTTTTCAAGTTTGAAAATTTGTATAAACAGTTGAAAGGGGTAAACACTTTTATCTGATAAGAGTAGACAATATTGAACACAAACGTA
Organism: Cricetiscus sungorus; assembly: GCA_030556225.1. Taxonomy (NCBI): domain Eukaryota; kingdom Metazoa; phylum Chordata; class Mammalia; order Rodentia; family Cricetidae; genus Cricetiscus; species Cricetiscus sungorus. Next base: position 633,029 of record JANBXA010000741.1, read on the forward strand.
CAAGAGTAAAATCGAATAAATACCATGTCAGGGTTGGAGTGGGTGTGAGAGCAGAGGCATAGTCTGGAATGCAGGAGAGAAAACTTGGAAGATCTGCTCACTATAGCAGGAGTCTGTGATGTATAAGGGATGAAGTTGGGAATTTTGCAAAGGAACCAGAGAGTCTATAAGTTCAAGTAGATTTATAATATCATAGTCATCACCACTTTGGTGTCTTTGTGTGGTGGCCGGGTATAAGCTATTGGAGTTTGGGGATTAACATAAATTCCTTCACCATATGCATTTTCAGCATATAGTCAAAGAGAGTTTTCATTCCTTCAGTGTCTGAAGAATGGTATGTTTGTTTTAGACAATGCTCACTTTTAGTGTGGAATTTTCTTTAATAATTCAAACCCAATTTAACATTTTAGAATTACTTTCTTCTTTTATTCATTTCTTTATCTTCTTTTAGTTGTTTGACCACAGCTACAATCGTTCTTTTGAATTTGTTGTTTGGAAGTTCTCCTATGTCATTTTTACCAACTGTTATTATTATGGAGTTTGTTGGTTTGGGAAGAAATATGTCATTTGGGGTTTTCACTTTGTTTTTATTTCTGCATTGGTATTTATGCATCTGGAGTTAGTTTGTTGGTTGAACTTTTTGGTCTTTCAGCAAAGGTGTTTACAGGGTTCAGGAGGGGGCTAATTCATAGTAGGGTTGAGCTGTGGATCTCTTCAGTTTGTCATATTTGGTGGGTACAGATATCTTCTGCTTGTCAGCAGCACTCTATTGAGTACTTCTTCTATATGCCTCCAGCAGTTTAGTCTAAGAGTTCAGGACAAGTTTTTTTCTGGTAGGGTGAACTAGTCTTCTGCCTCAAACCTATATAAGGCAACTAGAAGATCTCAATAAGGCAGGTGACAGGGATTAGGGCCTCGGGTTCATGGAGTTTTGGCTTGAGTCCCTAGAGAATGGGCTGGGGTTTTGGCAAGTCTCAAAGGGAAAAATGAGGCTTGGAGGACGAGGAAGTCCCTAGAAAGTAGCCATAGAACACAAGTTAAATCTAGAGCCCATTGATCAGACTAGATTGACAAACCCAAACTATTAAGTCCCCAAGCCTTTCTGTATCTGCGTATCTGTTTCCCAGTGCTGGGAATACAGATGCACCCCACAATGTCTAAATTCGAATGTAGGACCTCAATGTTGTACAGCAAGCAATTTATTCACTGAAACATCTCCCCTACTCATAATAACTAATATTTATTCCTGTTATAACTTCACAAAACATAAGTAAATGAACAACTTCTGAAATTCTGATGGGTGGCCTTTAATCCTCAGATTTAGACGCAGCTTTGTTAGTTACAGAATTTAAATCAGCCCTTGTAGTCCATAAGGAAGGAAAGGGGGCTAAAATCATTTTCGTTTTTGTTTTTTTGTTTTGTTTCATTTTGTTTTGTTTTTGTTTCTTTAACTGAGTTTTTATTTTACTAAAAGGAAGTGTTGAAAGTCAGGACAGTAAATACCAAATTAGTGCATCCAAAAGTATAGAAGTCATCTAGAACAATATTATTTTATATTAAAATTATACAGAATATATGAATGTCCATGAAATCGAACATTTGAAATTTCTGTTGGTTTACTAAAAAGTTAAATTTTAAAATAAGTGGAATATTAATATCTGTTCTCTATTTGTTCCCACAGGATCCTCTATAGCCTTAAAAGCAACACAAGTACAACCAACTATAAACGAGCAGGAGGAGGAACAGGTCACCTTGGACTGTTCATATGAGACAAGTCTGAGTTTTTACCAACTTTATTGGTACAAACAACCTCCTAGTGGAGACATGATTTTTCTTATTCGTCAAATTTCATCTTCTCATCTAAATGACAGCAATGGCCACTATTCTGTCATCTTCCAGAAAGAAGTCATCCAAGTCCATCAGCCTCATCATTTCAGCCTCACAGGTAGAAGATTCAATGAAATTTTTCTGTGCTCTGTGGGAACCAACTCACAGTGTTTGAAGTGACAGCACAAGCTGATCGTATATGAGAGTTCCTTAAGCCCAACCCCTTTGGGGGAGCCCTGCTGAGAAGCACACCTGCACACCCAGACTAGAAGGTTCCCAGCAGTGGCTGCTTCATGTGTGGTCTGCATCAGAAGTGTGTTTCTAAGTAAACCATTCTTCTGTAAAATTTGGAAAGTTACTATGAACAAATTTTTTTCTAATACATTGTGTTAAAATCTCTGAACAAAAAGCCAGGTCATGCAATCTATGAAAAATATTTCTACAGTCAAAAATCTTACATTATAATGACTTAAGCTGTTGAATCTCTTAAAGATGTTAACTGCATACATGTAGGTCTAGGGATCTGAACTAGCAAAGAACATAATTCCTTTGTGAAAGTTGTACCCAGAGAAGAAGAGGCATCATAAGTGAAGTAAGTCAAAGATGAATTATAAACAATTCACTCCATGAAATTACTTGAGTTCACTGGGGAGTCCCTTCAATCTTTTTCTTAACATCTAGTACTGAGTCTGAGTTACTGACAGTCAGCTAGATCAGCAATTGAGAAGGATGGTTGCATGAGGGCAGCCCCTGGGTGCACTTAGACTTGTAAAGATATAATGAGATTCATAAGACTGCCTGGAACCTAGAAGAACAAGCCTGCCTATTGTATAATACTTTTCTCAATAAGTAAACCTTCCATACTGGAGGTAAACTCATTAAAACACAGATTGCTAAAAGGTAACTAAAACACACACACACACACACACACACACACAGACACACACACACACACACACACGTGTGTGTGTATATATATAGTTTTTCTGTGGCTTTGGAGACTGTCCTGGAACTAGCCCTTGTAGACCAGGCTAGTCTCAAACTCACAGAGATCAGCCTGCCTCTGCCTCTGCCTCCCGAGTGCTGGTACTAAAGGCATGCTCTGCCACTGCCCAGCTAACTATTGTTCTTTTGATACAACTATTGCCTAAGAAACACAAACACAAGACTCAGTGCCCATGTGGAGTTTATTGATAGAGGGAAGAGAAAGGGGGTAGCTGGTGGCCAACCGAAAGCAGGGGAGAGAGAGGAGAGAAAGAGAGAAAGAGAAAGAGCAAGAGAAAGAAGGAGCAAGAGAGGAAACCCAAAAGAGAGGCATGCTTGGTGCACTTGCTTTAAAAGGGAAACTTGCGCATGCATAACTGAGTCCCCTGGCAGCCAGGTAAAGCTTGAGCAGCCAGGTAAGTCACAAAGTAGATAAGACAAAGCCATGAGCATCCCTCCCATCTTCACGGGGTGGAGTCAGCAGACTGTTGGTTCCCAACACTAATAATGGTATATTTTAAGACAGGATTGTTGTGAAATGTTAGTTGAAGATGTGTTACATTTTTTAATGCTGTAGAGCAGTTGCTTAATGATGCAAAGATGTGTTACATTTGTTTAAACTCCATGAAACTGTATTTTTTTGCCTGTCAAAAACATCCAGTTGGTCTAATAAAGAGCCAAATAGTGAAGTAGGAAAGGGATAGGTGGGGCTGGCAGCGAGAATAAATAGAATGAGAAAAGAGAAGATTGAGGAACAAAAGAAGGAGGAGGAAGAGGAGGAGGAGGAGGAGGAGGAGGAGAAGAAGAACAAGAACAAGAAGAGAGGACACTAAGGGCAAGACACCCAGCTACACGGCAAGTCACAAAGTAGTAAAGAAAGGTATACAGAATAGAGAAAGATAAAGGTTCATAGGAAAAAGATAGGTGAGATAATTTAATTTAAGCAAAACTGGCTAGAAACAAGCCAAGCTAAGGCCAGGTATTTATAAATAATAACAAGTATCCATGTATGATGGGAGATGTCATTCTGTAAATATGTTTCTTATTGGTTAATGAATAAAGCACTGTTGGCAAAAAGGAAAGCAAGATGGGTGGGGCTAGAAGACAAGAAGGATTCAGGGAGCTGTAGTAGAGAGTAAAGATTGTGTTAATTTGGGAGCTGGGTGTTGGGCCCACAAAGTGTAAAGAGTAAAAACAACCAACAACACAGGATGTTAGAGGGGAGGTAAAACAACTGGATGTCCTAAATGGGTGTAAAGCACTCCATCCCAAGGGATGCTTCTAATGCTCAGGAAATAAGCAACTCAAAACCTTGAGGAGGGTCCTGAAACTGGCTAGATTTATATGGCTTCTCCCGCCCTAAGCAGAATTGAGCAGTAACAAGTGCTAAGAGACACTCTTTGAAGGAACAAGTGCTAAGAGACACTCTTCGATAATCTGAGCTGCCTAAACAAAGTAGAGAACAGCTGAGCTGCTTGGGAAGAGGCTTAGACCAGCATAACTCCCTGGAAATGACAATCTCCCAAGTATTGAATTACTTGCAGGTTGTGTAATGTACTCCATGCATCCAGCTTTCATGGGTCGTCACCCATGAGGTGGACTTTGCTGATGCAACTGCCCTTAAATCACTTCTGCTCCTGAAAGTAACCTCTCTAATATTCTGTAATATCCTGTAAGCAACGCCAATAAAAATGTTGGCTCATTAATTTGGCCTTTAGTGACATCCATCCTTTACTCTGTTTACTCTGTTGCTAGTTCTCTGTCTGAAGTGAATGGATGTTTGTCCATATCTCATCAGGAATAATGTCACACAACACTCTCTCCCAATATCATTTCTTAGAACTTAAGAAGCAGTGTCTTTTGTCAAGATGCTACATACGTATTTATGCCAAAACAAATAAAATCTGTAGAAAATGAGGAGTAGGTACTTAACAAGAAAATGAACAGCAAATTATGAACAGATATGGGCCATCCCAGTGTCTAAAGCCTGAATATACAGAAAATGAAAAAAAGTAGATGCTCTATCACACCAGTTTTCTAATTATTATAGTTATTTTAATGACAAAATTTGAAACAGAATAACACTGGGAGGGAAATACTTTGAGACCTACTTCCAGACCAAGCTACTATAGGACTTCCAAGTAAGATACTAGATTGAAAGTTGTGTTGATGTTGTTGCCATGAGGTGGTGGCACACATCTTTAGTCTCAGCACTCAGGAGGAAGAGGCTAGCAGATCTCTGTGAGTTCAAAGCCAACCTGATCTACAAAGCTACACAGAGAAACCCTAAAAAAAAAACTGTGTTGATGCGATCAGAAAAAGAATTAAGGTAAAACACACTAGATCCTACTAACAAACAAGCTAAGGAAAATAGAATTTAGATAATTTGAGAATTAAAAACAACTGACTCACCCAGCAGAAACATATTATTCCTGCCTGCCACCACCAGCTGTAGATTCTGGTAAAATTTCTACATGTAATATTGGCTTGTATGCAGAGTTGGCAGTAACTGGTAAGGTTCTAGACAGAGAAGCAAGACTGAAGTTGAGATTTATAAAGTTTTGCCAGTATATTAGCTGCTTTTCTGTTGCTACAATAAAACATCATGCCTGAAGCATTTTTCTAAGTTGTTCTCAGTTGTTAGACTGATATATCAAAGAAATGGTGGAGGAGTGACCAGCTGACCATTATCTCCATACTTCACAGATTGAGAAGAGCCTGAAAAATTCAAGCTCCTCCCTCATCCTTCCTATGCATCTTCTCTATCTACATTTCCAGTTTTTCTATGGCTAACTTTGATCAGCTACCACATAATTCTCTGCAACACAGTTTAAAGTTAACTTTATTAATACAGTCTTGGAGTGTTGCAGTGTGATCAAATATAACATTTCCCCCTTTGTGTTTAAATAAAAAGAAAGGTTTTAATTCTAAAACAGTAAAACCATATACAATAAGAACAATTATCAGATATTATTTAAATGCAAAGGGAAGGATTTAACTCTAATACAATAAAACTATATTCAATAAGAAATTTTTAAAGTTTTTTTTCCTGAATTGGGCAACAAAGAAAAAATTATAAATATTATGTTTTCTATCCTCATCAGAATCCCAAGAAGGATAAAATATTACCTAAGTAAACAGAAAGTACAGAGCAAACAACATTCAAAACTGTAGAAATGACAAAGATAACTGGCTGCCTGGATAGTCATCCAAGGTTCCTATGCAATATTGTGTCATCCCTCTTTGGCCTACAGACTCTTCTGTGAAGCAAGAATTTTACAGGACTGTCCTACCTGATCTTTGCAGTTTGGCAGTCACCATGTTTTTATATCCTGCTTGTCCAATTTGAACATCATACTGTCAGCAGTCAAGGCAAGGGCAGTTTCTTGCCTGGTGGCTAACATTGCCACAAGGAAAGAAACTCTATATGGAAGTTCTTTGATGCCCATAAACTTCTCTGAAGTAGATTGGTGCCAGGAGCAGAGTTATATCACTGTCAGGAAAAGCCTTGACTTACTAAACATCTTAAATGCCATATTCTATAGATTGCTGAAGTGTTTGAAGACCATTTATCTAAAATATATCAAAACCTTGAAAATATACCTAACATAAGTATAAATTTGATTGTTATCAATGACAATTGAGCTGCATTTCTTAATGATCTAAATAGTTTATAATAATAGCTTTCAAGAACTAGAACTTTACATTACATTTTCCAATTAATAGAAACATATATACAGTATGTTTTAACTAAAATAACCTTAAATTTGTATTAATATACAAAAATCCATACCAATGTAAAATATTTGAGACAGGAGCTCCTTTTTAGTTTAAAAGTAGAATTAACAATATACCCTTTTATTCTATCATTCTCATGTTCCTATTTTTTCTTTTCAGAAAGAAATCCCTGAATCTATCCTCTCTTTGCTTAGCTGTTTTTTCTCTATAATCAGTTAACAACTTACAAACAACACCTCTAAACAATGATAAACATCAAAACCCACAGAATGACCTATCTATCTACAGGTTAGTAGTGTGAGAATCATGTTCTTAAAATTCTTTCCTGTTGTCTTGGGGTGATGACATCTTTAAGGCACCCTGAGAAAACTGAGATACCTAGGAGACCTAGCTGTTTTTCGGTCTCAGTGTGATTAAAAAAAAATAAAAAAGTGCAGAGCTTACATAAAATCCTGGAGAGTAGTCTACGAAGCTGTACCATCTCCGCAGGTCACCTTGAAATTGTCCTGACAAAATTTTAGTCTGAAGCATATATTTGGGTGTAATGGCATTATCACAGTCCAAGTATATTTGTCATTGCAGAGCCCCATCTTCTTCTTGAAGACCTCAAAGGTCACCATGAAAATGGTTCACTGCAAAAACTTAAACATTGCAAAGGTCATATGCAGCAGGTTTCCAGGAAGTTAAAAGAACATAATCTGTTAAATATATCCAGGGTACACAAACTTAATGCCAAGTTATCTGTTTCAGACTCAGACTGGAATACATGTACAGAAAGATAGATGGAGCCTATTTCTAGAATTAATTAGTACTCTATATGTCCACCAATATCATCCCATATATATACATATATACATGTGTACATATATACATATATACATATGTACATATGTACATATATACATATATACATATATACATATATACATATATACATATATACATATATACATATACACATATACACATATACACATATACACATATACACATATACACATATACACATATACACATATACACATATACATATATACATATATATCCTTATACATTTGAGATATTTGTATCTTTTATATTTATTTTTTTATTTTACATATGTATCATGTTTCTCTCACCCTCCCTCCCCTTTACCTCTCTCCCCCCTCACATGCACCCCAACCACCTTCCCCTCCCACTCCTCCCCCACTCCACATGTAGAATGATGCCTTCCAGGAGGGGTCAACTAAATCTGTCAAGTCATTTGGAGTAGGAACTAGGCTCTCCCTCCTGCCTCTAGGTTAAGGGAGTATTCCTCTATGGGGAATGTGCTCCCAAAGTCCTTTTGTGGACCAGGAATACATCCTGGTTCCACTGTAAAAGGTCTGTTAGACTGCCCAAGCCTTCTAACTGAGATCCACATTCAGGGGGTCTGAGTCAGTCCAATGCTATATTCTCAGCTATCAGTCTGGAGGCCCATTAGTTCCTCCTTGTTCAGGCCAGCTGTCTTGATGGGTTTCTGTAGCCTGGTCTTTTCCTCCCTCTCTGCATTTGGATTCCAATTCTGCTCAGTGTTTAGTTGTGGGTGTCTGATTCTGTTTCCATTAGCTACTAGATCAATCTTATTATCAGGGAAGGGTATTTATAGTAGCCTTTCCACTGTCCACTGATGCTCAAATTGTTAGTTGGGGTCAGTCTTGTAGGTCTGTGGACGTTTCTCTAGAGTCAGTTTTCTCTTCAAACCTATAATGACTCCCTCTTTTATGTCCCCCCTCTCTCTTTCTCTCTTCTCTCTTCTATTCCTCCCCTGACTCGATCGTCCTAGTCCCATGTGCTTTCCTCTCCTTCCCTTCTATTTTTCCTAGCTCCCTCTCCACTCACTGCCTCCCCATTCCCATTATGCTCAGTAGATCTGAAGTCTTCTACACACCATCATCCAGTTGTGCCAGGACTATTTGTTGAAGATGCTTTCCTCCTTCCATTGTATAATTGTAGATGTTTTGTCAAAAATCAAGTGTTTATGGGTGTGTGGGTTAATATCAGGATTTTTGATTAGATTCCATTGGTCTACCTGTCTATTCTTGTGCCAATACCAGGCTGTTTTCTGGACTATAGCTCTATAGTAGAGCTTAAAGTCAGGGATGGTGATGCATCCTGAAGTTCCTTTACTGTACAGGGTTGTTTTGGCTATCCTGGGTCTTTTCTTTCTCCACATAAAGTTGATTACTATCCTTTCAAGGTCAGTGAAGAATTGTGCTGGGATTTTAATGGGGATTGCATTGAATCTGTAGATTGCTTTGGGCAAGATTGCCATTTTTACTACGTTTATCCTACCCATTCAAGAGCATGGGAGATCTTTCCATTTTCTGGTATCTTCTTTAATTTCTTTCTTTAAAAACACAAAGTTCTTGCTATATAGGTCTCTCACTTGTTTGGTAAGTGTTACCCCAAGATACTTTATTGAGGCTATTGTAAATGGTGATGTTTCTCTGATTTCTTTCTCAGCCCCTTTATTGTCTGTATATAGTAGGGCTACTGAATTTTTTTTTTGAGTTTATCTTGTATCCTTCTAGTTTGTTGAAGGTGTTTATCAGCTGTAGAAGTTCCCTGGTAGAGTTTTTTGGGTTGCTTATGTAAACTGTCATATCAACTGCAAATAGTGACAGTTTGACTTCTTCCTTTCCAATTTGTCCACTTGATCTCCTTTTGTTGTCTTATTGATTTAGCTAGAACTTTAAGAACAATATTGAAGAGATATGGAGAGAGTGCGGAACCTTGTCTTGTTCCTGATTTTAGAGAAATTATCTTAAACTTCTCTCCTTTCAGTTTGATGTTGGCTGTTGGTTTACTGTATATTGCTCTTATTATGTTTAGATATGTTCCTGTAATTTCTGATCTCTCTAAGACTTTTATCATGAAAGGGTGTTGAATTTTGTCAAAGGCTTTTTCAGCTTCTAGTGAGATAATCATGTGGTTTTTCTTTTTCAGTTTGTTTATATGGTAGATCACATTGATATTGAACCATCCCTGCAAGACAGGGATGAAGCCTATTTGGTCATGATGGATGATTTCTCTGATGTGTTCTTGGATTCGATTTCCCAGTACTTTATTGAGTATTTTTGCATCAATGTTCATGAGGGATATTGGATGGTAGTTTTCTTTCTTAGTTGTGTCTTTGTGTGGTTTGGGTACAGAGGTAATTGTGGCCTCGTAAAAAAAGTTTGGTAGTAACCCTTCTGCTTGTATTGTGTGAAACAATTTGAGGAGTATTGGTATTAGCTCTGCCTTGAATTTCTGGTAGATTTCTGCACTGAAGCCATTTGGCCCTGGGCTTTTTATCAGTTGGAAGGCTTTCAATTACTGCTTCTATTTCATAGGTTATAAGTCTATTTAAGTCACTTATCTGTTCTTGATTTAATTTTGGTGATAGTTATCCAGAAATTTGTCCATTTCCTTTGAATTTTCAAATTTTGTGGAGTACAGGTTCTCAAAGTATGACTTGAAAATTGTCTGGATTTTCTCAGTGTCCATTGTTATGTCCCCCTTTTTGTTTCTGATTTTGTTAATTTGCATGTTCTCTCTCTTTCTCTCTCTCTGTTTTTTGGTTAGTTTGGATGAAGGTTTGTCTATCTTGTTGCTTTTCTCAAGAAACCAACTCTTTGTTGCATCGATATTTTGTATTGTTTTCCTGGTTTTTACTTTATTGATTTCAGCCTTCAAATTGATTATTTCCTGGCATCTACTACTCCAGAGTGAGATTGCTTCTTTTTGTTCTAAGGCTTTCAGTTGTGCTGTTAATTCTCTAATGTGACTATCCTTCGTTTTCTTCATATGGATACTTAGTGCAATGAACTTTCCTCATAGCACTACTTTCAAGGTGTCCCATAAGTTTGGGTATGTTGTGTCCTCATTCTCATTGAATTCTAGGAAGTCCTTAATTTCTTTCTTTATTTCATTTTTGACCCAGGTACGGTGCAATTGCACATTGTTCGGTTTCCATGAGTTTGTAGGGTTTCTGCAATTTGTGTTGTTGTTGAATTCCAACTTTAAAGCATTGTGGTCTGATAAGATACAGAGAACTATTCCAATTTTTTGTATCTGTTGAGGTTTGTTTTGTCACCTAATATGTGGTCAATTTCAGAGAAGCTTCCATGTGGAGCAGAGAAGAGGTTACATTCTTTTGTGTTTGTATGGAATGTTCTATAGATGTCTGCTAAACCCAAATGAGACATAACTTCTGTTAGTTCTTTTGTTTCTTTGTTAAGTTTCTGTCTGGTGGTCAAGCAGTGAGAGTGGGGTGCTGAAGTCTCCTACTATGGCTGTGTGCAGTTTTATGTGAGCTTTGAGTTTTAATAGCGTTTCTTTTACGAATGTGGGTGCCTTTGCATTTGGGGCATAGATGTTCAGAATTGAGACTTTGTGCTGATGGATTTCTCTTGTGATGAATATGAAATAACCTTCATCTCTTTTGATTAACTTTAATTTGAAGTTTAACTTATTAGATACTAGGATAGCCACACCTGCTTGCTTCTTGGGTCCATTTGATTGGAAGATCTTTTCCCAACCCTTTACCCTGAGGTAATGTTTGTCTTTGAAGCTTAGATGTGTTTCTTGTATGCAGCAGAAGGATGGATTCTGTCTTTGTATCCATTCTGTTAGCCTGTGTCTTTTTATAGGCAAGTTAAGACCATTAATGTTGAGGGAAAGTAAAGACCATTGATTGTTAATGCTTGTTTGTTTTAGATTTGTTGTTGGTGGTGGTATTGTGAATATATTTGTCCTGCTTTACCCTTGAATTCTGGTGAAGTGGGATTATCTATTGCCTATGTCTTTGTGAGCGTAGTTACTTCCTTGGCTTGCAGTTTTCCTTCCAGAACTTTCTGTGGGGCTGCATTTGTCAATATATATTTTGAAAATCTGGCTTTGTCATTAAATATCTTGTTTTCTCTGTCTATAATGATTGACAGTTTTGCTGGGTATAGTAGCCTGATCTGACATCCATGGACTCTTAGTACTTGTAGAACATCTATCCAGGGTGCGCTGGCCATGAAGAAGTTTCCATGAAGAAATCAGGTATGATTTTGGTAGGTCCAGCTTTATAAGTTACTTGGCCTTTTCCCTCTGCTGCTCTTAATATTCTTTCTTTATTCTGTATTAGTTGTTTTGATTATTGTATATCGAGGGGTCTTCTTCACCTTCCTCCATGGCTATTATTCTTAGGTTTGGCCTTTAGACAGAGTCCCACATTTCCTTGATGTTTTGTGTTAAGCGTATGTTGGACTTATGATTTTCCTTGGTCATTGAATCTATTTCCTTTAGTTTATCTTCAGCGTCTGAGATTCTCTCTTCCATATCTTGTATTCTATTGGTTATGCTTGCGTCTGTAGTTCCTGATCATTTGCCCAATTTTTCTATTTCCAGCATTCCAGTCTGTATTGTTTTTTATTGTCTCTATTTCAGTTTTCAAGTCTTGAACTGTTTGACTTGTTTCCTTCAATTATTTGACTTTTTTTCTGGCTTTTTTTTTACTTTCTTTAAGAGATTTGTTCATTTCTTGCATTTTTTTTGCGTGGTCTTTTCCTCTATTTCTTCCAATTTTTTGTTTGTTTTTTCTTCCATTTCTTTATGAGATTTTCTCCCATCATCTTTGAGGGGCTCTATCATTTTTATGAAGATATTTTTTAAGTTGTTGTCTTCTGCTTCATCTGCTTTGGTGGGTTCATGTCTAAATGGTGTTGAGTTCCTAGATTCTGGTGGTGTCATGCTTATCTTTCTATTGTTAGTTGTTTTCTTGTATTGCTGTCTTCCCATAGCTTCTTCCAGTGGGTGCAGGTGGGGTCTCTCTCTCTATGCTACTTCCCAGTGGGCTTAGGTGGGTCAGGAGTTCGATGTCTGTAGCTCTGGGTGGTCCAAGCTCTCTAGGAGGTTTCTCCTCAGTCAAAGGCCTGGCGATGGGCATCAAAGATGCCCATCAAAGAGACTTGGGGTGGTCCCACATGGATAGACAAGACTAGTGTACTCAGAGCAGATCCAGGAAGTTCTGCAGTGGTGGCAGGATTGTTGGACCTGCTCTCTGGTCCAGTGCTCAACCAGACCCCTGGGGCAGTGGCATAGGGTGGTAGGAGGGTAGGCTCTGTGGGGGGGGGGGGGGGTGGAAGGGTGTGGACCAGAGCAACAAGAGCACTCTAGCTGAGGACAGGACACAGGAGGGAGTGAGATTCAGGGCCAACCCAGGGAGTTCCCAGGGAAAGGGTGGGGCATGGGTATTTGACCCAAACTGGTCCCAGACTCACTTCCAGCAGAGGCCAGGCGGTAGTGGTCAAAGATCAGGAAGGCGGAGACTCAGGGTGGTCCTGAGTGGATAGGCGGATCTCTGGCTGGGGCTGGGAGCTCAGGCAGAGGCATGGTGGTGGGGGTCAAAGACCAGGAAGGTGGGAATCCAGCTAATATTTATATCTTAAGAAAAGTTTTAAAGAATCAAATGGAACCCAAAGGATAATGGCAATAATCTTTCATTTTGGTGTTTTTTCCGTTCCATACCTGGTGACTTCTGACATGAGACAGACATTTTGGATTTTTCTTTAACAAGCTTGCATGGGTTTACAGAACAAGAGAACCACACTCCAACTCCAAATACAGCTTTAATTTTTAATTGAATTAGGACTATAAAAAGACCATTTGGCCTTCATGGTAGTACAGAGCAGCAAAAACAAGAACCTGAGAAGATTTAGATATTCTACTCTGTTGCAGGTGTTCTATACCATTAGGCCAGTTTACTCTTGTTCTTGGGACATTTTCTCTTGATAATTTGTACTTCTTCAGATGTCTCATTTGTCCAGTGGTCTTTAGGTTCCTAGTTGGTATGATTTTTATTCTCCTGGAGAAAGACAAAAGCAAAAGACTGCCCCAACCCTAACTTTGGGAGTTCCTTTTGTGGGGGGAGGGCAGGTTATATATTTCTTAAGGCAAAATGGTTTTTGGCAGAAGGAGGAAGTATTAAATTTTAACAATAAAAAATAGTTATGCCTGATCAAATGAAAGTAATTTGTTAGTCTTATAAATTAGTTTAGATTGAATGACCAAACTGTTTGATGAATTAACCCTTCTCCTAATCAGGTCTCTCCTGTTCAAATCTAATGTTTACCAATCTTCATTGTATCTATAGCTTTTTTTCTTCTGTGGAGTTAGAAGCAAAATCTCTTCCCCAATGTAACACATATCTGGTTCTCATTCTGAGGTCAACACATTTTATAGTATACAGGATGTTTTAATTCAGTAGTTTTTGTTTCTCCATAGCATTCATTCCTTTCTTACTGGCATTTAAAAATTTAAAGTTAATAAAGCATCATGTAATCTATTTCTGGAGGTCTTTATTACCCCTTTCTGTTTATTAAGCATATCTTTTAAAGATTAGATCTTTCTATAATTGATGTCTAAAATTGTGTGGTTTACCTATAATATGCTTTATGTTGTAATATGCAAAAAACTGTTTCATTTTACTAGAGACATATGCTGTCCCATAGTCAGTCTTAATTTGTACAGGTATTTCCAGAATGAACATAATTTCTAATAAATGTGTAGTTAAAAAATCAGCCTTTTAAGAACTCAAAGCAATTGCCCAATGAAGTTCCAAATATGTATCAATGGTATGGTGCTTAAACTTATTATTTTCAAACTCTGTAAAGTGAAACACATCCATTTACCAAATTTCTTTCTTTCTTTTTATTTATTTAGTTATTTAGTTATTTAGTTTTGATTACCCTTTGAGTTACTTTCTGCAGGTAATGGAGTTTGATTACACAAAGGACAAGTAGGACATTTCCTTCTAATTTCTTTGGCTTGTTGCCAGGTGATAGAAAAACCTTTCTTCAAACCCTTGCTATTAATATGGTGTTTCTTATGAAATTATGAAGCTTCTAGCACATTCCCTGCCAATAGCTGATTAATTTCATCATTGCGCTGTACTAGAGGGCCTGGTAAACCTGAATGGAATCTGCTATGTGTTATATAGAAGGGATTATTTCTATTTATGTTACTTGTTATAGTTAGATAAATAACAAAGTTAATTCTTAATCATCTGAAATAAGTTTAGCGGTTTCAATATGTAAAACAACTCTTCCTGCATATACAACTATATTAAGAAGTCTACAAGATCTAATAATACCATGAGAATAGCTATTTCTGACTTTTGAATGGAATAACAAGGGCTTTGAACCACTTTACTTATTTTTCCAGACTTATAACCCACATTTTCTGATTTATTTGCATCAGTATCAAATATAGGTTCCATAAATTGGTGTTCCTTATATCTTGTGAGGGAGGAACCAATTAGCCTTTTTTATAAACTGAAGTCTCTTGTATTTTGGATATTAGTTGCTAATTTCCCCTCCAAAATTGCTACAAACTCTTTGCCAATGTTCATTTACTGCCCATAATGAGGCAATTTCCACATTAGTAAAAGATACCACAATTTCTGCTGTATCTGTTATTGCTAATGGTCGAAGTCCCAATTTTCCTTTCAGAGTCAATTTAGAAAAATTTTCTACATAGGTCTTTAATTGTTTACTCTGCTTGTTTGGCAGAAATATTCATTCTAACTTATTTCTATAATTTTATTATCTTTATATATTTTGACTTGAATGTGTTATAATTTTTTGCATAAAATCCATCATTTTCTTGTTTTTAGATATAATGACTAATGGTTGTTTTAAATATTTGAGAAAAAAGGCAAATGATCTTATGGTAAAATGATAGCTGCATATCAAACAGCAACATATAAACTTTGTTATTAAATCTATCAGGTGAAACAGAACAAAATAATGTGATTCTGTTATATATCATATAAGGTGGTTTCATATTTGTTTACATAAATATAATGTTACTGATACTCTCTTCATATATGTCAGATATATCATTTGACTTAAGCTACTCTTTAACAACTTAACTGTCAGAGATCATTGAGCAACAGGAGATGGCTTATTATATAGGATTATTATATAATTTGCAAATGGAAATGTCCCACTTCTTATAGGATTTAGAAATTCCATACAATTGATTAAGGCTATCATAACCAGCTATTTACATGTAATTATAAATTATTGGAAAATGTAACAATTTGATCTGTACTTTTGTTACATGGACCAAATTCACATAGCTGTAAAGAAATTTCAAGGGATAATTTAAATCAAACAAGCTCAGTCAATACATTGACCACTGATCTTAACATCATATCACATTACATTCAAAAGAAGGAGTAAATCTGTGGCAAAGAGAATAAATTCATAAACTGAACCAACCAACTTCATGACAGCTTTATGTTTTCCCCTTGTCTTATTGATGCAAGAAACACTTTTCCTACAGCTTTCATTTTTCTAGTTTCAAAACAGTTCCAAGTTGCTGTTAGTGAGTAGTTATTCTTTTGTAAACTATGACTTTCAAACAGAAAAAAATCTGATCATTAAAAGACAATGTGTTTTGCCCATCTATTTTAAATATTGAATAAATGTTTCTTTAAGCTCAATCCCTCCAAAAATATTCATTCTAAAATATTATCTTCTCTCTGTATAAGAATTCCTGTGCGAGGATGCATAGAAGGTAAATAACCAGAAAACAATCCAGCTCTGGATCCAAGAAATCTACATGTGCACCCTGTAATTTCTCTTCTACCAGGGCCAGTTCTTTCTCAGCCTCAACTGATCATTTTCTTGGATTATTTATTATCACCTTGTAATGCTTGAAATAAATTATTTAATTCTTGAATTGTTAATCCAATTGTGAGCTGTAGCCAGTTAATATCTCCCAGAAATTTTTAAAAATTATTAAGAATTCTTAATTGATCTTTCCTGATTTATACTTTCTGTGGTTGAATTTTCTGTAAACCTGTCTTTTATTTTAGGTAATTAATCAAATCTCCTCTTTGTATTTTTTTTTCAGGAGCGATTTGTAATCCTCAACAAGGCAAAATTCTCTTTACTTCTTCAAACAATTTTTAAGGTATCTGCATCTGAGTCAGCCAGTAAAATATCCTCCATATAATGGTGTACGCGCCTGCCCTCTACAGCAAGGAAGACACGACTCCGGGTAGATCTTCTTCATGCAGTTTTAATCAGGATCCTTTAAACATGTTGCTTTTGGCCCACAGGGAGGGAGGGAGGGAGGGAGGGAGGGAGGGAGGGAGGGAGAGAGGGGAGAGAGAGAGAGAGAGAGAGAGAGAGAGAGAGAGAGAGAGAGAGAGAGAGAGAGAGCGCCAGGGGACCCCTGCACAGGCTTAAATTCCCTTGAGCTAACCGACCCCAGTGAGCCACGTGGACCCTGTAGATAGGCTACTCTAATGCAGAAGCAGACAGGCTGAACAGACTTAACCAATTAAGGGCTTGTTTACCCAGAGAGTCTTCACCAGCAGGAAGGTGAAAGGCAGAAGCCAGCGCCACTTCAAGGCGTGGCACTATGCGGCTCTCTACATAATGGTAAGTTATAGATCTAGGAAACAGATTATGAATTATTTCTAATGGCTGTTGTACAAAATATTGAAGCAAAGTGGGGCTGTTTTACATTCCTTTTGGCAACACCCTCTACTGGTATCTTCTAACTGGCTCTGTGAAGACAATTTTTCTCTATCCTGTTCTTGTAAAGGTACAGTGAAAGGAGGTCTTGTAAATTAGTCACTATAATAGTCCATACCTTAGGTAAAAAGAAGGCAAGGAAAGTCTAGACTGTAAAGAAACCATTGGCTAGGTCACCATATTTAAAGCTTTCAGATCTGAAGCCATCCTCCATTTCCCAGGTTTTTTAATGACAAATATAAAATTCCAAGGATTGGTCAATTCTTCAATATGGTGAGCATTTATCTGCTACTGTACCAGCTGTTCTAATGCCTGTAATTTTCCTGATGTCAAAGGCCATTTTTCTACCCAGACATATTTTTCTGTTACGGCAGGTTGTTCCTACCCACCGGCTACCGCCGGTCCTGTCGCCAAGGTCCCGCCACCACGTGAGCCCCAAATAACACTCAGAGACTCTGTATTTGATACAATCCTGTTGGCCAGTTACAATTGTTGTTTATGGGCTAGCTCTGTCTTAATTATTAACCCATTTCTACTTATCTAAGTATTTCCACGTGGCTCATCTTATCCGGGAGCCTCGGCTGGTGTCTTGCTTCCTCCATGTTCACATCTTGACCCCTCCCTACTACTTCCTATTTCCTCCTCCTGGTCTCCTAGCCCCATCTATCTTGTTTCCTATTGGCCACAGAGCTTTATTAACCAGTATGAAAAACATATATACAGAATAACATCTCCCATCATCTCCTCTTTTCTGTCTAAAGTAAAAGAAGGGGTTTAACCTTAACATAGCAAAATATACCATACAACAGTTATCAAATAAGAATCACAGTTAACAATATTCAGTCCATTAACATTTTGTAAGACTTAAAGAAAATATCATCTATCCTATCTTTGTAAGTCTAAAGTCCTATATGTAACTTATCTTTAATCCTAACTAAGGAAAACTATAACCATAACTATCTGTCGTCAATTCTTTCAAAGATCACAGAAGGATACTATATAAACTCTAGAAATGACAGAGACAACTCATTGCCTATTCAGTCATCTGAAGTTCTTCTGTAATGTTCCATCTTCAGCCCATAGGCCATAGTATGTGTCCAGATTCCTCAACAAGGCAGGAAAGTTTACCTGTGATGTCAATAAAGGAAGAAGAATGAACACATTCCTGCGAGTGTCTTTGGTGACTCTATGGCTTCACCTGGCCAGTGAGTTGGGGTTGGCATTCATGGGGATGGGGAGACCTAAGTTAAGAGGCCACATGAATGAGAAGTTTTCATTGGAAAATGCAATTTGAAAATATAACTACTGACTCCTGTTCTCTGTCCTGTGCTTCTATGTAGGTGTAAAGAGCCAACAGGAAAAAGAGACTCCTCAGGCTTTGAGCATCCAAGAAGGGGAAAAGATCACCATGAACTGCAGTTTCAATGCTTATTCAACCTTTGTACAGTGGTACAGACAGGTCCTGGGCAGAGGCCCTACCATGCTAATCTTAATGCGTTCAAATGAGAAAGAGAAACAGATTGGAAGACTAAGAGTGACCCTTAACACCTCCACCCAGAACAGTTCCCTGTCCATCGCTGCTGCCCGACCTGAAGACACTGCTGCATACTTCTGTGCTACAGAGGCACAGTGTGCAGCAGACACCTGCAGTCCTGACACAAACCCTCAGAGCTATTTCCTAAACCCCAAGAGAGGGTGGAATGGTGCTTATGTTGTCCTGTGAGTGTCTGCTGATAACTGGAAAAAGAGAACCTATTTAATTGTGTCATTTCTCTTTGTTTTTAGCTCCTTGGGAGGGGCAGAGAACAGTAAGATGCTGAAATGCCATGGTTTGCTCTGCATGTACTAGCTAGCCACGTGTCCTCAATCTCAACATCAACACAACCTCTCTGATACCTGCATGTAAGCTCTGGGCCACTGAGCCTAAGGAGCCTTCAAGGCTTTGATATTAATAAGCACTGTATCCTTGTTCAGGATGAGAGAAGGTTATATCTGTCCCTTGTGCTGTCCCTAAAGTCTAGTTGGCTCCTTGAGAAGTCAAAATCATTCATACATCTCTCTATTTCCAGGACAGTGAACATGTATCAAACAGACTGAGGTGCCCACCAAGCACTTAAATTATGCCTCTCTTTTACAGCTGGATACTGGAGCCACTGTACAGTAGGGAGGCCAAGATCTGAATCTCAGAAGAAAAGAACCAAACATCTTAATCATCTTCTGCCTGTAAGATTTCTGTGATTTTTCAGGCCATGATTTACTCATTGGGAAAGTGAAAACCTATAAGAAAGTCAGCACCCTGTCCATGTGGGGAAGCATGCTCCCTGTGGCCATATTCTGATATGTTCTATGGAAGGAAGAATACTGAACCTGCTAAGAGGGGACGTGTAAGAACACGTGCCTTTTATAGTAAAAAATGAAATCAGTTTTGGATAACACATGGGCAAGAATAGCAGCACTCCCTAGATGAGGAAAACCTGAGCTAGGAAGAAGCAAATGGGATCCAGGCCACTGGAAGTCTATGTATTATGACAAGATCACTCATCTGTCCTTGCATTCATCCTTGAGAGCTAATGTTTTTCCCACCTTCATTCATCACATTTACACACAACCCAGGAAGCCTTCCAAGAAGTGGTACTTCCCACAGTACTTGGCCCTCCTACATCAATTAATGTTCAAGATGCCCCACACACTTGTTGCAGGCCTATCTGGTGGAAGCAGTTTTTCAATTGAGAATCCCTTGTTCCAGGTGACTCTATTTTGCATCAAGTTGAAAAAAAAATTACTAACCCACACAAGACTTTTTCTGTAGCATTTGTTTTATTAGTGTGTTAATGTGTTGTTAAGGTTCAGGGAAATGATCCCACAGATGCATATAGTACAAACTAATCAAATCTTCCTTCCCTTTTTGTGGATCCCTCCCATGCTCTCTAGGCTTTCAGGTGAACTTTTTTTTAACATCCAGAAAAAACACAGAACATTTTCATGGTTATTGTTTTTCAGGGCAGATTGAGGAGGAGGGTCTGGTTTCTTCTACTCCAGGTCCATCAGTTTTGCAAAAAAGAAAAGAAAAATACCTTTTCGACTGAATAGCATTCTTTGCATTTATGTTTCATTTTATCTGCCAATTTGCTGATGATGGCAACCTAAGTTGACTTCATATCTGAATTGCTATAACTACAACCACATAAATGTGTGTGTGTGTGTGTGTGTGTGTGTGTGTGTGTGTGTGTGTGTGTGTGTGTGAGTGTGTGTGTGTGTAAAACTAATGAATGCCAATTTCATCTTCTCTGTGCTCCCAGAACTAGGATAAACAGTAGTTCTGCTTTTGATTTTCTAAAGCATTTCACACACTCTCTACAATGAGGTGACTACTTTTATCTGCATCAGCATTCAAGGAATCCCTTTATATACATCCTCATCAGCACTTACATCTTGACATGATGAGTAATCTAGTGTCTAATTGTGGCTTTGTTTTACATTCCATAAATGCCTAATGACATTGCCCATTCCTCATCTACTCCTTGGTTGTTTGTGTTTCTTCTCTGTTCTGTTCAGATCATTATTTATTGTGTAATTTCTTTTTATTATTTTCAGATTAACCCTGTGACTGATGGATGGTTGGAAAATAATCTCCCCTACTCTGTAGGTTGTCTCTTCATTTCTACAGGTTGTTTGAATTCTGTGCAGAACCTTTTTAATCCGATGTAATCCAATCTCTATTTTTCTTGCATGAAGTCATATTTCAATTACATGTATGGCTATCTTAGGAAACATCCTCCTTGATTTGGGGCTCTTATAATTTTCAGCAAACAAAGGACAAGTGAGATAATGACTTCTACAAACCCATGCATTATTGATGTTTATTGTTGGTAAAGTGTTCAGAACAGCATGAATATGAGTCCAGTAACAGCCTACAGAAGGAAGAACTCTAAGGAAGCTGCACTGTTCACAATATCACCATTGTATTCCCACTGAAAGAGAATATTCATTATTTATATATGTATGATTGAAATTCAATAGACATACAATAACATTAAAGGCATAATAAATACTTTGCTGAGATGACATTTTCTGTTTTGTCAAATAATAACATTGTGTACTGAAGATTTATTAAAGAACACTTGAAGTAGTTTAAAGATTGCAAAACACAAAATTCAGAACTAGTGACACATTAGTTCTTAAAGAATATATGGAGTGGTCCAGGCAAGACAGAACACAGGTGGGAAAGTATTTAATTAAGGGGACATCCTGGCTCCAAGAAAATAGTCACCACATATTAAGAAGAGATCTTAGAACAAGCTTTGTCATGCTCACAGTATTCTGTAAGATGCTTAAATTATCATAAAAGAAGGTAGGATGAACCTTACATTCATAGACTCAGAAAAGATAAGGAATCCTTTCTCTCTGCATGTCAAAGAGATGACAAGGTGATACTCTTGTGGCCTTAGATACTCTTGTAAACTCTGCAGAAAGTTTTTGCTGTACCCTTCTTGCAATCCAACCCAGACTACAGTGCCATCCTTTTCTTTTATCTGCAATTTAGATCCAGGTAAATTACCACATCCAGAGAAGACCACTCTGCAGTACAGAGAGGAACCAGAAGGGGGAGATATTCCTTTAAGCTGTTGATAAACAAATTCACTCACTGCTTCTAAATACATCACCCCAGCCTTCAATCTCTATACAGAGGCATGATCTTGGAAGGAAGTGTTTGTCTTGCTTAATATATGAAAGAGAATTGGTGCCAGTTGTATTTTTCTGCAAGAGCCTCCATTACTGCAAAAAGAAGCTTCTTTGATGAGCAGCAATATATATGGTAGGTATAATACAGACAGAATCTAATATTCAATATGATATATATAATTTAAATACATAATATTATATATATTATATATATGGTCCCCATAAGAGCCACAGACTAACAAAAACCCCAATACCATAACTCTTTAAACAATACAGGCTATTGCTGGTTTTCTTAGTTACCTCTCAGAGATGGAAGGTAAGTCCCTACACACTTTGGACACAGGACTCCAAAGATTTAAATGGGTCTAACCTGAGAGTCTTCCTCCTACAATCATGGTACAAGAAGGTGCTATGTAAGCTGCCAAGAGAGAGAAGCAACCAATAGACCTATCCAGTTATGACTATGAACCCCAACAATAAGCAGCATGGCAAGCTATCCCTATCTTGCAATAGTGGCATTCAACCCTTAGTGGGAGCCAACAGCTGTTTAATGGGACTTAAGACCTCCTCAAAAGGAAAGAAATTGTGCCTGATACTAGACACTTAGTCAAGTACCTGGGGCTAGTAAGGCCATGGATCTTAAAGGAGAATATACTACATATACTACTTCCACTTTACTAGAGTAAAATAGTTTTACCATGCTAGAGAACAGGATGCCAGCATGGAGAAATGGAAAAGTCACTGGTGTGTTGATTTCATGAGAAACTATGGTT
The DNA here is from genome assembly GCA_030556225.1 of Cricetiscus sungorus. Classification (NCBI taxonomy): domain Eukaryota; kingdom Metazoa; phylum Chordata; class Mammalia; order Rodentia; family Cricetidae; genus Cricetiscus; species Cricetiscus sungorus. Next base: position 655,575 of record JANBXA010000741.1, read on the forward strand.
TTAAGAGTCCTTGAATGTGAGAAAGTCATGGTACCTTGTCATTCAATAAAATTTTGGGAATTTAATTTTGTTAATTCTTCTAAATATAAAAACACACACATGTAAATACAAAGACAAACGTGTGTGTGTGTGTGTGTGTGTGTGATTCCTTCTGTTATTTGACATAGCATACATATGACAGATTTTGTTTCTTAGGGGACATGATGTAAAACTTTCATTAAGAAAAACATATTTCTCATATAATTTTTCCAATCTCTTTATTAGAAATATAGACAGAAAGACTGAGGTGAAGTTTTACATTCTTGTTAAATTGTCAATCATTATTTCCTCTAGGAAAAAGGGTGTATTGATAAGTCCAAAAAGGAACATGACTACATCATCCACATATTACTAGATTTCATAATAAATATCATGTCTTGTGATGTCCATCACAAAATGATCTGAAAAATCAGTCCATGTTACTACTGATGGCTTCTGGTTCACTATAATGAGACCAACAGATAGATAGTCAATAGATTCTCCCACGCTGATACAGGAAGGTGTGACAGGGCACAATTAGACCAGCCCCATAACTGCCAACTGTATTTCCTGTTGGGGCACTTGCACCTCATAGACAAGTAACGGTGCTTGTTTCTCTTGAGAACAGGTACAGATTAGAATCTGGGTTGAAACAGATCATAGAAAATACCACTCAAAACAAGAGCTAACAATATGCTGATCCTTAGCCTGCTGGGAGCAATCTTCAGCTCCATTTGTTTTGGTAAGTATGCTCCCCAGAATAGGACAGGGTCCTTATCTTTCTAGGTCATAGGGAGAGGAGATCATTGTCCTCTGCTGAGGCTCAAAACTCTGGCTCATAAGCTACTTCATCCTTTAGACTTCTGTTATTATATTGAATGGTTGATGTCCCTGTGCTCTTTCCTTCAGCAGCCAGCATGGCCCAGAAAGTAACTCAGGCTCAGACTTCAATTTCTGTGATGGAGAAAAAGACTGTGACATTGGACTGTGTGTATGAAACCCGGGAAAGTACTTACTACTTGTTCTGGTACAAGCAAACGGCAAGTGAGAAAATGGTTTTCCTTATTCGTCAGGAGTCTTACAAAAAGGAAAATGCAACAGAGGGTCGTTATTCTCTGAACTTCCAGAATACAGAGAGTTCCATTAGACTCATCATCACAGCTGCAGAGATCGAGGACTCAGCAGTGTATTTCTGTGCTATGAGAGAAGGCACAGTGACAGAGGTGTCGACAAGAGCACCACAAAAACCTCAACCAGACAAAAGCTCTGAGGAAATATTCTGAAGACAGGGAGAGATGGGCCTGTGGCAGCACAGGCAAGAAGCCTTAGTTCAATTCATGTAGAATGTCTGCTTTTACCAGTCATGAGAAGTGTGCATGTTCAGGGCCTGAATGGGTCTGCACCAGGTCCTCTGTGTACATATTATGGCTTCCAGTTTACTATTTTTATATGACTACAGAGTGTGAGAATGAGTGGATCTCTGATTCTTGGGCTCTTTTCCTTCTGATAGTTTGTCTTGTCTAACTTTGATGTGATAGATCTTATTTTATCTTACTACAGTTTATTTTGTTACATGTTGTTATTATCTTTTAGAAGCCTGTTCTTTTCTAAGATACAGAAAAGGAGTGGATCCAGAAGGAAGGGGAGATGGGGAGGAATTGGGAGCCAGATGCAGTAGTGCACATCTGTAGTCCCAGAACTCAGAGGTGACCAAAACACTGTGTGAAAAGTACCTCCTTATCTACCCACAATTTGTATCCAGGCAGATCAATAGCACTCAGCCACTTGATTAAAAACTACTGGGTTAAATGTACAGAGCATGCTGAGAAAAAAAGTAAAATACAATTTAATATATCTTCTTAATCTAGTGTTGCTTCTTTGGGGTGGGAAAACTATTAAATTATCTTCAGACCAAATGAATAATTCTACTCTTAAGTTGTTAAGTTTGCAGAATCATGTCTTCATTATTTGTATAGAATGCACAACTGCCTAATCAATTTTTAAACAAGATGTCTCAAACTGATTTCCCCCAAAATAGTATTGTGATGCAATGGGGGTAAAATGATTATTTTAACTTAGGCCTCTTTCTATAATTGTATTATGAAAGCCCTTTGTACAACAAGAATAAATATAGAGTGTTCCATGGACCTTGTCTGAGTAAAAATACTTTGAAAACTAACATTTGTTACGAGCAGGTTTTTCCCACTGGCCACCTGACCCACTCTTTGTTCCTCCCCGCCAGCCACCTGGTCCCGCCGCCATGCACACCCCAATAACAAGCTGAGACTCTGTATTTGATACAATCCTTTTGGCCAGTTACCATTATTAGTTATTGGCTAGCTCTGTCTTAATTATTAACCCATTTCTAAGTATTAACCCATTATCTAAGTGGTCATCTTATCGGAGAGCTGCTGCCAGCATCTTCTTTTTCCATGCTCTACATCCTGACTCCTCCTAACTACTTCCTCTTTCCTCCTCCTAGTCTCCTAGCCCCGCCTATCTAGTTTCCTATTGGCCAACAGGGCTTTATTAATTAACCAGTATGAGAACATATTTACAGAATAACATCTCCCATCATACATTGCTCTTATTTGGAGGCTTCTTGCTGGGGGAGCATTTCAGATAAGATTCCTGCTAGCCTGTCCAATATCTTTTTATTACACACCGGAATTACACACTGCCAGAATGACAGCTACTGTGTCAGTGAACAGCAGATGGCAGAGTGCAGTGTCTATCTTGTGTCTAAACAAATGTGGCTCAGGAGGAGAGGAAGAAAACAGAGAAAGGAGAGAGAAAAAGAGGGGAGAATTTAGGGTGTCAAGGGAGTTGAAAGGAGATTGGGGTGAGAGCAGGCATCAATGCTTAAGTAATGTGGTTTCTTGTTAAATTGATGTTATGATTTCTTTCACAAGACATTAACAATGTTCTTTCTTTAGTATGTTAGACTGAGGAAATGTGGAAGATGCCCATGTGATCACTCTGAACTTTGTCAGCTAGCTGGCTTTTCTAGTGACACTGTCTAGTCAAGGAGTCATGTAGGTAGGCTTATGAGTTATATAGACTCTAAGTCCCCCTTATAACATGGTAATAATATTTCATCCCCAGAGGAATTAAGAACATTATACCTGGGTGATAGCTCTTCAACATCAGAGCTTCAACTATTGCTAGGTTACAAAGGCCAAGGTACACAGGTACTAAGAGCAGATGGAGTATGGGATCAAGTTTTTAGAAGGACATGACCCTGATACTTTGTCACATGGCACAGGACCTTGCTTTCAGAGGATGAGAGAGGTAATGGGGCAAACCCAACTATTTCTTGAAGTAGAGTGGGAAGGCCAACATGTTATCCAACAGTGAATGGTTTTACTGTTTCCATGCAAGTCCTGACTGATTAAGCTTCAAGCATGTTAAAGGTAGACAGGTCAATGCACAGAATACATAATCAAATGCATGGGCCATGAACCCATTATCACAGACTGCAGGACACCTGAGAGTTATTCCAACATTTGTAAACAAGGTGATTGATATTGGCCATCAGGCTCCAGACTCTGCTACATTCTAGTGAGTTGTCTGTATTTTAGGGGGTTGCTGAAATTATTCACCAGTGCTCCACATCTCAGAGCCCTTGATCTTGCTCATCATATCTCCACTTTGATGTTACGGCATCTCTCACTTTTTTCTTAGGTCTGTGTCAAGCAGTAGAGGAAAGTAAAACCAGTCTGCTCTTTCAACTGTTTTTTTCCTCCAACTGCCCAGAGTCCTGAACCTTTGCTTACCTGGCTTTCTATTCTGTATTCAGTATATTAATGTACATTTTTATTTTGAAAAGGCATGTAAATAACTTCTGATCCTTACCCATTAGCCCTGTTACTTGTCTACTTATAGCCATTGCCTTTGCCTTGCCCTAGTTTGATGTGCCCATAACCCAAGTGCTTTGCTATGATTGCTTTCCCTTGTTATTGTTATCATTTTGTTATAGACAAAAAAGACACAGGCTCAATAGCTAGATGTTCCCTAATATCAAATGACATGATAGTACATAAGAGAACTGGAAAGACTGGAGGCACAAGCTCAGTCAGTAAAGTACATATTGTGTAAATAAGAGTGCCCTAGTTCAATCCCCAGCACCACCTCCAAATAAAACTAGCCAATATAAATGGTCAGTCCTAAACACACATACATACAAGAAATACTCAGTGGACTCAGCAGATTGTATTTCTATATTTATTCTCACAATGGCATGTACATAACATACATACAATGTGTGTGTGAATGTGTGTGTGAATGTGTGTAACAATAATAGTTGAAAAAAGAGGACATGGATTTGACAGGGATAGAAGAACACACAAGGGAGTGGAGAGAAGAGAGAGGAGGAAATTATGTAAAATTATTTTAATTAAAACTAAATTTTTAAAATAAAGCTAGGGCTAGTGGCAAGTGCTTGCACTCTGAACACAGGTGAAGGAGATCCCTGGCACTCACTGGTTAAAGAGCTCAGCTGAATCAGTGAGCTTCAGCATCAGTTAAAGACCCCATCTTAAAACTAAGGTGGAGAGTAGTTAAAAAAATACATTTAACATGGATCTCTGGCCTCTACACAATTGTGTGTATATTCGTGTACACATACATGCACATAAATGCACATAAAACATACACACAGGGAGGGAAGAGAGATAGAAAGAAGGATGGAGGCAGGGAGAAAGAGGGAGAGAGAGAGAGAGAGAGAGAGAGAGAGAGAGAGAGAGAGAGAGAGAGAGGGGACTCCTTTACATATATTTCAGTGGTGTGGTTGCTTCTCATAGTCCCAGCACACTCGAGAAAGACCTCCAGCAGAACATTAGCAATCACAAAGAATATGATCTGGGGATCTTGGGAGGATTAATGAGTCTGTCCAGCTCATTGCTTGCTCACCCTGCTTTCTCATTCCATCCAGGACCACCTGCTCATAGGTAGCCCTGCCCGTGATGAGCTGGCCATCCTACATAAACCATCAGTCATGAAAATGCCCTAGAGTTTTGCCTACAGGTCAATCCTATAGAAACATTTTCTTGATTAAGATTCCTTCTTCTCAGGTGACCATATCCTCTATCAAATTGACATTTAATACAATAGCCAGCAGAAAAAGATAAAACAACCTCTTGTGGTCATGAATTGGCAGAATTAATGTTGTGGAAAAGGCTATATTCCTTTAAGTGATCTACAGATTCAATTCCATCTGCATCAAAATCTCAATTACAGCTTTCATAGAAATAAAAAATAGTTAAATTCATATGGAAACCCACAGACCCCAAATACCAAAATAATCTGGAACAAAGGTTAATGTCGGAGGCATCTCCATGTCTTAAACTACCTTACAGAGATACACACAGAAAGCAGCACAGTGGTGGCACAAAAGCAGAATTGTATACCATTGGAAAGCGATAGGACTTAAAACTAAATACAGATAGCCACCTAATGTTTTATTCCTTGAAAGTTCTGTTCATGTATATGATGCACATTGATCATATCCAGCCACCACTGCCTCCCTCCAACTCTTTCTAATTGCCCCTCACTTCATAACTCTCCAATATTCATGTTCTTATTTATTTATGTTATTAATAAAAGTTACGTGAGTACAACTAGTTCTGCCCAAATGCACATAGTTATGTTGTCATCCACTAGTTCATAAGAAACCTAACAACAGTTTCATCCCTCAGCAGCCGTCAACAATATGCACTTAATTTTCAACAAAGCTGTAAAAAAATCATTATAAATTTACAACTCATTTAATAAATAGTATTGGAAAAACAGGATATCCACATGTTGAAGAATGAAGGTGCAACTACATTTTTCACTCTGCACACACACACACACACACACACACATACACACACACACACACACACACACACACACACACACAAATCAGCTCAAAATGTATTTTTAAAAAAATGATGTAAAACTGGATATCTAGAAACCACTAGATGCAACCATAAAGAAAAAGCTCTAAGAATAGAGGAGAGCAAGAAAAGAGATACCATAATAGAGGGTCCCATTATGAAATCTGGCATTAGGGAAATGTCCAGAGACCTACAAGGATGACACCAACTAACAATCTAAGCAATAGTGGATAGGCTACCTTAAATGCCCTTCCCTGATAATGAGAGTGATGACTACCTTATATGCCATCCTAGAGCCTTTGTCCAGTAGCTGATGGAAGCAGAAGCAGACACCCACAGCTAAACACTGAGCAGAACTCCTGGATCCAGTTTCAGAGAGGGAGGAGTAATGAGCAAAGGGGTAAAGACCAGGCTGGGAAAACCCACAGAAACAGCTGACCTGAACAAGGGGGAGCTCATGGAGCCCAGTCCGATAGCTGGGAAGCCTATTCAGACCCCCTGAACGTGGATGTTAGGAGGACTGGCAGTAAATGAATCAGTATTTATTCCTAGTATACAAATGGACTTCGGGGGCCCATTTCACATAAAGGGATACTCTCTCAGCCTAGACACATTGAGGAGGGCCTATACCCTACTCCAAATGATATGACAGACTTTGAAGATCCATTATGGAAGGCCTCATCCTCCCTGGGGAGCAGAAAGTGGATAGGATAGAGGTTGGCAGGTGGGAGCAGGGGAGGAGGGGAGGATGAGGGAACTGGGATTGACATGTAAAACAAGCTTGTTTCAAATTTAGATTTAAAAATATATTGTCAAGAAAAGAAAGAAAAATTCTTCAACACAGGTAGAGGTGAAAACCTTCTGAAAACGTCATCAATACAAGCATTGAAAATAATCCCAAGGATAGACAATTAAGGTTATTAGAAATTAAAAACCTCCTGGAAAATACAGAAAACTGTAAATGGAGTCAACAGACAGTTTATCAAATATGAAAATGTCCTTTGTTGACTATACATCAGATGATTACTTATTATCTAGATTATATAAAAAAATCTTCAAAATTAAAAAACTCAAGAACCCAATCATCTAATTAATTTATGAAATGGTCATTATTTATTATCAATAATGACCAGGATAGATATTCAATACAAACAGTCAGTAAGTACTGGAAAAAGTGCATAACATCTTTAGCTATGAGAATGGAAAATAAAGGCTAGCTCATTTCACTTCAGCCAAATGATTATCATTATAAAAACTGACAACAGACACTGCTGAGGATGGGAGGAAAGAGAAGCTCTTGTGTACTGCAGGGAGAGTAAACTGGTGTGGCCACTATGCCAATCAGTATGGAGGTTCCTTAAAGATTAAAATTAGAACTGCCATATGCTCCAGCTATATGACTCAGACATAGATCCAAGGGAGCCTAAGTCATACATGCATTGGCACCTGTACATCTATGCTTATTTCTGTACTCTTCACACTATCAGGAAATTGGCACAATCTAGGTGTCCTCTGATAGGATAATGGATAAGTTATACATTCATCAGCTTAAGTTGTAAAATCAGATTGTTTTGTCTCAAAGCTAGCCTTCCTCATATTCAAAAAAAAATCGCTGATATGACTATTTCTTGTTTTTCAATGATATAAGTGATAAACTTATATATTAAATCTTTGTTTTGTATCATGAAGGTGATAAATGATCTAAAATATTTAATGTGTGGTTAATGAAGCATGTGCTTCAGAATCCCTTACTTTTGGGTCTAAGCCCAAGAAGAGTCCTGTTCACATGGTCTTCAGTTTTATTTAAAAGTTGTTTTTAAAAGTAACAAATTTTGAAGGCTTTTCCTCTCAGAATTCTCCTTTATTACAATTGATCTCACATTTTATAAACTTTATTATAAGAGAACCTTGCAAATAAATGAACACAATAAGTAAGTCAAAATTAACCTGATCCAGAATCTATACAGCTTAGTGAACTTATATACACTTACTTTTCCAGGTGATGATAAAGTGGCCGTAAACATAATTTGGATTTGTGTGAAGTAAATAGTTGAGTTGTACAAGCTGTGTGACCAACTTCTTTGTTTCACTATACATTTACATTTTACCACCAAAATTTCATAGCCCTTAGTTATGGCTATTCACAGAGATTTCTTTTCTGTCTGGTTACTTAGCAGAAGCCACAGTTTATTTCTTGCCAGTTTTCTGCATTAGAATCTGTATTTCTAATGTTCTTTTCTACTGTCACTCACTGCTGCCACACTGTGTACTCTGTTCTGTCTGAAGAGGATTCTATCCTCTGTATTCCTCTTTTGGCAAAAAGAAAAAAAAAAGCCTCACTGATTGGTATCTGTTAAGGCTTACAATAATTGCTTTGATTCATCAGCATGTTTATTTACACAATTTAATACACACAAAACCTTCCTTGAATTAGAATTATGGTAGTAGAGTTGGAAGGTTATGCTCATGATTCCTGCCCCCTGGTGTATGAACTGAGCAACCCTGCATAATCTCCTGTTGGCAGGATGTACTATATGACAAGTGTCATTCCTGGGATTAGGTTATGTCTCATAAGAATGGCAAAAAGATTTCTGCATAGGTAACTAAATCTCTAATCAGTTTGACACATGTTGAATTTGACTTTGAGTTAGTGCAGTAAACTAGAAATTGTAAGTTTTGTGCTGTAATTCTTTTTTGGCTCCATAATTCTTAATTAGGTCATCATATGACAATCATTTATAATACTTCCTATATGAATAAAAAAAAGAAATATTCCTAGTGCCATCCATCAAATTTCTGCTCAGGAACATTTTTATGTTTAGAACTTTAGCAATAAGATATTACACAGATTTCTGAACTATGGTGTGTCTGGTAGGTTCCTTTAAAACATATTAAGGGTGCTGTATTTTTCTCACTCTAATTTTTTTGGGGACATTTTCAGTTCTTAACATTTTTTTTAAATTCACATGCTTAATAACTTAGAAAGTATAAATTTTCCTTGACATATGAATTTCTTTATCACTTTTCCTGTTGCTATGATAAACCATGGACCATAAGCAACTTGGGAATGAAAGGGCTTATTTCAGAATGCTCACCATTGAGGAAGTCAGGGCAGAAACTCCAGGCAGAAATTAAAACAAAACCAGACATTCCAAATTTTCTGAGGAGCAGCCATATTGATTTCCAAAGTGGGTGTCCAAAGTTTGCACTTCCACCAACAATGGAGGAGTGTTCCCTTTTCTCCACATCCTCTCCAGCATAAACTGTCATTTGTGTTTTTGACTGTAACCATTCTAACAAGTATAAGATGGAATCTCAGAGTCATTTTGATTTGTATTTCCTGATGTCTCAGGATGATGAACATTACTTTAGGTGTTTCTCTGACATTTAAGATTCTTCTGTTAAGATTTCTCTATTTAGGTGTGTATTCCATTTTTAAATTGGATTATGTGGGGGTTTTTTTGAAGGCTAGTTTCTGCCATTCTTTTATATTTTATAGCTTAGCCCTATGTCAGATGTGTGGTTGATGAAGATCTTTTCCCATTCTGTAAGCTGCCATTTTGTCCCATTGACAATATCCTTTGCTTTATAGAAACTTTTCAGTTTCACAAGGTCTCATTCATCAATTTTCAATCTAAGTGTCTGTGTAACTGACAGACACTATTCTATTCAAGAAGTTGTCTCCTGTGCAAGTGCATTTAAGATCTAGCAATACTACTCTTGGGCATATATCCAAAGGATGCTCAATTATACCACAAGAACACCTGCTCAACTATGTTCATAGCAACTTTACTTATAATAGCCAGAAACTGGAAACAACCTAGATGTTCCTCAACTGAAAATGGATAAAGAAAACATGGCACATTTATACAAGGAAGTATTACTCAGTGGTTGAAGAGAGAGAGAGAGAGAGAGAGAGAGAGAGAGAGAGAGAGAGAGAGAGAGAGAGAGATCAGGAACTTTGAAGGCAAATGGATTGAACTAGAAAAAAATAATCCAGGGTGAGATCACCTAGACCCAAAAAGACAAACATGGTATGTATTCACTCATAAGTGGATATTAGCTGTAAAGTAAAGGATAGCCATGCTACAATCCATAGTCCCAGAGAGGCTAGTTAATAAGGAGGGTCCACAGGGTAGGGGGTGAGAGAGATGATTGGAAGGGGGGGCTTTATGGGGTTGATTAGAAGTTAGATTGTGGGTGCCCATAAAGATGGCTGCCCTCAGTCTTGGTACAAGGACAGAGAGTTCAAAGCTGTCCTGAGCAAGTCATAAGACCTAAAAGTCAAAAGTGTGGCTACAGTAGAATGTTTGGCTATTTTAGTCTAATTAACAACAGAATCTGAGGTATTGCTACTTCTGGCTCTCAAGGCTAGGGAAGGAAAAATTGAATCTGAGGTATGGCTACTCCTGATCTCAAGGCTAGGGAACAAGTTGGAGCTAAGGTGTGGCTACTAAACTCTTAGAATAAATGAGGAAAAAAAGTCTGTTCCATATACATGATATTGTGTTCCCCTTTTTAGTTAAGGTATATAAGAGTGGTGAAAAATAAACCCATGGCTGATGGGAGATATCATTCTATATATATGTGTCTTATACTGGTTAATGAATAAAGCACTGTTGGCCAATAGGAAAGGGAGATATGAGGGACTAGGAAACTAGGAGGAAGGAGGAAGTAGTTAGGAGGAGTCAACATGGAGAGCCTAGAGAGAGCAGCATGTGGGTCTGCCCCAGTCCAATAAGACGACCACGTGGAAATACTTAAATAAGTAGAAATGGGTTAATCATTAAGACAGAGCTAGCTGATAAACAATGATAGTAACTGGTCAACAGCATTGTATCAAATGCAGAGTCTCTGCATGTTATTGGGGCTGGCATGGTGGCGGGACCAGACAGGCAGCAAGAAAAAACCTGCTCATAACACATGGCATTTCAGTATTGATTCATCAGCTCTCTTGACCTTTATTCTGTCTTTTTTTTTTTATCATCTATAGCTACACTTTCCTTCATCCACACTCCCCCACTCAGGTATGAGCTTGGGGCTGCTCAGCTGGCTCTGACTGCAGCCTCACAAAGACCTCTCCTCACATTAGATGTAAAGGAAACTCCCATGAGTGTACACAGATGGCCCCAGCTAAGACTCCTGCAGAAATGGATGCATAGCCTGAACTGGCCATCCCCTGTGATCAGACTGGTGATTATGATTACCCTAGTTGTTAATGGAAAGCCTCATCTAATGACTGATGGAAGCAGATTCAGAGACCCAAGGTCAAACATTGAGCTGACCTCAGGAAGTCCTGCTGAGGAGAGTGAGGAGGGATTGTCGGAGCCAAGAAAACCCACAAAAAAAGCTTTCATGGCTCATGGGAACACTCAGAGTTTGAACCCACTATCAGGGGCCTGAATGGGACTTGTCATAGGTCCCCTGCATATATGAAACAATTATATAGCTTTGTCCATTTGTGGGACTCCTGATAATGAGAACAGGGACTGTCCCCTGATGCTTCAGCTGGCTCTTGGGAACCTATTCCTTATGCTGGATTGCCTTGCCCAGACTAAATACAGGGGAGGTGTTTGGTCTTGTGGCAGCTTGATAGACCATGCTTTGCTAATGCAAATAGGAGGCCTGGCCCTTTCTGAGCAGATATGGAGGGTGGTGGATTGCAGGGAGAGAGTGGGAAGAGAGGAAGGAGAGGAGGCTGCAGTCAAAGTAAAAATAAAATAAAATCAGAAACAGGGAGGAATGCTGCTTTCTGGCTTGCTTCTTGTGACTTGCTCAACTTGCTCTCTCATACAAGCCAGGACCAGATAACTGTCAAGGAGTGGATTTGTCCACAATGATCTGGGCAGTTACAGATCAATCACTAATCAAGAAAGCACCTCCAGAGACATGCTCAAAGACTAATCCCAGGTGACTAGTTTGTGTCAAGTTGACAAACTTGACCATAGAATTGACCCCTTATCAACTTAGCAACAACCCTTCCTTTCTGTTTTTTTTTCTAAGATCTCACTAATATCTTGATATAAAGCATAGTATAACTTTAAAAGACCTACAGCCTTTTAAACGATTTAAAATTTTGGTCTTTTTGAAATACCCAACTATCTTGAAAAATAAAAAACAAGAAATACATGTCCTTGTTCCAAAATGGAAGAATCAAGGCATAGTTACAGTCAGATAAAGCAAAATCTAACATTCTCCAGTGCAGATTAAATAGTGTAGCTCGTTCTCTGGTCTCAGGAGCTCACTCATGGTCTTGGCTCATGAAGTGCTTGGCAGTTCAATTTACCTGGTTCTGCAAGCCACATCACCCATAGGTTGTCTCATGCTTAGGCAAGCTCCCCCATAATCACTGCAGTCTTTGAGGTCTCCCACAGTAATCATGACATCTTCACCACGCTGGGGCTTCCACTCCAACTGAGGCTTTACCTTTACTAATAGCCTCCTATAGCATCTTGAAGGACTCTGGCCTAACCTCAAGGTAATAAGTATCAAATTCTCTAAACAACCTCTTCATTCATTATGATTTTCCTGAAAGACAGTTTTATATTATTCAACAAACTTGGCTACCATCTTGAGGTGTAGTTTTGTCCCCCTCTGGATTACATCCATGTGTAAATCTGGATGAAATTCTTAAATTTTTTAACCTTAGTGATTTTTCAAACCTATTTAACTAGAACATCAATTGTCTCAGTAAAGCAAAAGTTTCACTTCAGAGGTACTTATCTCTTCTCAATCACAGATGATTCTTCAGCCCTAAATGACCAGAAACTACAGACTCTCAATTCAAAATATCACAAAACATTCTAAATAGAGCCTGTGGTGGACTTCCAAGCTTCCCTCTAAAACTTTGCAAACAGAGCACCCATTATCAGCATTCTTATCATGCAAACTCCTTCAACATCTCATTAAGCATGGCCAAAAGCCTGAAACCCTCTACCTTTCATACACAGAACAATTCAGGGCATAGAACACCACATGATCATATACATCAGAATGGGTACCAATTTCTGTCCTAGGTACTTGCCCTGTTGCTAAGATCCACCAAAGTAACTTGGAAAAGAAAGGGTTTATTTCAGCTGGAGTCAATCATTAAGGAAAATCTGGGCAGGGACTCTAGGCAGAAACAGAATAAGAACCATGAAGAAATGATGCTTATTGGCTGTCTTCCCACACCTTGCTCAGCTTGCCACTTTACACAATCCAGGATGGGAGTGAGCTAGGTCCTGCCATATAAAACATTAATCAAGAAAATGCCCCACAGACATGTGTAGCATGTATGTTTCCTGCCAACCCGCCAGCCCGCTACCACACCAACCCCCAATAACACTCAGAGACTCTGTATTTGATACAATGCTGTTGGCCAGTTACTATTAATGTTTATGGGCTAGCTCTGTCTTAATTATTAACCCATTTCTACTTATCTAAGTATTTCCACGTGGTCATCTTATCAGAGAGCAGCGGGCCAGAATCTTGCTTCCTTCACGCTCTACATATTGACTCCTCCTATTTCCTCTTTCCTCCTTGTCTCCTAGCCCTGCCTATCTTGCTTTCTCATTGGCCACAGTGCTTTATTCATTAACCAGTATGAGAAACATATTTACAGAATAACATCTCCCATCATCTCCTCTTTTCTCTCTAAAATAAAGAGAAGGGGTTTAACCTTAACATAGCAAAATATATCATACAATAGTTATCAAATAAGAATCACAGTTAACAATATTTAGTCCATTAACATTTTGTAAGACTTAAAGAAAACATCATCTATCCTATCTTTGTGAGTCTAAAGTCCTATATGTAACATATCTTTAATCCTAACTAAGAAAAACAATAACCAGAACTATCTGTCTTCAACTCCTTCAAAGACAACAGAAGATAATATATAAACTCTAGAAATGACAGAGACAACTCACTGCCTGGTCAGTCACCCGAAGTTCTTCTGTAATGTTCCATCTTCAGCCCATAGGCCATAGTGTGTCTGGAAGACTTCTCAGCAAAGCGAAAAACTGTCCATCTGTATTGGCAGTTTCTCAGTCATTTTTATCTGTGTCTTGTAGACTGTCTGGCAGCTTTCCATGAAGCAGGAATCCTGTAGCAATGTCCATTTTGCATCAGCAGTCACTTTAATGTGGGTCCTACACGTCCAGTTTATTCAGCATGTAGTCAGTATAGACAAAAGCAGTATCTTGTACAAAGGCTAGTCTTGCCATATTAGAAGCAAATTACCCGTTTCTTCGATGTCCATCTTCCTTTCTGATGCAGGTGGTGTTACCAGGAGCAGTTGTGCCTCATTGTCAAGAAAACCCTAAACCATTTTAAATGACACATCCTGTAGGTCTTTGAAAAATTTAATGAATGCCTATTCATCTCAAATACATCTCTGTATATCTAGACATCCTAACTAACTTAACTCTAAGTTTTGACTATCATAGGTAACTCTCTATAATCTGTACTAAATTATACATTACATTTCTAAATGAGCTATATAAACACAATACCTAAACAAGAGGAGAAATATACATATCACAAAATTGACCTTAAATTTGTATCAATAAATGAAAATCCATTCCAAAACAAAGCATTCATATCTATACCATAATTCCCTTTTTACCTTTAAAAAAATTATTTGTGGTAATTAACCATTTATAACTAACCCCATTTAAATAAAAACAAACATTCATAAACAATATTTGGGAATTTGGGCGTCATTCTTTCCTAAATACTTCCTGCTGGTAGGGGGCGCTGTCATAGGGGATCCCAAGAAGACACAGAAATCTTGGCTGTAGTGGTCTCTAAGGTTGCATTGTCCCATTGACGTTGCTTCAGGGGGTCTTGCTTGATCAAACCACATTAGTCTGGAAGGAATTCACAGCTTTTCATTTTCTGTGGAAACAAAAATAGAAATCCTTTTCCCCAGTAACTTGTCCTTGAACTGAAACTTTGGAGTCAAAGCATTTTTAAAATATATAAATTGAATTAATCCAGCAGCATTTCTTTTATCAGTTGTTATTTTCTCAGCAGTCAAACAATTTAAAGACAACAGATTCGCCTATAGTATCCAAAATTTCTCTGTGCTTTCCATCTTTACGTGGCTTTTTTATTACTCTATTTCTTCTATTTATATTTTTACATATTTTGAGACAGGGTTTTTCTGTGTAATTTAATCTGTCCTGGAATTCATTGCATACCAGGTTTACTTTGAAATCACAGAGATTTGTTTGCCTCTGCCTCCCGAGTGCTGGGATTAAAGGCATGTGCCACCACACACAGCCATTCTATTTCCTTTTCTCTCTTTGAAACCATTGTATTCTGTTTCTTTTTCTCTCCCAAGCCAACACATTTTTTAAAACACAGTGTAAACCTTCATTGCAGCTCTCTTACACAGCAATGATTTGTTAGCAGAGCTCTTTAAAAGCAATGCGGTTTTCTTTTTCTCTTTTTTTTTTTTTTTTTTCTTTTTTTTTTTTTTTTGCCACTTAGGCAAATTTTGGAAATTTCCATTAAAGGAGCCGAGCAAATCTCTGTCTACAGAAAAACAAATCCAACCAAGAAAATGCTGCTACGAAGAAGTCTTGCTAGTCTCTGTTCCTTTGTTTCTAAAACATTTCTTAAGATTTTATTAGTTTTAAGTGAAAGTTCTTATAGCCACGTTGGGTGCCATCTGTAGCATGTATGTTTTCCACCAGCCTACTGCCCTGCTACCACGCCAAACCCCAATAACACTCAGAGACTCTGTATTTGATACAATGCTGTTGGCCAGTTACTATTATTGTTTATGGGCTAGCTCTGTCTTAATTACTGACCCATTTCTACTTATCTAAGTATTTCCATGTGGTCATCTTATCAGAGAGCAGTGGGCCAGCATCTTGCTTCCTTCATGCTCTACATGTTGACTCCTCCTAACTATTTTCTCTTTCCTCCTTGTCTCCTAGCCCCACCTATCTTGCTTTCTCATTGGCCACAGTGCTTTATTCATTAACCAGTATGAGAAACATATTTACAGAATAACATCTCCCATCAGACATGGCCACAGGTCAACCTGATGTATGCAATTTTTGAATTGAGGTTTCCTCTTCCCAAGCAACTACTTTGTGTCATATTGACAAAACTAACCAGACAAGAAGTACAGCAATATTGTAAACTTCCTATTTTGTAAATTTGCCCCCTAGAGGGCACTGTTTCTAAATAGGAAATGACTTTTCTGTCATTTCGAGGAGAGATACAAAAACCTATTTTGTCTACTGCTATAGAGAGAGTCCTGACAAAGCACATTTTAAACAGTAATGGAGGAAGACTCTCATGTGCCAGAGGAAGGTGATTGCCAAGAATGCTTCTTCCTGCCAGTCCCTTCGAACTCCCTGTAGTGACGGTATCTAGGCTCAAAGCAACCTCTGTACATGTCTCTTGGTGTCCTCATACTATTTGCCTTCTGGAGATCTCCCAGGAGAGAGTGAGCTGCTTCCTAATCGCCACAGTGACCTAACTGTGCACACTGAAGCTTAGAGTGCTCTGAGAATTTCACTCTGCTTTCATCTATCTTCACTGTTTGACTCGGAACAGATTTTCCTGTTGGCTGAGTTCCCCACACAACACTGCTGCTACTGGACGATGCAAAACCCAGGTGGTGCCCAGCCTGATGGCTGCATCTGTGCAGCTGCAGCTGCGGCTCTGGGGCTGAGGGACAGCTACTTACTTCTGTCTCTCGGGGTCCTGTCCTGGGTCTCCAACACCTCCTGAAGCTCACAGCAGGAAGCCAGCATGGAGGTCTTTCAGGCTGAGTGTGGAAAGGTGGAAACTCCTTCCTCCTGAGCATCCTCTGACAGCTGGAAGGAAGGAGCTGGGTGCTCCTCTGCCCTGAGTCACAAGTGCAGAGTTGGACACAAACCACATGAGACTGCAGAGTAAGAGACAACAGCTACAGCCTCAGAAACTTTCAGGGATTTGATGTGTTTGGTAAAACTTTAAAATACCTTTTCTCCATTGTTACATGTGCTGTGGCACACCAGAACTGCTGCTCCTGTCGCCCTGGAACTTACCAAAACTGATTTGGTTTTCCCAATCCATCTTCTCCTTATGGGTCCTTTAAAAATATTTACTACAAACCTTGGTTGTAACAGGAATGTCCAAATGCACATATTTTTATCTATCCCAAGAAAAGGATACCATTAAATCTATATTACATAATAATTATTAGCTTGTTTCTCTGTATGTCTGGAGTATCTTCTTTAAATCAATTCATAGGTCAATAAAGATATTTTAGTCAGAGCATGTATCTTATTTCTGGGTATAAGAATTAATTGTTTTTTCTATACCATACACCAGTTGAAACATTTTTTTCTTAGGACGTTCCTTCCTCCTCAGAGATCCCTCACATATGTTATAACACCAATGTCATTTACAAAAATAAAGAACCAACTCCATCTACTACACTCACCCCTGATTCTCAGTCAGGTTTGGCTGGGAGGAGCTTCATGCTAAGAAGACTAGGAGGGAACTCTGCAGTGTCTGGCCTGGCAGGGTTCCTGGGTGGAGCTCCCTGGTGCAGGAGGAGGAGGGACATTCACAGCCATCCTGACACCACAGCCCAGGGCTTGCTTACTGCTTCTGTCTCCAGCATCCACACAAGCACCATGAAGAGGCTGCTGTGCTCTCTGCTGGGGCTGCTGTGCTCCCAGGTTTGCTGTGAGTCTGGCTGTCACACTCAGGGGCAGAGAGGACTGTGCTCAGCACATGGAGGGTGGGGAAGCAGCTCAGGAGTCCTGCACAGCTCCCTGCTTCTCAGAGGACATGGGGTGTGTTCAGGGTTCTGTGGATGCTCAGTGACCTCCATCTGTGTCTGTTTCTGTTTTTAATCAGGGGTGAAAGGGCAACAAGTGGAGCAGAGTCCTGAGTCCTTGGTTCTGCAGGAGGGAGAGAGTACAGAGATGCTGTGCAATTTTTCTACCACTGCAACCCAAGTGCAATGGTTTCTCCAAAGTCCTGGGGGCCCCCTCATCAGCCTGTTCTTCAATCCTTCTGGAATAAAGCAGAGTGGAAGACTGAAGTCCACGACAGTCACTCAGGAACGTCGCAGCTCTTTGTACATTTCCTCTTCTCAGACCACAGACTCAGGCACTTATTTCTGTGCTATGGAAGCACAGTGCTCCCCACACATCTGCAGCCAGTACACAAACCTTGAGCTTAATGAGTGTGACCCAACCAATCACAAGACATCCAGAAACCACAGCAAAACATCTGTCTGGTTTAATGCCTCTTATCATTTTTTTTAAATCTTCATTTTTCAATATATGCTCCTTCCTGAAGCAGAAATGTTCAGAAAACAGAAAAGCCGATGGGTACTGAACCAATCTGAACATTTAAACTACAGTTTGCTTAAGTTGTAAAGGGTAAGGAGCAAAGGAAAAGAAAGGCAAAGGCAGTCATCCACATGAAACTGCTGTCAGAGCCCAAGAAAATGGTTTCACTTCATCTTGGCTTAAGGCCAGAGAGTTCAAAACTATCCTTACTCTTTCAAGGTAAAAGGCATTAAGACCTAAGGCATGGCTACTGTAGGATGTTTGGTCTAGTGGTGGATGTCATATCTAAATAACAAGAGACTTGCTCTGAGGTGTGGTTACTCTTAACCCTAAAGGTCAGATAATGAGAGATTTAGTCTAAGGCATGTTTTCTAAATGTTTAGAGAATTAAGGAATAAAGTCTGATTCTTCCTTGTATCTTGGGAGAAGTCTTTTGCCATTTTTCCCTTTTTGGTTGGGCTGTTTTAATTGTTGAATAAACCTGCCCTACTCTGGAGAATGGTCTTTGCATGTTTAAGAATATGTCCCTGGCTGGGTGGACTACTGTGAGTTCTCCTTGCTTTATGGTGAAAGACAAAAAGTAAAGTCCAGTTAAGGAAACACCCCGATTGGAATTCAGGGCAGTCTGACCCAGAAAGCTAATCCAGGCTACTATGACTCAGTTCCCTGGAATTTGCTAACCACCTGCAACTTTCCCTCATAAGGCCCTAAAATAGCAGGATACCAAGAATTTGCACTGCCCTCCTGTCAGTGTGTCAGCAGGTGGTAAATGGGATCCTTAAGAAACAAAGAGATAGCTGCAACTCCAGTTTGCTTAGACAAGATTAATTAGCACACCCTGAGGCCTGCTAACATGAACAGTGAGACCATCCAGCCTCAAAAAGAGAAACCATGACTTTGGTCGCATACTCAATGGACAGAGGGTCACAGCCCCTCCCTAAGCTTGTGGTTTTTCCTTTAAAAATACCTGTGCCTGGAGAATGTTGCTTCTCTCTAGCCTTCCTGCTGAGGGGGCCGTTTGAGCAAACGTTTCCTGTTCATTAAAGCCTCTTGCATTTTGCATCAACTGGACTGGACATTGAGTTCTTTGGGGTACCGATCGAAACAGGGAGACCCCTCATTCTGAGGGTCTTACATTAGTGTTGTTAGAGTCTATTTTCTTTTTGTTACTCTTTTCATTGTTCTTACTTAGCATTATCAGTAAGGTACTGGAGTCTCCAACTAGTATTGTTAAATGATCTCTTTCTATTGAAGCCCAGTCAGTTTTTGCTTTATGTATTTGAAGGATTGTTATTAAGCACATTTATAAGTGTTATAATATCCTAATGCATACATTTTATTTATTTAGTATTTAACCCAGAAAATCACTCTGCCATTGATCTATGTCCCTAGCTTTGAGATTGATTATTTGGTTGCCTTCCTGTGCCTCTTTCCATGGAATGTCTAGGCCATGCTGTTAGCCTCATCTTCTCTGACCAAGCACATATGACTTCCTTCCCTAGCTGACTCCTTCCAGCTGAGCTCTATCTACCCTGCCAACCCCACCCATCCAACTGTACACTTTAGCTTCTCATTTAAACAGACACCAGATTTACAACACCATCCAATACATCCCTGCAACCAAAGGACCACTCATCTCTAAGAAGGAGCACTGGACCAGTAACTCCACATACTTCCACTACCTACTATGGTAGGTGTAAGCCACCTGCCTTCCTGCACATCTTTTGGCATACCCCACTTCAGGTGTGGATATTCAGTTCTCTCAAACAAACACTTCCAGATCCACTGAGAAGCCTTGCCCCCATCCTCAACCTGGGAGACTAGATTCACCCCCAAACTCAACTCTGTCCACCTAAACTATCTCTACCTCTCCTCATTGTTCATACCCCTTCTCTAGACAGATACTTTCTATTTCCTTAGGGGCTATAAGTCTACTTAAATTGTTTATCTAATATATATTTAACTTTGGTAAATCACACCTATCAAGAAAATTGTCCATTTCTTTCAGATTTTACAATTTTTGTGGAATACAAGTTTTTGAAGTATGACCTACTGATTCCTTGGCTTTCCTCGGTGTTTGTTGTTATCTTTTCCTTTCTCTGATTTAGTTATTTTGGATATTCTGTTTCTTTCAGTTAGTTTATGTAAGGGTTTGTCTGTCTTGTTGATTTTCTAAAAGAATCAACTCTATGTTCATTGATTCTTTGTATTGTTCCTTTGTTTCCTATTTTATTGATTTCATCCCTCAGTTTGATTATTTCCTGACATCTACTCTTCTTGGACATGTTTACTTCTTTTTGTTTTAGAGCTTTTGGGTGTGCTGTTAAGTTCCTAGTATGAAACCTGTCCAATTTCTTTATGAAGGCCCTAGTACTATGAAATTTCCTCTTCACACCACATTCATTATGTCCCATAAGTTTGGGTATATTATGGGAATGACCAACCAATGAGTGGTTCAACTTGAGACCCATGCCATGAAAGAGAATGCCTATACATGACACTGCCTGGTAGGAATCAGCAACCAGAATGTGGATACCCAGAGCCCTAGCATAGAACCAAATACAAACCACAGCCTAGCATAATTGTCAACAGAGAGGCTTCATCCAGCAACTGATAGGAGGAGATGCAGAGAACTATGGCCAAATATTAGGTAGAGCTTGGGGAATCGTGCAGAAAATGAGGAGGAAGAATTGTAGGAGCCAGAGGGTTCAAGGATCCCATTAAGAAAACAGCCTACAGAGTCAACTAACTAGGGTCCATAGGGGCTCAAAGAAACTGAACCAACAATCAGGAAGCCTTCATGGGGTCTAATCTCTGTCCTCTGCATATATGTTATGGTTGGTAGCTTGACATTCTTCTGGGAATCCTAATGGGGGGGGCAGGAAGCAGCATCTCTGATTCTTTTGCCTGATCTTGGGGTTCTTTTCCTCTCACTGGGTTACCTCATCCAGCCCTCATATGAGGATATGAGCCTAGTTTTATTATAATTTGATGTGCCTTGTTTGGTTGACATCGCTGGCAGGCCTGCCCTTTTCTGCAGGGAAATGGAGGAGGAGAAGATGTAGGATAGGGAGGTGGGAAGGAGAGGAGGGAGGGGAAACTTCAGTCAGAATGTCATATATGACAGAAGAATAAATTTTAAAAAGAGACAGAAAATACAATTAACACACTAAAATCAGTTGCCTTCCTATATACAAATGACAAACACATCAAGAAGAAAATCAAGGAAGCAACAGAGAGAGAGAGAGAGAGAGAGAGAGAGAGAGAGAGAGAGAGAGAGAGTAGGGGAGGGAGAGAGAGATGTATACACACGCATATATAAATAAATCTAGTTAAGGAAGTGAAACTTATACAATGAAAACTTAGTTGATTCTGTGGGTCCTATTGTGGTGTTCTCAACTCCTCTGGCTTCTACAATTCTTTCTCTCCCTCTTCTGCAGGAGTCATTGAAGCTCCTTTCCCAGATATCTCTAATAAGAGTCAATCTAGTTAGGACAATGAAATCTATAGATTAGACAAAATCCCTACCAAAATTACAAAGGATTCTTTTCACAGAAATTAAATAAACATCAAACTTTATATAGAAATACAAAAGACACAAGATAGCCAAACCATCCTGAACAACTAAAATTCTTCTACAGGTATATTTCAAGTTATATTACAGAGCTATGGAAATAAACCCAACATGATCACAACATAGAAATAGACTCATTGATCAATAGAATTGGGAAGCTGCACAGCCATCTGATTTTAGACAGAGGCCTAGAGAAAAGCAAACATCTTTGACACATTATGCTGGTCAAATTGGATAGCTATATGTGAATCAAGGACCTCAGCATAAGACATGATACCATAAATATGATAGAAGATGAAATAGAGAATATGCACTAACTCATTAATACAGGAAAAAATTCTCTGAACAGACCCTCAAGAAATATATCATAAAGACCAGCAATTAGTAAAAAGAACCTCATGAAACTTCTATGTTACTGTTCAGCAAAGGATATTATTGCTCAAGAAGAGGCAGTCTTATCAGCTATATATCTGACAGATAGTTATTATTTGAAATATATGAGGAACTCAAAAATTAAACATAAAGAAATAAACAACTCAAACATAGAACTAGACAGAGAGTTCTGTAAAGGGGAAATACAAATAACTATTAAACACTTACAAACATTTTCAATATTCTCCACCATCAGAGAAATGTGAATTAAAACTTCTTTGAAGTTTTTGTCTCACATCAGTCAGAATGGAAAAGGGGGGAAAAGACAATAAAGATGTGTGGAAAGGGAAAAATGAATTCACTGCTCCATAAGAAGAAAATCATACCTGGGACAATGCTCAGGTCAAGAATCTATGGCTAGACAGGTCTTAGCGGAGACCATAATACCATTACTTTGCTGAACTGACACAGTTAAAAGGTGACTTCAAATGGATATCTCTCAACCCTCATTTGAGAAGCTTCTCTGTGCAGTGGATGGTGATTAATGCATTGACCCACAACTGGCCAGTGTGCAGAGAGCAAGAGAATGCAGACTTCTCACCTGTAAAGGGAACATATTTAGCACAGCCTCTCCCAAAAGGCTCAGGGACTATTGTGTAAGCAGAGGTGGATTTTGTGTAACAGCTAGAAGTGGTAGATGACCATATAGAGACAGTATCTTTGGGGAACTACAGGACAGCTGTTACATATGAACTCATAGCTTGTGATGTCTTGCACAAAACCTGGGCAAGCTCAACCAGACCAAATTCCAAAATTAAGAGGGGAGGTAGTGACACAGCCCCAACCCTAGCCATGATGACATTGACAATTGTTAGCTTCGGGAAGAAGAAGAGGCGGTTTTCTGTATGACAGTCACTCCTGATATTTTGTAAGAATGTCACCCTAGAGCAAAGTACAGTAGGAGAATACAAACCCAAGAATTTTTAGGCAGTGTAAACTTGTCTTAAAGGGGTTTGAGTTTTCCGTTTGTTTGTTTGTTTTGTTTAAGACACAAAGCAGGCAGTATAGAGCGAGGTGGGTAGATCTTGAAAGAGTTGGCAGGAGTGGGGTGAGTATAATCAAGTCACTTTCTATGAGACTTTCAAAATAATAAAAACATATTCCTTATCTCTAGTCACTTTGGGGCTAACATATATCTTATCTAACAGTAGTGTAATGACTGCAACTCCTACCTAGTTGTTCTAGAGCATTAGAAACCTTCCTATTCATTTAACTTATTTGAATCTCATACAGTATAGATTTTGAACATCCCTAAAATGCTCATGGTTGAAGGCTTTTGTCCCTGGTAAATATTAGGATTTGAGACCTAGTTATATACCATAGTTCACTGGGAGCTTGACCTAGAAGAGACTTAAAGAATAGGGATTTCTTCTTCTTCTTCGTCTTCGTCTTCGTCTTCTCTTCTTCTTCTTCTTTTTCTCCTTCTTCTTTTTCTCTTCTTCTTCTTCTTCTTCTTCTTCTTCTTCTTCTTCTTCTGAGAGAGAGAGAGAGAGAGAGAGAGAGAGAGAGAGAGAGAGAGAGGGTTTGTCTGCGGCTTTGGAGGCTGGCCTGGAATTAGCCCTTGTAGACAAGGCTAGTCTTGAACTCGCAGAGATCGACCTGCCTCTGCCTCCTGAGTGCTGGGATTAAAGGCCTGCTCCACCACCACTCAAATGAGACTTTCTTCCTCTTCTGTATATATTTTTCTTCAATGTCTAGTGCAGTGATAATTTGAATTCCATGAACCACCTTAGCTGATGCTTTTGTTGAAATGCCTTTATTTCTCCACCAGTTTTAAAAGGTGATTTTCTGAGCATAGCAACCTTGGTTAACAGTTATATACTTTCAGGGCTTGAATTACATTATTTTGCTTTGAGGACTACTGTGAGGAAAATCTGAAGTTATTCTGACATTTCTGTCTTTGTATACAGTAGGTTTTCCCTTATGACTTTTCATATTGTTTTTTGCTTTGTATTTTTGACATTTTGAATAAAATA
Source organism: Cricetiscus sungorus (assembly GCA_030556225.1). Classification (NCBI taxonomy): domain Eukaryota; kingdom Metazoa; phylum Chordata; class Mammalia; order Rodentia; family Cricetidae; genus Cricetiscus; species Cricetiscus sungorus. The sequence goes on from JANBXA010000741.1 coordinate 679,747, forward strand.
TCCCCTATGCCAATTCTTCTCTGGTCATGTCTATTTAGAGTTCTAAAGATCTTTGGTATTCAAAGGTTTCTTTCTCTATACTTCAGGATGTTTCTATTATAATATTTTGAGTAGTGTCTCTATGCTATTATTGTTTTCCTTAGCTCCCATTTCCCATGAGTCTTAGGATTTGGTTTTTATATAATATCCCAGAAGTCTTGGCTATTGCAGTCATTCTCATTCATTCCCTTTTTATTTTCTTAGTAATTTGGATGCAATATTCACCATCTCTGTCCTCTATTCCTGATGCTCATTCTCAACAATGGCCCTTCAGTAATAGTCTCTTCATCCGTTCATTCTGTTTGATTGAGTATTTTAATAATACTTTGCACTGTGTATTCTGATTCATTATGTTTTTCATCTTCAACAGTTCTTCTTTTGTTTGACCCAGATCTTAATTTCCTGACTCTAATCTTGTTCCATTTTGCTGACTGTTTTCTCTTTGCTGCTGACTTTCTTCCCAAGGTCTTCAATTCAGCTCATCTACTCTTTCAAGTCATTGGTCTTTTTTACAAAAAATGTTTCAGAATTACACTGATGCAATACTAGTACAAGTATCACAGGAGTAATGAACCACTTTCTAGTTGTATTTAAACCTCACCTCACAAGATGAAATCCATACCAAGAACCATTTGGATCGACAGGCCAGATCACCAGGGAAGACTTAGTGCCTGTATTATTGTGCCACTAAATGAAGATATTATCAAGCCAGCTCTAATTACATCATTAAATCCATAGATTAATGCATGTTTCAGCCCTCATCAGAGAAGGTTTTAGTCGCAGTAGATGTCAATTAACACAGAAATCTACTGTGAACAAGTGACTAAGTCATGCTCAACTGTAAATAGGAAATTCTTTTTATATTTCTTCCTCTCAAGGTTTAGGAATAATAGAGAAGAGAGTGTAGAAAAATTACTAGACAGATGCAGAGATCCACAGCCAAACAATGGGCCAAGCTCCAGGAATCCAGTTGAAGAGAGGGTGGAGGAACTGTATGAGTAAGAGGGTAGAGGTCAAGATCATGATGGGGAAACCCTCAGACACAGCTAACCTGGGTTTGTGAGACTTCATAGACACTGGAGGAACAGTTAGGGAACTTTCATAGGACCAACCTAGACCTCTAAATCTGTATGACAATTGTGTAGCTTGGTCCTATGTGGGACCCCTAGCAGTGGAAACATGACATATTTCTGAAGCATAAGCTGGCTTTTGGATGCCTTATTCAGCCTTGATGCAGAGGGGGAGGAACTTAGTCCTGCCTCAAATTGATGTGCCATGCTATTTTGATTCCCATGGAAGCATTACCCCATCTAAGTGGAGATAGAAGAGAAGTGGATGGGAGGGTAGGTGGCAGGTAGGGGCAAGGAGTGGGAGGAGAGAAGTGAGGGAAAACTGGTGGCTAGTGGATAAAATTAAAATTTTAAAAAGAATTTTTTAAAAATTAAAAAAAAAAGAAAAGAAAGAATGCTAGAGCTAAGGTAGCAGAAAAATTCAGGGAAATGGTGTCCTGTGGGCACAGGGAAGCTGCACATATAAACTCACATTAATTATGACAGCATGCACATGGCCCATGCAAGCTTAAAACAGAATTAAATCTCACCATAGTGAAGGAAGAGAAGAGATGGGAATAAAACCCTACCTGTAACCAAGCAGCTGTTGACACAGGATAGCTGCTAGGAGAGTGAAAGAGAGTTTTAAGAATAGATGCCTTGGTAAGGTGACCAAATTTCGTTGGAAAGCCACACATCCAAGAATAATGGAAAACACAAATTGAACTTGATGGATGAAAAGAGAGACATAAATTAGGATAGTTGGATGAATAGGGAAGAGGCATGGATCTGGGAGAAGGTCAGAGGTTAACATGATCAAATAATACTTTATAAGAAATTACCAGAAAATGGAAAGATCTCCCATGCTCTTGAACAGATAGGAAAATAGTAAAAATGGCATTCTTCCCTAAAGCAATCTACAGATTCAATGCAATCCCCATCAAAATCCCAGCACAATTCTTCACTGACCTTGAAAGAATAGTACATAACTTTATATAGGAAAACAAAAGAACCAAGATGGCCAAAACAACCCTGTACAATAAAGGAACTTCAGGAGGCATCACCACCCCCAACTTAAAGCTCTATTATAGAGCTATAGCCCTAAAAACAGCTTGGTATTGGCACAAAAGTAGACAGGTGGATCAGCAATCGAATCAAAATGTTAACCCACACACCTACAAACACCTGATTTTTGACAAAACAGTTAAAAGTATACAATTGAAGGAGGAAAGCATCTTCAACAAATGGTGTTGGCACAACTGGATGATGGTGTGCAGAAGACTGCAGATAGACCCATGTCTATTGCTATGCACAAAATTTAAGTCCAAATGAATCAAAGACCTCAACATAAATCCAGCCAAACTGAACCCCTTAGAAGAGAAAGTATGATGTACCATTGAACAAATTGGTACAGGAGAATGCTTCCTGAACATAACACCAGTAGCACAGACACTGAGATTGACAATTAATAAATGGGACCTCCTCAAACTGAGAAGCTTCAGTAAGGCAAAGGACACAGTTGACAAGAACAAATTGTCATTTCCCACAGACTGGGAAAAGATCTTCACCAACCCCACATCTGACAGAGGGCTGATCTCCAAAATATACAAAGAACTCAAGAAACTAGTCACCAAAACACCAATTAACCCTATTAAAAAGTGGGGTACAGAACTGAATACAGAATTCTCAAGAGAGGAGTCCAAAATGGCTGAAAGACACTTAAGAAAGTGTTCAACATCCTTAGCCATCAGGGAAATGCAAATCAAAACAACTTTGAGATACCATCTTACTCCTGTCAGAATGGCTAAAATCAGAAACACCAATGACAGCTTATGCTGGAGAGGATGTGGAGAAAGGGAAACACCGCTCCACTGCTGGTGGGAATGCAAACTTGTACAGCCATTTTGGAGATAAGTGTGGAGATCCCTCAGGAAAATGGGAATCAGTCTGCCACAGGAGCTGGCAATTCCACTCTTAGGCATATACCCAAATGATCCACATCCATGCAACAAAGACATCTGTTCAACTGTGTTTATAGCAGCATTATTTGTTGTAGCAAGAACCTGGAAGCAACCTAGATGCTCTTTACACAATGGAATACTACTCAGAAGATAAAACTATGGAATCTTGAAATTCACAGGCAAATGGATGGAACTTGAAGAAACCATCCTGAGTGAAATAACTCAGTCACAAAAAGATGAACATGGTATGTACTCATTCATATTCATATATGGATTTTAGACATAGAGCAAACAATCACTGGCCTATAATTCACATCGCCAGAAAAACTAGGATACAAGGAGGAACCTAAGAGATTCATACAAGGTCCCTCACAGAAGGGGAAAAAAACAAGATCTCCTGAGCATATTGGGTGTGGGAAAACAGTGAGTAGAGAGGGAGTTAGGAGAAAGAGAAGGGGAGAAGAGGAGAACATGTGGGACCAGAAAGATTAAGTCAGGAGATGAATAAATGAGAGCAAAAAATAAAAAGAGGAGGGACTATAATAAAGGGAGCCATAATAGGTTTGAAAAGTGACTCTAGAGAAATGTCCAGAGACCTACAAGGATGACCCCCAACTAAAATTTGAGCAACAGTAGAAAGGCTACCTTAAATGCCCTTCCCTGATGATTAACTTGTATGCCATCATAAAGCCCTCTTCTAGTAACTGATAAAAACAGCTACTCTCTGCAGTTGCAGAGAGGAAGGAGTGATAAGAAAAGGGGTCAAGACCAGGTTACAGAAACCCACAGAGACAGCTAACCTGAACAACAGGGAGCTCACGGACCTCCAGACAAATAGCTGGAAAATCAGCCTGAATGTGGGTCTCATTTAGAAGGCCTGCGCAGTCTAAAGTACCTCTGACAGTGGAACCAGGTTGTATTCGTGATGCACCAAAGGACTTTGGGAGCACATTTCCCATGGAGGGATAATTCCTTAGCCTGTAGGCAGGAGGGAGGGCCCAGTCCCTACTCCAAATGACCTGACAGATTCTGATGATCCCTCAGGGAAGTCATCACCCTTCCTGTGGAGTGGTGAGGGGAAGGTGATAGAAAGATGGGGCTGAAGATATGGCTCAGCAGTTAAGAGTACTGACTGCTCTTTCAGAGATCCTGAATTCTGTTCCAAATACCTACATGGCAGTTCACAACGGTCTGTAACTCCAGTTCAAGAGAACCCAATACCCATGACAAAGCTCCAATGCACATTAAAAAAAATCTTGAAAAGAATTCTTCACTTTAAATTTATATTGTTCAATATCTTTGCATTTAATAGTTGAGTTGCAGTGTTTTGAAAGATTGATGTCACCTTTCTTCATGTTTCTTGTGATTCTCTGTAATGATTTGTTATCTGTCTCTTTCAGTTCTTACTGATTATCCTATTCTTGAATACTCAACCCATGTACCACCATATGAAGATAAAGTAAACTGTCACAGCAGCAACATGACACCAAGAAAAAAAAAAAAAAACAGAAATGACAAGACAGATTTTCTTCCTACCACTGCCCATTCCACTGCAGGAGTCACTACCTCCCCAATACTAACAAAACTTTCTCAAGGCTTAGCATTGCGTGGACTAATCTGGAGGGCAAGCATGCTCATCTGCACTTTGTCTGGCTTACCTTTTGAAAGCTATTTCTGCTTTCTCCCTAAACCTTCTCTCTCTCTCTCTCAAAATCTCTCTCTCTCTCAAAATCTCTCTCTCTCTCTCAAAATATCTTTTCAGGTATCCTTTTCACTCCCTTTGTGGGTTTCTGATGCTTTTCCTTTGTTTGAGTTTGAGATAAAGCCTATCTTTCCCTAGTCTGTTATTCCTTCATTACTTCACATAAAAGCATCTCCCCCCTTTAGTCTATGCGCTTACCTACAAGTAAGTTCATAAATTTCTAAAAAAAAAAAAAAAAAAAAAAAAAATCTGGGAGTTTTCATGATATTCCACTGAATTTATAGTAGAAAAAGAAACTGAATCTACCAAATCTTCTAATTAATTATTGTGATTTAACACTCCATTTACTATCAGTCCTTAACTTTAGTCAACATTGCTTTGAAATTCTTTATGAATAGGTTTGGGAGTCTTTGATAAAACAAACAAACAACCAGGAGAATGTACTAAAAACACATACTGTTTGAAGAACTTTAAACAGAACATGTAAAAATATCTATTGGATAAAAGAGAAAGAAGAATTTGATTTGAAAGTGGACCAAATGTTTTAGTAGTCTCTGAAAGAGAATGAGTGTGGCTTACTAATGACCACATGGAAAGGCACTTTACATCAGGACTCAAGAATAGATAATCCAAATCAAATAATTTCTATTATGATGACTTTCTATAAAATGGTGACTATATCAAGTACTGGGAAGAAGGTCAAACAACTGTCCATTTTAAAGTCTACTGATAGTAGAAGGATCATCTAAGCAGAAATGCAGCCTGAAGGCCCACTGTGTGCTGTGAAAAGGCCTCACATCAGGTGTGGTACATATATCACATTGCAGAAGCGTTGTTCTTCCCAGGTGTGTCCAGCATTCTAAGCAAAACTTCCAATTCCCCTGAGGCACATCTCAGTACAGGGCAGAAAGTGTGATGTAGTTCCCTCAACAAGGACAGGATCTTTTTCATGGGAAGAAATATTGGCACCAGGGGAAAACTCATTGATGCAGGGTTTCTACACAGAAACCTTTAGGAAATTCAGGAAACTGTTGAGTAAAGACCTCCACATCTGGCCACAAAGGGGCAGTGCTGCATCAGAGCAGATGAAATTTGTTTCTTCTAAATACTCACCAATGAGCCAGAGATTATGTACTCATCAGGCTGCATTTATATATTTATTTGCATATATATGTACATATATACATATATATATATATGTAACTATAATTTTTTAAAGGGCCCATGAATTTTGGAAGTGAAGAAGGGCAGTAGAGATTGGAGGGAGAAGATGGAAGAGGTAATTTATGTAAATGCATATTTATTTTTTAAAAACTGCATAAAATAAATTGGCTTCTAACTTGCTTAAATATATTCAAAGAACAACAGATACATGTACATGTCTAGCTGTTTACCTATATTATATGTTTAGTTTTGGCCCATAAGGTTGACAAATAGGAATTTTCAAGGGAACACTAAAGATGCACGCTGCTTTTCATAGCTGAGCCTACTTTACCTTCTCTGATGTACATCAGTAAGGTTGTCATCTACACTTGGTCCAATCTTTAGCCACCCTGATATGACCTATGGCTAGAATTATGTTATATATCCTTTAGACTGGAAAATCTTCTCAAGGTTTGGAGCCAGATCAGTCTCCTCCATCAGGATAGCCTCTAAGTGGACCCAGCAACAGTGTCCACACCCTTTCCTTCATCATCTTACCTGGACACACAGGTGTCTTTGGTAGGCTTCAGTTTTCTGTTTTTGAGTACTGAGACTAGATTGAATATTGGAACTGTGCCTGTCCAGGAAGTCACCTGAGCACTCCCATACAGTAGGCACTCAGCAAATACGCAGCACTTCATCCTCATCTTTGACTAAACTTGCTTTTATCTTCAGATCACATCTACTTCTTTTCTTCTTTTTCAAGTTTCTACACATGAGAACAAATACATATTTTTTCTTTAAATTTTGATTTTTTTATTTTGACTAATACACCCTTCAGTTCTATCCTTTTTCTTACAAATGGCATGATTCCATTCTTCCACATGGCTGAATACGCTCTCTTGTTTCATATGGAGTATCTTCTTTATTTGTGTGGTGGCAGGTGGTACTAGGCTGTTTCTACATCTTGGCTATCCTGGTCTTGCTCTGGAACCAGTATGTAATGGTTCCTTATCAGCATGTGCATGTAGCTATCTTTCTAGCTTGATGAGTTCAGTTAGCTGGGTAAATGCCAACACGTAGAATAGCTGAATCATTGGTAATCTATGCTTTCTTTTCCTTTCTTTCCCTTTCTTTCTTTTAAAAATCTTTTATTTAAACTTTTATAAAATATATTTTGATCATATTTCAGCTCCCCAGCTCCTCTTCCATCTCCCTATCTACCAAACTTCATGATCTCTCTTCTACCCTCTCTCCAATAAAAAACAAAATCAAAAATCTTTAAAAAGCAAAAAAAAAAAAACTGATAAGAGGAAAAATGTCAAAACAAAAAATGAAGCAAAGAGCCCATTTTGTGTGGATTTGAGACCTGCCATGGAGTGTGATCTTCCATTTAGGGAAGAATGACTTTCTCTTTCAATTGCAAATAGCCTCTTTGTTAGAAGCAAGAATATTTCCCCTTCTCAGTGCTTGGATTTTTCAATTTTGAAACTTTGCAGGATTTGTGCATTCTGCCATAAACTCAGTGAGTTCATATGTGCATCAGTCCTGTTGTATCTGGAAGACACTGTTCCTTGCAGTCAGTCATCACCTCTGACTCTTAGAATCTTTCCATCCACTCTTCTAAATAGGTCCCTGAATTTTAAGGGGAATACTTTGATGAAGACATCACATTTTGGGCTGAGTGTCTCACTCCAAGCACATTGTCCAGTGGGTGTCTGTATTAATTCCCATCAACTGCAAGAAGAACCATCTTCGATGAGGTTTGAACATAGCATTAATCTATGGCTAAAGCATGTATATACTGCCATTCTTGGTGACTATAGCAACATGCTATAATATGTTAACACCAGCGTGTAATGAATTGTTCCTTGTAAGAAAGGGATTTCTAATTTTCAATGACTGTATTTTCAGTGAAACTAAATTTGAGCAAAATAGGAAGTGCTTCCTATGTCAGAAATAGCTTGAGACACAGTGTTTGTGAGGGGTGGAGCTTGTTGAAAGTACTGACATGACTGTAAAGTTGGAGTAAGTAACGTAGGGGAGATAAAAGGCCACCTGTGTTCTCCCCAAGCTTCAGTCTAGGAGAAATGGCCAAGATCCTGAAAGCATCATTTGTAGTCCTAGCCTTTCACACAGCCTGTGAGTCATGGAGGAGAAACTTCCTCCATTAATGTGGAGGCATGGGAGAATGGGACATCAGACAAAACCATAAATTCTGAAACCATAAAGTGCAGACCTGAGAACCTAATAACATTTGTCATTTCTCTACACAGGGGTGAGTGGCCAACAGAAGGAGAAACGTGACCAGCAGCAAGTGAGACAAAGTCCCCAATCTCTTACAGTCTGGGAAGGAAGGACTTCAGTTCTGAACTGCAGTTATGAGAACAGTGCATTTGACTACTTCCCATGGTACCGGCAGTTCCCTGGAGAAGGCCCTGCACTCCTGATAGCCATACGTTCAGTGTCAAATAACAAGAAAGATGGAAGATTCACAGTCTTCTTCAGTGAAAGGGATAAACAGCTCTCCTTGCACATCACAGATTCTCACCCTGGAGACTCAGCCACTTACTTCTGTACAGCAAGTGCACAGTGCTCTCCAGGCACCTGCAGCCCACACCCAAACCTGCAGCTGAGGACCCAGGAAACCCTGCTGTGGGGCTGAGCCTGGCAGAGGCACAGAGCAGCTTTCCTTTGCAGGAGCAGGTGACTGGTGACAGTGAACGTAAGGATTAGACTCATTCGGCCACAGACAGACCCAGGTGAAGTCACAGCTTGCTTTTCTCTAGTTTCCCTTTGCTCCCCGGGCATCACTGGAATTTTGGATCTATTTCTGTAACTAGTTTAGTTGAATTGTTTACTGAGTAATTGTGTAAATGGTTCTTTGTGGAATTGGTTTGTATTAAGTGTAAATTAAATAAGGTGCCATCTCCCTACACTCTTGTCAACAATGTTAGTGTATGATTACTACAGCCCAATATCAGTAGACTTTGACTGGCTTCTATGAAATCACATAGAATTGTCTTTTACCTTACTCTCCTTTATGACTAGGGAAGTGGTGGTTTATGTGACCACAACCTCTTTTACTTCCTTTTGTTTTGCCACTTATATCCCCATTTACCTTCAAAAAATTCAAGTATGTAAACCATGAGCTACTTACATGGATGCAGTTATGTTTACAATAAATAAACAACATCAGTGGGGAAGGAATGAAGTTTACTCATGTAACAAAAATATATAACTTTTACCAAAGAAATGGTTTCACATGTGGTTTTCACAGGTGAATCAAAAAATATAATTATGAGTAAAAAGTGAATGTCAGAATGAGTCATACTACATGACATTACTTATAAGATAAGAATGTCAGAAATACAAATGAAATATTGTGTGTTGAAATTCTCATATAACACCACTATGTTTCGGTTGTTGTTGTTAGCTTGTGTTTGTGTGCATGTACATTCCACAGTGCACCCATGGAGATCAAAGAACAGCTTTATAAATTCAGTTCTCTCCTTCCTCTGTTACCCGAATTCCTAAGGTTAAATTCAGGTCACCAGGCTTCCAAGACAAGTGCCTTACACACTGACCCACCTCACCTTTAAGTTATACTTTTAAAACTTGTGTGTGTGTGTGTGTGTGTGTGTGTGTGTGTGTGTGTGTGTGTATGTGTGTGTGTGTGTGTGTAAGTGAACAAATGTTTGGCCCATGTGTGGAATTTTCAGGGAATCTTGTGGTATGGGTTCCCTCTTTCTTTCCATGCTGTGGGTTCCAGGGTCTAAACTAAGTTCATCAGGCTAACAGGCAGGTGCCTAACCCACTGAGTCATCTCAAAGGTCTTAGAGCTTTTTACTTAATAGAAGCAGGTGCAGTCAATATGGCCCCCAGCAGTGTGCAAGATGGAAAAAGGGGCCTCTTATTGCCTGACACTTTGCAAGATGTACTTTGAAGATGTCACATATATACTAACAAAAATTGCATGGGGAACAAATTTAAATTTGTTCATGCCAAACGGTTCAGGGTTCTGGTAGGCCCAGATACACAGAAGCCTAAGGGAGGATTGCTTTTGTCTAGAAACTGGAGGCTAACCTAAGAAATAAATTAAATAAATTAAAAGACTGTACCAAGAAAACGAAACTAAACCTGAATAACAAGGAAGTTGTTTAACTTAAAATGCACAACATGCAATATCTCTTCACCATTCCCTAACACAAAGCTTTTCAATATGCAAAAGACAAGCTGAAAAGTCAAATCCAACCAATTGACTATTAGCAGTAAGAGACAGCCCACTCAATGCCAGTATGTGAACTCCTTGTTTTGTTCAAAGATTTACATTACTGTCATAGAAAGTGCACAAGTAAAATAGAATATGATGCCGGGGTTATAGTGTAAGAGCAGAGGCATAGTCCAGGATGCAGGAGGGAGAACTTGGAACCACAGCAGAAGTCTATGCTGTATAAGGGATGTGAAGTTGGGAATTTTGTAAAGGAACCAGTGAGTCTGTGAGGTCAAGTAGATTTAGAATAGCATAGCCATCACCACTTTGGTGTCTTCATGTGGTGGTCAGGTATAAGACAGCTTTTGGAGTTTGGGTATTAACATAAATTCCTTCACCAGAGGCATTTTTAGCATATAGTCCAAGAGGGTTTTCATTCCTTCAGTATCTGAAGAATGAAATGTTTGTTTTGGACAGTGCTCTCATATTCACAGTGTTGCCGATGAAAGATCATTGGTTTCTCTAAAATCTGTAACAACAACTGCAGACTCATGTCAAACATGGACATTCTCCTACGGCAGTGACTATCATCACTGAATATCTGGTCACAGAGGCTCCCCTGTGCTCATGCTTCTCCTTCCCCAGACTTCCACTAAGATTCCCACAGCAAAAAATAAAAAAATAAAAATAAAAAAGATTCCCACAGTGCTGTGTCATCACAATGAGCCTTTGCTGGGCTATCAGCTCTCAGGGACACAACCAGAGACTTCAGCCTCACAAGCCTATTCTGACACCATTTGTCTGAGCAGGCCTTTGGCTGATGTGAAGTCCCACTGGTTTGGTGTGAGAAGGAAGGAAGGAAGGAAGGTGTGAGTGAGGATTTCTGGTTTGTCTCTACAAGGAAGCCAGGACTAGTCACATTTCACCTTCGGGGGGGAAAAAAAAAACAGAGAACAGTTGAAATGAGTAAATATGAGCATTACCTGGAGATTTCATATTTTGTTATTTTGTTTCAGGAAAGCCTCTCAGACCTTATCACAGATCAATTTAATAAACTATTTCTAAGCTTCCTTTATTGTTTATCTTTGCTCTTTATCTTCAAAAATTTACTTTGAATTGTTCATGTGTGTGTGTATGTGTGTGTGTATGTGTGTTTATTTGTGTGTGTGTGCACATATGTGTTGAGGGAGTGATTTCTAGTGCTTCTTTGAGACAAGAAGAGGGTATCATATTCCTTGGAATGGGAATAAATGAAATTATTCATGTAACATGGTTATTGACAATCATGTTGATTCAGTCAATTTAAAATTTTAAGTCCTTTTTTATTTATGGTTGACAAAGAATGGGCCTGTGCCTCTGAAGGTCTCTAGTGCACAGTTCACAAGTACAGATATTATAAAGACAAAAAAACACACATACCATAATTTACATCAAAGTTAGATGAAAGTCACATCAAAGTGCCCTTGAAGTGCTCATTCTTGGCAGAGTATGGTAATTATTTTAGACATAATGTGCCTATTATTGATTTTTCTTTTCTAGTTATTTTAACTTGCTTAATTATTTCAGTTAACATATCTGGATTATGGTCAAAATCATGAACACCTCAAATGTGTTGCCAAAGCATGTGTGAGCATTGTAGGAAGGGAAGTAGGAGGCTGAGAACTGTCTAAACACAAACTGAAGCCAGACAGGATGACCTACCTTAGGCATTTCAGTAATAAGCAGTTGCTAGATGACCAGCAAACTGGAACCTGAATCACCATCCTCATGATTGAGCCCCAAGTGCTCTTAATCCCTACCCCATCTCTCAGACCTAAGCTTTATTCTTTACCAGACCACATTGCTAGTCAATTAAATCACACAGAAAGGAAAGAGAATGTTTCTAATAGAAACAATTTCCCAGCCCAATACAAACTTCATATACTCTAAAACCACACTTTTGAGACCATGGGAGAGCCTGCACCTGTTCTGCCAAGAGCATAGAGTAGGAACACAATTCTACCACCGAGGTCTGCCCAGGCTGCTGTGAGCCCCCATGGTCTCCTGCTACAGAGACTGAATTACTGGGACCTTCTAAAATTCCGATGGACTTACCTTTACTGTGGAGTTTAAAAGTAGTTTTTTTTTAATTGCAGAATCTATACTGACCCTAGCTCTCAGTAAGGAAGGAAGATTGCTTCAGGTCCAGTTCTTCACAGGGAATGCATACAGCTGTGCAGCCTTTTCTTTATTAACCTCTATTAGACAACGAATGGAATGAAGTAAACATAGGACAATGGTCTATAAGTGCATTAAAGATAACACATGGATCATGATGAATCTGACTTCTGGTCTCCCACATTATCCCACTGAACAACACCCATGTGTGCAAAGCAGCTTTACCCTCAGTAAGGGTAGGTTATCCCATGCTGCTTTTTAATGGCTGTATCTTTTAACTACCAAGAAAGACTGGAAGCGAGTAAGTCTGTGACAAGCTAAACTTTTTCTCTATGTGGAACTTGTGGCCTATGATCATTCAAAACCCATTTCCTGCTTGAGTCAATGTAAGAAACCCAGGTGGTGCATACGCATACTGCCAGACACTCAGACAATGAATACTGAGCTGAGGCGACGTAGACACACTGGTACAGAGGGACACATCCTATGTGCCTCTTCACAGCCTGCTCTGTGTGTTCTCTGGTATGGCCTTGGCCTTCTCTGGTATGGATGCCTCACATATAGCTAAGGATATATTAAGCAGGGCACATTCCCCCTGGCATATGACAAATCACATGGACTTGACAGGGAATGGGGATTGGAGAAAAGCAAGCAGAATGTGTCTTCAGTTAGGTTTATCTTAGAGTCTTAAGATAATCTAATTCCTACACTGTTTTATTCACATCACACAATAAGCTATAGTTTTTTTATTGTTCTAGAGGACCCAATACAGGCCAGAAAGTGACTTGGGTCCAACCAGCACAAGTGGGAAGAGAGAAGAAATCACCCTAGTCTGTTTATATGAGACAAGGCAGAACTTACACCATAATTCACTGGCATAAGTTTCTTAGCAGAGAGGTGATTTTCCTTATTCATCAGTTGTCTTCATATAGTCAGAATGAAAGGAGTGAGCAGCCACTATTTCCATCTTCTTCCAGAAGTCAGCCACATCCATCAGCCTCCTTATTTCAGCCTCACAGCTGGAGCATTCAATGAATTATTTATGCACTCTCTGCGAACTGGCTCACAGCGTTGGAAATTACAGAACAAGCTGAATAAATGTGGGAAGTCCTTAAGCACACTTCCCCCTCAGGGAGCCCAGCTGAGAAACACACCTGTACACAGACAAGAATGTCCCAACCCTGGCTGATTCATCTGTGGTCTGCATCAGAAGTGTGTTTCTAAGTCAAATACCCTTCTATAAAATCTGGAAATAGTTATTGTGAACAACTTATTATAATACATGGTCTTGGATATAGTTTAGTAAAAATCAGATTGTAGGGAACATATATAGCATTTCCTACAGCAGAGAAGTGTGCATCATAATAATTTAAGGTGCTAGTTTCTCTTTAAGGTGGTAACAGTGAATACCTAGGTATCTGGAATAACAAAGAAAATAATTTCCTTGTGAAAATTACCATTAGTCAGAGATTAATATAAGGTATTCAACCATAAAATCACTGGAAGTGAGTGGCAAGTACCGGCAAATCTTTGTGTTTGCATCTGGCACTGAGCCAGAGGTACTGATGGTCAGCTAGACCAGAAGTTGGGAAGGACAATTGTGTGGGGGCAGCACCCTAGTTACCGGGCCCCGTGAATGTGCAGTGAGACCAGAAAGGCAATTGGAATCTATAAGGACAAACTTCCCTTGCCTCCTCAATCTCTCTTGTTTGGGGGACCTTCAGAAGAAAGCACGTAATTTGGCAACATGCTACACACAGAATTGACAGCATATGAGCCTGGGACATTCCTCCTGAGGGTGAAGCTGAAAGATCCACCTGGAACCCAAATCTTCAGAGTCATATAAAACATAAATGTTGTATCACTCCTGTCTTCCAAATCTTCTGTCCTTTCTTCTTTCATGTCCAACCCTGAAACAGAGCACATAAAGAAGGGAATTCTGGGAAATTATTTCTAGGCAATTTAAGTTGAGGCTCTAAAGCTACCACTTCTGGGTAAGAAATGTGTTTGTGTGACCAGTTGAAAAAGATTTAAAGCAGAAACACTATTGATCCTATTCACATAAGACAAACAAAGAAAGAAAAAAATAAACAGAAATAAGTTGGAATGGGAGTTAGAAACAGTTAAATGTCTGAGCAGCAGTGAGCAGTAACCACTCAACAGGCTAGAGGTGGCGGGAGAGAAAATCCAGGCTTTAGTAATGCAGCCAGAGGCTAGATTAGGCATGCGCAGAGACCCAGCAGAAGCAGGCACTGGAGAAAGATGCACAAATGTGATAGGAGAACCTGGAGCTGAGGCTGGTAGATAATTGTTAGAGAAGGCCTTCTTCCCCCCTTTTCCTGGAAAAGGAATGCAGTATCACAGGACACATATTGTAGAACCTGACTCTGTACCCTAGAGGCTCAACAATGGTGAACACAGCATGGTGACTGTCACTCAGTGGTGGAGGGCTTGCCACATAAGATGACACCCTAGGTTCAGTGCCTAGAACTGCAAGAAAAGAATTACCAAAGGTAAACTCTGTTGGCCAGGCTATCCAGACACCCAAAGAGCATCAGCCAGAGAAAGGTTTGTGTACAGAGTCGCCCAAGCTCCAGAGACAAGTTACAATTTGCTGGTAGAATACCTGTGAATTCTAACAGAAAGTATACTTGGTCACAGAAATCCTCTTCTGGGAGGACACACTGACATAACTGGTTTAGATTAATGAGAACAGCAGCCTTCTGATTATCTGTGAAGACTGAGAGAGAAACCTCATCATCCATATGAGGTTGAAGGCTTGATTGTGTGTATGATATTTTCAACTTTGTGTTATTACATATCTTAATTTTTATTCATAATTATAAATACATGTATCTGTAAGGAAATTTGATTATATTCACCACTATTTTCTCTTATCCCTTCCCCTCTTCTTCCTGGCAATGTCCATTCCTACTTCCATGTACTTTTGTGTGTGCCCTCTGGATTCAACTAAAATTGTTTGCATTAACGTGAGAGGAAGGCTATTCAGTGGTGCAAGGCAGCTGACTAATGGCTAAACCTCAGAAGAGTATGCTGCCTCTTGCAGGCAACCATTGACACTATGAAGTTATGGGGTCCCATCAGTCACCCTCCCATCAGTGACAGAGTGTTGATGAGCCCAGGCTCATGTCATGTCACTGTAGGTAACCACTATTGTGAGTTCATGGAGTCAACAGCCACATCACACCAGAAAGAAACATGTTTAATTCTGTATTATTATTCAGGTAGCTATTCAGCCTGGCTGTCAGTGAGTTTATGACTGTCCTTTACCTTCCCAACAGTCTCTCTAGTGTGCATAACTAACTATGACTCACATGTCTCCTTTCTCATTTTCATTTTAGTACTTCCTCTTTCCCTTTCATTACCTATTTTGCTCTTTAAATATTATCTCCCTGACAGTACATTTTTTTTCAAGCAATGCCTTAGTGCAACTATCTCTGAAATCTGTTTGGTGATACATGTAAAGTGCACCAGTGTCTTCTACTACAAGTCAACACTGGGCAGTCTGTTAAGTCATTATATCTGCTAATGCAGGCACTTTTCTGGCTAAATCACCATGAAGCGCAGAAATCCAAGTGAAGGCAACTCACTAGGAGAACTCACCTGACATAAAACAGAAGGGAAAAATAAAAGCAGACGCATCCTTCATGACAGACACACAAACAACATGGATAAACACCAATATGCAAGACAAGCACACACTATGACACACCTGCAAGCTCACGACCCCTCAGGAGTGTGCACCAAAGACAAGGTAAAATGCCAGGAAATGTCTTCAGATTCCCTCTTTGAAAAAGGTTCTGTGAAAATAGATAGGACTCAAATAAGCAGATGAACAAAGCAAGAAGGTCAATTCAGCCTAGGCAAGAAAATTACAAAGTACACAAAATAGTCAGTAACTTGAAGGGGAAATTTCAAAGACATGAAGAAAAACTCAGCAACAAAATGGAGACTCTGAAAAGGAACCAAATATACAAGCTGGCAATTGAGAAATGGATCAGTCAAATAAAACACAGTGGGAATCATCATTAACAGACAAGACCAGGCAGAGTGGGCTTCAAATGTGTCAAACAACATGATCAGAAACATGGGAGGGAATTAATAAAACTATGAACACACACAGGATTTCCAAGAACTCTGGAACATATTAAAGGGACAAAACATAGGAATCCAGGGGATAGACAGGGGAGCTGAGAAAAAAGTGTAGCAGAAAATTCTCCAAAACTAAAGTAAGAAATATAAATCCAATCTTAAAAGCATTAAGAACCAACCCCCAGCATATACAACTAGGCAAACTCCAGATGAGTCTCAGAACCACATGACTCGCAAGGCTTTCATCTTCTGTTCAGAGAGACACCTACTCTCAAGGAAGTCAACTGGGGGTGTGTAGAAGGGGCTGAGCTTTGGACATGGAGGATTTCAGCTGTGTAGTGTGCTCCTCTCTCAGGGGAAAGTGAAGGATTTCTGCCTGCATCCCCTCTCTCTGGAGGAGCTGGAGGATTTCACTGTTTACCACCTGTCTCCGGGGGAACTGAAGGATTTCCTCCCTGTTCCACCTCTCTTGAGGAACGGGAGGATTTGGGCTGTTTATACCTCTCTCAGGGGGAACTGAAAGAATTTTACTTATCTACAACCTCTCTCTATTGGAGCTGGGAAACAGAAGGCTCCTTATAAGTTTCTGCGGCAATTTTAGATGCAATGAGGTGAAGTTTGTTCTTGACTTAATCCTTCCTGGTCCTTGTCACTTTATATGCTAGCATGACATTTTCTTCCAGACAATCCAATTCTGAAAAACTTTATGAACACTTATTGAAGAGTAAGTCTTTGATTCCAACTCACCACCATAGACCAACAGCTGTGTTTTCCCCAGGATTTCACTAACTTGTTTTCTCACGTCTTCCTAAACTTCAGGGAAGTCCTGCACACAATCTCTTCTTTAAGACTTGTATTTATTATTATATGGATTTACTTGTAAATTAATTTGGGTGATATTAATTAAGAATTGAGGAATAACTGAGATCTGAATTTTGTTAAAAAAAATTAGTATTTTTATTTCACAAATGTTTTAACTGCTTGAATGTGGGCCAGAAGAGGACACCAAATCCTCTGATGTTAATTGGCTGTAAACGCCATGTAAGTGTTGGGAATTGAATCTCGGGTCCTCTGCAAGAGCGTTCAGTGTTCTTAACCACTGAGCCATCTCTCCAGCTCCAAGATCTTAATTCTTTAACATTTTTTATTTCCTCTTCTACATTTTTTTATAAACTGAAAGACATGCTAAAGGTAGGAACTTGCAACTAGTCACAAATGATGTGGGCATGAAAAATAATTGGGTAAAAGCAATTTTCAATAATTGGAATAATAAGCACCCCAACATTGTGAAGCAGAAAGTTACTGTTACTAAAAAAGATGATTAATAGGCTTGATGAATGGCAAGCATGTGGGAAAGAGGTAAGCCTAATGCAGGACCCTGAAAACCAGTGCTGTACTACACCATAGAAAACCTCTAAAGCCCTCTAGAGAATCAGTGTGGCCAGAGATTTAGCAGTCCAGGAGGAATTACAAGCATTGTCTAAGCCCTCATTACCACTGCCTTGCTGTGTAATTTCACATAATCCCTTAAGCAAATAATATCTCATAAAATGAATAAGAATAGAAAATAATGTTCTCATCATAAATAGCTATTTAAAATAAATCTTCCATAAACACAATAAAATTATTTTTATAGTTTTTAATCTGAAGGCAGATGGGACTGGTCAATAAAATTCATAAGAAAACAAAAGCAGAATAAAATTTTACCCACATCTAGCTTTATAAGTGTGTTGAGCAAACATTTATGGAATAAATAGATGACATCAAAAGAAGGAATCATGAACAGCAAGTAAAGCAAGAACTCTAGTTAAAATATTCATAAATGGAAGACTTCATAATAGCATCTAAAAAGACAGGAGTCAAAGCCATGAAAGTGTGGCAGGAAGCCAGAAGTCCATGTTCTTCATTATCAAAGAACAGCTACACGGGTGATGAAATAATAACAGCTGTTACAAAATGTCACACTTCAATGACTGATTAAAAATTCCAGAAGCCTAAAGAAGACCATTTAAATATTATTTCTAGTTACAAAGATTCCAAGGATACAGAAAAGTAAAGAAATCAATCTATTAAGTGAGGGGGGGTATAACAGAAAAACACCAACTAACATTCAAAGGTAGCAAAGTGAAAAGAACATGAACTAACAAAAATCCAGGGAAGCATAGGATGATATATTCTAAGCCCTGAATGTAAATACCTGTTAATCAAGACTACTACAGTTGGCAAAGTTACTTCACATCCCATGAGAAGAGCAGAGAAAAGGAGAGCTAATGGGGATAATGTTGAGTCTTGAAGCCTCCAATATGAACAGGGAAAGAAGCAAAGAATAATAGGCCAACCAACCAAAATAATAACCCACAAAATCATGGCAAACAATGTTAAAAGTACATGACCTCAGAAGAGGTGGAGGACACCAGGAAACCAGGAGCCCACAAAATCAACTAAGCATGGCTCATAGGAAGTCACAGGGACCTGAAGCAACAAATACAGCTGCATGAGTCTATGCGAGGTCCTCTGCTGACATGCTGTGGTTGTTTACTGGGGTTTTTTGTGGGACTCCTAACAATGGGAATAGGGGGTGTCTTTGACTTTTTTAGCTACACTCAGGACCCTTTTCCTTTTACTGGGTCACCTCATTCAACCTTGATATGAGGGTTTATGCCTGGCCTTATTGTATCTTATTATGTGGTGTTCCATTGATATCCCTAAGAGGTTGGCTCTTTTCTGAAGGGAAACAGAGGGGCAGTGGATCTGGGGTAGAGGGAATGGAGGGAGTAGGGTGAGAAGTGTGGAGTGAGGGGTAGGCTAGAGTCAGTATGTATTGTGTAAGAGAAGACTAGTTAAAAGAAACAGAAAAAAAAAAAAAAGGAAAAGAAATTGCTGACTCCTAGCACAAGCTTGTAATGCACTCCGGAGGCTAATGGGTGAGGATAATGACGTTGAGGTGAGATAAAGCTACATAATGTAATAAGTTTGAGGCCAGCCTGTGCCACATGAGATTGTGTTTAAAAATTAAAGGCCATGAGAGTAGCAAGCCCCGGCTAGATCTGCGCTGGAACATCCTGAGTCCCAGCCTGCAGGATCTTTGACCCCCATCACCAGGCCTCTGCTAGAGGTGAGTCTGGGACAAATTCGGGTTGAATTCCCCCACCCCCAGGCTTCCCTAAGAACTCCCTGGATTGGCCCTGATCTTGCTCCCCCTGTGTCCTCTCCCCAGCAAGAGCGCTCCTGGTGCTCTGATACACCCCCACCCACTCCCACCAAGAGCCTGTCCTCCCCCTACCCTGTGCCCCACCCTGCCCACTGTCCCACAGCTCTGGTTGAGCACTGGGACAGAGGGCAGAGCCAACAATCCTGCCACCTTAGGGGAACTTTCTGGAGCTGTTCTGAACACACTAGACCTGCCTATCCATGCGGGACCACCAAAGAATCCCCACCTGCCTGATCTCTGACCATGACTGCAGGTCCTCTGATGAAGTTCCAGGCTCCTCCCAGAGATCTGCCTATCCCCTTGGGGCTATCCTGAATCCCTGCAGGCTGGATCCTTGACCCCTATCGCCTGGTCTCTGCTCAAGAGGACTCAGCTGGAGAGTGCCAAGCCCTGGCTAGATCCCCCTATCTGCCCTAGAGCATCCTGAGCCCCAGCCTGCTGGATCTTTGACACCCATCGCCAGGCTTCTGCTGGAGACTGATCTTTGACCCCCAACTCCAGCCCCTGCCTGAGGAGAGACCTCCTAGAGAGCTTTTACCACCCAGAGCTACAGACATCCAACTTCTGACACACCTAAGCCCACCTGGGGAGTACAATAGAGAGAGAGAAAGAGACCAACCCCACCTGCACCCATTCAAAGAAGTGATGAGAAGACAGCAATACAAGAAAACATCTAATAATAGAAAGAGCATAACACCACCAGAATCTAGGGACTCTACACCAACTAGACCTGAATACCCCAAAGCAGAGGAAGCAGAAGAGAACGACATAAAAAAAATATCTTCATAAAAATGATAGAAACCCTCAAAGACAATGTGAGAAAATCCCTTAAAGAAATAGAAGAAAAAAACAAACAAAAAATTGGAAGAAATGAACAAATCTCTTAAAGAAAGTACTGAAAGCCAAGAAAAAACAATAAAACAGGTGAAGGAAACAGTTCAAGTCTTGAAAACTGAAAGAGACAATAAAGAAAACACAAACAGAAGGAATGCTGGAAATAGGAAAAACAATTAGGGCAAACAATAGGGCAAACAATTAGGGACTACAGACACAAGCATAACCAACAGAATACAAGAGATGGAAGAGAGAATCTCAAGTGCTGAAGATAAACTAGAGGAAATAGATTCATCAACCAAAGAAAACCTTTCAATCCAACAAATCCTTAACACAAACATCGAGGAAATGTGGGACTCTGAGGAAAAGCCAAACCTAAGAATAATAGGCATAGAGGAAGGTGAAGACGTAAAGCTCAAGAGTGCAGAAAACATATTCAACAAAATCATTGAAGAAAACTTTCTCAATCCGGAGAAGGACATGCCCTATGAAAGTACAAGAAGCATACCAAACACCAAATAGAATGGACCAAAGAAAAACGACTCCTTGTTATGTAATAATCAAAACACCTAACATACAGAATAAAGAAAGAATATTAAGAGCAGTGAAGGAAAAAGGACAGGTAACATATAAAGGGAAACCTATCAAAATTACAGTAAATTCTCCATGGAAACTCTCAAGGCCAGAAGGTCCTGGATAGATGTTCTACAAGTACTAAGAGTCCACAAATACAAGCCCAGGATACTATACCCAGCAAAACTCTCAATCACTATAGACAGAGAAAACAAGATATTTAATGACAAAACCAGATTTTCAAAATATGTATCTACAAATCCAGCCCTACAGAAAGTTCTGGAAGAAAAACTCCAACCCAAGAAAGTTAACTATGCTCACAAAGACATAAGCAGTAGATAATCCCACTTCACCAGAATTCAAGGGTAAAGCAGGACAAATATATTCACAATACCAACAGCAACAACAAATCTAATACAAACAAGCATTAACAATCAATGGTCCTTACTTTCCCTCATCATTAATGATCTTAACTCACCTATAAAAGGACACAGGCTAAAAGAATGGATACAAAGACAGAATCCATCCTTCTGCTGCATACAAGAAACATATCTAATCTTCAAAGACAGACATTACCTCAGAGTAAAGGGTTAGGAAAAGATCTTCCAATCAAATGGACCCAAGAAGCAAGCAGGTGTGGCTATCCTAGTATCTAATAAGTTAAACTTCAAATTAAAGTTAATCAAAAGAGATGAAGGTTATTTCATATTCATCACAAGAGAAATCCATCAGCACAAAGTCTCAGTTCTGAACATCTATGCCCCAAATAAAAAGGCACCCACATTCATTAAAGAAACACTATTAAAACTCAAAGCTCACATAAAACCTCACACACTCATAGTGGGAGACTTCAACACTCCACTCTCACCCCTAGACTGGACCACCAGTCAGAAACTTAATAAAGAAACAAAAGAACTAACAGAAGTTATGTCTCAATTGGGTTTAACAGATATCTATAGAACATTCCATACAAACACAAAAGAATATACCTTCTTCTCTGCTCCACGTGGAACCTTCTCTAAAATTGACCACATAATAGGCGATATAACAAACCTCAACAGATACAAAAAAAATGGAATAGTCCCATGTATTTTATCACACCACCATGCTTTAAACTTGGAATTCAACAACAAAACAAATCCCAGAAACCCTACAAACTCATGGAAACTGAACAATGCCCAATTGCACCATACCTGGGTCAAAAAAGAAATAAAGAAAGAAATTAAGGACTTCCTAAAATTCAACACGAATGAGAACACAACATACCCAAACTTATGGGACACCTGGAAAGCAGTATTAAAAGGGAAGTTCATTGCACTAATTACCCATATGAAGAAAACAGAGAATAATCACATTAGACAATTAACAGCACAAGTGAAAGCCTTAGAACAAAAAGAAGCAAACTCACCCCAGAGGAGTAGATGCCAGGAAATAGTCAATTTGAGGGCTGAAATCAATAAAATAGAAACCAGGAAAACAATACAAATAACACAACAAAGAGTTGGTTTTTCGAGAAAGGTTTGTCTATCAATGAGATAGACAAATCTTTATCCAAATTAACCAAGAAGCAGAGAGAGAGAACATGAGAATTAACAAAATCAGAAACAAACAGGGGGACATAACAACAGACAGAGGAAATCCAGACAATTTTCAAGTCATACTTTGAAAACCTATACTCCACAAAATTTGAAAATTTAAAGGAAATGAATAAATTTCTGGATAACTATCACTTACAAAAATTAAGTCAAGATCAGAAAAACCACTTGAATAAACCTATAACCCCTAATGAAATAGTAGCAGTCATCAAAAGCCTTCCAACCAAAAATATCGCAGAGCCAGATGGTTTCAGTACAGAATCCTACCGAAATTCAAGTAAAAGCTAATACCAATACTCCTCAAATTGTTCCACAATAGAGACAGAGGGTTCATTACCAAACTCTATTTATGAGGCCACAATCACATTGGTACCCAAGCCACACAAAGATACAACTAAGAAAGAAAACTACAGACCAATATCCCTCATGAACATTGATGCAAAAATACTCAATAAAATACTGGCAAACCGAATACAAGAATACATCAGAGAAATCATCCACAATGACCAAGTAGGCTTCATCCCTGGATTGCAGGGATGGTTTAACATACAAAAGTCTGTCAATGTGTTCTACCATATAAACAATCTGAAAAAGAAAAACTGCATGATCATCTCCCCACATGCTGAAAAAGCCTTCGACAAAATTGAACATCTTTTCATGATAAAGGTCTTGGAGAGATCAGAGATAACAGGAACATACCTAAGCATAATAAGAGCAATATACAGTAAACCAACAACCAACATCAAACTGAATGGAGAGAAGCTTAAAGCAATTCCTCTAAAATCAGGAACATGACAAGACTGCCCTCTCCATATCT
Source organism: Cricetiscus sungorus (assembly GCA_030556225.1). Classification (NCBI taxonomy): domain Eukaryota; kingdom Metazoa; phylum Chordata; class Mammalia; order Rodentia; family Cricetidae; genus Cricetiscus; species Cricetiscus sungorus. The sequence goes on from JANBXA010000741.1 coordinate 703,154, forward strand.
CTTCAATATTATACTTGAAGTTCTAGCTAAAGCAATAAGACAACAAAAGGAGTTCAAGGGGATACAAATTGAAAAGGAAGAAGTCAAACTTTCTCTGTTTGCAGATGACATGATAGTTTATATAAGCAACACACACAAAAACCTCCTACAGCTAATAAACACCTTCAGCAAACTAGCAGTATACAAAATAAACTCAAAAAAAAAAATCAGTAGCCCTACTCTATTTAGAGGACAAAGGGGGCTGAGAAAGATATCAGAGAAACATCACCCTTTACAATTGCCACAAACAACATAAAACTATCTTGGAGTAATGCTAACCAAACAAGTGAAAGATCTATATAGCAAGAACTTTGTGTCTTTAAAGAAAGAAATTAAAGAAGATATCAGAAAATGGAAAGATCTCCCATGCTTTTGGATAGGTAGGATAAACATAGTAAAAATGGCAATCTTGCTATGCAAGCAATCTACAGATTCAATGCAGTCCCCATTAAAATCCCAGCACAATTCTTCACTGACCTTGAAAGGATAATAATCAACTTTATATGAAAAAACTAAAGACCTAGGATAACCAAAACAACCCTCTACAATAAAGAAACTTCGGGAGGCATCACCATCCCCAACTTTAAGCTCTACTACAGAGCTATAGTCCTGAAAACAATCAGGTATTGCCACAAAAATAGACAAGTAGACCAAAGAAATTGAATAGAAAATCTTGATATTAACCCACACACCTATGAACACCTGATTTTTGACAAAACAGCTAAAAGTATACAATGGGAGGAGGAAAGCATCTTCAACAAATGGTGCTGGCACGAATGGGTGATGATGTGTAGAAGACTGCAGATAGACACATGTCTATTGCCATGCATGGAACTCAAGTTTAAATGGATCAAATCCAGCCACACTGAACCTCTTAGAAGAAAGAGTGGGAGATACCCTTGAACAAATTGGTACAGGAGACTGCATCCTGAACTTAACTCCAGGAGCACAGACACTAAGATCGACAATTAATAAATGAGACTTCCTCAAACTTACAAGCTTCTATAAGGCAAAGGGCACAGTTGACAAGACCAAATGGCAGTCCACAGACTTGGAAAAGATCTTCACCAATCCTACATGTGACAATGTGACAGAGGGCTGATCTCCAAATTATACCAAGAACTCAAGAAACTAGGTAACAAAACACCAAGTAACCTTATTTTTAAAATGGGGTACAGAACTGAATAGAGATTTCTCAATAAAGGAAATCAAAAAGGCTGGAAGACAATTAAGAAAGTGCTCAGCATCCTTAGCTATCAGGGTAATACAAATCAAAACAACTTTGAGATACCATCTTACTCCTGCCATAATGGCTAAAATTACAAACAGCAATGACAACAAATGCTGGAGAGGATGTGGAGAAAGGGGAACACTGCTGCACTTCTGGTGGGAGTGCAAACTTGTACAGCCATTTTGGAAATCAGTATGGTGGTTCCTCAGGAAAATGAGAATCAGTCTACCACAGGACCCAGCAATCCCCCTCTTAGGCATATACCCAAATGATCCACATCCATGCAACAAAACATGTGTTCAACTATGTTCATAGCAGGATTTTTTGTCATAGCAAGATCCTGGAAGCATCCTAGATGCCCCTCAACTGAAGAATGGATAAAGAAGATGTGGCACATTTACACAATGGAATACCACTCTGCAGAAAAAGAAACAATGGAATCTTGAAATTTGCAGGCAAGTTGATGGAACTTAAAGAAACCATCCTGAATGAGGTATCTCAGTCACAAAAAAAGAGTAACATGGTATGTACTTGCTCACATATGGATTTTAGACATAGAGCAAAGGATTGCCAGCCT